>OX104113.1:94212675-95412675 GCA_944474755.1 Limnoperna fortunei | reverse complement strand
CTGACTGGCTGAAATTTTAAAATTCGTTTTCTCACAAACAGCTTGGCAGATTTTAGGATATGTGATATTGTATGGTTCTCTACCAATTTTGAGTTGTTTGTTTCGATCCAAAATACAAGATTGCTGCCACTATGGAACATCACTTAACATACTAACCTATGAAAAAACAAAAACTGCTTCTTCTCAGAAACACTCCTACTGCTGATTGTAAATTCAACATGGCAACATTCATAGAAACAGCATCTTCACATAAACTCTTTAGCATTTAATATCAAAATTTGCAAGAAAAGTATTGTCTTAAAAAGTTTTTTTTTAAGTCAGGTGAGCGATACAGGCTCTTAAGAGCCTCTAGTTACTTTAAATTAACACAATGCTGATTGTAACCTTAGAAAGAAGAAAACAATAGCCCTGTAATTCACATTGAATTATAGTCCTGATTATTGACTTTTTGTTTGGACTTACTCCCCTACTGATTAGCTCAGGTCAAGTCAGGTGAGCTGTTTCCATTACTTTCATCTGTCTGTCTGTCATCTTTCATAAACAGTTTTTTTTTCAATTTTATATCTTGTCTCCTTGAATGGATTGGTTGACTGAAGCCAGAATTTGTAGGAAAGACTTTTTTTTTAGATATTTAAATGTTTCACTTCATCTTGTTATGATAAAAATTCCACCTTGGGCAGTTTTTTCAGATTTACTAAAACTGCAAAACATTTGTTCACATGTATATTGACTTAGTACAAATGATGTCTGAAGTCCTCTTCAAAGATTCCTCATTTCATCCCAGTCAGATAAAAGCATGGTTGGTTTCCTTGTTTTTAATTGGCTAAAATTAAAAATAACTTCCTCTCTTAAACTAATATTTAATAGCTTACTAAAAATTATGTCTGTGGACCCCACAGACATCATTTTCTGCAAAGATTCCTAATTTCAGCTTGATTTGGAAAAAACATGGGTTAAATTATAAACTATACATTAAAAGTTCACCGTCAGTGTGAACCATTTTTACTTTTAATGTAAGGGTAAATTGTAAAGCATCTACAAAATACATACTGAAAATAGTATTGATTGGTTAGAAATAATATCTTGAAACAATTTACAGCCATTGATCCATTATCTTATTAATCAACTATACTCTGTATCTGGTGTTCAAATGTGAAGGTGCAAGACAAAAGAAAATCTCAATATATTTTGTCATTCTCTAAATGTGTAAATCACTCTGTTAATACATTTAGTTCTCCTTTTCCCAAGGTTGAAATTAAAGATTTAAAGTTATTTACTTTCTCTTCCAGATACTGATGTCAGAAGGTGGGACACTGACAAGAAGAGGTTCACATTCTGTATTAAACATAAACAGTGGTAGCACAGGGGCTAGCTCTGTGTAGAATAATAAACTGACTCAATCAAAATGGCAGTTCTTATGATGGAAGGGTCACCATATACAGGGTTATATCTTTTTAATGGTAAATTTTTGGGTCATAGAGTTTGCTTTATCCTGCAATCAGTACATTTACTGTCCAATAAAGGTAGCCGAATAAATTTTTGCTTTATTCGGCAGTGCCGAATAAAATCTCCTGGTACCCTTGTCCTCACTTCTAACGACATTTAGTATTCTGTTTTGGTTTACGACGTTTGTGACGTCAGTATCACTAGAATACGCGCCGAAAATTTTAACTGAGAAATCGGCTAAAAGTGAACGTTTTTTAGTATTATAAAATGTTTTTTAGGGTTGCAGGATAAAAACAATATTCGCACAGTGTCAGAAAATATAAAATTTATTTGTACTCGCCGCGAAACAGGTGAGAAATGCTCGGCAGAGCCTTGCATTTCTACCCGTTTCTAAGGCTCGTACAAATAAATTTTATATTTTCTGACACTGTACGAATATTGTATATTTACCAGAATTTTTTTCTGATATATTTAAATGTTATTTAATCACAGAACAGCTATTTTCCACATCTGAAGTTAACATTCTCTTTTTTAATAAATAAAAATAAGTTGCAATCAGGTGCTAGTTTGACAGATGAATTGCTGATATTACAAAACAATGTAAACATACAGGGATAAAAAGATATTATGGATAACATGTTTGTATTGTTTTATAACTTCATGTTTCAAATAAATATCTGATAAATGTTTGTGGTGCTAGTTAACATTCTGTGTAACCATACACAAATGTCTTAATTATGTCAATTTAAACTGTTCCCTGCTGGAAGTGATTTTTTTCTATAGACCCAGGAAACCAGATAAACCCTGTGTGCAGTTACTGATATACCATTTCAGTAGATGTTTGTATATTTTGCTACCTCATTTGTAATATTTCTTGTGTAATGGTTACTTGAAAAAGACATAAGGACTGCTTTGTTTGTATTGCATTGTTCCTTAATTTAGGTAAACCATTTTGAATTATTAATGTTCTAAATACTGTAAAAGACCAGTTACAAGATAAATGCTTTGGTATGACTATGACTTTCTAAACATGCAATTCCATTTTTGATCAAGACTGATGTAATATATCAGTAAAATTGATTTTATATGAATTTGTTGTTTATTTTGTTATTTTAAGGATATAATATGCAGCTTCAGTCCGTGATATCTTGTGTGCCTTTGTGTCACCTACATTGTACTTATTAATATTTTGTACTTTTACATGAACATTTTAAACTTCGGTTTATTTCTAGTTACAACCATCTTATAAGTTATAATGATTGTATGTTTGGTTAAGCATCAAAGTGTCAGAATAAATTGTTCTCTAGACTACTGACATTTCAAAACTAACTGTTTTATTTAGAGATTTGTGGGTACTATAATAATAATATATAATATGATAATATATCATATATTTATACTTCATGGTATATGTAGTACATTTTGGTAAATGGAGCAAGTTTTAATTGTCTCATTTTCTTCTTTCATGGACTTTCTATTGAAATAGACCAGAAATCACGTAAAAGGGTAGCTTCCTCATGAATATACCAAAAATTCAATTAAATTTGTTTTTTATCATATTCCATTGTCAAATTGTAATGTTCATGTCGTTACAAAATGGCCGATCCATCAAAGTAATCATTGAATTATATCATGAAGTGGCATTTTAAGGAAACAACCTGTTGAGATACCCATATAAATGTATAATTTGGTGTTGCCTTATTGTATTGTTTGTTATTAATATTGTTAACCTGCCATAAGCATTATTGTTTCTTGTATAATAAATGTATTATTATGTGGTTGCCTTTCATTCATGTTATAATTATATGCTATGCATAATATATTATATTTAGTTAATGTAATTGTGTAATATGTGTTTAGAAGCTGTTCTGTGATATATACTAGTTTGTTGTCTTCTCTTGCTTCATAGTTAACGAACAAATACCAGACTAGATATTACATAACTGGCTTATTATTATTTAATATACTGATTTTAATGACAGTTGCTAAAGTGAATTGATACCCATTTAAGAAACAAGTACATTTTTGTTGTGTAATTTCTAAGTGTTGATGAAATAAAATTTATTTTCTGAGGTAGTAGACAAAAAGGTCCAGAGAACCAATTTGTATTGGAACTACAGAACTATACTCTACAACTATGTTACATCATTGCAGTACATGTTATGACCAAGCTCTCTACAGAGGACATTGAGTATTTCTTCTTTATTTTAGTAGTACTATGGTATTATTATCAAGTTTACTATGGTATTATTATCATATACTACTCACGATAACGAATAGTCAGAAACCTTTTTAATTTTTTTTTCAATTGAATGAAGTTCTTCAAACTTGAAATGTGTGTTCTTTTGGAACCCCTTTTCAGAATTATTCATTGAAATAAATTGATTTAAAAATATTATATGCATTTATACATCAACAGTAGAATTTTGAAGAAAACAGTTTAATTTGCATGTATTCAGTATATAGCTTACAAAAATCATTTATTCATCGCTAGTGTTACGTATCTGCATAGTTGCTTCCAGTGCCTTGTTTAAGTTATTTATTTTATTAATTGTGCACATTTATATTTGGGTAAAATATGTAAATGGTGGATTAAGTGTATAAAATAATTATTATCATCATTTACTCACCAATTTCTTGTAAACCCTTACGGACAATCTTTTTTTTAATTTAAACCTGTTTTTATTTCCTAACCACTTATGATAATGGTTTGTTATGTAATGCAATGTCCCCTTACACATTCAATTAACTTCTATTGATGTGGACTCTATGTATAAAACTATCAAAGAACTTAACAGGAACACAGATTTAATGGTTTGTAAATGATCATATTACAGATGCCTTCCTTACAGTTTTTATAAAATACAGATCTATAAGCCATAAAAAACAACTCTATCAAAGCAGTTGATATATGCCTTGGGTTCTTGAAATTATATTTAAAATGTTTTTATCAATGTTTTTGTTTTTGTTTAAAGCAAATCATGTCCTTTCCTTGAATTTTAAAAAAGAACCTAAGTCAGTTAAAGTTTTAACTAAACAGGAAAATCACCACAATAATTTACTCACCTGGAACCATTTGTAAACAAGTTGTTTAATTGATTCATTGGTTTAATTAAGAAGGTACATTCTAATAAATATAAAATATAAACAATGTTAGAAATAGTTGTTAAATGATTGTATCCACCTCCATCCTGTATATATATATACAAGTCTAGAAGAGTATGCAACAATACAAATGACCGTGTTTTGTCAAGACTATAGGCACAGACTGACCAACGAATGGCCTTAATCACTGAGTGTCAATATAAATAAATGACGTAAACAAGTAATAAAATATTGTTCTTGAACATTCTCACTTTAACTGAATTTAAAACTTTTATACATTTCCCCAACCATCCACTACCTAAAGGATGAGCTGTCACTTGGCTTTGCTCAAATATTCCAACAAAATATTATCAAAATTATAAAGTGATAAATTATATAGTTTGATTCTGATTTAAAACAAATAGAAAGAGAGTGGTAATAACTGTTGCTTGTTAGACATGTAGCTTTGAGTAGCTGCAATGCAAGTGCAAAATAATATTTACATCTACTAATTAAATTATCTCCCTTGTTTCATTATATATGTTATGTGTATTGCTGTGTGTACACTATATTGTAGCCTGTCATATGTAACCTAAACGGATCTGATCTATGACCTTGTTATGATTTGTTATAAAATGCAATAAATATAATCACTATATTCTAGCTTTTAAAGTCCCACTTTTGATACCTACCCTGATGTTGAATTGTTAGCCTGTGTGCTTGTAGCAGAAGGTCAAAGGATTACCATATCTTAAATTGGATTGTTCATTCCCAACTAAAAGAATGTCATGTTGAATTGGGGACCTTAATTAAAATTCAGTGGTCTGTAGTCATAACTGTAAGTTTGTCACCATATCATTTTTAGCTCACCTGATCCAAAGGTTCAAGTTAGCTATGTTGGGGTCTATAGTCTATAGTCCATTTTTTTTTTACTTTTCTTTACAAATCTTCTTTGAAACCACTGAAGGGATTGTTTTGAAACTTTGCACACATCATCAATAAAGTGTGCTCTACCAAGATTGCACAAATCATGGTCCCATGCCAATCCTGGCTTTTGTGGCTTAAAATAGAATTTGGGGGGGGGGTCAAAATACAGTTTTTGGCATGTAGTTCAAACAGTATAAAAGATACAGGGAAGTCAAAGCTTTTTCGTTCTTCAGCATTCAAAGCTTTACAAACTCTCCATTGAATCAAGGTGTACAATAACACTTTTTGCCCTTTAATTGAGAAAATTGATGATAAATTTTTGCTCAAGGAGAAAAAGTTAGCATTGCAAAATTGTTCAGCTCATTTAGATTTACAAAAAAGATTTCGGGCGCAAATTTGTCCTAACACCTTTTTAGGAGTAATGACCCCTTAACGATTTTTCAGCAAATTGTGAGATTTTTTTCCAAAATCTTCTCAAAAACCACAGAAGGGATTGCTTTAAACTTTGCAAACTTTATATTTGGATGTCCTCTACCAAGATTGAACAAATCATGGTCACAGACAACCAACAAGGCCACCATGGCTACAAATAGAAGTGGGGGTCAAGATGTAGTTTTTCAAAAAGTAGAGTACAGAAAACCAAAGTAACCTCCTTCTTCAGCACCTAAAGCTTTACTAAACTCATTAAGTTGAAGTTGCTTTCTAGGAGTTATTATCCCTAAGTCAATTTTTCACAGTTTCCATCAATACATGTATCTTGAAAACCATAAGAGCTACACAATTAACTTTGGTACATATGTATTGGATGACTCCTTATAGAAGTTATACCATTTAAAGCATCAAATTCATGAATTTTATAGAAGTTTTGGATAATTCCTAAAAGGAAAAACTAGATAAAAATGATAAATTGCATAGTAGTTCAAATGGGTACTTGTTAAAAACAGTAAAGATGTCACAGAACTGAAGTTTCACCATAGTATTCATTTTAAGGAAATTTTATCATGTAACAAAGGTTCCTTTTATAAGAAGTGTTATGTAATAGATGTTTCACTGGAAAAAATAAAATACAGATGGAAAAAGCATTCTATAATTAAAGTTCTGCAAACTTAATATAATTATAATATTTTTTTCCTGATGGAATAATTTTTATAAGGAACTTTTACATGTTGACAAAAATACTGTTTTCAGCTCACCTGGACCAAGGGCCATGTGAGCTTTTGCCTTCAATTGGCTTCCGTCGTCAGTTGTAAACTTTTTCAAAAATCTTCTCCTCTGAAACCTCTGGGCCAATTTTTTTCAAACTTGGCCACAATCATCCTTAGGGTTTCTAGTTTCAAGTTTGTACCCAGGGTGTTGATCAACAGACAAATATGGCCACTGTTACTAAAAATAAAACATGGAGGTCAACACAGGTTTTTGATCACTATCTCAAGAATTATAATAAGCTATAGAGAAAACTGTTACTTCAAATTGATCAGCACATTAAGGTCTACAATAGTTGCTATTAGTGTGAAGGTGTTTATTGGCTTCTTGTAGGAGTTATTGCCCTTCATTTACGATTTTTGACAAAATGTTTGGTATTTACAATATAACCTGAAAGCTATACGAGGAAGAGGGAACTGTAAATGGCAAAAATGATCAGCAATAAAAGCCCTACAATTCACTTATTGGTCTGAAATTGTCAGATGACTCCTTATAGGAGTTATTGCCCTTAAATGGCAATTTTTTTATGAAATTTTCCGTTTTTGTCCTGTAACTTGAAAACTATAGCAGCTAGATTGAAACTGTATATTGCACAAATGACCAGCAATAAAGGCCATACAATTCACTTGATTGGTCTGAAATTTTCAGACAACTCCTTAAATTAGTTATTGCCCATACATGACAATTTTTTATGAAATTTTCCGGTTTTGTCCTGTAACTTTAAAACTATAACAGCTAGAGTGAAACTGTTAATAGCAAAAATGATCAGCAATACAAGCCCTACAAATTACTATTTAAGTCTGAAATTGTCAGATGACTCCTTATTGGAGTTATTGCCCTTAAATTGCAATTTTGTATGACATTTTCCGTTTTTGTCCTGTAACTTAAAAACCATAACAGCTAGAGTGAAATAATAAATTGCAAAAATGATCAGCAAAAAAAGCCCTACAATTCACTTAATTGGTCTGAAGTTGTCAGATGACTCGGGGTTATTGCCCTTAAATGACAATTTTTTTATGAAATTTTCCAGTTTTGTCTTGTAACTTGAAAACTATAGCAGCTAGATTGAAACTGTAAATTGCACAAATGATCAGCAATAGAAGCCCTACAAATGATTGCTTAGTCCAAATATCAAGATGACTCTTTATAGGAGTTATTGCCCTTTCATTATGAATTTGGACAAATGAACAGTTTTTGAATTATAAATTAGTCTATATAGTCTAAAACACACCTAGAGTAAAATTACCCTAAAGGACAATGCCTATAAACAATTTAATTTTCAGAAATTGTCTGATGGCACCTTATTGGAGTTATTGTATTTAACTACAATTTTTGAAGAAATGTTTAGTTTTTGCACAGTTACTTAAAAGCTATAACAACTAGAATGAAACTGGTAATATCAAAAATTTAAATATAGTTGAAGTCATTCCAGAGAAGCGATTATAGGCTTCTGTGAGCCTCTAGTTTCTTGTTCTAATAATTTTGTCTGTATTGATTACAGTAAACAGTTCTATTTGGTTTTGGTGGGGCAGGGACAGTCTATACTAGTATATACTGTCCCTGGGTGGGGTTTGTTTTCCTGACCGAGTGGTTAAGGTAGTTCGTCTACTATTTATCACGTGGTCTGTCAACACTGAGATTGTGGTTTCGATTCTCACTGCAGGCAGTGTGTACTCGGCTCCAATCTTAATTGACAAGGATTGCCAGTTTTCCTAGCGCAGGTCGGCGGTTCTCTCCGGGTACTCCGGCTTTCTACCCCAATTAAAACTGAATGCAACGACATAGCTGAAAAATTGCTGAAAGTGGCGTTAAAACACCATTCAATCAATTCAATCAGATTTTAACAATAGTGTTTGTCATATCTTGAAATCATTTATAAACCATAGATCTATAAGCCTTACAAAAAATTTTTAAAAACTCTTCCATACATATCTTACACTATCTTTTGTGTTCGTGTCTCTTTTACAGTATCATTTTAAAGATGAAGTTAGGAACCGTGGATCACATAATTTGCGCAGTCAACAAGGAAAGAGGAATTACGATAATTATGATAATTTATTGAAGCATGATAAACACATGAAATAAATAATTGTCAATAACACATGTTAACCTGATAATTTGTAAATTAAACAATCAGTAAAACCTGATTGTCAGCCTCATAGAACACCACAATAAATTGCCAACCAAAACGAGGCAAAAAACTAAACAACAAACAAACAGAAAGACTGTAGAAAATCATTCAACATATAATATAAAGATGAATTTGCTAATAAATAAATATAACATATAAATAACAAAATGGCACATAAGTTTTTTCGCGAAGTCTGTTTAACTCGCTATATGTTTGAATAATCATGAAACTCCGCTTCTCTGTCATAATCGGGATCTTCGATCATTATTGAAGCTTTTGAAACTCTTCTAGAAGACGCTTTTATCTTGTCTTTAGTTACTTTAATTATAATTTCTTGCTTATGTTCACGTATTGCTTTTGAAAACGGAATTAACAATCCCCCAGCTATGATAAACAACAAAGCTCCAAAATAATAAGGCACTCCTCCATCTCCAGTAGCCTCTAGTAGTAATGCTGAAACATATAATATTAAAATAGCAGCTGTTATTTGGTGGTTTATTTGATTTAATTAGAAATAAGTAAACATATTTTTATGTGATCGGACTCTTACTGGGACCTACTTCTATGAACAGACTTTGTAAAACTATAATCTAGACTCGACGACAAATGTGATGACTTCAACTTTCCAATTGTTAACTTCCCGTTAATCGGTAGCAACATTACAGCAGCTCCATCGTATGGTATGTACATTTCACAGATACTTAATCCTAGATCCTGCGATTGCTATTCCTAAATTCCAGATCGCTCAACTACTAAACTACTAAAACAAGGTTTTGTTGTACCTAGCTTAATGTTATCACTTAATTTCTATGGTCGTCACCATGACTTAATTGATGGTGATGCAAATCAGTCTCTCGAACACGATCGGTTGTTTTTGCTTAGTCATTGGTTGTTTTTTCCTATTACTGGGTTTGGCTTTTTAAAAGACATGACAATGAGTAACTCGACGAGTGTCTAATTAGAGGCAGGCACTGCTTACACGTCGGGAGCACCGGAGTGCACCAATGGGTTTTTCATTGGGTTCGGGTTACTCACTCTGTTTTTGTGTTTTTGGTTTTTGTGTTGCGTTGTAAAATATAATGTTTGTCTATATCCTAGTTTTACCCCCGCAAAGGAAGTACATTATATGTAGATGTGCATGAAGGATTTTTATTGACATCGATTATCATAGGGGAGATAGTTTGACTTGAATGCGAAGCGGTATCGCTTTGTGAACGTGCTCACAGTCTACACTTGTTTATAATTGTCCCTTGATTTTTGGCTCTTTTTTTCTGTCGGTTTCCTTGCTATTTTTCTATATAGACAGCAAAAACAGATGCAATAAGACTGTTTCCCACTTGAAACACTTGAGGCATTCATTTTTTATGGCCAATTGAAATAGGTGTTTGTTTTAGTTAATACGTATATTTGTCAACGTCATTCCATGTCCACTTTCCTTTTTTTTTAATTTGCATATATATCTATTAATGGTTAAGGCCAGTGAATTTTAAAACGATGCAGTAAAAACTCGCTCGTCTTAAAATACTTTTCCGAGTTAGAACCAAATCGGCGTGTATGGCATCTTTGTGGTCCCATTTAAGATAACATTTGGTTACGGTACTAATATCAGATTTTTTGTCACTGTAACTATTGTGAAATTAGATATTGCAAATATTCTAATACTTTTTATGGTATGTTTTTTTTTAATTGTCACTGGTTAAGGTAGTTAGTCTACTATTGATCACGTGGTCTGTCAACACTGAGGTTGCGGGTTCAAGTCTTTACTCGACTCCAATCCTAATTGACAAGGATTCCGAGTTTCCCTACCGAAAGGTCAGGGGTTTTCTTATGGTTTTTCCCCAATAAAAACTTAACTTAATGATATAGCTGAAAAAAATGGCTGAAAGTGGCGTTGAACATCATTCAAACAAACAAACAAACAAACAAGACATAGAATACGAATATATACGAATACGAAGACATAGAATCTAGTTAAATACCCGCAATCGGATTTCCAAGTAATCCACCTATTCCCTGCATCAGTAAAGCCAAACTTAAACCTCTTCCATAATATCTAATGTCAATCAAATTTTTCAAGGACAAATTGAATCCAAGATTTACACCTCCTGAAAAAAAAAGAATGATTGTATGAAATTGAATTTATATAAAAATATTAATAACAATTTGTGTAATTGTATTTGTATTAAAGAGGAAGTAAAATCGTGTTGGTCTGTAAGCCTACTAGTTAGTTAAACATTGGCGTGGTTTTTCCAATATAAGCTTTAAGATCATAATGGAGAAAAGCTTTAAGATCATAATTATAAGTCTCACAATGAGTGAGAACTGCATATCGCTTTATATCAAATGGAGTTCAAGAAAACAATAAACGAACCTATGGCGAATTTACGAGTATTTTGAAATTAAATAACGAGAGATGATATCAAGCGATATACAATTCTCGCGGGTTTAGCGAAACATATTTCTCTTATGATGAAACGAAAACTGTAATTTGCGTGGCTAATTATGTAGCGCTGAACCAATGCATCATATTCAAGATGTAATACCAAGCTATAACAGTATAACGAAGCGTCACATTAAAGAAGAGAATATCAGGGTTCTGGAATCTATTTTTAGGATACTCCATGGTGCCTCAACTATTCAGCGTACTTGGCTCGAGAGCTTTTTCTATTCTAAGTCTATTTCAGGTTGTTCTCATGCTAAATCATTACTTTTGAAGGTATTTAATGCAAATAATAAAAAAGAAATTTTAGAGTCTTATTAGCAAATGTAAGTTAATAGAATCTTTATATATTGTTTGTTATTTGATTTGAGTTTAATGTGACTTTTAGCTATTTTTCAGCTATATCACGGCGGTCAGTTTTTCTTGGAGAAGTCTGTCAAATAACCAGGTGAAAGTCAATTATATGTTGGAGTCGAGTCGACCCTGTTGATTTTGATCTTGCTACCTCAGTGTTGTGACGCCAGTGATTAATAGTACCTGACTAAATACCTTAACAACTCGGCCACCGAGGCACCTTTATGCAATTTAATTTTCGTAAAAAACAACATACCTATAAAGAATCCACCAAATAAATTGAAAATCATAAAATGGTACATGTTGGTAGAAAACGGAACTATCAACATCGTCAATCCCATCGCTACCATAAAAATAACCCACAACAACGTGATTCTACTGGGTATTCGGTACGAGATCAAACTAAACAACACCCTCCCCAAAATCTGTAAGGCTCCACTTAATGAAAATGTTATTGAAATATCTTCCACGTCTACACCTACGGAAGAAGCAGTTTCTGGCAGTAAGCCAATAGGAATCATGCTTCCAGCTACAAATAGTACATTTGTGATCATATATGCAATAAAACTGGGTTGTCTGCAAAACGACATGTCAACCTTTTCGCCGGGTTTGTTTGGTTGTTTGGAGTCTGCAACAAAAAAGGCAAATAATTAAATAAAAACGTTTTAGAATCTTTTATAGCTGAGTAATTTTTTTTATCTGCCACATGATACAAGAACAGTTTTTTTAATCTATTTCGCTACATGTCGGTTTCTTACATCCTCTCATCTTGGGTTATGTCACATACCCTCCATAGTTAATCTATAAAGTAGTGTTCTTATACTCGTATAAACTTGTTATTTTATTATTATAATTTATATGTCAACGATTTCTCGCAATTTTTAATATATACTTTGAAGAAGCAATAGTAACATCCAAATATGAAACCCTTTTATTATTCTAGTTTAGCAATAAACGATTTTTCTTGCAATTTTTAATATACGTTGAAGTAGCGAAAGAAACATCCAAAAATGAAACCCCTTGCAAACACACATACCTTTTTGTTTGATGGGAAACACAACCGTTCCACAAACTACAATATTCAACATTATAGCTGAGTATACCATCATTCCGCCTGCAAATCCGAATGTGTCCAGAATAGTTTCGGTTACTGGCGTGAAAATTGTCATGGATAATGAACCACCGATGCTGGCCAGAGGAATTGCAATAGATTTCTTTTTGTCAAAATATTTGTCAACAGCCATTAGACATGTGACAAATATCGAAGCTGATCCAATACCTAGAATTTATTAAATGATAATAATATACACTCGATGTAACCTTAAATACACAAAGATATGAATAATTTTGTTTGTGTTTTAGCTGGTTCTCACAGTGATGCTGAAACATAAAAATATAGAGCTCTCTACAAAGTTAACAAAAGATTCACTCTAACCACCTAATACATGTAATTAACTGTGAAATTACAGTCCTTCCACCTTCTGTGTTGTCAATGTGGAGAAAACAGAATCAAGGTAAAAGTTTAAATTTCATTCATCATTAAAATTAAGCTTTGATCATTTGCGTTCTGGGTTGATGTAGAGGTGACAAAACACCAGTATATTCCGCAAAAGCGTGTAACTTCAGGTATTAAAAAATTCGCACTAATTGAATAAATCTTCAATATAGACTGTGTACTTAACACGAAAAATATGCATGCCTTTCATGACAAAAACAAATATACCTGTGCATTAATCGTGTCCAGGTTTCTCACACTTTGTACTATGTTCTTCAGAAAAGACAGTAAGGGAAGAAATATTGTTTTATATCCATAAAATTTAAAGATACCAAGGTAATCAACTTCTATGTAAATAGTGCATAACAAATCATCTGATCAAAAACAAACAAAATACAAAACAAACAACAATCAAAGAACAAACACAGAAAACTGAAGATTAACAACACAAACAGGGTGAACACATGTGCTCCGGAATGGTAAGACGTTCCTGCTCCACGTATAACACACGTCACGGAATGCCTGCATCCGGTCATGCTCCATAATATAATGGTTCAAGCCCTGTCTAGGTGGTATACGTGTTAAAAGGAGCGCAATAAAATAATGACAGTTGACACAGATCCCAAGTGTTTTTTGAGACTGTTAGTCACGCTTTGTTTATAATCATGCGTAGATAGACTTCGACCTACTGTCATTACCCCTCATATAAGCATTTTCATCGTCAGCGGCAATATCCTCTAACCAGAAAATCTATTTAATATGTCAAAGAATCTCGTAATAATAAGATATATAAACTCCAGATGAAGGTTGCTGGAAAGTAGCTACACGTGGATGTGAAGTTCATAGTAGCAAAGTTGAGGTAATCTCGTTCGTTGTAAATATAGATCACAAGTGGCTCTCGTTGTCAGTATCAAGGAAAAACGTAATGGCGTGTTGTGGAATTAATTTCAAGCTCGTAGAATCCAGAAAACCCACAAATTGTGAATTATCTAAAGATATGACGTCATCTCTATAGAGAAAGCTGAAATTAAAGTATTGAGCTTACTTATATTATGTTCTAGTTACATTGGCCACTCTCCGTAATACGCCTTGTATACAGAGGAGTTGTCGACAAGAAGCCATGATGAATAAACATTAATAAATATTGGAATGTTTGAATGTTATTTATATTTTTAAAATCTCAAAACAAATATGGCTTTAACATTTCGAAAAGGTCCGTTTCAATGATTTTATTCGGTAGAAATTTTTTTCCACCCAGAACAGTATGTTAAATTTGCGTACATGTATTTTGTTTTTGTAAAGAGACAAAACTGGGCTAATTCCTTTAACCAAGTTGTTAATTCAATATATATATATATATAAGTCTAGAGAATTACGCAACCATACAAATATAAAGATGTTTCTACTATTAATTAATTATATTTATTAATATAATTAATTAATAGTAGAAACATCTTTATATTTGTATCGTTTCATAATTCTCTAGACTTATATATTATTGTTTTGTTTATGCTGTATCGTCATGTTGGCGATCCGATACTTAGTAAGTGTACCTATATGTTCAATCAAGTCGAAGAGTTCTTCACATTTTTGATTATCTACATCGGATTCACAACTCTAAAGACGTTTATGTAAATTTGCGTATCCAATAAAGGTATAGACGATCCATTTTGTGTTAATACATTTAGGTTTTTTAGCAATTTTTTTTCTATAATGCCAACATTTTTTTATAGAACATAAACAGTGAAATAATACTGGATCGAGAATCCGAACCAAAAAAGCTACTCCAATCGTACCTTCGGTAACATCTCATACAAATTATGAGTAGACATGTTCAACGTGAGACAAATTAATTGTTTATAAATCCGTAATGCATAATGTTATGGCCGTAGAAAGCATCAATGTCCTTGATTAAAAAAACTCTTTTTAAATGGTCAGATACTCACCAGTAATAACTCCCATGAATACGAACATAAGAGGGAAAGAAGTCATCCATCCTGTGGCGAAGCAGCCGATAAATTGTAGGATTCCACCCATAATAATAACAGGTCTTTCTCCAAATTTCTCAACAATAGGAACCACTACTACGGCTGTAAAATACGTGAACAACTGTATTATGATGTTTTTGTTTTTTTGTTTTGTTTTTTTTTTTTTTAACAGTATTAGAGCTTTTTCATGAAGTCTGGTTTGTTTTGGGAAGGAAGGGTGAGTGTGCGGTGAAAATCCTGACTTCTGAAGGAAAAATGGCAATAAAGGTAGGAGTCGAGCACACTCAGCCCAAAGTCAGACACGTGGGTCACAAATACCTTTACATTTCAGCCATACAGGACCCGTTTCGCAACCCTGAATGCAGACATTACATCTAAATCTGTTTTATTCTGCAACCACATGAAACAGAAATAACAAATAAGTTACGGTGGGGTATTTCTTTACATTGCAGTTAAGATTCATTCAATTGGTCATGTTATAAATATATGTATTGACTTGACATAAACACAATATAAGGACAAGGCTCAGAAACGGGGTATGCCGAGCCTTTTCTCCGTTTCGTGCAGAGTCCTTATATAGTGTTTATGTCAAGTCAATATACTAATATTATGTTTATCCTACAATCTATCCTAAAATATTTACTACCATAGTTTTTTTTTATTTTGTATATTTGTGCGCAGTATTTTGGTAATCAACATGATTGACGTAAATTGAGGATGTGTCAATAACGAGTTCTGCTTTTCGAGGTGAATTATGAATAAAAAAGTAATGCAAGTACAAAGTTTAGTAAAATAATTATCAACAAAAATAACAAGATATTATTTTTTACCACATAAGTTGTATTTTATTATGAAACTGGTCGATTCGAGAATCGAGATTACAAACTTTAATGGCGGTTGCACATATAGACATTCATGGTCTAAATTTGCAGGGTTGCGCAATAAAACATTGTATTTAGCGTTTTTTTTAAGTATTTGTTTTTGTAGAGAAAAAACTAAAAATAGATGAAATAATATTTATTTATGTATTAGAACAAAAACAAGTATTTGCGCGATTGCAACATTCCGATTTGTTCACATTTGGCAAGAAATGTCAAGCAAGTGCATTATTGCAATACACAAATTATAGTAGTTCCTAAAGTGGGCGTGGCTAAATCTCGTTTCATAGCTAGTGGCAGTGAAAACATTTGTAACGGTAGAGCATGAAATAATGACATTGTCACTACCGGGGATCAAACCCGTGATCTCAGTATTGCCAGCCAGCCCTCTAACCAAGTAAAAGAAGTACTCCATTAGCTCAGTCGATTTTGACTGGCTATATATTTACTATCTGCTACAACGCAGATAGGCCTCCTGTTACACTCTTCCCCCTTACGAAGAATCATCATACTCATCCATTACCTCAGTCGATTTTGACTGGCTATGTATTTACTATCAGCTACAACGCAGATAGGCCTCCTGTTACACTCTTCACGCTTACGAAGAATCATCATACTCATGATTCACACACAAACCCCGTCAAATCCTCCATGTGGGTTTTTCAGTTGGGCGCCAAATGTAACGGTAGAGCATGAAATGACACCATGTCACCTCCGGGGATCGAACCCAGGATTTCAGTGTTGCCAGCCAGCCCTCTAACCAAGTGAGCTAAAGAAGTACTCCGTTAGCTCATTCGATTTTGACTGGCTATATATCTACTATCTGCTACAACGCAGATAGATCTCCTGTTACACTCTTCCCCCTTACAAAGAATCATCATACTCACGTTGCGCGCCAAATGTAACGGTAGAACATGAAATAATGATATTGTCACCTCCGGGGATCGAACCCAGGATTTCAGTGTTGCCAGCCAGCCCTCTAACAAAGTGTGCTAAAGAAGTACTCCGTTAGCTCAGATGATATAAACTGGCTATATGTCTACTTTTTGCTAAAACGCAGATAGGCCTCCTGTTACACATTCAAATAATAAGACATCGCATTTCAGCTGCTCTAATCGGAAGATTGCAGCATAAATAGTATGATAAAATCGTCATTGCTAATAATTGGTTTGTTGATCGAATCTTGGTTGCTTGTTTTGTGTGTGTGTTTGAGTGTGGCAATTAAGTTATCTCTCAACACACTATGCCCACAGTATGACGTGACCTCGCAACCTCAGTGTTGACACTTCGGTGATTAATAGTAGATGACTAAAAACTTCAACCACTTGGCCACCGAGGCCCTTGAATCATGTTCAAAATTATTTTTTAAACGACATAACAGCAAATACTCCCGGAACTCTTGGTTTTTTTCCAGTCATTCTTTTGAAGTGGACATGTTGCCCTGCAATGTTTTCTTGTTCCCTACGTTCTTTTTCACCATTTCAACGTTATTATCGCACACAAAAAGGGAACTTCATAACAAAAATCTGAAATATGCTCTATATAGGCAAAACCAACGTTATTGACATCTCTCTAAAAGCGTATACAATTTTGTGCATATCATGTTTCATTATATGCTAGTTGTTTTTTTTTTTTTTTGGTTGATACAAGGGTAACTTGTGGCTCAGGTGGAACATTTTTTCCACAATTCTTATCGTTATCATTGAAGCCCGATACAAAAATACAAAAAATTGAAAGAATATTTTTTGTCTATATTTGCAAATTCATGAATGTTTTAATTACTCGTCTGTGAAATACTCTTTATTCGTTTGTATGGTTAAAACAACAACTTATCATCTTTCCTTCTGTGGTCCATATACATTTCCATTATCTAACGGCGCCTCGGTGGACGAGTGGTTAAGGCAGTTCGTCTACTATTGATCACGTGATCTGTCAACACGGAGATTGTGGGTTCGAGTTTCACTGCGGGCAGGGTGCACTCGACTCCAATCTTAATTGACAAGGATTGCCAGTTTTCCTCCCAAAAATATGGGGTTTTATCCGGGTACACCGAATTCCTCCCCAATAAAAAACTGGACTGCATGAAAAAGCTGAAAAATTGCTGAAAGTGGCGTTAAAACAACATTCAACCAAATTCAAACAATCCATTATTTCACCAGCATTCATTACAGATTTTTAAAGTAATGCGGTTTTGACATGTCGATGCATTAAGTTTAATGAAATAAATAACACATATATAGCTAAAGATGTGATATCGCAAAACTAGTAGCATATACACAGAGGGACAAAGTTTTTGACTAACTACATTTGTGTGTGTGTGTGTACAAACCTCCTGATAGAACCAAAGCAGAGTGTGTAGATCCGATAATCGTTAGCGACGTCATCTCGAAGTTCAAATCATCTTTCATGCGTGTATAAAATATTCCCAATGTATTCCACAATGCCATTGAAAGCATAATGCCTATACAACAGGCAAATGTCACTACCCAAGCCCAACCTCCATCGATTGAACTATTAGTTGTATTTTGTACGACCTCTCTTGGATTTTTCGGGTTATTTTTTTTATTCCAAGTCATCTTTGTGCTCTCATTCAATAAAATGCAAAATCACTTGTGGAAATATGATATATATTGTCACCACAAAGAAAGCAGTCAAAACCAGCTTTCGTTGTGTTAATTATAATAGGTGAATCTTAACCCCACCCTCGAAGTAATGACAACAAATACGTATACGAGTCGTTCATCCTACAAGGAAATATTAAGCAAGATCATGTAAGCGACTGTTTACTGTTTACACTATACTCGTGCACTGTCAATACATATTCGTCACTGGCATGACAGTCAGTCTAGATTCGAAAGACAGCATAACAGTTTTTCTAGTGTCAGTAGCAATATTTGGATGGAAATAGAAAAGTCTGCAATTAGCAGTTTTGCATAGACATGCAAAAACAATCGGATTGTGTCAGAGTACGGACGTTCAGACAGGCGTCCACATTGTTTTTCGGATATACGTCAAGTATCCGGCTGTTGTACCGATTTATGTAAATTGACTTTGGGTTCAATTTATCAGAAAATTTTGTGAAACCCGATTTCTGATTTGTAACAGAAAAAATACGGGTGTGAAGTTAACAGTGGGTTCGATATTCGATATTCGACATTCGAATATCGAACTCGCTGCTAGCAGTGGGTTCGATATTCGATATTAATAAATACACATTATCAAATACAAGAAAATATCGAACCCACTGCTAACTTCACACCCGTCAGAAAAATTAGAACTAAGGGCGGTCGACATTATTTTGTACTTTTAACGACTGTTATAAATGCTGTTTCGCCATATAGCCTGTGGATTTGAATTTGTTGCATCTACGTTTAATATTTCATAGAACACTGTTCATAAAGTATATTTCTGACATGTGGTTTGTGTACCTGCAAACAGACAAAATCTGCTTAGAACATGATGTAATGACTGAAGAACCCACGTTGGTTTTAAAGACTATCTGTAAAATATGTATGCGAAACAACTTGTAGTTTTTACATTCAACATAAATACCGTACTCATTTTTTGTAATATCCAGACAATCTATGTGAGGAAGTAATTTACGCTTCCCTCCACTCCTAACTGGCACTCTTCCTCTCCCTCTTATCTTATTCTCTCCCCCTTCCCCGTATTAGTGACGTGTAAAAGTTACAAGACAAATAACTACGAAATTTGACGGGATTCTAACTAAAAAGTAAATTGGATCCTTAAAAAGGCTACTAGCTTACGTTTATGCGTATATCAAACTACTACGCTAAAATAACTTAGGTGTGCAATACAGACGCACGTAGTAATAGGTGTGTCAATGTTTATAATGAAGGGAAGCAGATGGAACTGGTTCTAATAAGGCCGTGCGTGCTAAAATGAAACTTTTAATCCTAATTATGGAAAGCCAAGTGTATAATAATGTGTGGGTAATGAAGACAACACATGGGCGATCCTGCTTTAATTGGTAGTACAAATGTTTATATTATGTCAGTTCGCAATAAATATGTCGGCATTCAGTAGGAGGTCATATGAGGTAATTTCCCTCTTATTGACCTTCAGTTCCGTCAGGGACAGAATATACTGATAATAATATGTTATGTCCCTGTGATTTCATTTAGGATTTCTATAAGATAAACCTAAATTTATTTAGAAGTGAAGAAAGTTACTATAAAACAGTGCTTTAAATGCTGGCAGAAAATTTGATCCAAAAGAACCCACATGTTTGTGTGTGTCCATTTGTATAGGGTATACAAGGATTTTTTTCATTAAATCTTGCATTAATCTCTAGAGTGAAAAGATATAATTTTCTTCTTTTATGTCTTATATTTATACACATGCAGCTGTAGGCATTTCTAATTAGATATCCAAGCGGTTAAGGTTGTTATTTATCAACTATTAATCACTGGCATGTCAACACTGATGTTATTTATTCGAGTCTTACTGCAGGCTGGATGTGCTCGACTCCAAGAATTGTCGGTTTTCCTGCCAAAGGACTTTTTTTTAGCAGTAACTTGGCTTCCTCCCCCAATTACAACTATAAACCATGTGATGATAAACTAGTAGCTGTAGAAATGCTTAAAATGGATTTAAATCCCACCCATAGTGTTAATCTATGGACAAACCTTGCCCATGTTTTTCAAAATACACCATAGAGGCCAACATGCGTCTTTGGTCAATAGCATAAGAAAAAGTCATACACCAAACTCTTAAAAGTTTTTAATTCTGAAGTTGTGTGATGACTTTCTTTAGGAGTTATTGCCCTTTAATTATAATATTACAAAAATATAAGTTTTTACAATATGACTTGAAAACTAAGTGAAAGATCTATACTTTGAATTGCACAAAAGATCAGCAAGACAATATTTTAATTGTCCAACGACTCCTCGGAATTATTGACAATATGTTATGAAATTTTTAATATTGCATTATTTAAAAGCTATAACAGTTGAAGTGAAAATTGCAAAATACGATCAGCATAACTGCCTACAAATAACTTGTTGATCCAAAATTGTCAGGTAACTTGAGTTATTGTCTAATAATTTAATTTGCTTTGTAAGCTGAAATCTGATTGGTCAATTCAAATCGGGCAAACCATATTATAAGAAATAACTTGCGTGACCTTTGACCTATTCTAACGCCGTTAAAATTCAAATAGTTCCACGACGTCATCGACGCTTTTACCGCAAAAATTGATAAGATTTATAGTTAAAATTAAATTATAAGGAATACTTCAAATTTCTGAACAGATTATACGATATAATATGGTTTGGGTCTGTTTACACCATTCATAAACCGCTTCTGTTCAGAAATTTGAAGTATTCCTTAATTAATAACATGTTCAATGAAATTATGAAATTATCATTTTTGCCGTATAAATTAAAAACTACAAATACCTACAAATCAGTTAATTGTTTACAAAATTGTTCATTTTCCAAAGTTGGAATTACCAAAAATTTATTCTTAAATATAGAAAATAGACCTTTTATACGTACAAAATTAGTCAATCTTGATCATTAAATTTCATTTTAAATATAACAAATTGGAAAAAAATATTAAACCAAATCGGATACACCTTTACTAAAGGCGCGCCTGGCATTATATAACCTTGGTATCATATGAGAATATTTCTTAGCTGCGTAACAGGAAGAAATGCGAGGTTCTGCATTCAAACAGACAATAGTGAATGTCTTACATACGGCAATTATTTTTTAAAGTCGTGCACTGAGCAAAGTGAATATCAAAACTGTGATCACCAGTTCCGCAGAACGAATCTGATTAAAACATGTTAAACTTCGCGAGTGTATGGAACTTTATCCGGACATAAGTTTAATCTAAAGCGTGCTGCGACTCTTTTTTTTTTTTCCTTATTATCAATATAAAATGAAAACTGTTTAACTATCCATTCGGAAAACCATTAAAACCATTCGCTGGTTAAATAATTAATTTTTTGTAGTTTGTTGAGATGTTGGTACGTTCTATTGTCGTATACAATGCTTCAGAATATGGCAATAAAAGTGATTATATCATGTTTGTACTTTTAACTTTGTTAAAAATAATTGTCTTCACATTAGTTTACTTTTATACACAACTGGTAAATTATCTTCAAAATCAAACTTGAATGATATCGGTAAACGTTTTACATCAGTTTATGATTGGCGTTGGGTATTGATTTGTTTTATTCCGAGAAACGTGTTTCCACTCTTTCCGTCTGAGAGTCATCTGACTGGGTAAACTAGGTATTTTTGTATGAATTTGCATTCAAACTTACATTTATCAAGAAACGGCTTGCGGAACACTTTCGGCTAGGAGTGAAAACATCGACTTATTCTATTATATAAGATTATAAACAAGGAATCCCCAAATTATTTATGGGAACTGTTCATAGTTCAGGTGGTGATCGACATAGTCATTTTAGTCGCCAAGTCGAAAATATTGTTAATGTTCGTACATGAACGAACTTCTATTTTGAATATTTTCTGCATGCGCCATTCACATGTGGAATAATTTGCCATTAGTTGTTCGGACGTCTATAGGCAGATTCTACATGCAAGGCTTCGTATAAACAGTAGTTCACTAAATGAGTATCTGTTTCTTCGAAACCTTGTAGATTCTCCAAACTGTACATGAGGTCATGTAGAATCAACATATTATTTTTTTCTGAATGTTATAAGTATGATCAGTTTCGTTATAGTACCATATATACTCTTAATTTAAACCAACCTGTCGATGTTAACTTATTTTGTATGGGTTAGATGAAAATATTAATGTCTTTAATCTTGATCAAAGCAAACGCTTTCGGTGTTAACTGAATTTCGCTATTCCGTCATTTTTGTTGTCATATATTGACTGTTTCTTTGATTGATTAACATTTACATGTCCTTCATTCCCTAAGAATGCTCATAGTTTCGAAAATACATTTTGTCGGAATTGTAAGGAGTCGGATTAACAAAAGCTTACATGCTTATTTCCGAATCCTGTATGTTATTCTTTATACATGTATGATTTAGTTTGTACATATTATTGAATTATAAAATATAATGTTTATGATTGAAAAAATAAGTCGTCACGCTTCTTGTAAGATATAGACTTTAACTGTATGTGTCCTTACCCAACAGAGATAAATGCGATCCCCCAAAAGTCACATAAACATGAATTGTCAGTCAACGATGGGGCATTAGAGTGTGCTCATTTCTTGTCATCCTTCTGTCTTTAATATGAATCCATGAATCTAAAAACAAGCCGACGAGTAGAGGAGGACAATTTGTACCAGTTGGTATGCCACCTCTTTCAGTAGCTATGTTTTAACCGTATCGATGTTTGTTTACCATTTTTGACCGCGGCTCGAGAATATATGTCAATATTTGGGAAACATAGGTTGTGATGAACACACGGTGACTGTTATATAACATTGGTTCTGTGCACACTTATTTAGTTTTGGTACCAGTAGAAAAGATAGAGTTACAGTTCACCTGCGTTGGTTGTAATACCAAAAGAATAAAAACCCGACTGGTTGTTAAGGACTTCTTTTAATGAGAGCCTGGTAGGCTTACAGAACTGTCAACACCTAGTTCTTTACCAGTCTACTTAAAATTTCCCCTTGCGTGTTTACTACTTATGTTTTTAGATTTAGATCAATGCTAACATATAGATGCTGCATTAATTTGTATAGTTGAAAATTTTGATCTGGCTTGGTTTGGTATAAGAAATATGAAATAATACACATTAATTAATTTAAAATATTTGGTGGTATTGACGACAGATTTTACGGCCTCCTTATTGTTTTCCTATTAGGAAATGTTTACATTTTTTGTTTCCTACTTTAAATTATACACCAAGCCTTGTCGGTCCTTGGGCAGCTGTAATTGTCTTTCGGCTGCAACCCAGTGTAATACACATAGTCTTGGACAGATATCTAGGCTAATACAGAAATCATCACGTAATGATATCTTTATTAATTAACTAATCCAAATCAATCAGGCCAATACAGGTCGAAAGGGGCCAATACCGATATCGGACTAGTTATTTCCGCATATTGGACAGGTTCAGCGAAATATATCATATCTGCAGTACAAATCCACCACACTGGTCATTATCACTGGGTAACATCAATACAAACACAAACAAATGAGGTATATGTGTTGGACAGCATGTTTGAAAAACTTACAACTTCATTAGAAATACATTTAATACAAATGTATGCACATGGTAAAAAAGTCTGCTTATTAAACTTCCCCAGGTTCAAAAACAGACAAATTCGTTTGATTGTGGCTTATATGCTATTGCAAATGCTGTTGAGTTTTGTCTTACAGGTTTTGTGGATGGTTTACATATTACATTTGAAAAAAAATACTTGAGGGAACATTTAATATCTTGTTTAGAGAAGGGCGAATTCAGGTTGTTTCCGAAATCAGTTTGTGACAAAAAAGGTCGAGTGAAATCAAAGAATTTGGTTGTCGAAATGAATTGTGAATGTGGTTTGGCTGATGCAGTTGAAATTATGGTGGGTTGTGATTGGAAAAAGGGAATAAAATCTTGTAATGTTTGGAAACATAAACTTGTGCTGGTGTCATCAATAACTTAAACTGGTTCTGCTCAAAACATAATTAACTAACATTCATCAATTTTACTTAAAATGTCTTTACAAAACTGTTATATTTTATATAAACAGTGTAATTACTTTTCATGTCTTTACAAAATTGTTAAATATTATGTAAACATGCTAATTAGTTCTTATAACTAATTAACTGTGCTGGTTTAGTTGTTGATTCTTGTTATATTATTAATAGATAAACTTGTCAAAAAATGGCGTCTTCCATCCAAAATGATATCCCGTCCTGTCAAGATTTTTTTCACTTTACGGAAACGTGATTTCTTCAAACTTTATGTTTTTGTAAACTACATGATCTCAGCTTCAGCATAAAGTAAACATTTTTTGACAGACATGAATTTTTAAGATACAAGGCCTCAATCTTTGAAATCTAGGAAAAAATGTCAGTGTGTCATTCAAAACAGAATCCAAAATGCATCAAGCTTTATATTTTTAGAATATGTATGATCTAAGCTTGAATAATATATAAACATTTCTTGACAGACAATAGTTTTTATGTAACTTATTTATCGTCAAAGATGGTTACCCTATGAATTTTCGGTCTTGATTTTTCATGTCACCAAATCCCGTCGTGTCAAGAATTTGTGCCTTTAAACTCATTATTTTATAAAAAAAAAACTATATATCAATTTAAAGCTTATTATTTCTTCTTTAATAATCAGTTTTAGGTTTGTTAATATCTTTATTACTTCAAAAGTTATGACCATTTATATATAGAAAATTTCCCGTCCTGTTTTTAGACCAACCCATGATTGTTCTCCAAGAAACGGAGATAATTTTATCATTACAAATATAAACTGGTATGACTGGTATAATTTAAAACCATGCTATCTATCGTTACTAAAAAGACCAGTGTAAACATTTCGCGGGAAAGTTATTTACTAACTGCATGTAATGTGTTGTACATTTATTTATAGGAATCAACATTTAGCTTATATACATGTAGTAAGTGGTAATCAACATGTATTCCACTACGACCTTTTCTGACGTGTCCGGAAGAGTGCGCTGTAAATTTAAAAGCTGAATTATTTCTTTACAGCAGCAGGAACAATAAAATCAATATAAATTATATATATAAATTGCTTGCGACTGCAATGTAGCATCTTGCTAGGGTCAATATTTCCAAATATTCATACAATAACTATTTTATAATATAGTAATAACCAAGTGGCAGTATCATCAGCGATTGATGGCGGCCGCAAACTGGTAGAAGTAGAAGTAATAGTTGTAATTGTCATTTATGATTATCATGGCAATTTCTGCATCTTTTGTAAATTTGTTAAATCATTTATATTCAATAAAGTGATATCTTGGCTAATTTAGCCAATCACAAATCTCCTTATGGATTGTTTTTGGAATGCTTTCAACTGGTTTCCTCAATCTCCCTTTACTCTTAGTTACAATTCAGTGGAGACCCAGACCATTTCTGCTAGAAGTCTTGGATAAGAAGAAGTTTTAAAATAGAAATAGGAAAACCCCTAAGTGTTGAAATCGCAATTTTTAACAAGTACCATCCTCACAAGTCGGTGTCCACATGTGTCCACAAAACCCTGACAAACTTAGCTAGGAAATTCCCATGCTAGAAGATTTTCGTATGACGTCAACAGGGATCGACATTAACTGTAAAACCTACTTGTCCTTTCGGACAAGTAACAGTCAGGTTTTACTTGTCCGAAAGTACAAAGTACTTGTCCGAATTAAACAACCCATTTTGGCCATATTTCAATTTTGACTCAACTGCATCGAAATTCGACTTTTATATTAATTTTTTTCTGAACCTGACACTGACAAGTGGCACGAAATGTCAATTAAGATGACACGACGTACGTATTTAAAATTATAAATTGTTGGCCAAATTTAACAAGTTATGAAAATTTTATGACAGAAATCGAACTTCTTTCCATTTATTTGTATCAATAAAACGACAATTAATTCATTCATTTCATTATTTTATTGAAATAAATTGTTTTAGTCTAAAACATCCGACAGTTGTATCGTAGTTATTTTAGAACATTTTTCCAGAAAGGCCGATATAAAATTAGCATCAACGATTTCATTGGATGATTATTTATAATAAGTAAGAAACGGGATTTCATTGGTTATTGTTAAGTGACGTGTGTTTATATTTAGAAAAGGGGAATTTTGGTCGCAATGCAGGGTTTTATTTTTAACACAATTAATGCGAGAATCGCCGCTTAAAGGACTTTTTAAAAATTTACGATTGTTCTAGATAAATTAGATTTTATTTTCACTTGTCCGATCGGGCAACTGAAAGAAGCTTTTTACTTGTCCGAATTGTATTTTTACTTGTCCCGGACAATCGGACTACCGTTAATGTCGATCCCTGCGTCAATCCTTCAAAATATCAACTAGTAAAGTGCTTGAAAGAAGGAAGTGTTTGGCAGTTGTCATTCTTACTCATTCTTGAGTGGGAAGAAAACGTAACCTAACTAATAAATAACGCGGTAATTACAAACAATTAACAATAGTCTACAAAATACACTGATTTTCACATGGTCTATGCAACACACATCTGTTCGGTTTATTTACCATCGACATCGGGATATCCCCTAACCTTTTTGTGAATGAAAGCGAGCTTTTGATTGGCTACATTAAGGTATGATGTAGCCAATCAAAATAGCGACTTCTAGCCCGGGAATTTCCTAGCTAAGTTTGTCAGGGTTTGGTGGACACAGAAACCCTGACTTGTGAGGATGAACCAAGTACAAAAATTTGCCAATTTTTAAAGGTACACTTTGGAAAAAAGTAGCCGTCAGGTTTCTTTGATATAGGCAGGGCTTTCAAAAGTAGGCGGTAGGCGGCGGAATTCCGCTGCCTACTCTCATCAAAAGCGCCGGCTACTTTAATGTCCAGAAAAATAATAAAAGTTACAAAAAAATATGTGTCGTAATTCTCCTTATCTTAATTTATCGATGCCGGTAAATATCATTAGCATTGAGGAAGTAAAACATGATGTTTATTTACGCTAAATTTAGATGAGAGATTAACCGGTCGCTGATTGGTCGTCTATAATTAGGGTTGATTACTCGGAAGGTTTCATCAGATATGGACGTTTATAAAACGAAAAGACCTTCGGTGGTCCGAAAAATTAATAAAAAACACGAGATCAGATGTTTTCATGAAACGATCAAATACAACCCTGTTTGGTTTTGGTTTTAAGAAAACCCGAAGAGATCACACGGGTATGTTTCAAAGCAACAGAAACATTGAATATGAAGTTTATATTTTTATGTTACCAGTTACCAAATCTGTAAAAACCGCCTTTATCAGGCGAACCACTTCCACTGATGTTTTGGTCCTAATCCTTATAAAATCCTCAGAAGACTAAAAGTAATATAAGCTGACTTGCGTAGACTAACATGTGCACTTAAGAAAATCTCCAAGTAACAAACGGAAATATGTAATAAATTAAATAGAAGAACAGTTGACACTTCTTACTTGTTGTCTTTTTAGCTCACCTGACCCAAAGGGTCATGTGAGCTATTGTTATCACTTTGCGTCCGTCGTCGTCGTCGTCGTCGGCGTCTGTAAACTTTTTACACTTTAATCTTCTTCTCTGAAACCACTTGGCCAATTGAAACCAAACTTGGCCATAATGTTCATTGGATGGACCTTTACAAAGTTTGTGTTTTTTATTTTGATTGGTAAACCAATATGGCCACCACCTCAAGACTTAGTTTAACATAGGACCCTATGGGAAAAAAGTTAAAAAGGGCTTCTTCTCTGAAACCGTTTAACCAATCAAAACAAAACTTACTAGCAATATTGTTTGGATGGTCCTCTATAAAGTTTGTGTTTTTGATGGGAATTGGAAATTCAAAATGGCTGCCACCGAAGGACTTAGTTTAACATAGAACCCTATGGGAAAAAGTTTTAAAAGGCTTCTTCTCTGAAACCGGTTAATCAATGGAAACAAAAACTTACTAGCAATATTGTTTGGATGGTCCTCTATAAAGTTTGTGTTTTTTATGGCAATTGGAAATTCAAAATGGCTGCCAACGCAGGACTTAATTTAACATTGGACCCTATGGGAAAAAGTTTGAAAGGCTTCCTTTCTGAAACCGGTCAACCAATGGAAACAAAACTTACTAGCAATATTGTTTGGATGGTCCTCTATAAAGTTAATGTTTTTTATCCCCATCGGAAATTCAAAATGGCCGCCACCGCAGAACTTGGTTTAACATTCCACCCTATGAGAAAAAGGTTTAAAAGGGCTTCTTCTCTGAAACCGTTTAACCAATCAAAACAAAACTTACTAGCAATATTGTTTGGATGGTCCTCTATAAAGTTTATGTTTTTTATGGCAATTGGAAATTCAAAATGGCTGCTACCACAGGACTTAGTTTAACATAGGACCCTATGGGAAAAAGTTTTTAAAGGCTTCTTCTCTGAAACCGGTTAATCAATGGAAACAAAAACTTACTAGCAATATTGTTTGGATTGTCCTCTATAAAGTTTATGTTTTTTATGGCAATTGGAAATTCAAAATGGCAGCTACCGCAGGACCTAGTTTAACATAGGACCCTATGGGAAAAAGTTTTAAAAGGCTTCTTCTCTGAAACCGGTTAATCAATGGAAACAAAAACTTACTAGCAATATTGTTTGGATGGTACTCTATAAAGTTAATGTTTTTTATGGCAATTGGAAATTCAAAATGGCCGCCACTGCCGCAGGACTTAGTTTAACATAGGACCATATGGGCAAATAAAAAAAATCTTCTCTATACAACCGGTTAACCAATGAAACAAAGCATTCTAGTAATATTGTTTGGATGGTCCTATTATATATAAACTTTATTGAAAATTACAGGACTTACTTTAACATCAGGGAAATGCCATCTTCATTGCCTATAAAAATCAGGTGAGCGATACAGGCTCTTAAGAGCCTCTGGTTTATAAAGCCTGCCCCACGTGGCACAAAATATAATTTCAGCGAGACAGAAAATGTACTACAAAGTAAAAATATGAAACTCTCTGTATTGTGTAAAATGTGAGAAAAAGATGTCCATCTGAAGGACTTGTCTTTCATGTCAACTTGGTTGAAAAGGGGGATGCACCCCCAAAATATATCTATTTGGTACACTGTATCTGCCCAAATTGAAAAAAAAAAATAAATAAAATAATTTGCATTGAATTTGCTGCTTGCTCTATTGCAAAAACGTGAAAACTGCTGACAGTCAACTTTTATTTCATAAATGCTAATACATGTCAATAACATCACAATCATGTCAATAGAACAGAACATGAAAAAAAATGTTTTGATAAACATGATAAAGAAAAGAAACCAAACAATTTTGAATTAATACACTTTTTATACAACTTAATTCTCAAAATGTTGTCTACTTGTCTCAAAACATCAAGCACTGAAAGAAAAAGCAACAATGAACATTTTCAAAATTTGAAATCATAATAAATTGAAAATGCAACCTAAACTTGGCATCTCATTTGTTGATATGAGACATAAGTAGAAATTTCTAAGAAGATAGGCAAAAAGTTAAAAATTTTAAGTAAAAAAGGGTCATTTGAAAAACTAAAGTTTAGTTCCAGGACACTGCCAGAATGCGGGATTTTGCGTTATTTACCCCAGAGCTTCTAGGGGCCTTGAGCAGCCATCAGACAACCGGCCGAAATAGGCACCGAGCAAGCTCGGCGCAACAGCCGGCGTTGCTGGCCGTCTTGTGTGGTTGCCTACTTTTTCTTTTGGAGACACCTACTCTAAAATTGGTTGAAAGCCCTGTATAGGAGTAGGAATCAGTGCCTACCAGCTTCTATTGAAAGTCCTGTTATTATGTCTATATAAAAATTAACAAAACATGTATATGTCCACCCACTTAAATTTCTGTGATTTTCTTCATTCAGCAGTGTAAACAATGAATCCAAGGCTAAATCACTGTTAAAATATCTTGCATTTATTGCACTAAACAAATGACTCCTCAATAATAAAATACCAGCCATTTCAACAAAATTATTAAGGCAATACATGTACATTTTTATCGTGGGTCAACAACGTGACTAAATCCATTGCTTAAATCAGCTTGATTGAAGAAATTAAAAGAGAATTGAATGTTTTTCGTATTTTGCCTTTCAAACCATAGAATAGAAACCAAAATTTAGTATGGAATAGAATACTGGAATGAATAACAGGTAGGCGAAGACTTCTTTAATTTTCATGATTTGATACATTAAAAAATCATGACAATTATATAATATTACTAAAGTATGTTATTCTGTGTATTTTGCAATAAAGAATCTTGCTTCGATTACTGATTTTTCATATCAAAATACGTAACAGGATGTTGATGTCATTATCTAAAGTAGCAAACAATGAGTTTGAAAGGGGACACTTATCCTATTTATATCAATTCTGACTTACCGTATAAGTGGTTTTTTTCGCGGTGATATAATTTTCGCTATATTCGCGATAAAAGTTGGGACGCGAAAATAAAAACTAGCGAAATATTTAGACCAATGATAGAGTTATTCATTATGATTACGGACCGCGAAAATTACTTTACGCCAAAATAAACTCACACAGTTTTTTAACAAAAACGCTAAATTTTCCCCACGCGAAAAAACCACTTATACGGTATTTATTTTGTGTTTTAAAACAATATTTTTTCTTTCAAAGTATAACAGAAAAAAATATTTTGCATTTATAATACAAGGTACAGGTGTAGATCATTTGCATGTAAGGGGACCGTTTAAAAATTTTGCGCCCAATTCCAGAAAACGGGCAAATATTTCAAGCTACCTCACCCAAAAGTATCTTGGAGATAAACAACAAAAAGAATATCTGTTGAAATGTGACAAAAATATGAGTTGCTTGGTGCATACCTTTTAAACCTGTAATTTTGCATTACATAGAACTAGAAGTACGTAACAAAGTATGAAATTCTTCAAAATAGTAAACAAAAATGTATCTATCTACAATAATGTACTCGTAATGGAGCAGCTGGAAGGGACTTGCGTCTGGGTGTTTTATGCATACTAATATAATCAGCTATTGAATAAAGCATATTGATGCTGGATAAATTCCATCAATGGTCAAGGTTACCAGTAAACAAAAAACGTAAAAAAAATTTTGAAAAAAAGTTGTGTAAAATTTAAATTTAATCAGTGATTGCTTGATCAACTTTGTTTAGTTCTAAATTGTTTGCAAGTTGAAATTCAAAGTAAATTGGAAAAATGAAAAGTGTGCAGGGTGAATAAAAAAAATCAATTAATGATTCTAAAACAAAAACACTATTACTTCATTTAAAATTATCATTGTTTAACATAATAAAGATAACTCTGTAAAAAAAACATTGCTTATCTTTTTTACAACTTTAAATTTGCAGAAATGACAAGTTGTGAAGAACACATAAATACTGATCCTAACTGGGTCTTGGAAGTGACCATAGCTGAAAATTTGGATCTTCCACAACAGTCTACTAAAAATGTAATTAAACTGTTAGACGAAGGGTGCACAATACCATTCATAGCTAGATATCGTAAGGAAATGACGGGAGGAATGGAAGTGGATAAAATTCGAGATATTCAGACAGCAGTTGAGGAATTAAAGTTAGTATTTAGTATATTATTAGGTCTTTCCACCTTTCTGTGGAAAGACCTATAGTTATTGTTCTGATTATTATTAGGTCTTTCCACCTTTCTGTGGAAAGACCTCTAGTTATTGTTCTGATTATTATTAGGTCTTTCCACCTTTCTGTGGAAAGACCTCTAGTTATTGTTCTGATTATTATTATTATTATTATTCTTCTCCCACTTGTTGCGCAAACTTATATGGGGTTTTTTCATTTCGCGAGATGTCGCTTTGATATTTTATATCTGATATCGGTGACCCATTGCGCTTTCGCAGTTCACCCTGACTGACCGCACCCTTTTCCTTTTAGGAGTTATCTCCCCTTTTACTAAAAAGCTTGTTCATGCTACTTCTCTTAAACCAAAAAAGATAGCAATACCAAACCTTTACCAAAATGTGTCCTATATCCTTGCGCAACTTTGGGACAGATTGTTTGAAGGGTTCTGATGACATCTTATAGGAGTTATCTCCCTTTATATAAAAGTAGTAAGTGATATTCAAACAAATCTCAACAACTAAAAGAGATAGAGGCCTGGGGTCTTCACCATAAATCATCTTGACCTTTGACCTTGAAAATGGACACAAGGTCAAAGGTCAAGGTCACGTTCTAAATTTTGACCTTTGCTTGTTCGCGCTACTCCTCTGAAATGGTAAAAGATAGATAAACACTTATTGAGAGTAAAATGTTCGTCTTATTAAGACGCAACTTTGTCACATTTGAAGCAAAGTAATTTGACTTCATTTTATAGGAGTTATCTCCCATTATATATGTAACTGATTGGTTTTTCACATGGTACTCATTAACTATTAATGATAGAGGGAAAGTAAAGAGTGCAAAATGTTGAACTTTTAAAGGAGCAACTTTGTTACATTAACAGATAAAGGATTTGACTTCATTTTATAGGAGTTATCTCCCATTAATATGTAACTTATTGGTTTTTTACATGTTACTCATTAACTATTAATGATAAAGGGAAACGAAAGAGTGCAAAATGTTGGTCCCTTAAAGGAGCAACTTTGTTACATTTATAGGGAAAGGATTTGACTTCATTTTATAGGAGTTATCTCCCATTATATATTTAACTGATTGGTTTTTCACATGGTACTCATTTATTATTAATCATAGAGGGAAAGTAAAGAGTGCAAAATGTTGATCTCTTAAAGGAGCAACTTTGTTACATTTACAGGAAAAGGATTTGACTTCATTTTATAGGAGTTATCTCCCATTATATATGTAACTTATTGGTTTTTTTACATGTTACTCATTAACTATTAATGATAAAGGGAAACGAATGAGTGCAAAATGTTGCTCTCTTAAAGGAGCAACTTTGTTACATTAACAGATAAAGGATTTGACTTCATTTTATAGGAGTTATCTCCCATTATATATGTAACTTATTGGTTTTTTACATGTTACTCATTAACTATTAATGATAAAGGGAAACGAAAGAGTGCAAAATGTTGGTCCCTTAAAGGAGCAACTTTGTTACATTTATAGGGAAAGGATTTGACTTCATTTTATAGGAGTTATCTCTCATTATATATTTAACTGATTGGTTTTTCACATGGTACTCATTTATTACTAATCATAGAGGGAAAGTAAAGAGTGCAAAATGTTGATCTCTTAAAGGAGCAACTTTGTTACATTTACAGGAAAAGGATTTGACTTCATTTTATAGGAGTTATCTCCCATTATATATGTAACTTATTGGTTTTTTACATGTTACTCATTAACTATTAATGATAAAGGGAAACGAAAGAGTGCAAAATGTTGGTCTCTTAAAGGAGCAACTTTGTTACATTTTTAGGGAAAGGATTTGACTTCATTTTATAGGAGTTATCTCCCATTATATATGTAACTGATTGGTTTTTCACATGGTACTCATTAACTATTAACGATAGAGGGAAACTAAAGAGTGCAAAATGTTGATCTCTTAAAGGAGCAACTATGTCAAATTTACAGGGAAAGGATTTGACTTCATTTTATAGGAGTTATCTCCCATTATATGTGTAATTTATTAGTTTTTCACATGTAACTCATTAACTATTAATGATAAAGGGAAACGAAAGAGTGCAAAATGTTGGTCTCTTAAAGGATCAACTTTGTTACATTTATAGATAAAGGTTTTGAATTCATTTTATAGGAGTTATCTCCCATTATATATTTAACTGATTGGTTTTTCACATTTTTAAAGATATTGAAATTATTTTCGTCTTAAAATGTTCTATTAATAATTACGAGTAAATAAAGACATGGCGTTAAAAGTTGTATAAAACTTTTATTAGAGTTATCTCTCTTAGAATGCCAATCTGTAGCAAATAATATAAAATAATTTCTATTTTAAATATTTATAGCAAAGTTATAACATTTTGCAAAAAGATGATTATTTTAAATGTCATCATGTAATACAAAATTAAAATTAATATGGAAAGACCCTCAAATGTTCAACCGAACAGTTGATCTTTAATTAGGTCTTTCCACCTTTCTGTGGAAAGACCTATAGTTATTGTTCTGATTATTAGGTCTTTCCACCTTTCTGTGGAAAGACCTATAGTTATTGTTCTGATTATTATTATTATTATTATTATTATTTTCTCTTTTCTTCCGCCAACTTATTTCGGTGTCTGGTTTTTTCACTTCGCGACATGTCGCTTTGATATTTTATATCTGATATCGGTTACCCTTTGCGCTTTCGCAGTTCACCCTGACTGACCGCACCCTTTTTCTTTACGGAGTTATCTCCCCTTTTACTAAAAAGCTTGTGCCTGCTACTCCTCCGAAACCAAAAAAGATAGCAATACCAAACCTTTACCAAAATGTGTCCTATATCCTTGCGCAACTTTGGGACAGATTGATTGAAGGGTTCTGACGACATGTTATAGGAGTTATCTCCCTTTAAATAAAAGTAGTAAGTGATATTCAAACAAATCTCTGCAACTAAAAGAGATAGAGGCCTGGGGTCTTCACTTTAGACCATCATGACCTTTGACCTTGAAAATGGACACAAGGTCAAAGGTCAAGGTCACGTTCTAAATTTTGACATTTGCTTGTGTCCGCTACTCCTTTGAAACGGTAAAAGATAGATAAACACTTATTGAGAGTAAAATATTCGTCTTAGTAAGGCGCAACTTTGTCACATTTGGAGGGAAGTAATTTGACTTCATTTTATAGGAGTTATCTCCCATTATATATGTAACTGATTGGGTTTTCACATGGTACTCATTAACTATTAATGATAGAGGGAAACGAAAGAGTGCAAAATGTTGGTCTCTTCAAGGAGTAACTTTGTTACATTTATAGGGAAAGAATTTGACTTCATTTTATAGGAGTTATCTCCCATTATATATGTAACTTATTGGTTTTTTACATGTTACTCATTAACTATTAATGATAAAGGGAAACGAAAGAGTGCAAAATGTTGGTCTCTTAAAGGAGCAACTTTGTTACTTTTACAGGTAAAGGATTTGACTTCATTTTATACGAGTTATCTCCCATTATATATGTAACTTATTGGTTTTTTACATGTTACTCATTAACTATTAATGATAAAGGGAAACGAAAGAGTGCAAAATGTTGGTCTCTTAAAGGAGCAACTTTGTTACATTTACAGGTAAAGGATTTGACTTCATTTTATAGGAGTTATCTCCCGTTATATATGTAACTTATTGGTTTTTTACATGTTACTCATTAACTATTAACGATAGAGGGAAACTAAAGAGTGCAAAATGTTGATCTCTTAAAGGAGCAACTTTGTTACATTTACAGGAAAAGGATTTGACTTCATTTTATAGGAGTTATCTCCCATTATATATGTAACTGATTGGTTTTTCACATGCTACTCATTAACTATTAATGATAGAGGGAAAGTAAAGAGTGCAAAATGTTGATCTCTTATAGGAGCAACTTTGTTACATTTGCATGAAAAGGATTTGGCTTCATTTTATAGGAGTTATCTCCCATTATATATGTAACTTATTGGTTTTTCACATGTTACTCATTTACTACTAATGATAAAGGGAAACTAAAGAGTGCAAATGTTGGTCTTTTAAAGGAGCAACTTTTTTATATTGGCAGTAAACGGATTTGACATCATTTTATAGGAGTTATCTCCCATTATATATGTAACTTATTGGTTTTTCACAAGTAACTCATTAACTATTAATGATAAAGGAAAACTAAAGAGTGCAAAATGTTGCTCTCTTAAAGGAGCAACTTTGTCACATTTACAGGAAAAGGATTTGACTTCATTTTATAGGAGTTATCTCCCATTACATATGTTACTTATTGGTTTTTCACAAGTAACTCATTAACTATTAATGATAAAGGAAAACTAAAGAGTGCAAAATGTTGCTCTCTTAAAGGAGCAACTTTGTCACATTTACAGGAAAAGGATTTGACTTCATTTTATAGGAGTTATCTCCCATTACATATGTTACTTATTGGTTTTTCACAAGTAACTCATTAACTATTAATGACAAAGGGAAACTAAAGAGTGCAAAATGTTGCTCTCTTAAAAAAGCAACTTTGTCACATTTACAGGAAGATGATTTGACTTCATTTTATAGGAGTTATCTCCCATTATATATGTAACTTATTTGTTTTTCACTTGTAACTCATTAACCATTTATGAAAGAGGCACGGGGTCTTCACCATAGACCCTCATGCCCTTTGACCTTGAAAACTTGCATGGGTCAAGGTCACGTTCTAGTTTTTGACCTTTGCTATTTTCAAAGATATTGAAATGATTTTCTTCCTAAAATGTTCTATTAATAATTACGAGTAATTTAAGACATGCCTTGAAAAGTTGTATCAAAATTTTATAAGAGTTATCTCTCTTAGAATACCAATATGTAGCAAATAATACAAAATAATTTCTTTTTTAAATATTTATAGCAAAATTATAACATTTCGCAAAAAGTTGATTATTTTGAATGTCATCACGTAATACAAAATGAATATAAGTATGGAAAGACCCTCAAATGTTCAACCGAACAGTTGATCTTTAATTATTATTATTATTATTATTATTATTTTCTCTTTTCTTCCGCCAACTTATTTCGGTGTCTGGTTTTTTCACTTCGCGACATGTCGCTTTGATATTTTATATCTGATATCGGTTACCCTTTGCGCTTTCGCAGTTCACCCTGACTGACAGCATCCTTTTCCTTTACGGAGTTATCTCCCCTCTTACTAAAAAGCTTGTGTCTGCTACTCCTCCGAAACCAAAAAAGATAGCAATACCAAACCTTTACCAAAATGTGTCCTATATCCTTGTGCAACTTTGGGACAGATTGATTGAAGAGTTCTGACGACATGTTATAGGAGTTATCTCCCTTTAAATAAAAGTAGTAAGTGATATTCAAACAAATCTCTGCAACTAAAAGAGATAGAGGCCTGGGGTCTTCACTTTAGACCATCATGACCTTTGACCTTGAAAATGGACACAAGGTCAAAGGTCAAGGTCACGTTCTAAATTTTGACATTTGCTTGTGTCCGCTACTCCTTTGAAACGGTAAAAGATAGATAAACACTTATTGAGGGTAAAATATTCGTCTTAGTAAGGCGCAACTTTGTCACATTTGGAGGGAAGTAATTTGACTTCATTTTATAGGAGTTATCTCCCATTATATATGTAACTGATTGGTTTTTCACATGTTACTCATTAACTATTAATGATAGAGGGAAACGAAAGAGTGCAAAATGTTGGTCTCTTCAAGGAGTAACTTTGTTACATTTAAAGGGAAAGAATTTGACTTAATTTTGTAGGAGTTATCTCCCATTATATATGTAACTTATTGGTTTTTTACATGTTACTCATTAACTATTAATGATAAAGGGAAACGAAAGAGTGCAAAATGTTGGTCTCTTAAAGGAGCAACTTTGTTACATTTACAGGTAAAGGATTTGACTTCATTTTATACGAGTTATCTCCCATTATATATGTAACTTTTTGGTTTTTTACATGTTACTCATTAACTATTAACGATAGAGGGAAACTAAAGAGTGCAAAATGTTAATCTCTTAAAGGAGCAACTTTGTTACATTTACAGGAAAAGGATTTGACTTCATTTTATAGGAGTTATCTCCCATTATATATGTAACTGATTGGTTTTTCAAATGGTACTCATTTACTATTAATGATAAAGGGAAAGTACAGTCTTCACGAAATCTTTCCAAAGAATGGTGGACATTCGGTCCACCAACTTCCCCAGAAATGCTGGACCGAAGCAGCTTTTGCCGGACCAAATTTGTCTGATGTTGCCATTGTTTACATTTAACTAGCTACCTTATATGCATGTAGATACAGACATAAATCTCATAAATAAAAGTTATTGTAAACATCATACTATTCATAACTGTTATAAACAAGCTGTGTATATCTGGACAAATGTGTCTAAAGAATATAAATAAAATAACATTTATTATACACAGAAATAGTACTTCACAAAGCTGAAAGCAACTGCTCAATGGGACACCCATTTACAGAAATTATCATGTGGTCATTGATAACTAGTTATCTTTACTCTTCAATTTCAGCTTACTAGTATATATTTTATATATTATCAAAGCCAATGATTAAAATACAATATGTTTTAAATGAACTTTTGAGTTTCAACTCCATTTTAAAGTGTTTGTTTATCAAACAGTTACGATTTTTCATTATAGGCCATTGTAGTTTACTTTTTTCTCATTTCTCGCTGTTGGTAATTAGACGTATCCCGGAAATAAACAAATGGCGCGTAATCCATTTGCCATTTTAAAATGTTTCAAAAATGAGTTAAATACGCAGGATCTTTGCAATTTTTATTGGTTTTACATATTTACTCAAAAGTTGGAAGTCTGTGTGAATCAGTACTACCAGATATATAAGTATTTTCTGTGAATGAACCATCAGGGCAACTTGAACTACGATAATAACAATGTCGGACTTTCGGACCGACGAAACATGATTTTTTACAGGTCCAAGCATTATTATATCGGTTTTGTCCGTCGGACCGACGCATTTCGTGAAGACTGAAAGTAAAGAGTGCAAAATGTTGATCTCTTATAGGAGCAACTTTGTTACATTTACATGAAAAGGATTTGATATCATTTTATAGGAGTTATCTCCCATTATATATGTAACTTTTTGGTTTTTTACATGTTACTCATTAACTATTAACGATAGAGGGAAACTAAAGAGTGCAAAATGTTAATCTCTTAAAGGAGCAACTTTGTTACATTTACAGGAAAAGGATTTGACTTCATTTTATAGGAGTTATCTCCCATTATATATGTAACTTATTGGTTTTTTACATGTTACTCATTCACTGTTAATGATAAAGGGAAAGTAAAGAGTGCAAAATGTTGATCTCTTATAGGAGCAACTTTGTTACATTTACATGAAAAGGATTTGACTTCATTTTATAGGAGTTATCTCCCATTATATATGTAACTTATTGGTTTTTCACATGTTACTCATTTACTATTAATGATAAAGGAAAACTAAAGAGTGCAAAATGTTGGTCTTTTAAAGGAGCAACTTTTTTTATATTGGCAGTAAACGGATTTGACATCATTTTATAGGAGTAATCTCCCATTATATATGTAACTTATTGGTTTTTCACAAGTAACTCATTAACTATTAATGATAAAGGAAAACTAAAGAGTGCAAAATGTTGCTCTCTTAAAGGAGCAACTTTGTCACATTTACAGGAAAAGGATTTGACTTCATTTTAAAGGAGTTATCTCCCATTACATATGTTACCTATTGGTTTTTCACAAGTAACTCATTAACTATTAATGACAAAGGGAAACTAAAGAGTGCAAAATGTTGCTCTCTTAAAAAAGCAACTTTGTCACATTTACAGGAAAAGGATTTGACTTCATTTTAAAGGAGTTATCTCCCATTACATATGTTACCTATTGGTTTTTCACAAGTAACTCATTAACTAATGACAAAGGGAAACTAAAGAGTGCAAAAATGTTGCTCTCTTAAAAAAGCAACTTTGTCACATTTACAGGAAGATGATTTGACTTCATTTTATAGGAGTTATCTCCCATTATATATGTAACTTATTTGTTTTTCACTTGTAACTCATTAACCATTTATGATAGAGGCACGGGGTCTTCACCATAGACCCTCATGCCCTTTGACCTTGAAAACTTGCATGGGTCAAGGTCACGTTCTAGTTTTTGACCTTTGCTATTTTGAAAGATATTTAAATGATTTTCTTCCTAAAATGTTCTATTAATAATTACGAGTAATTTAAGACATGCCGTGAAAAGTTGTATCAAAATTTTATAAGAGTTATCTCTCTTAGAATACCAATATGTAGCAAATAATACAAAATAATTTCTTTTTTAAATATTTATAGCAAAATTATAACATTTTGCAAAAAGTTGATTATTTTGAATGTCATCACGTAATACAAAATGAATATAAGTATGGAAAGACCCTCAAATGTTCAACCGAACAGTTGATCTTTAATTATACTTAATATGGTAACCAGTACATGTACTAAAAAAGAAAAGATATGATTGTAACCATATCGGGGAAACTTATGATATTCTATAATATGCTTTAACCAAGTCATGATCATTTAATACGATCAAATTTTTATGATTTGTCTTTGCCATGTGTTGCTTTCTCTTCTTTGATATATAGAGAGACAAGAAATATCAGTGGATATAACAAAGAAGAAAACGAGAAAAGTTTGATTTATTTATGTTGATTATGGTTGACGAAATTATGTGGATTAAAATATAGATCGATACAATGAATAGATCGATACCGTGAGGTCCTACTATATATCTGTGAGCGAATATAATGTTTTCATTGTTATCAATATAATTAGTTCATTAAAAGTTGATTACAATCGGATCAAAGCAACTACCGCCCTGATACTTGCTCACAGTCTTAGGTGTGAAAATACATCAAGACTAATCCAGACTAATTAAATACTAACAGGTTGATTGTTTTTTATTGAGCTGGGACGCTGCTGTTCTTAATTGGGTTAATTGGGTAGCATAAAATGACAAGAAAATTTGCTCAGTGTGTGATAAGAGAGTGACAACCAGTCACTTTGCCATAATTTGTGACCAGTGTGACTTGTGGTGTCATCTGACCTGCCAAAATGGGATATCATTGGCACAGTACAGATCCTTGCCTGAGGAGTTCAACTGGCGCTGCCCTCCCTGTACACTACCTGAGGAAGAGCCTCATCCTAAGCGACCTAGACTCTCCGCTATTGAAATACCTGGCCTACCTAACTCCACGAGATTGTCAGAGGATTTTGATATTCCCAGAGCTGATGTTGATTTCGGAGCAAAGATTGAACCAAATGTATCCGGTCTCATTGAGCGGGACATCTCCTACGAAATCCCAAGCGTTTATGAGGAGTCAACCGTTGACCAATCAGCTCCGTCAGAAGAAGGTGATGATGTTGACGGAACCGAAACACTTACTTGATACCGAATGCGACTCAACGTGGGGCGACTCATCTCGTGAGAGCGGACATCGAGGTTGGATGCGGAGAAAGGTTTCGTCGTCATCTCCTACTGGCAACTGAGAAGCAGTTGGCTTTGCTCACCAGTGCGAAACAGTGGTTCGTGGACGGAACGTTCAAACTAGTGAGAGAACCATTCAAGCAACAGAAAAAATATACAGGCGATGAGTGGACCAGCGGTTTTTTAAAATCGGCGATGAATCGACCAGCGGATTTTAAAATAGGCGATGAGTCGACCAACCTCGATTGGCGATGAGTCGTCCTGTTACCTATAAAAATAGTAGGCATGCATAGTAAATAAACCAGTTAACAATTTTGGACATTTGAATTATTGAAAGTAAAAGAAAGATGCAGGAAATTGCACTTGAGACCTGTATTTAAAAAAAGAAAAATTATTTCTGTTTGATGTGACAACTACCAAATAACTGGAAAATTAAAAAGTGCATAAAACCAATAATATGAAAATGCTAAAGTAGAAACCTTTTCATCATTTTATTTTCCAGGAATTACAGATTTGTAATAATTCCCTCATCAAGTCGATGTGCCATCTTTGTCCCATCCTCCCAAATTATTTACATTTGTACCATTTGTTAAATCTGCAATCCCAACTGGAATAAAGGACTGGTTATCTCTTAATTGTTTAAAAAATATTCAAAATTCTTAATACATTGACTTATATGTTATTTTTATTTTGCAAAGATGATCAAAGATGTACATGTGCAAATCTTGTTTACTGGTATACCATTATATATCAGTATTAAAGCAAACACCTGTATATATTCATCACGATGATCAGCTGCAGAAGCACAGGCAGCAATTGAATATTAACTGTTTACATCACGAAAATTGTTTAATTAAACCATTAAAAACAGTAGCAAGAAGATCATTATTGTTGGACATACTTATGCATTAATTATATAATTAACAATTCAGATGAAAGCAGATTGAATGTGCATTTATGTGATCATTCACCTAGCCAGCTGGATCGCGTAAGAATATATGAACAGAATATACTTTTATTCAAATGCTAAGAACAAAATTATTACATTTCACAATATAAAACATACTGTTTTTCACCTGAAAAATAATCAAAACAATATTACAGATAGAAAGTACTTACTTCAGTAAATGCAAACATCAAACTATATTATCGCGCAATAGTTCAGTAAACTTTACCCAAAATTAGTTATAACCCCATGTGTGATACAATGCAATGATTTGAGTTATGAGCAATAACTTCTCTTTCTTGCTCAAAACTGCACGTGGGTAAAATAACTGTCTTGGAATTTGCACGTATAAAAAAATAGTTATTTGTTCGACGTGCCAAAACGCGCCAAATTTGGAAAGGGGAAATGACTAGTTATTTATCCGAGGTGTAAAAGCGAGCCAAATTTGAAAAGGGGAAATTACTAGTTATTTATCTGAGGTGTAAAATCGAGCCAAATTTGAAAAGGGGAAATGACTAGTTATTTATCTGAGGTGCTAAAGCAAGCCTAATTTGAAAAGGTGAAATGACTATATGTTATTTATCCGAGGTGCAAAAGCACACCAAATTTATTATGAGTTACTCAGTTACAACTACATAGTCCCCTTGTTCTTATTTGTTTTTAGTTCAGTATAATAATACTGTTATGGCCTTTAATTTACTTCAGGTAATATCCAAATTATTAAATCTCCAGAGTTATTTTTCCTCATCAGGTGGACCTCGGAAAAATAACCCTTTCTTGGTATAATAATTATGGATGTTACCTTCGTTAAAGGCCATAATTGTATATTATCAGTATGGAAATCTTACTTTTCTAACAGTGAACAGGAATTTTGTATATTAACATGATGAAAATATTATACAGGTATTTCACAAAGTATCATCAACTCTTAAGTACAATCATAGTTCTAAAATTATTCTTTGGTTGTTGTTTCTATAAAAATAAATTGTGGATTTGAATTTTATTTTTAGACATGTTCAGAGTAAAATATCAACTGTATTAAAGGCCATAAAGAAGATTGGTAAATTGACACGTGACTTAGAAAAATGTGTGAAGAATTCTAAAACCACTACAGAAGTAGATGATCTGGTATGTGTTAGAATAAGTCAACTGCTTGTCATGCAACAATTTATGTACAGGTGTATGCAAATGATTACTACATAAATATTGGTGGATATTGTCCCTAGAAGTATTGTAACGCCGCGTCTCGGGTGCTAGAGTCAATCACCAGAGAATACTGAGATACATCAAAAGTCGGGATTACAATTATACGGGAAGTAAGGTTTTCTATAGGTTGTTGGGTGTGGCGAGTTTTATACTTCACCAACAGAACACACTATAGGATACAGGGATTTAAAATAGAATAATTTCAATCAAAGTTCAATATTTTATTAAATTATAAATAGGGAAATCCGGAGAGAATGGCTGGAACGGCGCTGGTCTGGACATCTACTAGATCGGCTATTTCAGGTCTAACGTGTTTATTTGTTTTAAAGGGAATACAACAATCCCTGACGTATTCAAAATAAAGATGTAATTTAATATGTATAAGCTAAAACAAGCCTATTTCTCAACATCGACATAACTAACGTTACTTGTACACTAAAATTAGATAATGACGCTCATCTTTACTACTTCAGTTTCTTATCATCATTTGCACAAGCGAATTGCACCTAAACATTTGCACCAAACAAATTGCACCTAAACATTTGCACCAAACAAATTGCACCTTAGAATTGCACCAAACAAATTACACCTATGAATTGCACCAGACAAATTACACCTATGAATTGCACCAGACAAATTGCACCCGAATTTGCACCAAACAAATTGCACCTATATAAATTTGCACCAGACAAATTGCACCTCGAGAAACTCTACAAATTCTGTAATTATCTAATGTTTAAGTAAAACGGTGTAAATAATTCAATAGAATTAATTATTACTAACTTTTGCCACTTCCGACATTTGATCCGACATGGTGAAAATTGATTCAAGTATATTTGAAGTTTGAATTTTTGCAGCTCTGTACACTTATTGAAATGTCAATGACGCAATTGGCATTTCCGGGACGAACCGCTGCTTATATTCAGCAATTGACCAATCACAAAATAGCTAACAAGAACTTTCTTATTATTAGCCAATCAGATTTGACGGTTTATCAATACGTCGGCTAACATTTGTCCTTGCCAATTGTAAACAATAACAGTTTGACTGAAATAAAATGTTTTCCAGTCTATTTTCGATTATAACAAACATGCACCACTGCATAAAACATATAAACACAATCGCGGTGACATAAGAATTATTACAATTATTTCAAAGGATTACTTTTACGTAGGTATATAGAAATAGATCTACGTTTGTGAACAAGTTTGTTCAACTTTTCCGGACCTAAACATTCAAACCATGTCTAATTTGTTTGTACACACCTTTTCATAATAAAAAGGAACAATGTATTGAATTATAATGCATCTTGTCTGGTTGATATAACAACAAAAACTCTTATTAGCAACTTCTTCAGAACCATATTATGCAAACGGGACAATAACCATCTCGGACACAAATACCGAAATATGACATTTTACACTACCAAATAACAACTACCAACAATGTTTTGTAACAAATTAAGGGACAGTTTCATTACAACTAATCCATTCAATAATACCAATAATAGTGGCTCCGCAATTCAACTCTACCAAATTAAAAGAAAAAGGGGGGCGGCATTACATTATATTATGTGGAACAAACTTGCCAGTGCAGTAGGAGCTGGTCCTTTAAAACATGCCAGGCACCAGTACTTCCAAATTGCTGCCTCTGGGTAGTTTAATATTTTGTGTCTAAACACTTGCAATAAGGGAAAAAGCCTCTTTTTGTTAGACCACACCAAAAAAATTTCTTGTTCTTCGAAAAGTATGCAGCTAGTGTGGCAAGCAAAACTACTGTCATCACTTTGCGTCAAGCATCTTCCAATCAAAACAAAACTTACTGGAAATATTTTTTGGGTGGTTTAACATAGGACCCTTAGGGAAAAAGGCTTCTTCTCTGAAACTGGTCAAAACAAATCTAATCGCCAGCTTTTTAGGGTCATCTATAAGGTTTTTTTATGCAAATCAAAAATTCAAAATAGCCACCACATCAGGATTTAGTTTAACATTGTACCATATGGGTAAAAGTTAAAAAAGGCTTCTCAAAACCAGTCAAAACAAAACTTTGCTTGCACAATTTTACAAGTAATTTTCTAAAGTTTATGGTTTTTTTTTATGCTTCTCTATAAAGTCTATATTTCTTATTGCCTTACCATAATTTTGTCATTATTTTGGTTGCTGCATGAAAAAGGACTTGTAACACAGTTTATTTGTGAAATAGGTAATGGTTAAATTGGAACTATATTTAACTTCATAGGTTCTGAGTCCCTTTTCTTTATCCCAATTATCCAATTAAAAAAATGTAATTGATGCTTGTTTTATTTAATGGTCAATATGTTCTATAATTAAACTTTTTGTTATTTGACAGTATGCCCCTTTCAAGCCTGGACACAAGGGAACATTAGCGGAGAGGGCCAGAGCTTTGAATCTAGAACCTCTGGCTTTGAAAGTCCTTAACAAACCAAATGATGTAAATGTTCAACAATATATAAATATTAATGAAAAAGGTACAGTATTACATGAACTTAGATTATATTTTTAACAATTAGAATTGAAAACATCAAAATTGAAATGATTAAACTCCATTTTTTCCTTACTATTTTTGGCTGAAATTTAAATACTCTTTATTGACTATTACTAGAAAGTTAAATATTTTGTAACTTGGCACCAGTATATACAATTTTTAATCACCTTCTATGAGACAGCAAGTTCAAATATTGTGTAACTATTACAAATTATGTCTGTATGATCATGTACAAAAATTCCACATTTCATCTTGATTGTACAAAAAACATGCTTAAAGAACATGCCTTCCATGAGGAATTCTAAATGCCAATGTTTACAAATTTCTGTTAAGTAGTTTTGGTGAGCAATGACAGGTTCCTGGTAACCTCTGTTTCTTCCATGAGGAATTCTAAATGCCAATGTTTACAAATTTCTGTTAAGTAGTTTTGGTGAGCAATGACAGGTTCCTGGTAACCTCTGTTTCTTCCATGAGGAATTCTAAATGCCAATGTTTACAAATTTCTGTTAAGTAGTTTTGGTGAGCAATGACAGGTTCCTGGTAACCTCTGTTTCTTCCCCCCCCCCCCCCCCCCCCCCAAGTTTTTTTCTTCTTGTTGTTCCAAAGTGATGGCAGTTTTCAATGTCAAATTTTAGGCAATTGTTCACATGTGGCACATTAACCAGCTTTTTATTGATTTGCTTAATGTTTCTGTATTAATGGTTCTTGATATATGTAGCAGACGTATCGTCCACTCATCTCATTGTGCAGCTGTTTATTTATTCTATTTTCAAAGCGAAAATTGTCTTAATTGAATTTGAAGTTTCATGCATTTAAACATCAATGACATATTTGGGAAAAAAAGTTTAAAAAGTCATGCTTTTTATGTCCCTTCAAAAAAAGTTGGGGATGTAGATTTTTGGTCTGTTAGCCAGTCCCTACATCCTTTCCTTTCCTTGTCCTTTCCACTGTTGGTTTACCTAGTAGGTTTTTTTTTATCAAGAAACATCTTCATAAAACTGCAGTTTCAACATGATGAGTTCTCTTAACTGGCAAAATTCTGCAAGTCTGTTACAAAGGGTTGTAATTACCAATGTGTGACATTTGGGCCATCAGTGTCGCAGAGACATTTTCTCGTATAAAAATGAGTATTCATGTAATGTTTTTGATATTTATTTATTTACAGGTTTACAGACATTAGCTGAAGTGGAAACTGGTGTAAAACATATCTTGGCTGACATCATACATAAACACAAAGATAGTATGGATTTTATAAGAGGATGGTTTGTAACCTATACACTTTCCTTTCAGCTAATCTGAACAAGGACCATGTGTGTTGTTTACAGCACTTGGCATCCATTTTGTCTAATGTAAACTTTTGATTTTTGAATTTCTTTTAAAACAATGGGCCACATAGAACATTAGTTAACTACAGGATGGTTCTGTATAAAAACTGGTATTTTATTCTGTTTGCACTTACAATTGTAAGGATTTAATGTTTCTAAATGAATGAAATTTTGGAATATTGATTTTTGCTGACCATTTACATTGGCTGTGGTCAGTCCACCCCTCTGGTGTTATGCCTGATGGTGACCATTTACATTGGCTGTGGTCAGTCCACCCCTCTGGTGTTATGCCTGATGGTGACCATTTACATTGGCTGTGGTCAGTCCACCCCTCTGGTGTTGTGCCTGATGGTGACCATTTACATTGGCTGTGGTCAGTCCACCCCTCTGGTGTTATGCCTGATGGTGACCATTTACATTGGCTGTGGTCAGTCCACCCCTCTGGTGTTATGCCTGATGGTGACCATTTACATTGGCTGTGGTCAGTCCACCCCTCTGGTGTTATGCCTGATGGTGACCATTTACATTGGCTGTGGTCAGTCCACCCCTCTGGTGTTGTGCCTGATGGTGACCATTTACATTGGCTGTAGTCAGTCCACCCCTCTGGTGTTATGCCTGATAGTGACCATTTACATTGGCTGCTTTCAGTCAGATCCTCTGGTGTTATGCCTGATGGTGACCATTTACACTGGCTGCGGTCAGTCAGATTCTTTGGTGCTATTCCTGATGGTGACCACTTACACTGGCTGTGGTCAGTCAGAACCTCTGGTGTTATGCCTGATGGTGACCATTTACACTGGCTGTGGTCAGGCAGATCCTCTGGTGTTATGCCTGATGGTGACCATTTACACTGGCTGCTGTCAGTAGATCCTCTGGTGTTAGGTTTAATGATGACCATTTACACTGGCTGTGGTCAGTCAGATCCTCTGGTGTTATGCCTGATGGTGACCATTTACACTGGCTGTGGTCAGTCAGATCCTCTGGTGTTATCAATGATGGGGACTATTTACACTGGCTATGGTCAGTCCACCCCTCTAGTGTTATGCCTGATGGTGACCGTTTACATTGGCTGTGGTCAGTCCATCCCTCTGGTGTTATGCCTGATGGTGACCATTTACATTGGCTGTAGTCAGTCCACCCCTCTGGTGTTGTGCCTGATGGTGACCATTTACACTGGCTGTGGTCAGTCAGATCCTCTGGTGTTATGCCTGATGGTGACCATTTACATTGGCTGTGGTCAGTCAGATCCTCTGGTGTTATGCCTGATGGTGACCATTTACACTGGCTGCTGTCAGTCAGAACCTCTGGTGTTAGGCTTAATGATGACCATTTACACTGGCTGTTGTCAGTCCACCCCTCTTGTGTTATGCCTGATGGTGACCATTTACATTGGCTGTTGTCAGTCCATCCCTCTAGTGTTATGCCTGACGGTGACCATTTACATTGGCTGTGGTCAGTCCACCCCTCTGGTGTTATGCCTGATGGTGACCATTTACACTGGCTGTGGTCAGTCCACCCCTCTGGTGTTATGCCTGATGGTGACCATTTACATTGGCTGTTGTCAGTCCATCCCTCTAGTGTTATGCCTGACGGTGACCATTTACATTGGCTGTGGTCAGTCCACCCCTCTGGTGTTATGCCTGATGGTGACCATTTACACTGGCTGTGGTCAGTCCACCCCTCTGGTGTTATGCCTGATGGTGACCATTTACATTGGCTGTGGTCAGTCCACCCCTCTAGTGTTATGCCTGATGGTGAACATTTACACTGGCTGCTGTCAGTCAGATCATCTGGTGTTGTGCCTGATGGTGACCATTTACACTGGCTGTGGTCAGTCAGATCCTCTAGTGTTATGCCTGATGGGGACCATTTACATTGGCTGCTGTCAGTCAGATCCTCGGGTATTATGTCTTATGGCTTATGGTGACAATTTACACTGGCTGTGGTCAGTCAGATCCTCTAGTGTTATGCCTGATGGGGACCATTTACACTGGTTGTGGTCAGTCAGATCCTCTAGTGTTATGCCTGATGGGGACCATTTACATGGGCTGCTGTCAGTCAGATCCTCGGGTGTTGTGCCTGATGGCTGATGGTAACAATTTACACTGGCTGTAGTCAGTCAGATCCTCTAGTGTTATGCCTGATGGGGATCATTTACATTGGCTGCTGTCAGTCAGATCCTCGGATGTTGTGCCTGATGGGGACCATTTACACTGCTTGTATGTTAGTTCCAATCCTCTGGTGTTATACTTAATGCATTTAACTACTGTATGTTTTTTTTCTTTCATGAGTTTTAACTTGTTTTCAAATTATAAATATTGAGGAATTTATTAATTCAGTGGAATGAAATTTTTTTGCATAATGATAAGTCATTATTTTCTAGGGCTTTTGAATTTTTTGTAGGTCAAAATTTAAGGACATCAGACTAGTTACTGCAGAGACAAAGCCAAAAAAGTCTACTAAAGCAGATGAATCAAAAGCAAAAACTAAGGAGTCTAAGAAAATGATCCAAAAGGAAGAAAATAGATATAAATATGAGCAATACTTCAAGTCTGATTTTCCTGTTTGTAATATAAAACCTCATCAGGTACTTGTTATTAGAAATCCAAAATGTATCCGATCAACAACAGACGTAAAACAGCTGACATATAGTGAACAGTTATATTTTCTAGCCATGTATCCCTTCATTTTCTACATTGCTAACAGCATGGGTTTAACTAATCAGAAGCTATATGGCCATTTACTCTTTTTGTTAAAATTGTACAATTTTCAAATATCAGGATAAAAAGTACCAAAATCAAAATCTGAGAATGAAAGTCAGAGTGATTTAAATGGTATAGCATTTTCCAGTGGATAACTAGGGTACAGATGTATATTTATCCACATGTCCATCCTTTAACTGTCTTAAGCTTTGTTGTCAATTAATTGGCAAATATTTTTTTTAATGTAAATTTCTCTGTAACTCTTTTTGAAAAAGGGACCTAAAGGTGAAAATACAAATGTGGTATAATGCACTGTGATCTGTTAGATTGTCAGTGTTATATTTACTCTTATAAAATAATATGACCTTACTGAAACAAACATACTTGAACTAAGAGTTAATTAATTTCTTTTTTAAATACTTTTGAAAATATAATCACTGTATCATTTCAGGTGTTGGCTATTAATCGTGGAGAAGAACAGAAATTTCTTTCAGTGAAAATAATAGTACCAGACAAAGTGAAATACATGTACGAGACAGAACAGAAGCAAAACTTTCTGGGTAATAGCCACAAAGGAACCAACAGTATGAAACTAATACTGGAGGCCATCAGTGATGCATATGACAGGTTGGCTCTTCCTCAGATGATCAGACTCGTTAGGTAATGGGCAACTTATTAGGACTTCCAGTAATATATAATATATTTAGAAAAAATAGGATCACCAAATATACTAAAAGAATTGTCCTGAGTGCTGTAAGCAAATTAGATTGTAAACTGATTTAATTTAAAGACCAACATGGATTTCTAATGGGTCAAATCTCAGACATAAGTTCTAGTTTTTTCTCGGCTACCATGGCAAGTTAATATCCTCAAGATTTGACTGGCTATGACAACAGACTATATAAACCTGCAGCCATGTATCAGTCAGTCTATGGGGTGACCACACTATTAAACAAAATACAATGATGTGATAAAATTACTTACTGTAAAGGAAAATGATTCTAATGCACTTTGATATTATTATGCTAATTCACAGGCTATAAGTTTTACTATCATTCAGAAAAAGACTTGTATCTGAATTGAAATCTTGGACACCAACAATAGTTCATTTCTGTAAATGAATCTGAAAATAACAAGATCAAAATATTTGTTGATATTTGTTGTAAAAAAATGTACATTTATGCACTAAAGAACAAACTTGTATATATGATCAAATTTGCTGTTCCTTTAAAAGTTCAAATGATGTTTTAATGACAAGATAAAAATGATTTTGAACTATAACTGTGGTGTCAAGATTAGTTCAGAAGGCAGAAACAATATTTGTGCTGTATATTGATCTGCTCTTCTGAAACAACTGGGCCAATTGAACTGAAGTTGGCATAATATTTCTCTGTATTGTGTACTAGAAATGGTTTCTTGTATCATGTAACCAATGTGTTTTGAGGCAGTTATTTTTGTCCAGTTTTCTAATTTGACAAAGTTTGGAGACAAATGGATTTAAGTAATGCAGGTCCTTTCTAAAGATTCCTCTTTGTATCATTTATTTATTTTGTTATATCCTTTTATTTACTTTTTACACAACCACCATTTGGAATTAGGTTTTTAATGAATGCTGGAATTGGAAACAATCGGAAACAGACAAGCAATTTGGTGGCATAAACAGTGTTTGGCATGGACTGATGCCAACAGTGTACCAGTTTGAATATAAACTTTTCCCTAATATTTTATTAATGCATTTTTGTTGTATACTATAGTCAAAATACAATGACCTGTTTTCTACCTATTGGTCAACAAATTCTTAATACAGATAACAGCTGTTTTGAAAACTGTTTCATTCAAGCTCTTTATAAACGATAGCTTGGACATTTAAATTGCAGCTACTCATGTGTGATTCGGGTAACTTTAGTCTTCTAACTTGTTCTACCTGCATTGTACTCTATGACAAATTTCAAGATTAGAAGTTTAAAGATACCTGAGTCATGCATTAATAGCTGCAATTAAAATGCCCAGCTCTTTCTGATTAAGAGCTTTAAAGAAAACAGATTGAAGCAGTTTTTTAAACAGCTGACAGGTAATAGTATTTTAATTAAGAAATAATTCATGGAGGCTGTAGTTTATCATTGTTTTACCATGGGGTGACCATTTATGTCGTATTATTTCATCTCGAGCGATAGCGAGGGATAAAATAACGACATAAATGGTCACCCCGTGATAAAACAATGATAAATCACAGCCTCCGTGAATTATTTCTATTCTAATAAGACAATAAGAGTACATTTATAATATTTTCGTACCTATAGAAAACATCATTTCCGTCATAAACTGGCTGTTTCGTCAATATAACACACAATATATTGCAACGGATAATTATAGTGCGTGTCGCTAGTTATAAGATTTATACGTCATATGCAATAGCTTTCCGGTGGGAGTTACAGTTTTGTAATTGGAACAGCCATTTAAAACACGCCCTTCTTAGCGCGTGTTGCTCATAGATAAATCATTTTTTTACCACAGTTGTGGTCTCAAAGCCTTTAAAGCACGTCATATTAGAATGGTATTTTGACTAAAATAGGTCTGAATTAACAAAAAGAGCAGAAAAATCATCAATAGAGGTGTTTGCTGCAAATCTGAAGAATTTACTGCTAGCTCCACCTGTCAAAGGGAAATGCATTATGGGAATAGATCCAGGATTTAAAAATGGTTGTAAAGTAGCAGTTATCACAGCAACAGGTGGGAACATTTTGTATTTAATGCACTATGTTTGTTGTGTATAAACCTTGTTGTTTTACCACTTTAAGTATGCTGTAAATTACTGCAGATTGGCATAAAACACAATATGTATGTGAACATAAAATTACTTACTAAAATTAGTACCAAGTCTCACTGATGTATAACACATTTACATGAATTACCAAATATAATTGTGTTTTTTTTTAAATTTTAACTACATTGTAAATATATTGTTTTGTTAACAGGGTCAATTGTAATTGAAAAACTCATGATATAAAACAATGAAAAATGTTTCAATGAAAATGATCTATGAGATTATAGATGAAAGTATGTTTTAAAAACTTTTTGAAGGTCAGATTATGCATACAGAAATAGTTTATATTCATGATTATAAAAGTGATAAGTATGAAGAGAAGAAGAAAATACTACAGATGATAAGTCAGTATGGGTAAGTCGAACACATTATGGGGGCCCAGCTAGTGGTCGGACATCCTATAGTAATCAGTCTGTTCCTCCGTCGGAAACTAATATTGTCCTGGCTTTAACTTTTTCCTCTTAAGAGGTAAGTTTTTGATATTTGTCATGTGGGTAGATAATTTCAAGGCAATGTGTCACCATGGTTAATGACCTTTGACCTCAAGGTCAGCCTGGCCTACAGAGATGAATATCTCACTGATATCTAGTTTCTCCTAATTTCTGGGTCCTTGCACATGTTTGCAAACCAGTCACACTTCTAGATAGGTCCATTCTTACTAGGTACTGTGGCTTCCCACCAAAATAAAACAATAAAAATTTATGTCCTTTTCAGAATACTATTTTACAATAAAAAAAGTTTGTTTATGATCAACATGTGCACAAGGGTATAATAATTTCACTATCAAACTTTTGCTGAAAAAAGAACAAGAGTTTTCAACATTTACGTTAAGCAGAGAAAGACTTGGGATAAGATAGAAAGTCTATACTAATATATTTTTCTTATAATAATCAAGCTGATAGTTGTTGCTTTTCCATAATTTAAATTCTAAATTTGAATACTGTGTTTAATTTTATTTCCTGTACATTTCAGCTGTGAAGTATTTGCTATAGGAAATGGGGTTGCATGCAGAGAAACGGAAACATACATTTCACAACTGATCAAAGAGAATAAACTGAAAATGAATTATTGGTATGTCATATTCAATACACATTAATATGTTAACTGCTGTGTATTATCAGTTTATGGAAAAGTTCAAAAATTGATTGATTTATACGGTTTGGCATGACATAACACCTGCTTTAACCCACCATTTCTTTTGAAATGCCTGTACCAAGTCAGGACCATTGCTGTAGTTGTTATATTTTTGGTTGTTGGCTCTAACGTTTGCCAGTTTCTTGGACTGTGATTTGTGGATTGTCTTTTTTGACAGTTTCCTTGGTGTTCTGTATTTTGTTATTACCTTCATTTACTGGTATGTCATATTCCATATACATTTATATGTTAACCCCAGAGTATTGTCAGTATATGGAAACATTTAAAAATTGATTAATTATATTTTACTATTATGGCTTACAAATTTATAGGTAAAAACCAATTTAGTCTATTAAAGGATTCTGGAGAAAAAATGAAGTTGTTGATATTTTAGTTAAATTTGATTATACTTCATGACAGGTAGCAATGATGCTTCATTACTGGTTAGTGTTTATTTGTTTTATTGTGTGATGGATGTATGCTTTTCTATTATACATTTTTTATTGGTAACATTTTAACATTGGAACAATAAGTATGTGTCAGATTAGTGCACTTTCCCTTGATAGTAGAATAGGGCAAAATTCTGTTTTCAGTGTTGTGGATGAAAGTGGTGCATCAATATACAGTGTATCAGATGAGGCAAAGAAAGAACTTCCCTCACTGGATCCTTCTCTTAGAGGAGCAGGTACATGTATTAACATAGCTACAATTATTTGGCTGTTTTTTTTTTTTTTATGGATGGAGCACAGATCTACAAAGAGGTCCCATTACTCGTAATGGAGCAAGCAGGGAGTGATCACACCCAGGGGTTTTATGCATATAATAAGCTATAACACTGTTTCCCTAAATTGCAAAATACTTTTTAATATCTTTGAAGTTTAACTGATATTTCAAACAAATAGTTTAATAGTTTAATAGTGGAAAATATTATAAATCCCAAGAATATTTTTCTCCATTTCGAGTAATGGGACCTCTTTGTAGCTCCGTCCATAAAAAAGGGGAGCTACATTATTGTAGTAAAGTTGGGTTTTTTTTATGCTTTTGGGGTGTGTTTTTTTAAATTTTGTGTGAAGAAGTATTGGACTGTCATTTTTATTTTTAACTTAATTGGTAAATATATACTAAGTGTATTTCCTTTTTGGAATATCTTTAAGCATAATATTTATCTAATCACGATAATTAAGATAATTAAGGGTCCGGAAACTGTCATATTTTTCAGACATGACCGAAATTTACACTAAAATGTCCGAAAAAAGATTTGGTCAAATCTGGCATCTTAAAAGTAATGTTTCACATGGACAATAATATAAAAATCCTTTTGTTGGTTTTAAGATATAAAGAAATATGTTTTTATTTAAAAAATCTACCCTAAGACTATTTTCTGTCCCTGACACATAATTGCTTTTCACAAAAGTGGTTATATTACGTAATAAGTTAACAGGTGAACTCTAATTATTATAAATAGAGATCGCTTTCATCGATTTGTAGAATATACTATTGCATCTACATTTTGAAACAATAGAGATTGAATTTTAAACTTGATTCAGTTTTATATTGCTAAAAAAAAATGACAAGTTAATGAAAAAAACGTGCTGTCAAGGTGCACTAGGCATGTGCCAATGTGACTTTCGTAAAACTACTATGTGCATAAAACTGGAGAAACCCAATTTGAATAATTTAATTCTATTGAAATGATGAAAACCAAAATCATTATTTGGTTATATAAATAAAAACGTGGTCCATCACAGAACATTGTATAACATCTGTTCTGAACTTGTGGCAATTAGGTAACAACTTCCTACTTCCGGTTACTTAAAATGTCTAGTTAATGTTCGTCAAAATAATGTTGTTTGCCATTACTTGGTTGCATAGACGTGTCATTTTATTATAAATAAGTCTTAGGCAGGAACTTTTCCCACATATATTTAAATTTTTCACACAATGCATATATGGTAGGAATTGATCGCAAAACAACTAATATCCTCTACCCTGGAATTATAGTATAGTAATTTCTTTAGGGAGAAAAATGACCGAAATGGGCAGGTAAAACATCCGGATCCCTGAAGATAATATACTGTCATTTCATACCTTTTTTTATATCAGATTCAAGCATACACATGTGTTTAATTATAATTTTATTTCTGTTCAGAAAATTTAAAATATTTATTTTACACCTTAATGTTTCAGTTTCAATAGCAAGAAGGCTGTTAGATCCATTGGCAGAACTGGTGAAAATAGAACCCAAACATATAGGTGTTGGTCAGTATCAGGTGTGTTAATATATAAAACTTAGGCACCTATAGGTAGATGTTTGTTACTATTACATGTGTTGACTTAGAGGCAAACACCTCAGTAACTTTCAGTTCCCTTTTTGATTAGGGACTTCAAATACATTTTGTTTGGCAATGATTTTCATTTACAAGTCAGTAAATTGGTTAAAATACAATTTGTGTATTAAAAGTTTATTATATGACCCGAACTAATTTATGATACTAAAAGTCACTGTTTTGGTGAGGGTTTTTTGGGTGACAAATTAAAACTGCTTTCATGCTTATTCTCCTGTTGTAGAAAAGAAAAGGTTTATTTTGAAATTGAAAATTATTTCCATGAGATATTCAGCCTTTTAAAATGTGGCAGTTTATTCATTTTTATAGGGAGATTTTCCATAGCAAACTTTGATCTAAATTAGAATGAAAGTGTAAACTAGGTTGAGTGGATTTTGTCTGTTCGAAACTTTTAGGGCATTGTCATTTGTGTTTGATGCAGGAAAGGTCTCACGGTTTGCAAACTATTATATCTCTTTAGAAACAACAGAGGCCTAGTATTAAATATGGACATGTTATCATGTATAAATGTTTTCTACTGGATGTTTGAAGGTACAATGTGAAATAATAACGTGAAATTTTTATAATTGGGGCCCCGCCACTCTGTTTGCCCTATAGTGATCAGTCTGTTCGTCGGAACTAATCGTGTCCGGGCTGTAACTTTTTTATCTTTTGAGGTAGACTTTTGATATTTGGAATGTAGGTAGATAATATCAAGGCGATGTGTCGCATACCCTGGTTGATAACCTTTGACCTTGAACTTTAACCTTAAGGTCACATGATTGCTTTCTGTATGACAAATTCATGTCCGGGCTGTAACTTTTTATCTTTTGAGATAGGCTTTTGATATTTGGAATGTATGTAGATAATATCAAGGCGATGTGTCACATACCGTGGTTGATAACCTTTGGCCTTGAGCTTTGACCTTAAGGTCACATTATTGCTTACTGAATAACAAATTCATGTCCCAGTTGTAACTTTTTTTCTTTTGAGGTTGGCTTTTGATATTCCGAATGTGGGTAGATAATATCAAGGCAATGTGTCGCATACCATGGTTTTTGACCTTGACCTCAAGGTCAGCGGGGCCCACAGAGATGGGTACCATCTCACTGATATCTAGTTTCTCTTGCTCTGAACTGGTTTTCAACCATAGACGTTTAGGTGACTTCTTCACCCAAGTCACCCTCCAATGCAAGCCCTGCTTGTTAATATATAATGTATTCATAGTAAAGCCTGTAAATTTAGAATTTCTGGAAAACTCTGCAACTTTCTGCTAACCGTAACAGCAAACACACAAGTTAATCAGCCCTCTTAGATTATAATCATGGTCCTGTTAGGTCACTAAAATTTTATCAACTACACAATTCTATGTTAAAATGGACATTATTTACCCAATTATTATTGGTTTGTTAACTTAAGCAGTCTTTAATCTTAAATATAATTTCAACCAGGACTTGCATCAAAGTTGGAAAGAAAAGAAAACTGATTTTGTATTTTGTTTCAGCATGATATGCCTGACAATCAACTGAAGCAGTCTTTAGACTCTGTAGTAGAAGAATGTGTCAGTTTTGTTGGGGTGGATGTTAACACTGGCAGTGAGAGTTTACTGAGGTGATTTGAGTTGTGTTATAATATTCTAACATTGTTGGAACACAAGATAGTAGATATAATACAAATTACAATCAGAATACAACACCCAATACAGTACAATAACTCTAATATTATTACTTGTGATGTAAAATAAAACAATATTGATACAAATTACAATCAGAATACAACACCCAATACAGTACAATAACTCTAATATTATTACTTGTGATGTAAAATAAAACAATATTGATGGCTTCTTTTTGTTTAGTCATTTTGAATATTTTTCTAAAGGCATAATATACCAGGCAATTCTGTATATTGTCCTGTTAAACAATGACTCTTTCTACCTGCACAGACTGCATTTAAATTATATCAAGAACAGACAATCATCTATGACATTATTTATAAGCAGTCATTCATATAAAAGCATGCACAATTTTTATTTAAGCTTATTCTGTTTTCAGGAAAATAGCAGGATTAAATTCTACTAGAGCTAAAAATATTATAGAATACAGAGAGACCAATGGTTTATTTGTGAGTAGAAGGGAGCTGAGATCAGTCAAAGGCATAGGTGAAAAATCCTATGAGCAGTGTGCAGGCTTCATCAGAGTTAATGCTACACCTAAAGGGTAATTATAATTGTACAGCAGTCATATGCTTTATATATTTGTTCAGTGTCCAGTTACGGCATGACCTGTATAAGGTTTACAAATAAATCCAATATATCACAAAACACATAGCATTGAAATACTGCATAACATTGTTTTAGCAAGACATTTTATCTTATACTTGCTTTGATAGAATTTTTCATTCCAATACTTGCAAGAATAAACACTTTCGACATTGTGTCTGTACTTCTGGTGCCAACATAAAACAGTGTGAAGACTTTTGAAGATTTACTAGTTTGGAAGAAATATATGAACAGTATATAGTAAACATTGCAATCTTCTCTTACTGACATATTTTGGGAACACTTCAAGCATGTTTTGAGTGGCCTATAAAAATCTCGAAATTTGTCACTCAAATGCCGTTAAGAAATAAGTATTCCATAATAATTTCTCAGTTCACCACTGTGCAAGATATATGCAACAAAATTATGAAAAGAAAAAGGGGGAGTCAATAGGCCAAAAAATGTAATGCTTTGAATTTGAAATTCAAAGAATGAGAAGAATTTGGAAATCTGACTTGGAAACATTTGTTTTTCTTCTATTTTTTTAACCTTTAAGAAAAGAGATTTATGAATAAGGTTATGTGAGAAATATCACCATTTTCAACAGAAAGAAGACAGAAGCTATTTTTTTTTATTTTTTGGAAAAAATTTAAAAATTTAAATTAAACATTTGTTATTTTTCTTGCAAAATCTGAAAAGCATAGTTATTATAATTAATGTCACAGATTGATTGAAGAATGCAAGGATGAACCTGAAGAAATAACAACAGGCAGGAAACGTAAGAAACCATTGGAGAAGACAAGTAAAGCTAAAAAGAAAAAGGATTCCTATAGTTTAGACCCTAACATTCTAGATACTACATGGATACATCCAGAATCGTACAGTGCAGCAGAAAAGTATGTAAACAAACATGAAATGTTAAGTAGATCGATTGTTATAATTCAAGCTTATGACTTGGAAACTTGGTCATTTTACAATAGACGGTACCTGTTTTGTGTAATCAACTCCTACAACAGGGGTCTCGGTGGCAGAGTGGTTAAGGTAGTTCGTCTACTACTGATCAAGTGGTCTGTCAACACTGAGATTGTGGGTTTGAGTCTCACTTGGTGCAGGGTAGCCTCGACTCCAATCATAATTGACAAGGAGGTTTAAGGTTGGGGGTTTTCTCCGTGTACTACGGCTTCCTCCCCCAATAAAAACTGGGGGCATGATATAACTGAAAAATTTCTGAAAGTGGCATTAAACTTTATTCAAAACAAACAAACAATAAATATGATTCAATCTGGCTTACACAAAGTGCATACCTAGGTTATAGTATGGGGAAGAAAGGGTATCAGTTTTGTGTAATCAACTGTGAAATTGTTTGAGAAATTTGTAAACATTTTGCCATAGTTGGGAACTTGGTCATTTTTCAGCATTTTTTACTGAAGACAGTACCTATTTTGTGTTATCAACTCTTTGTTAGTTACTTATATGAAATATATGTTATGTTTATACAAACAGCAATTAATGCACTTGTGGTTCAAATCAGTACTAATTTTTCAGATCATAGAACACCTAGATAGTGAAATTATCCCACAGGTAATAATCCCCACATCTGACATCTATAGGTTAGGTTTCCTGCAATTGCCATTAATTAGTTACAACTGGAATCTCACCAGGGATCATCTTATTCATAATCCAATACATAAATTTGTCAGCACAGAAGCAGTGTTTGTTGATGAAAACATTATCTTTAGTTAATCTTGAGATTAATTACAGGACACGATGTAAACAGTAAGTCTCCTCCCTTTTCTGGGGTATTCCATTCAAATAACTGTGTGTTCTTAAGCCATTAACCAGGCCTGTGTATTCAGTGTTCTTGTTTATAGCAGTTATAGAAATTGCCATACTCAAAACAAAGTTGCTGTTTAAAATTTTACCAACCACCAACCCCATCCAAACATCTTCAATACTGTCGTGACAAGGGGAGCATCTAGGTGATAAATATATTTTGGTTTGGACCTTTATGAAATTTTATCACTGACATTTCTTAAATTTCATTCATCCCCCAAGTATTTCGGGGATATAACTAAAAAGTTTAATTCCAGTGCCAGTGCCAGTCCACGGATACTGAGACACCATGGTCTCATCCTATGATGGAGACCACCCTTGGTCCCATTTCCAGGAGATCCCTTGCAGACCTTGCACACTTCGGCTGCAGATGAGACTATCTCTGGTCTCATCCCCTGATGGGGAACCCTCGCTCCATACCCCCTCTTACTGGCATATTGTCAGGCAAGGTGGGTTCTTCCTCTCACGGAAGGACTATAACTTGACTTGCTCTGGCAGGAAATAAAAGTTTGTTATTGAAGCTGAGTGTTTCCCTAGGGCCAACTATTCATATATTTTACAATAAATAATAAATAAATATACCAGAACACTCCCAGGACTATTAATTGGTTATGGCTTTACACACAGTTCCTTCACCCAATTTTACTATGTTGCATATAGTTAACAAGGACCAAATTTTCAATTTTATTCATGGGAGTTTTAAAACCTTGACACACAATAGAACAAACACTTTACATAACGCATAACAATTATAAATGATATCATGGTAATACTAAATGCAAAGTTTGTATTAAACAATTTTTAACACAGTTCTCTCACAGAAAGATATGTACACATTTAAAAATGGTGCACTTGCTACTGTGGAATTGTTCTAGGAATTTTGTTACTTTTTCCAATTTGTCAGAAAATTGAAAATAAAGTAAAGTAATTTTTGGTAGTTTTCTCCTTTTATGTTTTTGGACTTGGACCCTAAACCCCATTTACTAAGCACAACTTGTTTATTAAGGCACGTGCTTCGCACTAGGCCATTTAAGACTTGTGCGATTTTTGTGGTATATTGCCTTGTGGTGAAAAGAGAAGTTCCTTTTAAGGAGAAATTTTATGGCTACTGCAATTTTATAAAAGAAAATTCTGTAGTAGTAGAATTCAAGTATGGATCTGTCTGTTTGTTTGGTTTACCACAATATCTAATAATAATGTGTACCATTATTGATAATACATAAGTGTGTATCAATTACCGAGTTACTGTGTATTTTCAGCTTGATGGATATTATTGGAGTAGAAAAAGAAAACCTTGGAAAAGAAGATTTTATTGCAAAAGTCAAAAATTATACACGGTCTAAAAGTATGTTGTTAATTTTAAAAAGTATTAATTTGTAATAAATTGGGTGTAAGAGAATACTGACTTTGATTGGCTAAAAATAAAAAGTTTTTGATTGGCTATCATTACTTGACAGAAAACAGCTTGTTGATTTTTTTTATGCCCCGGTGATGACATGTCGGGGGGCATAAAGTTTTATTCATCTCCGTACATACATCCTTATGAATTTCCGTCAAGATTTTCTTAGAAACCGTACATGTGAACAATTTGAAATTTGGCAAGGTGGTTCAGTATCACAAGTTGTACATCCTAAGTGACTTCCAGACCTGTCGGACAACAACCTCATGTTTTGGACTTCATTTCTATATCCGTACAAATTTCTGTCAAGCTTTTCTCAGAAACTGTACATGAGAACAATTTGAAATTTGGCAGGGTGGTTCAGTATTCCAAATTGTAGGTCCTAAGCGACTTTCACACCTGTCGAGCAACTACTTCCTGTTTGGGACTTCATTTAGTGGGGGCATCTGTGTCCCATGGACACATTCTTTGATTTTTTTTTCAAAAAATGTAAAATATCAATTAACAAATCTATGTGCTGTTTGTTTAGTTACAACACCTATAACTTAATTATTTATTATTATTGTTAGTGGCATTGAATGGAGCCTGACAGATGCACGGATTGATATCCAGTCAGAACTTTTTTTAGGCAATTGGAACTCAAAACTATTAAATTTAAACTGAAAGTCTGGAAAGGGTCTTTAATATTAAATGGTATTTTAAAGACATAAATTAAAAATCTACACTCATCCTTACTCAATTATTTTACTCTTGCAGACAACACAGTTATTGCCTCAGAATTGGGCATAGGTGCACCTACAGTAGATTTGATCATTAAGGCGTTTCTTAAGCCATGTTCCTATGACTATAGAGAAGGTAATGTAACTGTTAGTGTAATAAGTTGTTAGTATGAAAAGAATGGCATGCAAACTAACATAACCAGATCTACAGATTAAATGTTAAGATATGTTTTTACACTATACATTTTTACATGACCTAATCAAGTTAATACAGGCCATATATCTTAAATAATAGTATGTACCTTTAAGGGATTAGCTCCATAAAATTAACAAAAGAAACAGGTCACTGCATGTATATGTCAATTAATTGAATTGATTTCTGAAAGATGCAAAGGGAAATAAAATTAAAAAAAAAAATTTCCCCTTTGGTTGCCATTTCAGTTTCAGTCTAGGATTCTAAGTGTAAAACTTGGCACATGTCAGAAACTACCATTTTTGTACTTCAATAAAACTATTCATTTTTTCAAATGATTAAATATCTATATAAAATGCAGGGTTCAACAATAACATTCATCCGATTGCCTGATACCAATTGTGTGGTTTTTTTTTTATTATTGTCAAAGTTTTGTGACAAATAAAATCCTCTGTTTTGATTTAAAAAAAAAAAGCCAAAAATCATTGCATCACAGAGGATTTCATAATGCTATTTTGTTTTTCAGAATTTGAGAAGCCTTTATTCAGAAAAGAAATACAGGACATGAACTCTCTGAAAACTGGAACAAAACTGACAGGAAAAATAACAAATGTTACACATTTTGGAGCATTTGTTGACATAGGAGTTGGCCAAAATGGGCTGATTCACACGTCAAAAATGAACCACAGAAAGTTAAACTTGGGAGACAAAGTTTCAGTGAAAGTTATTTCATTGGACATTGATAAGAAGAGGATAGGTTTAGAAATGTATGACTCTTAAAAATAAAGATACATTGATAATAATTCCTTAAAAAATAGTAGAAAACTTTCTCTTGAAAGGAAGTTGTAAATTGAGAATAGTATTAAATGTCAATGAAACCTCTTAAAGTGAAATAGTACCTTGTGCAATGGAAGCCAAGATCTGCGAGGTTTTACTGTCCAAATAATTACACAACTGTCATGCCAGTACAAAGGAAAACATACTGGACCGATTTATAATATGGCATTTCTTTATCAGATGGATTCTAGGCTTATTTTGCAGTCATATGATTGATAAAGATTTGCGATATTGAAATATATAAATATACATGCTGTGCTAATATGGTGACTCATTGAGGCAGAGGTGGCATTTTATTTTATGAATTCATGCATGACAGATTATCAATCTGTATGTGGCATTCATCAGACATCCCAAAAGTGAAAAATCTCGGCCTGAAATTTTGTCAGGCATATAAAAAAATGTGTAAAACCAAATTTATGCCAGACACTCATGCAAAAGGTATTTTCATATTTTTGTACTAGACATCCTGTCAGACGACTTTACAAACAAAGTTTTGCTTGACCAAAGAAAGGTCCAGTGGTCAAACAAATTTCAGAAAGACTGCATTTATCATTCATTTGTCTGAAAATGCTGACAGCGGCCTCTATGGCCAAATTGTTAGGTACATGTAGTTATTCATCCACCATTGATCACGTTGTCTGTCAACACTGAGTCTTCGGGTTCGAATATCACTATGGGCAGGGTGTACTTGACTCCAATCCTAATTGACAAGGATTGTCAGTTTTGGTCCATTTAAGGTGAATTGGAACTGAAACCCACACCATTAGGCAAAACCAAAACATTTGTTCAGGGTTTGTACTTTTGAATAATACAGTAGGTAGGCAGAAAACTTTAGCCCCTCTATTGCAGGCAATCAGTGTTTGTTGATTTCTGTAAACATGTAAATTTCATCTTCTCTGAGACCGAATTTTCTCAATGCCAATTTAAACAAAGCTTCATCACATTGTACATTGTATTGTATGGCCATTTACAAAATGTATGCTTTGGCTTTATGGCCACTTCCATAAGACCTAATTTAACAAATGACCCTTTATGGAAAATCTTGCAAAACTCTTCTCCGAAACCGGTACACCAACTGAAACAAAACTTGTCAGCAATATTTCTTGGATGGTCTTTTATAATAATAATTAAGTTCAAATGCATCCTTCTCAACATTTGTGGAATTGAATGAAGCCATATTGGTTGTGAACATTTACTGGATTCTCTACAAAGTTTGTCTTCTGTGTCGATCATCAGAATTCAACATAGCTGCCATTGCTCAATTTAACAAAAACATGGGTGAATGGGGGGGGGGGGGTGGTGAAAACGTCTTAAATGTTCTAGTCTGAAACCATTCAACTCAGTATTCTACTTTATTATGTCCAAAATTGCAAATGGCTGCCATTACAGGACATTTTCGGTAGAAGTCGGGAGGAATAAATATAGGTCATTTTATTTCCAAGACCGAAATCATCAATGGATCTACTATTAGCGAAATGAATGAAGAGATCAAGGTAGTAAAACCAACAGTAATCTGTTATTTATATCTATTTCACATAAGAAACAAGTAATATCCCATGAGAAAATAACTTGTCAAGTCTATTTGATTACACCTTTACAAAACGTATTGGGCACAACTTTACGATGAAACACTTAATAATGTTGTTATTATTGACGGTTGATGTAAAAGTTAAGGTGATATATTTTCTAAAATAATGCATTTGTTATAAGATGTAATATGTTATGAATAAAAAATTTGTATACCGTCACTTATATTTAATAGTTCACTGAATTTTTTAGTCCTCCAAACACATTTTCTGGACTTTTTTTTCTAACACCTGCAGTTATTGAGCTGATCTTTGGTATGTGAATCAACCCTAATGAGTTCAGATCAAGTTTCAATATGGTTTTCGTCCAATGACTTTTGACAAAATTATGGCCCTTGGATGTGGAGAATTTTTTAAATGCTTGTAGATATCGAAATGATATTGGTAAATGAAACAACCATCATTAGTGAAAGGTCAAGTTCGAATATTGTTCCAGTCTGATTATTTTTTACTAAATTATGGCCCTTGGACATGGAAATTTAAAAAAAAATTATTTTTCCATACTTTTTTCAACGCCATCATAAGTTGAACTTGGTTTGAATGACATTTGGGTCCAATAATTTTTTTAAAAATTATGACCCTTGGACTTACAAAAACTTCTTTAAAATAACAGCTATCTGTATGTTTTTTCTAAACATTTGCTGATATTTAGTATGTTATTCAACCATCATAAAATACAGATCACGTTTAAATGTTGTTCTGGTTCGATGATTTTGACAAAATTTTGGCCTTGGACTTGAAATTTTATAATGCAGGTAAGGAACTTAGTAAATGTTAATTTAGTAAAGGTTAACAATGCAAGATCATAGGTTCAATGTGTAGTGCATGCTATCCCAGTGTTAAACTACCAATAATTATTAACCATGTTTTCAACGAAAACTTTGGTTATAAGATTGGGTAGGGCATACAGCATTACAAGGAGGGTTTTGGATATAGCAGGCTTGCATGAAGACCTTCAGTTTGGATAAACCAATCTTGCTGAAACCAGGCCTAGCTTAGTGCAGGGAAAAATGAACACCAATTCAGTCTTCTGGATAGGTTTGTTCTTGATCTTTGAAACGTGACAGAATTTTTGGATATTCCTGATTTTTTTGCAACTGGCATGAATTTAATGCGATGAATTAAAATGAATTTTATTGCATTTATTAGCCGAGTTGCAACCAAGTTGAACTCGGCTATTGTTATGATGTTGGCAGGCGGGCATCAACAATTGGTTTCCGGACCATAACTCGGAAAGTTGTGAACCGATTTTAATGAAACTTTAGGATATTGTTACATACCATAAGAGGAACCCTATTGATTTTGGGGTAAATCCGTTTAAGGTCAAGGTCACAGTGACAGAAAAACCTTAGAAAATTTTTTGAATTAGTGGTTTCTGGACCACATCTCGAAAAGTTCTCAACCAATTTTATTTTAACTTTGGGATATTGTTACATACCATAAAAGGAGGAACCCTATTGATTTTGGGGTAAATCCCTTCAAGGTCAATGTCACAGCCACAGAAAAACGTTAGAAAATTTCTTGAATTAGTAGTTTCCGGACCATAACTCGAAAAGTTCTTAACCAATTTTATTGAAACTTTAAGATATTGTTACATACCATAAGAAGAGGAACCCTATTGATTTTGGGGTAAATCCATTCATGGTCAAGGTCACAGCGACAGAAAAACGTTAGAAAATTTCTTGAATTCAAAAAGTTCTCAACTGATTTTAATGAAAGTTTTGGTTAATAAAATACGGCAACTCGGCTTTTGCACCCCTGTGCATATAAATTTTTAACATTTATCCAGTACAACAAAAGAGTCCCAATTATCCATCAAATTCATGGTTCTTAAACTTTGACCTAGAGGTGCCCAGAGATGGATACTATCTTACTGATATCTAGTTTTGTCCTGATTTGGCTAAAAACATGGCCACCATGGAGAATTTTGTTTACTGCTTGGCTTTTTTATAAGTATCACTAACTTATTTAAGTAGAATTTTTACAGAAGTTCAATAGTGCATGTTATTTTTAATTTTGAATTGGCATAAACAGCAAACTTTCTCAACCATCCTAAAATATTGCTGTTTGGTTTTAACTAGTTCACAATTTCAAATAAAAACCTTGAATTATGCTGTATGTTGTTTCTATAGGTTCACCAGTTTATAGATCTTGAGTCTTTTAAAACATTTTCCACATAGGTTTCTATGTTGAACAAGTGTGGACTGTGAGCACGCTCACAAAGAGATACTGCCCTGCTTTGCTTTCAAGTCCAATTATCTCCCGTTAATGACATCCAAGGTCAAAAAAATCCTTCATGCACATAGACATATAAGGTACTTCCTTTATGATAACTTTCATTAAATTTCATCAAGCGGTTTAGGAGTTGCGCTTACAAGGGATGGGGGGGGGGCATCGTCCCATCTCAAACTTAGGTGGCGGCCCCAGTAGTGATATTTTTAATATCTGATTGGTATTTAAACAACTCTAACGAGGACAACTTAATGAATATTACTTAAAAGCTGGTTCACTGGTTTCAGAGAACCCTTTTAAACACTTTCCCCCTTTGGTCAGGTGAGTTAAAAAATCTTAAGTCGTCTTCAAAACATTGTCGGTTGGGATATCCAAGCTTGCCACCAAAATGACATCTGTTGTGAGCTATTATGAACCATTTATGTAATAAAAAGTTACATATTTGTTATTATGTAACTGCTTTGTACCTGGTTACAAAACAAGCCTCTAAAATTGTCTCGACTTACATGACATACATATATATGGTCAAAACACATGCAGTATATATCTCATTTTATAGCTGTTAAGAAAATAACATTAGAAATAAGACATTATTTAATAAAAATCTATATAAGAAATCAACATTTCCATCCTTTAAATCCCTCTTGATCAATTATACATGACACAGTCACATTAGGAAGATGTGGAGCAAATATCACTTCTAAATCTCTGACACAGGTTTCAAATCCACCAATCACAGAATTGTTTACAGATTGTCTTGGTAAACTCAAATGTCTATTAGTTCTTGTCAAGGTTATTCTACAAGTGACTTGATTGGACCATGTGAGACCCAGAGAGGGAATATGCTTTCTTTCTTTGTTGTCCATACAGTCTGTTACCTTATAAAGACAGAGGTAGATAATATTACTGGGCAGGCAATAATAATTCTAATTAGCTTATATTGTAATTTTGAATTCAGCAGTTGTATCTAATAACAATATTTTTGTTTGCCTTTCTAGTTCTGGTGTATGTTGGTCCATATGTGTTGATAAATTGGCGATGTCAATAATTGAATGCATGGGTTTGTTGTTACTTCAACATAAATGCCAGATCTATATCTGCAATAGCGAAAGTTTTTTGGGCTTTTTTAGTTCTTTTAAATACATATATTACGTGATCATCTGATAATGCAAATCGTTTAGCTGCTCACCTAAAACTTTGTGAATCTTGAGTATTCCATGTACAAACTACCAGTAATGATTGCTAGTCTTGTGGTATGATACTTTTTTGACACTGATGTTGATTTAATTTATAACCAACAATTGTACAACAATAACCACCCACATGTAATTCAAATTTATGTCGTCAATTGTTAGCCATATAACTACATACAAACTTTTTGACCAAACAGATTACTCCTAAATTTAAACGTACCACTAAATAAGTTTTTTGCTCAAACCTTGAAAATATAAACTAGAATGACTGAGCAATGCTTACTACTTAATAACACCCCCCCCCCCCCCCCACCCCCAAATATAATGCTGATCAAAGTGTAGAATATATGGTCCATAAAGCACTAGGTGACAAAGAATTTGTTAAGTTTCCGATATTGAGAGATGGATACCCACAAGTGTAACGGATAGACAGCCAGCAATTTTAGCTATATCATGGCATCCTGTTTTATAGAGGGAGAAAGCCGGAGTACCAGGAGAAAACTCCTGACCCTTGGTAGGAATACTGGCAATCCTGTTCAGTTAACATTGGAGTTGAAAATACCCTGCCTGCAGTGAGACTTGAACCTGCAACCTGTGTTGACAGACCATGGGATCAATAGTTGACTAACTATTAATCAATAGGCTCTAAATTGATGTTTAGGTTATTCTTACTTGTGTTTTAAATGCATTGTACATTCTTAAAACTAGAGTAAAAAAAACCTGTGAGCAATGCTCACCCCCCCCTTCCCCGCTCACAATTACTTTGAAAACTCAGGTGTTCTTAATTTTGAACTTGAAACTTTATCTAGTTAAACGTGAAGGTGGAATTGCAGATAAAACATGTAACCCTCCCCCATCCCCAAAAGAATGGCATCCCCTATGTCGATGACAAAGTCCATGTTTTTCTATGGAAAACCTCCAATAATATTCTGATCAAATTGTTTAATATCCTGTTCACAATGGCAATATTTGACCAAGATTCTGTAAGTATCAACAAATTCCATTCATATTGTGTAGGAGGAGTTAAAATAAAATAAAATATAAGTTGGGTATCCCCATATGTCCATGACAAAGTCCATGTTTTTCTATGGGAAACCCCAAATATCATTCCGATCAAAATGATAAATATCTCCTGCACAATGGCACTATGTGACAAGGATTCTGTGTAAGTTTCAACAAATTCCATTCAGTGGTGTAGGAGGAGTTGCACATAAGAGATGCGGACCCCCTTAGGTCAATGACAGTCCATGTTTTTCTAAGGGAAACCCCAAATATCATTCCAATCAAAATGTTTAATATCTCCTGCACAATGGCACTATGTGACAAGGATTCTGTGTAGGTTTCATTAAATTCCATTCAGTGGAGTAGGAGGAGTTGCACATAAGAGATAGGTACTCCATTAGGTCAATGACAAAGTCCATGTTTTTCTATGGGAAACCCCAAATATCATTCCGATCAAAATGTTAAATATCTCCTGCACAATGGCACTACGTGAAAAAGATTCTGTGTAAGTTTCATCAAATTCCATTCAGTGGTGTAGGAGGAGTTGCAAATAAGAGAAAGTGTAACGGAAGGAAGGAGGGACGGACGGACACCATGATCACTATATACCCCTCGCTTTTCAAGCGGGGGGTATAAAAAGTGAATAAGGTCAAAACCAGCTGGTGAAGGTGTAGAAGACCTCTATGATAGCCAAAGTTAAGAAACGTGGGGTACAGGAGTAAGCCAAAACTATGTTGGACCAGTCCAATCTCTAGTACCATATTCTGCTAACTACTTCCACTAAGGCATCCATAAGACAAGGCCTCAACCAACTATTATACAAGTACCCAACATTCATACAGATACATTAAGTTATCAGTGTAAGTGGTTATAGGTTCCAATAAGTAAGTCATCAAATACATTCAATCAAATCAGACGCACCTGATTTACACCTATGATTGGTATATTATGCTGGTTACTAAGGTGATGAAGGCATGCCCCCAGGGATGCCAAATCTTTTGATCTTTTTACCATATCTTTCTGGTCATATTCACAGCGGAACAGGCTAGCTACAGAGTCTACAACAAGCAGTTTTATTTCTCCCTTTGATAAAAGAATGGGCAATCTTTTCTGAATGCAGTATTTTAAACCATCCTAAAATAATAAAAATACTATTAAAAATAAATTTTAAGGTATACATGTACTAACTTACAGTAAAATATATCTATTAATGTCAGGAAAGTACTATGCTTACACTTAAATTAAGAATCGATACACAAAAGAGCTTATTATCAGTTTTTCATATTGCTAAAATAGTTGTTCATGTCTTCTAAAGCATACTTGTTAATTGGACCAATGCATTTGGTATCTGTTTTCTTGCAACATTCTTCAACTTTTAACTCTATCCTTGATTGCTAAATCTAAACCTAGTACAGTGAACCCTTACACTGAAATTTGTATTTGGAATAGACAAGAATTATGTATATTGGTAGGTATTATCAATTGTTTTTTAATCATATTGTTTGTTTGTTTGTTTGAATATTGTTTAATCCCACTTTCAGCAATTTTTAACGCCTGACCTCAGATAGGAAACCTGGCAAAACTTGTCAATTAAGATTGGTGTCAAGCACACTGCCCACAGTGCGACTTCAACCCACAATATCTTTGCTGACAGACCACATTATCAGTAATAGACGAACTTCCTTGACCACTTGGACACCTAGGCCCCTGAACCATATTTAAAAACTTTATAAAAGAAAATGAGGATCAAAAAGTAATATTATTGTCTAATATGACCTGAAGATATGCTGATTATGCACTAAAGCTAAGGTCGATTAGCCATTTCCACCTGTCTGCAGTGGACAGCCCACAATATCCACCTGTCTACAGTGGACAGCCCATAATGTCCATCTGTCTACAGTTGGCAGCCCATGATGTCCACCTGTCTACAGTGGGCAGTCCATTACATCCAAATGTCTACAGTGGACAGCACACACTGTCCACCTGTCTACAGCCAACAATGTCCAACTGTATACACTGTACAGCCCATGATATCCACCTGTCTACAGTGGGTAGCCTGCCAATATTCACCTGTCTACAATGGACAGCCCACAATGTCCACCTGTCTACAGTGGACCTCCCACCAATGTCCACCTGTTTACAGTGGACAGCCCAATGTCCACCTGTCTACAATGGACAGCCCACAATGTCCATCTGTTTACTGTGGGCAGTCCACCTGTCTACAGTGGACAGCCCACAATGTCCACCTGTCTACAGTTGACAGCCCACAGTGTTCACCTGTCTACACTGTACGGCCCATGATATCCACCTGTCTACACTGGACAACCCAGTGTCCACCTGTCTACAGTGGACAGCCCAGTGTCCACCTGTCTACAGTGGACAGCCCACAATGTATGTCTACTGTGGACAGCCCACAATGTATGTCTACTGTGGACAGCCCACAATGTCCAACTATCTATGGTGGACAGCTCCTAATGTCTAAGCTGACTGTTTATTTTGTAAAAATGGCAAACACGAGTTTATCTGTTTGTTTTCTATGACATGATAAAACTAGAGTAAAAACACCTGTGAGCAATGCTCACCATTGATACCCCCCGCTTCACAATTACTTTGAAAATTCAGGTGTTCTTAATTATGAAATTGAAACTTTATCTAGTTAAACGTGAAGGCGAAATTGCAGATAATACATGTAACCCTCCCCAATCCCCCAAAGAATGGCATCCCCTATGTCAATGACAAAGTCCATGTTTTTCTATGGCAAACCTCCAATAATATTCAGATAAAAATGTTTAATATCCAATGCACAATGGCAATATGTGACCAAGATTCTGTATAAGTTTCAACAAATTCCATTCAGTGGTGTAGGAGGAATTGTAAATAAAAGATGGGTATCCCATTATGTCCATTACAAACTCCATGTTTTTCTATGGGAAACCCCAAATATCATTCCGATCAAAATGTTAAATATCTCCTGCACAATGGCACTATGTGACATGGATTCTGTGTAAGTTTCAACAAATTCCATTCAGTGGTGTAGGAATGAGTTGCACATAAGAGATGGGTATCCCTTATGTCCATGACAAAGTCCATGTTTTTCTATGGGAAACCCCAAATATCATTCCAATCGAAATGTTATATATCTAGTGCACAGTGGCAATATGTGACAACATTCTGTGTAAGTTTCATCAAATTCCATTTAGTGGTGTAGGAGGAGTCGCACATAAGAAATGGGTATCCCCTTTTGTCAATGACAGTCCATGTTGTTCTATGGGAAACCCCAAATATCATTCTGATCAAAATAATAAATATCTCCTGCACAATGGCACTATGTGACAAGGATTCTGTGTAAGTTTCAACAAATTCCATTCAGTGGTGTAGGAGGAGTTGCACATAAGACATGAGGACCACCTTAGGTCAATGACAATGTCCATGTTTTTCTATGGGAAACCCCAAATATTGATCCGATCAAAATGTTTAATATCTCCTGCACAATGGCACTATGTGACAAGGATGCTGTGTAAGTTTCTTTAAATTCCATTCAGTGGTGTAGGAGGAGTTGCACATAAGAGATGAGGCCCCCCTTAGGTCAATGACAATGTCCATGTTTTTCTATGGGAAACCCCAAATATTGATCCGATCAAAATGTTTAATATCTCCTGCACAATGGCACTATGTGACAAGGATGCTGTGTAAGTTTCTTTAAATTCCATTCAGTGGTGTAGGAGGAGTTGCACATAAGAGATGAGGCCCCCCTTTAGGTCAATGACAATGTCCATGTTTTTCTATGGGAAACCCCAAATATCGATCCGATCAAAATGTTTAATATCTCCTGCACAATGGCACTATGTGACAAGCATTCTGTGTAAGTTTCATTAAATTCCATTCAGTGGTGTAGGAGGAGTTGCACATAAGAGATAGGGACCCCCTTAGGTCAATGACAAAGTCCATGTTTTTCTATGGGAAACCCCAAATATCATTCCGATCAAAATGTTAAATATCTCCTGCACAATGGCACTATGAGACAAAGATTCTGTGTAAGTTTCATCAAATTCCTTTCAGTGGTGTAGGAGGAGTTGCAAATAATAGAAAGTGTAACGGACGGACGGACGGAAGGACGGCGCGACAGAAGGACGGACGGACACCATGAACACTATATACCCCCCCCCCCCCCCCCCGCTTTTCATACCCCGGGGGGTATAACAAAGACATACTTGGTGTGGGGTGGGTAGCCTCCTGGTCTAAATGGTTATGGTATTATTGATCACCAGCATGTCAACACTGAGGTTGGGTGTCAAGCCTTACTGCAGGAAGGGTGTCCTTGACCATAATTGCCAGTTTTCTTGCCAAAGTCTGGTTTTCACCTGATACCCCAGCTTCTACCAATAACAACTGGACACCATGATTCAGCTGAAAACAATGTTAATCCCATTCACAAAATCATTCCCAGGAGTGTTAGACAAGCCAGAAATTGTGTACATTTTATGCCCGCTGTAGTATACTATACACATACTTACCACATCTGACACATGCTCTATGAAAATATTATCACCATAGTTGATCTGATTTGGAAGTTTATCCATTTTACGACTGAAATACAGTATCATTTGATGTAATCTTTTATTTGGGAATACATCCTCTGTGCATATGTAAGCTGCCCCTACAGAATAATTTAATTATAATACAATAAATGACAATGCAGTTTACTGGTATGACAGTTCTTTTGTATCCTGTGTCAAAAAATCTATTTCTGAAACAAAACTGCTAGCTTGATCTGGACCTCATTATGGTTGACTCACATAAAAGTATCAGCTCAATATCTGCAAGTGTTTAGAAAAAAGGTCAGAAAAGCTGTTATTTTTAAAAGAAATTTCTAAATCCAAGGGACATAATTTTGTCAAAAATCATTTGACTGGAATGATATTCAAACTTGGTCTTTAACTCATCATAGACATGGTTGACTCACATACCAAATATCAGCTTAATAAATGCAAGTGTTTAGAAAAAGTCAGGAAAACTTGTTTTTTTTAAAGAAATTTTCCAAGTCCATGGGTCATAACTTCGTCAAAAATAATTTGACCATAACGAAATTCTAACATGATCAGTACCTCATAATGCAAGGGTTTTGAAATAAAGTCAGAAAACATGTGTGATGAACGGACTGACAGACTGATGGACAATAATGTATAAGGATATCAAGTTTGAACAAAAATGGGTGCTTCAAAATATTGAAAAGTACCTCCTGGTATTGAAAACTTTGAAACCCTTGGTGTATCATGGAGAGTTCAATGTTATCTGCACATTGAAATCCTGAACAGCAAGCTTATAATGAGTGGTTCATAGTTCAGCAAGCTTATAATGAGTGGTTCATAGTTCAGCAAGCTTCTAATGAGTGGTTCATAGTTCAGCAAGCTTCTAATGAGTGGTTCATAGTTCAGCAAGCTTCTAATGAGTGGTTCATAGTTCAGCAAGCTTCTAATGAGTGGTTCATAGTTCAGCAAGCTTCTAATGAGTGGTTCATAGTTCAGCAAGCTTCTAATGAGTGGTTCATAGTTCAGCAAGCTTCTAATGAGTGGTTCATAGTTCAGCAAGCTTCTAATGAGTGGTTCATAGTTCAGCAAGCTTCTAATGAGTGGTTCATAGTTCAGCAAGCTTCTAATGAGTGGTTCATAGTTCAGCAAGCTTCTAATGAGTGGTTCATAGTTCAGCAAGCTTCTAATGAGTGGTTCATAGTTCAGCAAGCTTATAATGAGTGGTTCATAGTTCAGCAAGCTTCTAATGAGTGGTTCATAGTTCAGCAAGCTTCTAATGAGTGGTTCATAGTTCAGCAAGCTTCTAATGAGTGGTTCATAGTTCAGCAAGCTTCTAATGAGTGGTTCATAGTTCAGCAAGCTTCTAATGAGTGGTTCATAGTTCATCTTTTTGTTGGATGATGGAGTATACTTGAATGAACCAACAATTAATTAATTAAAGAATTAACAGAATAAAGAAATAAGTTACTTTTTGTCCATAATTGAGGACATAAATACTTACCCCCATTTAAGCCCCTGTGGCTCAATGGTAGCTGAACATTCAGACACAACTGTAAACATAACTGGGTTTTACCACTACCACTCTCTCCCGATATTTCTGTAATGCCACGAGACAAGAGGCCTCCTTGTAGAGCGGCATCAAGAAACTGACACCCTGTTGTCAGTTTTAAGACCTTCAGTTGATCAGGACAACTTCCTTTCCAAAGATCTAAAGCTAACAAAAAAATGGGTATCACTTAAAATTGGTTTAGTTAGAAATAGAACATGTGGCTCCATCTATGAACACTATTGCAACTGTTGCAAGTTGACCACAGAAATTGCATATCATGGTGTCTCAAAGTCTGGATTTTATATTCATGCTACATAACAACCAAGCTTCTATTCAGCCCAAATATTTCCTTATACAGAAGGGTTAAAACTGTTAAATTGCAACTCTTTAAATAATTTATATGATATTTGTTCTAACAAAAATGTATATTAATTTTTTATTAACATGTGACTGACAAGTACCTATAAGCTACAAAATGCACCAAAACTGATGCAGCTACATGTATAGCTTTAACTTACCAAGATACAAAAGCAAAATGTCAAGTATTAAGGCCATTTCATTTTCCTAAGCATCCAGAAATAATTATATGTTTTGTTGTTTCATTACACATTTGCTATGAGAATCAAAATACTGTCCGACTTGGTTGTCCGGTATCTTTAGTCATGAAGTGATTTGTTTAGAATGGAGTTCAGTGTGGGTAGTAAAGGAAAATGATTTTTTAAAATAAACTATGGTATATAAAATTAAATGTAAAAATTGGACAAAATGACAATGGTATGGAATTACATAGTTTGTTTTTTTATGAAAAAAAAAACCCAGAAATGTTTATAAAAGATTGGTGTGAGCTTTGAAAAATCAAATAAATGACTCCCAATTAGCAACACAAATTTTGACATAAATAAGGTCTCTCTTAATAGCATTCATGACATGAAACAACTTAATATGCCCCATGAAATGTTCAACATGTGTAAACATTGTAATCGAAATAAAGAAAGCAGAATTGCAAGGCATGATTAATGCAATCTTAGGTCCCCTTATTTGCAACAGAAAAAACATAAAAAAAATTTCTGAATGTACAGTAATTAAGATATTTTTATCTAGTTTTCATTATTTTAGCCATTTATTTCAACTCACTTTCTGTCTATCGACAATATAATTATACCACAGGTAGGGTTTCTTGGGGTACTATGGCTTCATCCCCCAACTTGAGGCTCCCAGGAGCTTGTATCGCTCACCTGAACCTGAAACCAAACAATCTTTTTTATCCAGCTTTTCTTTCCTATAAGGAATTGCTCAACATTTCTGCAAAAGTCATTGATTTTGACCTTTTAAGGGAAATAACTCCTTTAAGGAGGAGCTTTTGATGCTTAGAGAGGGAATGGAGGTTCACTTCAAATTTGCTGTACCTGTTATACTTTCAGCTGAAAACTCTCTTGACCCCCCCCCCCCTTTCAATTTAAAGCCAACATGGCTATGTAAGTAGTCAGCTGTCATGATTTGCACATTTTTGGTAGAGGACAACCTAACGATGATGTGTGCAATATTTCGAAGCAGTCCTTTCATTGGTTAAAATTGAACAAAAAAATGTTCAAGGAGAATAATTCCTAAACGGTTCATCAGACAATCTTGACCCTAAGTCATTTTTGTAGCCATCATAGAGCAGAAAAATTAAGCAATACTAACTTTTTCTCTAGTTATAATAATTTTCAACATTTTGAGGCAAAAATGTAAAAAAAAATCAATTTCGACAATTAAAGGGCAATAACTCCTATATGGAGTCATGACACAACTTCGACCCAATGAAGGTTTCATAGAGCTTTTCAAGGCCGATAAAGGCATGTCTCTTTGGTTTTCCTGTATCTGTTATACTTTTTGAACTATAAGCCAAAAACTGTATTTTGACCCCCCCCCCCCCCCCCCCGCTTTGAGGACATTTGACATATGATGTGTACAAAGTTTCAAAGCAGTACTTTCAGAGGAGAAGATTTTTAAAAATCAATTAAAACCGATTAAAAAAAAAACAGTTCAAGGGGAATAACTCTTAAATGGTTAATCAGACAATCCTGACCCTAAGCCATTTTTGTAGCTCTCATAGAGCAGAACAATTAAGCAATGCTAACTTTTTCTCTAGTTCTAATAATTTTCAAGATTTTGAGGCGAAAATTTCAAAAATCATCAATTAAAGAGCAATAACTCCTGCAATGAGTCGTCATACAACTTTGACCCAATGGAGTGTTTTGTATAGCTTTTGAAACTGAAGAAGGAAGGTCTCTTTGGTTTTTCCTGTATCTGTTATAATTTTTGAACTATATGCCAAAAGCTGTATTTTGACCCCCCTGTTCTATTTTTAGCCATAGCGGCCATGTTGGTTGGTCTGCGGGCATGATTTGTGCAAACTTGGTAGAGGATATTTTTCTGTAGGCCGAATTTTACTGCTGTTATAATCCGAAGTTAGTTTTGTGATTTGTCAGATTAACAGCAGAATTCAGTCCTTTTGCTCGTAATGTAGCAATTCTAACTTCGGACTATTTATGAAAAATTCAAACATAATATTCATCTTCTTTACTTTATCAAAGCTTGAGACATTGTGAAACTAACTGGAAATTATCTTTATTGAAGAAATTTCTTTTTTCGTGTTTGAAAATGCACGTGGAAAATGCTGTGTTGATCATTTTTCTGTATATTGTTTGTTTGTTTGATGGTGTTTAAAGCCTCTTTCAGCAATTTTCCAGCTATATCATGGTGTCCAGTTTTTATTGGGGGAGGAAGCCAGAGTATCCAGAGAAAACCCCGACCTGCGGTAGGAAAACTGGCAATCCTTGTCAATTAAGATTGGAGTCGAGTACACCCTGCCTGCAGTGAGAATCGAACCCTTAATCTCATTGTTGACAGACCACTTAATCAATAGTAGACGAACTACCTTGACCACTCCGCCACCAAGGCTCCATTTTTTTCTGTATATGGATGTGACCTAATTTTATTATAAAGGTGCTAATTTGCATACTATAACAACCATTCCGTAGTAAGAATCCAGTAATTTATATATGTATTACCCAAGATGCAACAAGCCATTCATTTTCGGGTTTCTCAATGTTTTTCATATAGTAAACATAATTAAAAAGAGACACGAATGTCAATTTAAGAAATTCAAGGAAGCTGTGGTTTATCATTGTTTTACCACGGGGTGACCATTATTTTAAAATAACGACATAAATGGTCATTCCGTGGTAAAACAATGATAAATCACAGCTTCCGTGAATTATTTCTATTCTAATAAGACAATTAGAGTACATTTATAATATTTTTGTACCTATAGAAAACATCATTTCCTCCATAAACTGGCTGTTCCGTCAATGTAACACACAATATATTGCAACGGATAATTATAGCGTGTGTCGCTATTTATAAGATTTATACGTCATATGCAATAGCTTTCCGGTGGGAGTTACAGTTTTGTAATTGGAACAGCCATTTAAAACATGCCCTTCTCAGCGCGTGTTGCTCATAGATAAATCATTTTTTTTACCACAGTTGTGGTCTCAAAGCCTTTAAAGCACGTCATATTAGAATAATACACAACTCACAGTGGGTTATTAAAAATGGCAATAACTATCATCAGGTATCAATAATGATTGATTTTAAACACGAAACCGATAAAAAAATGGTGACACTGTCAAATGATATCAAGATCAACCACATCTGATTGTATATGCAACTTCTTTTGGACATCAAAGTGCCCCGGGGAGTGTTTTAACCCCACTCTGCTACTTTACAAGTAATGGGACTAAATTCGTACCCTCTCCTGAAAAAAATTAAGAAATGCTAACTTTTTCTCTAGTTCTAATAATTTTCAAGTTTTTGAGGCAAAAATGTCAAAAATAATCAATTTCGACAATTAAAGGGCAATAACTCCTATAAGGAGTCATCATACAACTTAACCCAATGGAGTGTTTCGTAGAGCTTTTGATGCAGATGAAGGCATGTCTCTTCGGTTTTCCAGTATCTGTTACACTTTTTTAAATATAAGCCAAAAACTGTATTTTACCGCCCCCCCATCCTATTTTTAGCCATGGTGGCCATGTTGGTTAATCTGCAGCCATGTTTGGTGCAAACTTGGTTGAGGACATTTGATGGATGATGTGAACAAAGTTTCAAAGCAGTACTTTCAGTTGTTTCAGAGGAGAAGATTTTAAAAAATCAATTAAAACCGATTAAAAAAAAACAGTTCAAGGGGGATAACTCTTAAACGGTTAATCAGACAATCTTGACCCTAAAGTCATTTTTGTAGGCCTCAAAGAGCAGAACAATTAAGCAATGCTAACTTTTTCTCTAGTTCCAATAATTTTCAAGATTTTGAGGCAAAAATGGCAAAAATCATCAATTTTGACAATTAAAGGGCAATAACTCCTACAAGGAGTCATCATACAACTTTGACCCAATGGAGTGTTTTGTAGAGCTTTAGATGCTGAAGAAGGAAAGTCTCTTTGGTTTTCCTGTATCTGTTATACTTTTTGAACTATAAGCAAAAAACTGTATTTTGGCCCCTCTGTTCTATTTTTAGCAATGGCAGCCATGTTGGTTGGTCTGAGGCCATGATTTGGGCAAACTTGGTAGAGGGCATTTTACTGATGATGTATGCAAAGTTTCAAAGCAATCCCTTCAGTGGTTTTGGAGGAGAAGATTTTTGAAAAAAAGTTAACGACGACGACGACGACGACGGAGACGACGGACGCCAAGTGATGGCAATAGCTCACATGACCCTTTGGGTCAGGTGAGCTAAAAATGGCACAATGATACAGCGAAAAATTGCTGAAAATGGCGTTAAACATCATTCAAACAAAAACAATCAAATTATTCACTCTAAGATTTAAGAAATTTTTCATTTAACAGAACAATTTAGTTTTTGAATAACTTAATTAAAATTCTAAGAATGTATCATGATACATATTAACACTGCCACCATTATATGTTGATACACACTGACTGACTGAATGTTTGATTTACATCGGGCGATCAGTATGTCAGCTATATGTCAGGAAGGGAACAAGTTAACACACAATAAATCAATGGAAAAAGGGGTGGCATGGAACATAAGTAACACAATTTTGACTGCCATTGGAAAAGTATGAAGTATTGGGTAAGGGCGGAGAATTTAGCCTTCAATTGTACAACTACGAGACTACTCTTTTTCCAACTCTAGAAAGGGAGTTGGAATCTGTATAGTGCAAGGCACATGGCACTCTGCAAATATGTTACCCAATATGGTACTAGTACGTGGTCAGGCTTTCCGTTTTATGACTTGACAACCCACAACGAGAGGGTCTCCCCTATCTATCAAGCAAGTTAGGAACTCTCTCAGTATGGTCCCAGAATCATTTGAAACATGATATGCATTGTTTCATCATTAAGAGTAGATTGAAAATTTTTTTTATTATGACATAAGTTTTTAATATGAACTATATTTTGCATTAACAAGATACAGTCAATATAAATTCATCAGGGGGGGCCTCGGTGGCGGAGTGGTCAAGGTAGTTCGTCTACTATTGATCACGTGGTCTGTCAACACTGAGATTGCAGGTTCGATTCTCACTGCAGGCAGGGTGTACTCGACGCCAATCTTAATTGACAAGGATTGCCAGCTTTCCTACCGCAGGTCGGGGGTTTTCTCCTGGTACTCCGGCTTCCTCCCTCAATAAAAACTGGACGCCATGATATAGCTGAAAAATTGCTGAAACACCATCAAACAAAACAAACAATAAATTCATCAAGATAGCACTAAAATTGTATATTGTATTTTATTTGGTCAAGACAAATACCATACAACTACCAGACTTTCTTTAAACTTTAAAACCTCATAAGTCTGAAATATGCCCTTTTGGTTTGTCATATCAAAAAACGTTTCGGAGAGGACACATTTTTGCAAGACACTAGTGCAGTTTATTAAGACTTGACATATTGTGCCACATATAAGACATTGCCTGACTGAAGAAAAATTTGCCTGTCAAGTTATGTGGTTTGACACACTCATGTATTGTTACAAACATACCTGTAACACATGGTACTTTTGGTATTGCTTGTGAAACAACCTTTTTCAGCAATGATACGTCTCCAGAACTCAATCCTGTTGTTCTCTGTATGTCAGGGTTGGATAAACTCAGTATTGTGTCAAATTTTCTTAAGTTAGCTGTAAAAATAAACTACCTTAGTTAAGTTGATTAATTGATTGGATGTTTGCTTTAGATGGTCATCCAACATTGTTATACTGGTACGTGATATGTAAATGAAATCTACTAGTATGATGTTTTTATCGTATCAAACACATCATATAAATGAAATATCAAAAGTCATTAATATGTTAACATAACTTATAGATTATTACACACTTTCCATCTTGGCTCATTAAGTGATTCTTTGTTGTTTTCAATCCACATCAGCCGTAGTATATCATCAAGAGACTCCCACTTTAAGCCCATGGTTCTATATGGGTTGAAGAATGATACTATGGCCAATATGGAAGATCATGATGACATATCAAACAACATATTGCCAACAAACAACAAAAAATAAACAATAACAAAGAATAAAACTAAAATACAAAGTAAAAAAGTCAGAGTATACCATCATTAAAGATCGAAAATGTTCTAATTACAGAGGATGATGGTGGGAAGGCAGAAGTACTCAATGAACAATTCAGTAGTGTCTTCTCCAAAAGATGAAGAACCGTTATTAAAACGTCAGCAACTGAACATGTCTGATATTGGAGTGACAGAAGAATGAGTATGTAAGCTTCTTTCTGGGCTTAATGCAAGGAAGGCATGTGGCCCTGATGAGATAAGCCCTAGAGTGTTAAAGGAACTTTCATCAGAATTAGCAGCAACAATCAGACACTTATTCCAGCAGTCAATTGAGGTAACATCACAAAAGAATGGACAACTGCAAATATATGCCCTCTTTATAAAAAAGCTGATCGATCCATCCCAGCAAATTATCATCCAGTCTCTCTTACAAGCATTTTGGGCAAGCTGCTAGAATATAGTGTACCCCAACATCAATGGATATATGGATAAATACAACATTACTCCAAGACAACACACTTTCCAAAAACACCACAGTTGTGAGATTGAACTATGCACAGTGACACATGACTGGGCAAAGAATACAGATAATGGAAAACAAACATATATATTTATTCTAGACTGAAAAAGTTTTTTAAACCGTCCCACAAGAACTGCTAGAATCGAAACTCTGGAGGAACACTCGGATGGTTACATGCATTCCTGTGTTTCAGAAAACAACAAGTAGGGGTTAATGTAACAAAATCTGAATGGTCTACAGTCAAGTCAGGAGTCTCCCAGGGAACAGGGAACAATTTTAGGTCCTGTATTGTTCAGTCTTCACATAAACGAATTCTTCAAGATAATGACTCCGAGATACACCTTTTTGCAGACAATTGTGTTTGTTACAGACCTATAGACACCATGAGGACTATCAAACTACAAAATGATATTGATAACTTTGGACTCTGGGATTGCACCATCACATCCAACATGATGAAACTAACTTGTAAAAGGAAGCTAAGAACCACATAGATTTCAACTTTTAAAACGAAGGTACAAGCCTCGTCTTTCTAGATAAATATTTAGGAGTCATCATATTATCCGACTTACATGTACGATAGGAAAAACACAATATGGAAGTTACATCAAAAGTGAACAGAATACTCTGTATGCTTAAACAAAATCTTACTTCTGCAACAATGACCTTAAAGAAATTGCATACTTGAGCTTAGTTAGACATGTCCTTGAATATACCTGCATGGTATGGGATCTGAACTGCACATGTATATAAATAGTGGATGAACTTGAAAAGGTAAACTAGAGGCTCCCAGGAGCCTGTATCACTCACCTGAACCTGAAACCAAACAACCCTTTTTTATCCAGCTTTTCGTTGCTATAAGGAATTGCCCAACACTTCTGCAAAAATCATTAATTTTGACCTTTTAAGGGAAATAACTCAGATAAGGAGGAGCTTTTGATGCTTAGAGGGATAAGGGAGGTTCACTTCAAATTTGCTGTACCTGTAATACTTTTTTAACTATCAGTCGAAAACTCTCTCGACTCCCACCCCCCCCCCCTTTTAATTTTTTCTATTTTAAGCCAACATAGCTATGTAGGTAGTCAGGTGTCATGATTTGCAAAGTTTTGGTAGAGGACGTCTAAAGATGATGTGTGCAATGTTTCAAAGCAGTCCTTTCATTGGTTAAAGAGAAGAAGATTTTTTAAAATTCAAGTAAAATTGATTAAAAAAATGTTCAAGGAGAATAATTCCTAAACGGTTCATCAGACAATCTTGACCCTAAAGTCATTTTGTAGCCCTAGTAGAGCAGAACAATTAAGCAATGCTAACTTTTTCTCTAGTTCTAATAATTTTCAAGATTTTGAGGCAAAAATCTCAAAAATAATCAATTTTGACAATTAAAGGGCAATAACTCTTATAAGGAGTCATCATACAACTTCAACCCAATGGAGTGTTTCATTGAGCTTTTGATGCATATGAAGGCATGTCTCTTCAATTTTCCTGTATCTGTTACACTTTTTTAAATACTAGAGGCTCTTAAGAGCCTGTATCGCTCACCTGACTTACAAAAAAACTTTTTAAGACAATACTTTTCTTGCAAATTTTGATATTAAATGCTAAAGAGTTTATGTGAAGATGCTGTTTCTATGAATGTTGCCATGTTGAATTTACAATCAGCAGTAGGAGTGTTTCTGAGAAGAAGCAGTTTTTGTTTTTTCATAGGTTAGTATGTTAAGTGATGTTCCATAGTGGCAGCAATCTTGTATTTTGGATCGAAACAAACAACTCAAAATTGGTAGAGAACCATACAATATCACATATCCTAAAATCTGCCAAGCTGTTTGTGAGAAAACGAATTTTAAAATCTCAGCCAGTCAGAACGCATTTGCAGCTCTGGCAGCCATGTTGAATTTCCTATCGGCTCGAAACATACTTAAAATAATAAGATTACTATCACTTCTGCATTATTTGGTTAAATTGTATGGAACTGAGTTTCAGAGAAGAAGCTGTTTGTATGGTTTTCCCATAGGGTCCTATGTTAAGCTGTGTTCCACCGTGGTGGCCTCTTGGAATTTAGATCGCCACAAAAAACTAAAATTTTGTAGAGGACCATCTAAGGTACATTTGTGCAATATTTCAAATCAATCTGCTAAGCGGTTTGTAAAAAGAAGATTTTTGAAATTTCAGCCAATCAGAACCCATTAGTTGCCCTGGAAGCCATGTTCAATTTGCAATTGGCTCAAAAAACTCAAAATAATAAGATAAATATCCATTAATCATTTCTTCATAATTTGGCTTCATTTGTGTGGAACAGTTTCAGAGAAGACGTTGTTTGTATGTTTTTCTCCCATAGAGTCCTATGTTAAACTATGTCCTGTGATGGTGGCCATCTTGGATTTTGGATCAGAACAAAAATCTCAAACCTTGTAGAGGACCACATAAGGTACATTTCTGCTATATTTTAAATCAATCTGCCAAGCAGTTTATGAGAAGAAGATTTTTTAATTTCAGCCAATCAGAACGCATTAATGGCCCTGGAAGCCATGTTGAATTTGCAATTGGCTGGAAAAACCCAAAATAATAAGATAATTATGCAACCTTCATTTCCTTATTAATTTGGCTTCATTGTGTGGAACAGTTTCAGAGAAGAAGTTGTTTATATGTTTTTCCCATAGGGTCCTATGTTAAACTATGTCCTGCGATGGCGGCCATCTTGGATTTTGGATCGGCACAAAAAACTCAAACTTTGTAGAGGACTATCAAAAGTACATTTCTGCAATATTTCAAATCATTCTGCCATGCAGTTTATGAGAAGAAGATTTTTGAATTTCAGCCAATCAGAACACATTAACGGCCCTGGAAGCCATGTTAAATTTGCAATTGGCTCGAAAAACCCAAAACAATAAGATAATTATGCAACCTTCATTTCCTTATTAATTTGGCTTCATTGTGTCGAACAGTTTCATAGAAGAAGTTGTTTTTATGTTTTTCCCATAGGCTCCTATGTTAAACTATGTCCTGCGATGGCAGCCATCTTGGATTTTGGATCGGCACAAAAAACTCAAACTTTGTAGAGGACCATCTAAGGTACATTTCTGCAATATTTCAAATCAATCTGCCAAGCAGTTTATGAGAAGAAGATTTTTGAATTTCAGCCAATCAGAACACATTAATGGCCCTGGAAGCCATGTTAAATTTGCAATTGGCTAGAAAAACCCAAAACAATAAGATAATTATGCAACCTTCATTTCCTTATTAATTTGGCTTCATTGTGTCGAACAGTTTCATAGAAGAAGTTGTTTTTATGTTTTTCCCATAGGCTCCTATGTTAAACTATGTCCTGCGATGGCAGCCATCTTGGATTTTGGATCGGCACAAAAAACTCAAACTTTGTAGAGGACCATCTAAGGTACATTTCTGCAATATTTCAAATCAATCTGCCAAGCAGTTTATGAGAAGAAGATTTTTGAATTTCAGCCAATCAGAACACATTAATGGCCCTGGAAGCCATGTTGAATTTGCAATTGGCTCGAAAAACCCAAAACAATAAGATAATTATGCAACCTTCATTTCCTTATTAATTTGGCTTCATTGTGTGGAACAGTTTCATAGAAGAAGTTGTTTATATGTTTTTCCTATAGGGTCCTATGTTAAACTATGTCCTGCGATGGCGGCCATCTTGGATTTTGGATCGGCACAAAAAACTCAAACTTTGTAGAGGACCATCTAAGGTACATTTCTGCAATATTTCAAATCAATCTGCCAAGCAGTTTATGAGAAGAAGATTTTTGAATTTCAGCCAATCAGAATGCATTAATGGCCCTGGCAGCCATGTTTCATATTTGATCAGCACCAAAAACTCAAACTTTGTTAAGAACCACCCAATAAACATTCCTGCCAAGTTTGGTTCCAATTGGCCAAGTGGTTGTGGAGAAGAAGATTAAAATGTAAAAAGTTTACGGCCGACGACAACGAAGACGACTAGAAGACGACACCGAACACAAAGTGATGAGAATAGCACACACTGACCCTTTGGGTCAGGTGAGCTAAGAAGCCAAAAACTGTATTTTATCCCCCACCTTTCCGTCCTATTTTTAGCCATGGTGGCCATGTTGGTTAATCTGCAGCCATGGTTGGTGCAAACTTGGTTGAAGACATTTGACAGATGATGTGTACAAAGTTTCAAAGCAGTACTTTCAGTTGTTTCAGAGGAGAAGATTTTAAAAAATCAATTAAAACCGATTAAAAAAACAGTTCAAGGGGAATAACTCTTAAACGGTTGATCAGACAATCTTGACCCTTCAGTCATTTTTGTAGCCCTCATAGAGCAGAACAATTAAGTAATGCTAACTTTTTCTCTAGTTCTAATAAATTTCAAGATTTTGAGGCAAAAATGGCAAAAATCATCAATTTTGACAATTAAAGGGCAATAACTCCTAGGAGTCATCATTCAACTTTGACCCAATGGAGTGTTTTGTAGAGCTTTAGATGCTGAAGAAGGAAAGTTGTTCGGTTTTCCTGTATCTGTTATACTTTTTGAACTATAAGCAAAAAACTGTATTTTGACCCCCTTGTTCTTTTTTTAGCCATGGTGGCCATGTTGATTAGTCTGAGGCCATGATTTAGGCAAACTTGGTAGAGGACATTTTACTGATGATGTGTGCAAAGTTTCAAAGCAATCCCTTCAGTGGTTTTGGAGGAGAAGATTTTTGAAGAAAATTAAACGACGACGACAGACGCCAAGTGATGGCAATGCTCACATGACCCTTCGGGTCAGGTGAGCTAAAAAGTGGGTTGCCAGATTTGTTTTAAACAACTATGAGTATGAAGAAGGCTCCATGACACATCTTATTCAACAGCTACTAGTAGGTTGGAAATTACTTAAAGAAAGAAGAAAGAAAACCAGTTAATTTTACTTCATAAAGGAATGAATGGAAAGGCAAATTTATCAACTAATGGCATGAGACAAACAATAGGAAAAACCGTAACAGACACAGTCAGCAAATCTACATCCCATAAGCCAGGACTGATGTATTTAAAACCAGCTTCATCCCTAACACCATCAGGTGCACAGGGCTTTCAACCAATTCTAGAGTAGGTGTCTCCAAAACAAAAAGTAGGCAACCACACAAGACAGCCCGGGGTCTGGGGGCCGTTCAAGGCCCCCTGAAGCTCTGGGATAAATAACGCAAAATCCTGCATTCTGGCAGTCCCCTGGGAACTAAACTTTAGTTTTTCAAACGACCCTTTTTTACTTAAACTTTTTACCTAACTTCTAAGAAATGTGTATGTCTCATATCAACAAATGAGATGCCAAGTTTAGGTTGTATTTTCAATTTATTATGATTTCAAATTTTGACATGTTCATTGTTGCTTTTTCTTTCAGTGCTTGATGTTTTGAGACAAGTAGACAACATTTTGAGAATTAAGTTGTATTTACGTGTATTAATTCAAAATTGTTTGGTTTCTTTTCTTTATCATGTTTATCAAAACATTTTTTTTTCATGTTCTGTTCTATTGACATGATTGTGATGTTATTGACATGTATTAGCATTTATGAAATAAAAGTTGACTGTCAGCAGTTTTCACGTTTTTGCAATAGAGCAAGCAGCAAATTCAACGCAGATTATTTTATTTATTTTTTTTTTCAATTTGGGCAGATAAAGTGTACCAAATAGATATATTTTGGGGGTGCATCCCCCTTTTCAACCAAGTTGACATGAGAGACAAGTCCTTCAGATGGACATCTTTTTCTCACATTTTACACAATACAGAGAGTTTCATATTTTTACTTTGTAGTACATTTTCTGTCTCGCTGAAATTATATTTTGGGCCACGTGGGCCGGGCTTTATAAAAAAGACAACAAGTAACAAGTGTCAACTGTTCTTCTATTTAATTTATTACATCATATTTCTGTTTGTTACTTGGAGATTTTCTTCAGTGCACATATAAGTCGACGCAAGTCAGCTTATATTACTTTTAGTCTACTGAGGATTTTATAAGGATTAGGACCGACACAGCCGTTGTGGAAGTGGTTCGCCTGATAAAGGGGTTTTTTACAGATTTGGTAACTGGTAACATAAAAATAAACTTCATATTCAATGTTTCTGTTGCTTTGAAACATACCCGTGTGATCTCTTCGGGTTTTCTTAAAACCAAAACCAAACAGGGTTGTATTTGATCATTTCATGAAAACATCTCGTGTTTTATTAATTTTTCGGAACACCTCAAGGTCTTTTCATTTTATAAACGTCCATATCTGATGAAACCTTCCGAGTAATCAACCCTAATTATAGACGACCAATCAGCGACCGGTAAATCTCTCATCTAAATTTAGCGTAAATAAACATCATGTTTTACTTCCTCAATGCTAATGATATTTACCTGCATCGATAAATTAAGATAAGGAGAATTACGACACATATTTTTTTGTAACTTTTATTACTTTTCTGGACATTAAAGTAGCCGGCGCTTTTGGTGAGAGTAGGCAGCGGAATTCCGCCGCCTACCGGCTACTTTTGAAAGTCCTGGGTGCATCCTAGATCCGGCCATATAACTAAAATCTAAAGTGGGGAAAGACAGCAGTTACACCTTATCTAACACACTTGACACATGTGTGGTGTGTAAATGTCTACTATACAAATGCCAGTCACTTCGGTACAAGGACACTTTGGTACTTGTTACTGGACAGTTTGGTATTAGGTGTTTGTCACTTCGGTACTGAGAAGATATACTTATATTCAATCTAATTAAAATTATAAATTTCATGTTCCCCCCTTTTTGTTATTGGTGGCTGCGTTGTAAGAAACCATAGCAAAAAGGGAGAAGCAAGTGAAAGATTTAATTTTAATTAGATTGTACTTATATTTGTCAATTGTATTAAATAAATTGTGTATTATATTGTCTTAGTTTTGTAAATTTATATTTATATATTGTCATGTTTGATGATATTGTGTTTGAAATAAATTGTATAAATTATATCAGCATGTGTAAGTTACTAGTATTTCTTCTTCTATATTTTATTATCTTCTTGTCAAGAATGCAACAAAGAATTCGCCGTTCATTTACAATTTATTGATATAAATGGAACTTAATCATGTTAATATATTTAAACATAACAAAATAATAATAAATATAAACAGACAACAATATGGATCAATATGATATATTACAGCACTACAAACAATATTTGATATATTACAACAAAAACAATATGTATGGGTATGTTACAGCACTAAAAACAAAATGTGTCAATATATACATAAATTTTTTTTACACTGTACACAGGGAAACTTAATCATTGTATGGTTTGAAATTGGATTGAGGTTGTCCCATTATTTATGCCTCCTCTTAGCATATATTTTTGCTATATTTCTAAGATGGGTCTTACAAACAAAACCAATCATTAAAACATAGGATCATTACATAAATTCATTAATTAGTTAAATATAAATAGTGACACTAGTAAATATTCGTATCAAAACAAATTAAGTTATTAAATTCTTGTTTTTGTTGACAAAACAAATAAACAATTACTTCAAAGTACCGAAAATTAAACAAAAGAGGTACCGAAGTGACCAACACCTAGTACCGTAGTGTCCAACACCTAGTACCGAAGTGACCAACACCTAGTACCGTAGTGTCCAACACCTAGTACCGAAGTGACCAACACCTAGTACCGTAGTGTCCTGTACCGAGTCAATGATGTCATTAGAAGGCGGCAACCGGCAAAATTGCAGGCTATTAACTAGTCTGACAGCGGCTACTTGCAAATAAAAAAACTCTGAAATCTTCATAAATTTACATTTGATGTACATATGTATTTTCAGTACTTCCATGCATTCTTTGTAAATTATACAAATAATTGGAATTCGTTGATGATTGTTCATAAAAAATTAGTCAGACAGCGAATTTTCCAGTTTCTAAATATAGACAAATTTATTTTAAACCAGTCATAACTGACTGTGTGGTAATTTCTGTAGATGAGTGTCCCTTGAAGCATCTTGGTTTCAGTTTAGTGCAAGTGGAAGTGTCTCTGGCTTTATTGAAATGTATGATGCTTACATGTATGTCTACATCCATACAAATATGTTTAATTTATCTATTTTTATTTATTAATACCTTGTATAGCAACAGATAGAAAAGATAGAAAAATAGTTGCTATATCCGGTGATTCTTTTCAATGATTAATGGTCGGCACTTAGTCCGAGAATCCTCTGCCGTACATCGCTTTTTCTTTTTTTTTGCGTGGGACGTCAGAGAGCTCTCCATGTTTTATTAAATCTGACATGATGAAATGTGCCGACCCAGACCAGTGTCGTAAAATCCGCTGTTTTGCTTATGGAGAGCTCTCCAACATCCCATGCAAAAAAAAAAAAAAGGTTGGACGGCAGAGGATTCTCTGACTAGTTGGCACTCTACTTTTTTAGAGTGTAGTGACCCCTGTAATTGCAATTAATTATTCCATAACTGAAGGTGTATAAACTGTATAATAGTGTTGATTCAATAGAGAATTCATCCCACTAGATAGTAATTTTAACAAGCATGTGTTTTCACATGAACTGGTAACGCATGTTTGTTTAATTGCAACCCCCCCCCCCCCCCCCCCACCCTGACGATCTGACTGAGTGCCGATTTGACTTGACACCTTTTAAAAGTTAAGGACATCCCTGCGAGTACTGAAGTGACTTATTTAATGGAGAATAAACCTTTTAGTAGTGCCTGAACTATTCTGGGATTAATATCAAGTTTCTCAATGGTTGTCATTTACTGGAGACGTATTTTATGTTTCCCGCCAAAAGTCATTGAGTTTGACAATTCACTTCCTGTTCCGGTTTGTTAGAGAACGTAAACATCCAAAAACCATGTCATGTCAACTCTCGATCTTTGCTCATTTCCAAGATATATCCACTGTTAAAGAATATCTTTTCCCATGCTTAAAAGAAGAAGGAAAACAACAGGATGAGAACAAGGGTTAGATGTTTAAAATGTACTCAAATATGAAACGAATGATGTGGCTACTAAAAGTCAGCGTACCTTGGCAATAACCTGGTCTCCTGGTGCAATATTTTTCATTGACGCAAGCTTCACTTCAAATATAACACCAGGTCAGGACCTCCGATATAAGCATTTTAATTGGTTGATAATATGACGCCATTTAATATCACATGCACATGCCATTCTTTTTTTAAATCTGGGAATACCTTTTCTTTATAAAATTTAAATATAAATTATATCTTATCTTTACGTTTAAATTATGAAATCATAATGTAAACTCAACTGAGAAATGTAAACATTGAACGTCACAAAGAGAATGACGTCATAATACGTTCGTTCTACTTGAACTTATCTATAATACTAAATGGTCAGTCTAGAGAATACCCGAACGTCAAATTTCAACGCTGTCACCGTTGAAATCCAATGCTCCTGACCTGACGTTATATCCGAAGGCCGCTTAGGCTCATGAGGATATCATCGTCAGGGTACCAGAATAACCTTGGCAAAGGTTATTATTGACAAATAAAAACTGCTAACGACGGAAGGTCGAACGTATAGTTCTTTTTTAGATCCAAAAAGGGGAAAATTAAAATTAACAAATTATTTCCAAATTTAATCGGCATTTGAGAATGAAGCTGCGTTTTTCATTTTCATAGCCATAGGGCAATTTTGAATTTTTGACTTTGTATAGTAAATGTTGACCTAAATTAGAACAGAACTGTAAACTAGGAGAAGGCGATTTTTGTGAGCTCGATACCTTTTGGGCAATGTCATTTGTGGTTGAGGCAGAAGTCACACAGAGAACGTACAAAAGCAGACAAAATTTTGTAAACAACGCAAGGTCTCTAAGGAAACAAAAATGTCTTATGGGTGACACGAATTACCGGAATCCAAAATTCAGAATTGTTATTTGTATGATAATTAAACGTTTAATCACTTCAAATTGTTATTTTTATGTTTTCTCTTCAATAAAGAAACAGAGGAATAAGTTCAGATTAAGTAGTTAAAAGAATGTTTGTGTATGCTGATGCTATGAATCCAAACAGCGAATGCGATTACCGTAGATGCTCGCTTAAAAGTCGGTCCGCATATAAGTCGGGGGGTCTTTTGGGGCCTAAAAATCTGGTATTTTGCTGTTGACCCTCGTATAAGTCAGTCGAAAGACAGACGTGTTGACATGAGGTCAGAATCAAATAAAAATTCCAAATTTGTGAATAATAATCATTATATCAGTAAGACTTCTTGTTTATTATTTGTTTCTCGTGTTTTATGAGTTAAATATTGCTTTTCATTTATCCTAAGTGGTTTGTTTATAGTTTACACGTGTTTTGAAAATGTAACGTAATTATCTCCCTGAATTTGCTATGACTAAAAACCATAAAAAAGACAAACACAAGTAAATATACAAATATTCATTTTCATAATTATTTAATAGTTAAAGCAGAGTTTTAAAATAAAATGAAGCTAAAATACAAAATATAAAGGAATATGGTTTGTAAATTAAAATAATAATTGATGAAACAATGAATTCTGTAGCATATATGTATTTGTTAGTTTATCTTGATTTTCGGTTTTTAGTTGTATCATGACATCACCGGATGTATTATGCAATACATACAAATAAATCGATACTTGTGTAAACAGTTGTAAATACGAATGGAAATATGGAAACTAGATAAAATAAACAATACACAAGTAAAAACAATCTTTATTAATGTCTTAAATATACTTTATTTAGCATAACTATTAAATTATCTGTCTATTTTCGTCTTTATAGTTGGCGATCTATGAACGGCCTTCAAACTTCGACCGGAATTCTTTCCTTTTGTGGTATGACTCGCTCAAAAGTCGGAACCCTTCTCTAAAACCAAATTTTAACTCCCAATTTCCCGACTTATGTGCGAGTATGTACGGTAGGTTTTGTATATAATATCGTTGGTTTTAAACCCTAATATATATAGCTGGATTTTACAGTAATATTTATGATTTCTAAAATGATTTGTAGGCTAGATGATTGATATTGGTAATATACCACTACACCAGTAGAAATTAATGGCGGTAAAAAAAAAACAATAAAAGTACAGAAAGTGTATATTCGGTGGCAATTATATTGGTACAAAAAAAGTTGTAATGATACAAGAAAGAAAAGTCAACAATCACGTATTAATTAAGATCGAATCAATTTTTAACGTTTAATAAAGAATGTCATGAAAAATAAAGTTAACACCATACAATCTGTATATAAATACATGTCATCCAAGTTTATCTTGTCCTCATATGAACTTGTACAATGTCATTGTTTCACAAGGATATATTTGTGGTCCTTGGTTTTTAATTGAAATTGTAGTTGTCTTCGGCTTACGTTTCATCTGACATGTTTTTTTACCTTTGGTCTTTGGTTCCAGAACTACGGTATGTCCGTCCTTCGATGTTACTAGTCTGTTGTTTCGAACAATGTAAATTAACTTTCGCTGCATTAATAATAATTGTTTATGTTGATAACACTTGTTATTGCCCTTGTCAGGGTGTCAATTAACACTAGCCAAACTTCTGGCATGTCGATAGCGTCTTTATTTTTCATATAATATATACGCTAGTAAATATTAATATCTCATACGACCATTTATGTTATTGTCACTAAAAATAAATGTATTTAAATAGATTATCTTGGTTCTCGTCATATAGAGCGACTTTCTTCTATTTAATTTCTTAATTTGAATGTATACCTCTTTACTGTTTATGAGAAACAGTGAGAACCATGAATAATAACAAATTGAAGTGAATAAACACTTAAATATCATAGGAATAACAATTTTTGAAGTGGATTCATAGTAAAAACCATAGATTCCTGTGATTTGTGACACCGATGTCGTACTACAAATGTACACTGTAACCTTCCCATAAAAAAGTCAAGGATGATTTGCGACATGAAAACAACAGTATAAAATATGGACAGGTTGATAAATTTTTTCTGCTGGATTTTCGTAATTAAAATGTACAATATGGAAAAATGCAAGCAATAATACACATGGTGGGGGTGTAGGGGGTGACTTTTAGTATAAATGCCCTACATTATCACTAGCTTGTGGGGTCAGAAGACACTTTTTTTATGCCCATCCCCCCCCCCCCCCAAAAAAAAAAATATACATTTTTTTTCTTTTACACTACAACAAAGCAAGAGTCTTATTAAGTGCTAACAATAGCACATGTTCTATTTACCAGAATCCTCATTCCTCATGTTTTCTTAAAAAAAGTATAACATTCCAAGTGTCCAGTCAGTCCAAACAGTTATGGCCTGGTTTAAGGTTTAACTTAAAGATTGTCTTATCATTTTGTCAAAAATTGGCATTAAAGGTCACATTTTTACTGATTTGAGCAAACATTATCTGTTAATTTTTTTGCACTAGATTGCATTTGAGAATTGATGATAGATTCCTAAATAAATTCCGTCACGTGAATTCCAACAAGTACATGTATAAAAATTTTGTTGTTACATATTCATTCTACAAGTGTAAAATGACATATTTATGACCCCAATTTAGCCAATTGACAAGAAATTTAATGATTTCAACTCCATAACAGCAGATGTCAAACAGTATTTTTACAGTTAATCCGATTAAGTGGTGCTCCTGGTCAATATATGTCAACAAAAGTGTCCTAGATTGTATTAATGCACACAAACATTCTTATGTAATGCAAAAAAAAAAATTTCAAAGATTTTGCATATTTAAATCATTTTTTCGTACGTTGTATGTGTTCCTAATGGATTATGCACCATTTGTTAACTTCCAAGATAAGTCTAATTACTGATGTTTACCAGTTAGAAAACAGAGTACAATGGCCCTTAATAGAAAATTCTTACCCACTGATAAACAAGTGCTTTTTAAATGTTTTAAAAATATTTCAAAAATTATAAACATTTTCATTTTTGGCCGGATTTCATAGAGTGAAAATCCGAGTTATAGTATGGTGAATGTTGGGTGGGCGGGCGGCAGACGGGGAAAAATTTTCGGAACAGTTTTCTCAGCAACTAATAATCACATTCTCTTGAAATTTGGTACATGTATACAGCATCAGCATAGCCTCCCATAACGTGGTATTCGATTTCAGGTCTGTCGCTCACCTACTTCCTGTTAACTGTTAATTTTTAACGAAATTATGCCATTTCTGTCTTTGATTGATTTTAATCATTGTTTTCTGATAAATTAATAAGATGCAATTGAAAGAATAAACTTGTTTATACATGTACTGCACAATATGTCACCAGTTCTATGAATGCTTCAGATCAGCTGTCCGCTCAAGTGACTAAAGCCTTTAAAGTCCTATTGGACTCAATACACACCCCTTAGCTGTAAATCAGATACAGTACTGTAAATGACTTGTACTGTAAATATAACATAGAAGGTTTCACATTTATGAGTTAAAATAAAGATAGGTTAACGTCGGTTGTTTAAAAGCTGTACAGAGATTTTTTATGAATTTTGTTATTTATATGTACATGTATGGTTATTTGTTTCTTAAGAAACAATAATATGTCCAAATGAGTTTGCATGTCTGCCCAGTGTAGCAAACAACAACCTTTTTAAAACAAAAATAAAGAACTTTTTACACAAATAAGATTATTGCTAGACAGTGTCTCAAACCATACCAATGTTCTGTACAATATATATGTTATTATGATCAAATTGTCTATAGTACTGTAGTATGAATACACATTGTAATATTCCATTTTATATGCTGTTTTGTTTAATAAGTTGTTTTAATGAGGGCCTCAGGGAAGATTAGTTTTGTAAACTAACTGTGTTACCCTCTTTAAATAAAGAATTTATTATTATTGTTATTATTATTATTTATCATTATCATAATATGATCAACTAGACCTCTTTAACACACTGTCTTTATAGTTGATGTTTACCTATAAGTGTTTCATACATAGGTACAATTAAGTTTACAAAATTCCACAATACTCATGCGCCAGAGAACATTTTATATTAATAAAATATTTAGAAAAGATCTTAAAACAGAAAGTGTACTAGTAGTTCCACTTGAAATTATTCATTCATCCTGTATCTGCCTTCAGGAAATGATGCTTGGACAGAAGACTGGGGAACCTGGAATGATGATGAACAAATGCAAGAAGAGGATTCTGAATCATCAGACAGTAATGATGACACAAAGCACAACTGGTTACAGGACTGTCTTGTGTCAATTTCACCAGCAAATGATCTCATGGCTGTTGCTTATGGTGACAAACTTGTTCTTCTCTCTCGTATGTTGGATAATTTTTATATGATGATTTAAGTGCTTTATCTTAATCTATGTATCAAGATATATTGTCATAGCTTTTTATAGCTATAAACTTATATTTCTCCAATATTTATTATATTCTTGCTGTTTGTTTCTTTCTTTGGAAAATTCCCATTTTTGTTTTATAATGACTTAAGTTCTTGTATATTATCATGTCCAGTTCCTGTAAGATCATCAGCTAACATGTCTGTACAAATCTCTCCTAGTGAGGTCATCTAGCTTGAGTAAACTTTTAATGACTAGAAGGTAAAATTGAAAATTATTTAGTAATACTTCAACAAAAATATTAAAAGGACACCATGTACTTGAAAAATTGCTGAAATGGCATAAACACAAAACAAACTATCCAATTGTTGACAATTTTTTTTATACTAAAATAATCAAATGTAAAGCCTCAATCACTTTTGTCATGAAATTTCTGTTTTGGAGTGATGGTATAAAAACTGGTCATACTGTATATTCCATTTTGTTGTCATTTTGTTCATTGCAGAGAAATGGGATCCAGGTGACAAAGATGTAGAGACCAAGTTTTCAATAATGTTCAAAGAAAGTGTAAAACAAGATGAAGGGTAGGTAAAAATATAAAAGTGTTCTGAGGTTTTCTAATTTCATAATATTTTATAGAATTATATATCTGGATATTGTATTGGAATGACTGAAACTGTAATGGTATACAAATACAGATAAGTAATCGATTGAAATACATTTAATAGGAAGCATATCTCAACTATATTAACTGATAAAAATGTCTTCACTACATTTTTATATCAACCAAACACCAACCTCAAATTTCAATTACTGCAATAAGTAAAAGACACAACAACAAACCCCAAATTTCTGTGAGCATGTTTTATAACAACAGCTTCTGTATCATGAAATACATTTAAAAAAGAATATTGTCCATATTTCATTCTTAACTAAAGCTGAACTTTGTATTTTATAAGCTATTTTTATTATGTCATATCTTTTCTTTTTCAGGGAAACAATCACATCTATTCTTTGTTTACCACTGGCGTCTCAAAAAAGGTAATATTGATTAAGTGTCGAGAATAATATATATATTCCTAGCTCCTATCATTTTGAAAGAAACATTTCCCGAGTCTACAATCCTCTTAAAAAGAAACAAGTAATTCACATTATATTTAACATCAATATAACATAGATTCAGGTTCAGAGGCCTAGGGGTTCTCAGGTGTCAGATTGGTTTAGGTAGTAAGTCATCTACTATTAATCATGTGCCTGTCGACACTGAGGTTGTGGGTTCGAGCCTTACTGCAGGCAGGGTGTGGTTGACTCCAACCTTAATTGACATGGATTGCCAGTTTTCTGTCAAAGAACAGGGTTTTTTTATTGGGTACTCAGCTTTTTTCCATCTGTACAAACTGGACATCATTATATTACTGAAAATACCATTAATACCTCTTAAAACAACATGGAATCTAGACATCCTACTTGCATATTTTACGTTTTATTGTCTAAATGTACAGTCGAGGAACCGGTTATCGCGCGTCCGGTGATTCCGTGCATGTTACGTATCTTCCAATTTCGGTACTATTTAAAATATATATATTTAATTTAACCTTCCATGGACAAATGTAGTCTTTATATTACATTTTCAGACGTTTAATTCTGCAGCGTAATTTTTATAAACATTTGTTTCTTAAGTATCTTCAAAACCGCTAACCTGAAAGACACGATCTTTTAAACTTCAATCAATCTTTAGTATATCAATGACTGTTTTATTTCTTCTCTTGTAAAAATTGAACTGTTTCATCAATGTTTAACTTTAGAATTGTTACATATAAAAAATCTTTTCTTAATTCAATCCTGTATTGATTTTTTATGCACTTGGCGATATCACCGGACATACCATTGTTTACATAAAACCAGGTCATGCTGAACAAAATGACAAAATTAAATACTTCGCCGAAGAACTTTAACAAACTAAGCTGTTTATTTTAAAAATGATATATTCAAAGATTAAAACATTCAATTTTCACAATAAAATAGTTTTTCTGAAACTAAAAAATTTACAAAAATTTCTTAGGTGCATGATAACACCGGACATTGGAATGACAGTCAAAATGTCTATAAAATTCATGCAACTGTAAATTAAAGTGTAACACTGTAACTTCAGTTTATCATGACGGTTATTAATTGTAGAAGTACACAGGGAGCTCCAGACTGGACTTGTACTATTGTGGGATTCTCTTCTGGGTACATTAGAATATATACAGAGGTAAGCAGTTACAGTTGTGATCTGCATAGTTGGTCCACATGTTTGGCATGGTTACATATAGTGCAAATCAATATGGTGAATGATCATGATGGGCGGGTGAAATATGGAACCTATATTGTGTTATCAACTCCATAGTTTTCAACTCAGAGCCTTCAAACTTCATAGAATGTTAGTACATGTGTCTATATAAGGACATGTTCATCTCCTATTATGATAACATTTTTGTGGATTTCCAAATGTGTATCGTGATCCATATCAGCAACATTCTTTAACAAGAGTAACTTCCTGTATTTCGTATAATATATTTTGACTGTTATCCAACTGTCTCGAGACTTTTGACTTGATAGAATATTTGCAAATACATTGAAGCAAATTTTTTATTAGACCAATTGGTAGCTATTTTTTTAGTTATAATTATTATAAATAAATTCACAAACCATCTGTTTTACTGATGTTCCTGTTTTGTAGACTGGTACACTGCTGTTGTCCCAGTTATTACATACTGAGCCAGTACAGAAGATTAAATGTAGGACATATGAGCCACCTAGGTACTTAGGACTAGCAGAACAGGTATCTAAGAAAACATATTATAAACTTATTTTTCTGACCGATTTATTTTAAAAAATCTGTATTCTGATAACTTTATTGAATATTGCAGTTTATCTTTAATAAATATGTAAAGATAAGTTGTCAGTGATGAAAACAATAGCCCCATTTTCATAAAGAGTGGACACTGGTAAACCTAAACTACTAAAATGCAAGACTTTGGGTAAAAATTAAAGCAAAACAGCTAAAAACTCTATTTTTGCCTATTTTTCGTTATTTTAACCAATATTCTCCAAAATAAGACACATACTATATTTTTATCTAACCATTTTAACCGTAACTTTCTAAAGTGCTCAAGTGATCACAATTTTCTAATAATGTGATTGATAATCTACGGCCATTAGATATAAAGAAAGCGAAAAGACGTCCACATAACTGTTTAAATGTCAAAGTTGTCACTAGTTATGGTAACTATTTCAAGTTTGCAGTTGAAATATTATGGAACATAAAAGCTTCCAAAATTTACTACAGACTATGGTAAATTAATGTAATAAATTAAAATTAAATATATATTGTTTATTTATTTTGTGCAATGATAACTTGCTTTTTGTAACAGATTTAGTTAGACAAATGATTTTAATAGTGTGTTTATATTTCTTGAAGATAACTAATCCACAGGTCGTTTAGGTTTACCAGTGGGAGAAGCAAGACCAGTAGACTGTTATGCACAAGTCTTAAATTTCAACCAATAACATCTTGTTATAAACTGATAATAAATATTATATTTGTACATATGGTTTATTAACAATATAATTTTAAATGTTTTATTAATTAATTGATGTGTAACATCCTTTAGCAATATTTTAGTTTAATTGAATAAAATCATTTAAAATGGTACACTATAAAAGCATAAAAAGAGTAACTGATACATCATGTAAGCCCTAAGTAATCTGTTAAGGTTAAAATATGATTTATATTTAAGCATGAAGAACTTGTCATCCTGTTTCGTAAGGCATTAGTGACAGTGGATGGGTTCAGCCTCTATCAGTCTCTTAGAGCATGCAGAAACCAAGTGGCTAGAGGTAATACCAAATAATATACCTAAAGAATGTCAAGGTTTCATATTTTGAATATTTTCCATAGTTATAAGAGTTTTATTCTTTGTCATTATTTAATTAAATTATTCCTTTTCCAATTTCACTAAGATAAGAATGAGGTTTAGATGCTACTGCTAACTAATTTATATACCAGAATTTTCCTACTTTCTTAAATGACTCTTTTGCTTTATTTCCATAGCAACAGCAGGAGATATGTCAATACATCCTCCTCCTTTAGCCTACAAAAAGTGGGGTCTACAGGGACAAGAAAAGATACAGGATTGCTGTACATGTGGTAAACAATAATGTTGATGATTTATTCTATAGTTTTACTTATAATGATAAAGGACCCTTTTATACATAAGCTTTAGAGATATATACACATATTTTAGTGAATAAATTTTGGTAAAATTAAATGTATTATGAAAAAGATATTAAAAATACTTTAAGTAGAATACTTTGAAAATTTGTTTTTTAATTGAAGTCTTCATTTGTCCTTAACAGATAGATATTCTGCTGCTATGTGTCAAATGTGGTGTCCTCTACTCTAGTACTGACATGCAATCATAGATTATTCAGTTAACTTTAAATGGAAGCTTGAATTATGTATAAAGCTTTTAAATTTAAAGTATAATTTGAAGCTTTTAAACAATTTATAACATTTTGTTTTTCTAAATACTAAAAGACAACTTTATAATTTCAATTCTTACAGGTGTTGATACTCCCAATCCTTTTGACCAGATGAAGTCGGCTGCAATGATTGGACCTAATGTACCAGTGAGACCAGCTCCACCTACATCAGCCAAATATGTGACATCAGGGGTCAGCCATTATGTCGGAGTATATAATGCTGTTGAGGTATTGTAGTTTTTCCATTCTGCAGAATAGTATGTGATTATGTTTAGTGATTAGTTGTAAAAATTAAAAATCAAATTTTTAAACAGCTATAAGTCTTTCAAATTTAAGTTAATATTTTTATTTTTTTAAATTCCTTTTTAGATAGATTTTAGAGGTTTCTGTTATAGTTGTTGTTATTTTTATGTTTATCCTAAAATCTCATACATGTACCTATTTGAATTTGTTACTTTTGGAAAAAAAGAGAGTAATCGATTTATCCTGTACAAGACTTAATAATAAGTGGATCATTATTTGTCATCTTATATTATACAAAGTAATGATAATTATAATAGCAACTTAATGCTAGACTGTCTTTATATCAGAAACACACATTTTTGTGCTTAAAATTCAAGTGTACTAAAAGTCATTTGATTGAATTTTTTTGCTTGCATTTTTTTATTACCTTTTTTATTTACCTTATTATTACGCTTTATTACAAGAATAGAAATTTTCCCACAATAACCTGTCCATATTTCTTACTTAGCCTATGTCATTTACATGTTACAAATCATCATTGTTTTTTGCTACGTGAATTGTATATGTAATTCAGCCATTTTTATTTCTAAAGGGGTCTTACATTGTTTACAAATGTTCATCTGCTTTTGAGATGTTCTGTGGTATTCTGACAAACCTCAATACTTTTCCTGCATAAACTGCAAATGACATTGCCCAAAAGGTTTTGAACAGACAACAATAACCTGCTTCAAGCTTACAATTGCATTTTAATTTGGGTCTAAATTTACAATGGAAAATTGCCCTATCAAAATGAAAAACCACTGAATTTCAAAATGCTGATAAAATGTGGAAAATAATTGTGGATTGAATTTGCACCTTTTTGGTTCTACAAATGGAGCATAAGCTCAACCATTCATGGTAAGCAGTATTTATTGGTTACTCAAAAAACCTCCCCAAACCACAATGACTTTTACAACATGTATAGTGTTATTCTGTTATTGTAGGGAAGTACACAGCCAATATTATCAGAAGTAGCATTCGCTGTAGCTAGCAAACTCAAGTCAGCACTTATGTCAGCTGCTAGGTAAGCTTTGTTAATACAGGTAATTAAGATAAATCAATAATTAATATTTACACTATAGGTGTAAAATCTGCCCAAACACTTTTGAGAATCTTATGTTTTGGATAAGTTACCCATAGTCCTTAACTAATTATAGTTTGAAGGTTCAAGAAATACCCTCTGTTCGGAATTTGGGTACAAGTGTCCATCCATCTGTCCATGCCCTAGTGGTTTTTAGATGATAAATTTCATTTAAACTTTGCACAGCTGTTAAGCACTACAATATGAAGATCAGTACAATCCAATTTGTAGTTTTTTACTGTTTTGGTCAACAGTTAGCCGTTTCCAATTATAACTCGAAAAAGCATCAACAGATTTGTTAAAACATCGCACAGCTGTTTAGTACTATAAAATGAAAATAATGTTCAATTTTTAGCACAATTTTATTTGTAGTTGTTGAGTTAAGCCATTAACAAAAAAAATTGTAAAAATTAGCAGTTTTCAAAAAATAATTTGAAAAACAAATTTTTTTTTAAATTTGCACAGCCATTAGGTACTATAAAATGAAGATCAAGTGTTAAATTTTCATGATTAGCACAATCTCATTTGTAGTTTTTGAGTTAGCTTAATTTAAAATTGTTTTTATTGGTCCAATAAAAGATTGTTTTTATGGGTCCAATAAAAATTATCTTCGGAGTTGGACTGTTATCATGCTCAGCTGTTCCTATAGGCAGATTTGTACTTCTGTAATATGTGTTCATGGATATTTAAAATAGTGCAATGGGGGGTATCATTTAATGTCCCATTAGGTTTCCTATGTTTGATTTTGAAATTAGAAAATTTTCAAAGTTGTTGCAGAGATACTGCACTGCATACTGAAATCAGTAATTTAGGTGGTTGTTTTGTTGAATATGACAGTAAAAAATTTTGCCACAGGTTAAAAAATATATAGGGCTTGTTTGAACCATTAAGTAATTTCAACCCTATTTTTTTGTGGTTACAATACAGACATGCAGAAATATATTATACTAACACACAACAAAAACAAATGTTAGTCTTGATTTATTTTATGAATTGTTAGAAATATCCAGGAAAACTTAGAAATGTGAACATCAGCAAAATGTATTTGCATGTTTTATTACTAGAAACTCATTAATTTATTCATATTTGAACACAGTGGATGGTTAGGATTTGGACAGAAACAAAAAGAAGAGGACAAAGTAAAACCAAAAATCGAACCTGTCACACCATTAAATATGAGGTTTGTTTGGGGTGGTTTTCTAAGTACTTGAATTTTGTATCCATATATTGTAAGGATTCTTTACAATTAAAGTGGAACAAACATATAGTTAATTCTAAAGTGTGATAATACTAATCTATGAACATACCTGTATGACAAAATCATAAACAATAATTATACATGTACTACAGTAGTCCCCTCTTTAGTCTTAAAAGATCTCCTGGCCAGCGACCACCAGCTTTACCTGGCCAAAATCCTGAAAAGCTGACAACAGAGAAAAGTGATTAAAACAGTAATAATGCTAAATGAAACAGAACAAAAACATTCACAGATAAATAGACTTGGAAATATTATGATGCTTTTTTTAGTTTAACATAATAACAACATGAAGTTTTTAAAACTTTTATTCATACTGTGAAATATAAATATTTCATTTGTGTGATTCTTGATCACTTCACATTTCTTGCTTCCAATCAACTGACAAAGCTGTCCCGTAAAGAAAGATAACTTTCATGCCTAAAATGGGTGGTATATTTAGTGAGGTCTAGTGTACTAATTTGCTTTTAATGGAAAAGACAATTCAGTTATTTGTATAATTATGTGTCTACAGTTTTGGTATACCTGACAGACCTAGACAAGGAGACTCTATACACCTGTCTCCTAATAACAACTATGCTGCTACTACAGACAACTTTGGTCGAGTCATCATCATAGATATTGACAAGGGAACTGCTATCAGGATGTGGAAAGGTAAATACTCATAATATTAAGCATTAAATGTATCAGTGATCTCCTCAGAAGTGAGGTTATTATAGTGTAGTATTGCATTTTGACTTGCTTTTAAATCGATTCTTTCATTGTATGTGAGCTTGTCAGATGTTTTGTAATATTACACTTTGTTCTACTTTTCATTGTAAAAACATCAGAAATGTGTTGTACTGTTAGCAGTTTGCTGAACAATGCCAGTGTCATATGGTGTTTATAAAACAAACTTGGGATGAAACAATTACAATACTTCTTTTTGAGGGTGTAACTCAGACACAGACTTACAATTTAAAGAAGACTCAAAGACATGACAACAAATAACGAAAAATTCGAAGAGAAACAGACAAAACATAAAGGAAATGAACAATGGCATAAATCACTAGATAAGAAAGTCACATAACATACATTATATTGAATAAGTTATAGAGATCCAAACCTCCTTTATTGTTATGTTCCCAAACACTGACATGCAAAAGTGTATAAAAGTAACACAAAGCAAAAAAAGACACCAGTAGAACCAACAAAGGGTACACTTATATCTGAAACACTACACAAGTTGTAAATACAGTCAACCCTCTTTACATCGACCATTATAGTTTCCCGCCAGTATTGACGTTAAACTGAATTTGCTGTTATAATGATTTTGTATTTTTGTACATTGATTATCTCCCTTTTTTTATTTGCGTCTATTGCAAAACGTTCAAGCCTGCTCAGTATCTAAACTTAATAACAATAAAATAATAGAATGCTTGTTTTCTTGGCAATATTTAATTAAAAACATTTTTTCTGTGTTTTTTAACAAACAAAAATTAATTGTAAGTTATGATTATTTACATTAGACTGATTTTCGGTAATTATCCGATTTCTGACGTGCCGCTTCAATCTTAACACACATGTAATTAAGCCAATAATTTTATGAAATATTCGAAGATTTAAATATCAAATAGCCTTTGACACCTTTTTTACCTGTCATCGATTAGTTTTGTATTGGAAATGTCACTCAAGGTTAATTGTGCAATCACAAAAGGTAAAATCTTGATAATTTGTCATTGTAACGAATTATTTTATGTTAGCTTTGGTATATTTGTCGTTGTATCAAGCATTAACAACACATGGACACGTTTGTTCCCACTGAAATCCTGTCGGATGTAGAATATTCCGTTAAATAGAATGTTGTTGTAACGAGGGTTTACTGTACAAGCACAAGACAAAGTGTCAGTTGAATACATATAGAGTTAATTAAAGTAAAACAAAAAAGGAAAATAACAGAAGATATATACAGACAATTGGAAAGTATAAATATACACTGATTCAATTATAATCTTCATCTTAATAAAAATAATTATCAGCAAAGAAATTAGAATTGACCTTAAACAGTAAACTTTCTGCTTTAAAACATATTATGTAGAACTTGTTGAAAAGTCTTTTAGTTTTTAGTCACTCTTAATAACATTTTTTTCCTTGAAGGTTATAGGGATGCCCAGCTTGGCTGGGTTCAAGTGAAAGAAGATTCCCATCATGGTGAAACACCACAGCACAGAAGAGTGGCACAGTTTCTTATTATCTATGCTCCAAGAAGAGGCATTTTAGAGGTAATTATTTTTTTATTTTTTTGAAAAACTCATCTTAAATAGCAAAGGATATGCAAAGATATAACCAGATAAGTTACTGAACTTGAAATTGTTTTCTTTCATCAGAATGAACTTTTTTTGTGCATAGATAAGTAATTTTTTATTCCTGTATGGAAAAAATATATGAAATCAAAGTTTTTGTCATAATTTTTTATCATCATATGTTATTATTATTATCCAAATGCAAAGAATGCATTATCTTTTGTTTTATAGGTGTGGACTGCAGGCAATGGTCCTCGTATTGCAGCATTTAATGTAGGTAAATCGTGTCAGTTGATCTGTCCAGGGTATGGATACTTGGGATTGAACAATGTCACGAGTCGTGGTGTGAAAACCAGAAGTTTCCAATGTGCCCTCATTGACCCTACAGGCACCATAAAAACTCTTGAGGTACCATTCCATCTGGCATTGAGGTATGTTGTTTATCCTTATTATCCAAATTATTCTGTATAATGGTTAAAGATAAAAGAAGTGATCATCAGATTCTGATAAAAACATGTATAAAAAGAATTTCAGATCTGGTTGATATTGATTGTACAATAATGTTGAATCCTGAACAAATCTTTGATAAAAGATTTATTATTAAAAGTTGGCTACAGCTAATTTACAAGAAAATGAATTATGTAAACTTTGATTAAATCATGCAAGTTTAAATTTGATACATTGAATTTTATTCATAGTGCCAAAATGTTTCTTATTTGCAAACACAATGAAACTTGTCTTAACTACACTTTGAATAAATCAGAAACCTGTATTAAAAACATGTCACAATTTTTGAAATCTGGTAACCCGTAGTATTAGAAGATCTGTGAATTCTAAACAAAAAACTGAATCTAAAATGAGTTTGGTTTTGGCAGTTTTGATTAAAACACCAAAAACATTTGGATGTTTTCAGTGACAAGAACAGTAAAAGAGCCAGAGATCTTCATTTACTTAAACAACTTAAATTGGCATTGAAAGACAATACTGAAGAATCAGGTAGTTGTGTATACGGCACAAATATTTACTATACTATACCGATAAACTATGTCAAATTAAATTGTTAGATATTTATAGTTAATTATAATCAAGGAATGTGTAAGATGACAAACTACATATCTAGTTAGTTACAGCTATGGATAGAGTGCTACAATAAATATTTCAATATCATTTAGTAAAGTTTTATATTTGACACTTAGAAAAATAGATTTGAATACTCTATATCTGTTCTGCATTACTTGTACCTGAAGTAAAACACTGTAATTACATAATTAAATAAAAATAATGTTTTCAGAAACTCTAGAGAAAACATTGAAGTCACTGATTTTGGATATGAAAATCTCAAGCATTGCCCAACAGGTATGATTCTTAAATAAATGTAGTTTTACTTAAAAAAAAACATGATTATTTATACTTAAGATGAAATATATTTGAATCTTTAAGGTGTTTAAGCTGGTAAATCAAAATCTAATTTTTTTTCCATTTTGTTGTGCTTGAAATGTTTGTTCAGAGATTTGCTAAGATGGTTATTTATTAGAATACATTTCTTTAAAATGGAGATTTGTCATCTAATGTTTTTGGTTTTTTGCATCAATATCAGACTGTTAAAAGAGTTATTTTTGAATTCCTGTTTCTTTAATAGTGTTGCATTGATAACAGTTCATTTAATCTCATCCAATAATGTGTGTACAAATTTCACAACTTGGCATGATTGCCAGATTTCACTACTTTTTTGCTCCGGTGGATATTATATATGCATATTTCCTGTATGTTTTTAGGGCCTTGACAGAGTTTTATCAACAAAGTATTTATCTGTGGATTCCATGAGAAGAATACTTAAAGAATGCCTGAAGAAGTTCACAGATAAAGGTAATACTACATGTAGAGCAGAACCACAGTCCTGGGCATACATCTAAGTGTCTGTTGGATAGCACAGAAGTCTATATCCATGTTCAACAACTTGTATTATGGTGTATTTAGTGAATACATGAAATAAAAGAAATAAAATCATTTAGTGGTTTGGAATTTTGGTGATAAAATCTCTATTATATTTTATTCTTTTTGGTTTTAAATGTTGTTTGGGTTTGTGTGCCACTGATGAGTCTTGAGTAGAAGAAACATGCGTCTGGCATAGTAAATAAATTCTATAAACCTTGGTATCTTCGTTGACATTTTCTTTAAACTTTTAAAATGAGTCTAAAAGAAAAGAAAGGTATTTTGTGAATTATTGTTGATTACTTTGGCACATAAACAGAAAATTATTTAATGGTTTTATATTTTGTAATGATAATATATGGTATAAAATGGGGTTATAAAAGAGGACAGAAGGCATTTTATAATCTTGCACACCATGCATGCATGGAATTTTAAATAATTGCACTCTAAATGCTACTGTGATTTAAAAACAAAAACACCAATTAAAATTTTATATAGTCACCATTCAACCTCCTTTTTCCCCCAAATAAAAAAACCTAACATTTTTTCAATACCTTCAGATAGCTGTAACACTCTTTTTTTTCAGAATCCTTGGATGGTAAGATGTTTGTCAGATACAGTGAATTAAAGGATGGTTTACTTCAGACCTACCAGTTGTTACAAGAAAGTCATAACAAGAATGCTGTACAGTCTGACATTGGAAGCAGTGAGGTCAGTTTACTTCAGAGTGTTTCTATGATTAAATACAGAACAGAGTGTAGTACAGGTCATATTTTGTCCCTAAATATCAACTCCTTGTAGCTTTCATTGCTTTCATTAAAACTAAACTATAAGAGAAAAAACTCTATAGCTTAATTTGGAACCCTATCTGCATTAATTCTTACATTGTAAATAGAGTTCAATTATGTGACACATGTATTATGTATTATTTTTAAAAATGTTTTAATTTAAATATAAAGGTTTATTTATATTTTCACAGCTTGTCTTCAGTTTTTGCATGCATGAAATATATTAAACTGTACCCAGATAATGCAGACAGCATGAAAGTACTTATTTCTTCCATAAATCAATTTTCACATTATTTTGATTGGAGAGGTGACAATACAGATGAGTGTGGTTGAGGTCATTTATACTATATAATCTGTACCAGAAATCAGTCATTTATGGAAAATCATGAATCTGATTGTATTTGTTTGTTTCATTTATATCTATAGTGTATATACATTTTGTGTAAAAGTTTTCCCTTTGACTAATTAGTATGTTTCTATCCTGCATAGTTTGAAATGATTTCTTCTGACATCCCATATTATCAGAGTAAACATTTACTTCCACCATGGCTTTGACAATTTGTGGGATAATGAAATTTTGCTATCTATTAGTTTATCAAACCATTTCTCTATGTCCAGATGGTTTCGGGAAATCAGATTTTGTTATGTTCTGACCCCAAAAGTAAATAGAGCTTCTATAAGACTCCAGCATGAATTTGGCTAAAAAACTTCCTGTGTATTATCCCATTTATTAGATGTTTAAGTTTTATATTACAATTATTATAAACATGTAGTTAATGGATTTTCCTTTTTCATTTTTATATTCCTTAGCAGTAGACATTGATTCATGTTGTTTTATTCTGTGTTTCTGTCTGTTGTTAATGAACTTGTGTAGCAAGGGACAGTGTTGCTCAAAGGTACCATGTTTATATTTCAGGAACTTCTTGAAAAGTCCCTCAATCTGTGCAACTCTGAAGCCACTCATATTGTGTCTCAACTTGACCATTATTGTAACTCAAAAAATGGCAATGGCAATGTAGAAAAGTCAGCCAAGCGTGTCAAGTTTGATGATGATAAGGATGGAATGACTGCAGCAAATTTCATTGGTTGTTTTCAGTGTAATACACATTACATGGAGCATGAAACTGGACAGCATGGATCTTATGACTTGTTGCATAATTTGTCAGAGGAAAAGAGGTCTGATCTAGGTAGGAATCTGCAGTGTAATTTCATTAAAATAAAAATCTTTTCTGTCTATAATTTTTTTTTTAAAGTTTTGGTAGTTTTATGTAAAGATTTAATCACGGATTGAATCTAATACTAATTTCTCCTCTGATGCATATCTATATATAATATTTTCAATATAACAAATTCAGTATGATTTTTCTCTTGATCACATCCTGTGGTAAAAGTAAGTTACATATTTGGGTGGAAGTAACCCTGGTGTAATTACAGTACAATAAATGCAGCTTAATTTTAAAACTTTTGTGGTTACCAATTTCTAGTTTTAAAATGTTATTCAGAAAGGGGCTTACATATTTTAAGCTGACATGTCAAAAGTCCATATGAGCTTTTGCTTTCACATGGTGTCAGTTGTCTGTCATCCTTCCGTTGTTTGTAGTAAACTTTTTAAAAAATCTTTACCTCTGAAACCACTTTGCCAATTTTTTTAAAACTTGGCCAAAATCATTGTTACTGTACCTTGTTTCAAATGTGTACCCAGGCTGTTGCTCAATTTAGAAAGATGGATACTGTTTCTGAAAATATAACTCAGGTGTCAACAAATGTTTTTTATCAATATCTCAAAATTTATAAAAGCCATAGAGAAAACTTTTACCTTTAATTGATCTGCACACTAAGCTCTACAAAAAAATGTCTATTAGTCTGAAGATGTGTTATGAATTCTGTAAGATTTATTGCCCTTAAATTACTATTATGATAAAATTGTCAGTCTTTACAATATAACTTAAAAACTTTAAGAGGTAAATTGACATTGTAAATTGCTTAAATAAACAACAAGACAATGCCTACAAAACACATATTTGGTCCAAATTTGTCAGACCACTCCTTATATGTCAATTTTTTATGAATTTTTTTAATGAAAATAATGAAGGACAAGGCTTAAAAATTGTATAATTTTTCAGAAATTGTCTGATGGCACACCTAAATGAGTTATTACCCTTAATCATGATTTTTGAAGAAACTTTTAGTTTATGTCCACTAACTTAAAAACTATAACAGCAAGACTGAAACTAAATTGCAAAAATTTAAAGGCAGCTCGAAGCCATTTGAGTTCAGGTGAGCAGATTACAGGCTCCTGGGAGCATCTAGTTAATTGTTATTCCAGAAGAGAATTATATATGTCTTGAATCTTTTTTTTTATTTGAAGTAAAATTTCTGTTTGAGACATCCCTGAGTAGCAGTGAATCAGCCAGCGACCTTGGAAACATACTACAAAGCAGCTCACTGTCTCCAAAGTTGTTAATGGTGAGTTTGGGTGTAAAATAATATTTTATTTGATTTTTTGCTAAAACAAGAGTTCATAACAAATTGCACTGAATATTTACAATGTTATCACTTATAACATGGAGTTAGATGATGGAAGAAACTATTGAACTCTATTGTAAAGGCTGTTCCAGAAAATATTGTTTGAAGCATTGAAAGGCAGACAATATGAAGAAAAAATAGATGGTCAGGTGTGAATTACTTTGTAAAATGTAAATGTTCAGATTTCAAAATAAATTAGCATGGGTTGTGTGTAAATATAGAACAAATCTATTGACATGGACTTCAAATATTTTTCTTTATCTTATAGTGTTTAGAACTGATTTTTATAAGTTTGAGAAAATTTGGTTTTGTAATCAGGCCTCACCAGAATAAAATCTGTTGAGTAAAAATATATGTTCAGCATGAGAATTTTCTTAATTACCATGACAACAGTGGAAATAGAAAGACTCAGTTGGATGTAATTGAGAATATGAAATTTGTTAGCTAAGAATTTGTGTACGGTGCTAGGGCCTGGTCTTGTCCAAAAACACAATTTTTTTTTCAGACACACATCCTTATCAATCAGGTATTATTGTTTATTGCAGGGTTTGTTGGTGTATTACTGGTTGTCCTGTGAGGAGCCTTCAGTATCAAGTCTACCTGCCTTGTACCATGTTGTCAAGGTCGTCACACAGTTAACAGGTTAGTATTTTAAATTAAAATTCAATATAATTACACTGTAATCTTATGCGTTATTTTTGTCAGGTAAAAAAAAATGTTTAAAAAGTGCATAGTACTTGATATTCCCAAATATAACTTTAAAGATTAAGACATTTTAGACTTGTACATTGTATATATTTTCCATTTATACTAATAACAAGATATGCATTAGACTTTATGGCATCAATTACTTGTCTAAATATTTCCATGTAAATTGTGGCTTTAAATTAAAGTTTTAATGTAGCAACAGAAAATTTATATTTACAACTTGTTGGTATCAATAAAATGAATAACTAGGAATTTAAATGTCACAATATTTATTTTAGTCAATGTCTTACTTATCTACACTACAGTACATTTACTGTATATGACTGGCTTTCAAAAATAGCAATTCAAATATACCCAAAAACAATGTTAGCTTACCTGAACCAAATGATCAAGTACACTATCAGTGTCATTAACTTTTCTCTAAGATGTACAGTTTTGCTAACAACAAAAAAAAACTCATTGGCAACTTCTCTTAATGTGTGTTGATAATTTTGGGAAATATTTATGCAACACTGAGTTGTGCAGAATTTGCATATTTGTAACGAAATATTTAAAGAACTGATTTTTCCATGGACACAAATACTCTAGTGAAATGTAATACTGGTAAGTGAATTACAAACAACCAGGAAACTAGTTTATGTTCTTTACTTTTGTTGACTATTTTTTCTGCAGACAAGGCTCATGTTTTGGTGGATTGTGATAACATCTCCCCCTGGTGGCAGAAGATAAGAGATACCTGTAGCCATAGCAACAATGCTTTAGCATCATATTTACTAAGTATTGCATGCAGGTCTGTTGCTAAAGAAATAGAATATAATCAGATCAATGCTAAGGTAAGGAAAAGTAGAATTTGAAGGTTAATAAGAATATTGTACCAAATCAACTGATTAACGCCACTGTCTGCAATTTTCTAGCCATGATCCCATGACCAGTTAAATTGATGTTATAACAGGAATAACTGCTATAGTTATGCTTGTGACTAGTTGACTTCATTTCAGTAGGTTGTTCCATTTACATGTATTTTGAACAAATATATTTGACATGTTTAATACCTTTTTCCTGATTTTCTCACATTTATTACATTAATTGTTTAATGATAACAAACCTTAATGTGCTGCTGATAATAATTAAACTCTAACTGTTATATATAATAACTAGTTTGTATACATATATGTCCTCAGGATCCTGATGCTGATACCTCATCAACTGATCAGCTGACTCAGTGTGATTCTGTAGACTTAAAGAGATGGGACCAGTTAGTTAAACAGCTAGAGGATGTCCTGTCATTATGTAGTCTGCTGGGGCTTAAAAAAGCAGATGATGTGTCTCAACCAATCCCTGTGTCTGTAACAAAACTTATGGAAGGTGGAAGAGGTAAAAACTAAGAATCTGTACCACATTGTTTTATATTACTGCAAATTGTTCTTTTTGATAATCATATTTGTGTCTTGAAATTAATGTGTGCAATGTAGTCAAACCAGGAAGAGCAGAACAGTGGTTTCATAAGACAAGTTGTCTTTTTATACAGATTTCATAGACATAAAGGTTATTTCAGAGGGAACTAAAAATAAGCATCTTTTTTAAGCAGGTCCTTGACTAATACAGGTGGTGTCTTGAGCATGTTTGATGATATGAGTTTGAAAGGTTTTAATAAACTATCATTTAACACAACTGTCCCTTCTATATGTTTACCTTTAGAACATACTGTAAAGATAATATTGTTTAGTAAACACAGCCATGCTTATTATGAAGTTTGACATTGTTACAGGTAACATCAAATGTAATATGTGTTCACTAAATGAGATGCATTCATTGTTTTTCTGGTGTGAATTAGGTTCTAAATATAGTTGAAATATGTGTTGCTGGATTGGATCAATCAATTAATGCTGTGTGAAAATTGATGTCATAACTGTAGTAAACATATTTCATTTTATTTGTAGGTTCAATATCTGAGATAGTAGCTAAATACATAGCCAAGACAGGCCTGCATCCAAGTGATATAGTTAGATTTGGTTGTGTGTCTGACAGCAGTATGGAGGTTGACCCTGGTATAGAGGTCACAGATAATGTCACAACACTAGACAAAATACAAGGTAACATATTTGTTAATATACATGTACTTGACGATCTGGCATTTTTCTTGTGCATCATATGTACACAATCTAAGATGTTATTTCTTACCAATAAAGGCAAATTAGTGTTGATTATTGCTGTGGAGTCATGTAGGGGATGGACTGTAGTTCTGAGTGGACACTTCTGGGTTCTCAGTCACAATGAAAACATTATGGTGTTATGACTGTAGTTCTGTTTGAACACATTTAATTGCATGGAAAATATGTAGTTTATCTTGGCTTCATTGGTATCTCTAAGCTGTAAATGTATTTCCAGATTATACTATTTCCGTGTTAACTGGACAACAAAGTGGTCAATGCAGTTTTGCTGAGAAATTGTTGAATCTGGCATATTTGATTTTATTAATGTGAAAATAAAATAGAAAATGTTACCAAAGAAATTGTACACTGTATTGAAATTGTAAGCAAAAAGCAATACTTACCTTGCCAAAAATCTGATTGCAGAATTGAAGCACTGTTAGTTAATAGAAATTGGTTAGAAAAATTCTTACTAGTATAACAGTACTATGTTGATCTGGAATCACTTTATATCATCTATATTTGTAAGGATGTTGTTATATAGCCTTGGGGCGGTGGACATTCTGCAGGCTAGGGGTTGTCACATGTTTCACATCATGTTGATGACAAGCATCAATTGTACACAACTGTATAAAAAGACAATCACTGTCAAATTCATGCATTAATATATTGCCTTCTTGTTTATGTAATATTGTCTAGTTCTAGTTTTCATATTAATAGCCTTTGGCATTGAAATTTTATTTATTAATATTGTTAAATAACATGTTTTCAAATTAAAGTTTTGTTGCTTGCAGGTTACTTACAGACTCTTCAACACAGATTTGTCCATAGTTTAGAGAATGATGTACTATATGCTAATGCATCATGGGAAAATGCTGTGTTCTGGTACAATGATCCTGAGGTTTGTATGCTAATGCATCATGGGAAAATGCTGTGATATTGTACAATGATCCTGTGGTTTGTATGCTAATGCAACATGGGAAAATGCTGTGATATTGTACAATGATCCTGTGGTTTGTGTGCTAATGCATCATGGGAAAATGCTGTGATATTGTACAATGATCCTGTGGTTTGTATGCTAATGCATCATGGGAAAATGCTGTTTACTGGTACATAGTTTGGGCTCCTGACTAAATATTCTTAATACCGTAAGCGGACTTCCGGTTCGAATATACAGTCAGGTCAGCAGCAATGAATCCGGTCAAAATTTTGACCGGTTTGCAACATTCGGAACGCCTCAAAATTTACGTCAGTATTAACTGTAACTGACGTAATTCCGATACAAAGCATTATGACGTAACGTCCGGCGTCCGGTAATCAAATTCAAATAAAAATACAGTTTATCTAAAGAATGATTATAGATTTCTGTCTCGTTCTTGGAAATTACTCTACGGGAAATGGTCAGTTTTACTCGAAAGCTGAAGAAAAAAGAAGTAGGTAGCTACTTTATTTAAATTTTATTCTGACAGACTTTTCTGACGGAACAAAACGCGCGAAAAGTTAGCTAAAACATGGCATTTTAAACAACCAATCAAACTGGTTAGTAAAATGGTGGTGACCTGGGGTTATATTTGAAAGTGAAGCTTGCGTAAATGAAAAATATTGCACCAGGGGACCAGGTTAACTGGTACAATGATCCTGAGGTTTGTATGGTAATGCATCATGGGAAAATGCTGTGATATTGTACAATGATCCTGTGGTTTGTATGCTAATGCATCATGGGAAAATGCTGTGATATTGTACAATGATCCTGTGGTTTGTATGCTAATGCAACATGGGAAAATGCTGTGATATTGTACAATGATCCTGTGGTTTGTATGCTAATGCATCATGGGAAAATGCTGTGATATTGTACAATGATCCTGTGGTTTGTATGCTAATGCATCATGGGAAAATGCTGTGTACTGGTGCAATGATCCTTGTTAAGTAAAACAAGTAAACTATAGGTGCATTATATTGTTAGTTTTATTGTTAAAATGTTCTTTTTAAAGGTTGGTGGTTCTTGTCACAAAACAAAAGTGGCACAAACTCTCAAACAAATAAAAAAACAAAAATGAAAAATATTTACATTGAGGCAGAATGTTGAGGTGATATGAATGCATGCCTGGGTTTCCCAAAACAAAAACTACCATATAAACAATATAATTCTAAAATTTGTATTGGCTAAACCAGAAAAACTCAAACGCAGGTAACATTTTGTCGAGAAACGGGGCATGATAAATAAACAACTATACAGCAACAGAGTATTACCCCTTTTTCTGTTTAACATCTTTCATTAGTTTATGATGTTAACAAAACAATTGATACAACTGGCAACTTAGCTAATGCATATACATTGCTTTACTAATTTAAATACATATGCTAATTTTAGGCAACATGAGCAGTTTACTAGTTATTATGTGTGTTTATAGCCACACGTTGCATGTCATAAGCATAACAGTTTTTTCCTTTTTAATAAAAAAGTTGTGTATGTTGTCAGATGTATTAAGGCAAACAGAAACAAGTGATGGGCATTTGTTTATCTTGGGTTTCATTGATTTAAATTTTGAATCTCTTGAGAACCACATTAAAGTCAATTTTTAATAGTAGCATTCCCTTACCTGGACATTAAAATGTAACCGTGATATAAACGTTTTACATAAACAAAAAATGACTGCAATAAATTCAAGTAAAAAAGTAGTTATTATAAAAAAAAGTATTTATTTATATTTGTTGTTTGCCTTTTTCAGCTAGTACAGAATTTTAAAATATCCACAGAATATCTAAAAATAGTTCAGAATGCTGTCCTCAGACATGGTAAGTACAGAATACTGTCCTCAGACATGGTAAGTTCAGCATGCTGTCCTCAGACATGGTAAGTTCAGAATACTGTCCTCAGACATGGTAAGTTCAGCATGCTGTCCTCAGACATGGTAAGTTCAGCATGCTGTCCTCAGACATGTTAAGTTCAGCATGCTGTCCTCAGACATGGTAAGTACAGAATGCTGTCCTCAGACATGTTAAGTTCAGCATGCTGTTCTCAGACATGGTAAGTTCAGCATGCTGTCCTCAGACATGGTAAGTTCAGAATACTGTCCTCAGACATGGCAAGTTAAGCATGCTGTCCTCAGACATGGTAAGTTCAGCATGCTGTCCTCAGACATGGTAAATTCAGAATGCTGTCCTCAAACATTGTACATTCAGTAGAACTTCGATAACTCGAACTCGCTGGGGTCGACAAAAATAGTTCGAGCTATCGGTTGTTCGAGCCATCGAAGTTGGACAACCTCCGGAAATGTATCTGTTCCGTACCGTGACCGATTTTGTTTATATTTTGCTCGTTAATTTTCCTACACGCGGTATGATTATTTTTGGGATCTAAAATACATTTTGGGTGTATGTAGATGTTTATTTCATGAACTTTGACACGAATAAAGTTATTTTAGGTGTAATAGTTTGTGAAATTTGAAATTTCTACATCACTTTTTATGTACTTCCGTTGACTGCGCAAAACCAGTTTGTACACGGTATATCCATCGCAGTTAAATTAAGTAAATAATTTCCACAATATTTATTGTCTACAAATTTTTCGTAAATTATCTTAGCTTTAACATTTAGTTTTTAATATCAATTAAACCACAATTGTCAACAAAAGTCGTAAATGAGTTTTAATTTGACTTGATAATCGGCTTGGTACATTTCATATTTAAATTAAACAAACAATTAATGTCTATTTTCCTGTTAAAACTAATCAATAGTCTTGCCATAATTTTTATCTATTATTTTTATACCCCCGCTCGACAGAGTCGGGGGTATATAGTGGTCCGTTCGTCCATCCACATTTGGTTTCCGGATGATAATTCAAAAAGTTTACATCCGATTTGAATCAAACTTTGGGATATTGTTATATATCAGGTTGGTAAGAAGCCTATCGATTTTGGGGGAAATCCGTCAAATTTCAAGGTCACAGTCCACGAAAAACGTTAGAAATTTTAACAAAAAAGTTGTTTCCGGACAATAACTCAAAAAGTTTACATCCGATTTGAATGAAACTTTGGGATATTGTCATATATCAGGTTGGTAAGAAGCCTATCGATTTTGGGGGAAATCCGTCAAATTTCAAGGTCACAGTCCACAAAAAACGTTAGAAATTTTAACAAAAAAGTTGTTTCTGGACAATAACTCAAAAAGTTTGCATCCGATTTGAATAAAACTTTTGGATATTGTTATATATCAGGTTGGTAAAAAGCCTTTTGATTTTGGGGGAAATCCATCAAATTTCAAGGTCACAGTCCACGAAAAACGTTAGAAATTTTTACAAAAAAGTTGTTTCCGGAAAATAACTCAGTTTTCGTCCGATTTTAATGAAACTGTAAAATATTCTTATATATTTTGTTGGTAAGAAGCCTATTGATTTTGGTGGAATTCCATCCAATTTCAAGGTCACAATCCACGAAAAACGTTAGAAATTTTCACAAAAGCGGGGGTATCAGCGATCGCTAGATCGACTTTGTCTAGTTTTAATTGACATGCCTTTATTAAATGTTATGGCTTCTGTTATACACGCCCTTTGTACCTGAAGTTAATTGCTTTGCACTGACGCTACTAATTTTAGTTCAAGTTATTGATGGTGACTTACATGAGTTTACAATCAAAGGGACCTATGAATGAGTTCGAGTTTTCGAGAAATCCGTGTTAGAAAAACCGGGGTTTATTTTACAAACATATGTAGAAATAAATGTCGGGACTTTAAAAACAGTTCGAGAAATCGCTGGTGTTCGAGCTAGCGAAGTTTTACTGTATATAGAATGCTGTCCTCAGACATGGTAAGTTAAGCATGCTGTCCTCAGACATGGTAAAATTAGAATGCTGTCTTCAGACATGGTAAGTTCAGCATGCTGTCCTCAGACATGGTAAGTTTAGAATGCTGTCCTCAAACATTGTAAGTTCAGCATGCTGTCCTCAGACATGGTAAGTTTAGAATGCATGGTAAGTTTAGAATGCTGTCCTCAAACATTGTAAGTTCAGAATGCTGTTCTCAGACATGGTAGGTGCAGAAAGTATATAGGGTATGTGAAGGTTCTCAGTTTGGTAAGTACAGAGTCTGTAGTTTGTAAAATGAGTTCTTGGGCATGGTAAGTACAAAGAGTAAATAGGGTATTGAAATTGCTCATTGTGGTTTAATGTTAGAAGTTTCTTAAGACAGGTAACAAAGCACAGTCCAAACACTGTGTATTCTAATTTAACAGATCTGTCTTCAGACATGGTAAGTTCAGCATGCTGTCCTCAGACATGGTAAGTTCAGAATACTGTCCTCAGACATGGTAAGTTCAGCATGCTGTCCTCAGACATGGTAAGTTTAGCATGCTGTCCTCAGACATGGTTAGTTCAGCATGCTGTTCTCAGACATGGTAAGTACAGAATGCTGTCCTCAGACATGTTAAGTTCAGCATGCTGTTCTCAGACATGATAAGTTCAGCATGCTGTCCTCAGACATGGTAAGTTCAGAATACTGTTCTCAGACATGGCAAGTTATGCATGCTGTCCTAAGACATGGTAAGTTCAGCATGCTGTCCTCAGAAATAATAAGTTCAGCATGCTATCCTCAGACATGGTAAGTTCAGCATGCTGTCCTCAGAGATGGTAAGTACAGTATGCTTTCCTCAGAAATAATAAGTTCAGCATGCTGTCCTCAGACATGGAAAGCTCAGAATGCTGTCCTCAAACATTGAACATATAGAATGCTGTCCTCAGACATGGTAAGTTAAGCATGCTGTCCTCAGACATGGTAAGTTCAGCATGCTGTCCTCAGACATGGTAAGTACAGAATGCTGTCCTCAGACATAATTAGTTCAGCATGCTGTCCTCAGACATGGTAAGTTTAGAATGCTGTCCTCAGACATGGTAAAATTAGAATGCTGTCTTCAGACATGGTAAGTTCAGCATGCTGTCCTCAGACATGGTAAGTTTAGAATGCTGTCCTCAAACATTGTAAGTTCAGCATGCTGTCCTCAGACATGGTAAGTTTAGAATGCATGGTAAGTTTAGAATGCTGTCCTCAAACATTGTAAGTTCAGAATGCTGTTCTCAGACATGGTAGGTGCAGAAAGTATATAGGGTATGTGAAGGTTCTCAGTTTGGTAAGTACAGAGTCTGTAGTTTGTAGAATGTGTTCTTGGGCATGGTAAGTACAAAGAGTAAATAGGGTATTGAAATTGCTCATTGTGGTTTAATGTTAGAAGTTTCTTAAGACAGGTAACAAAGCACAGTCCAAACACTGTGTATTCTAATTTAACAGATCTGTCAAGGTCACCTGTCAGTCCTGATTTTTCTCCTGTCATTCTTATGTTAATTTAACATGGTTTATTTGAGGATCCTTGTGCTTACAAGAAAAAAAAAGAATTTTTAGTCAATATTTCTATGTTATACACTAATGGTCATTATATAGAACTGATAAACAACAAATAAAAACCTGTCATTAGTACATATGTATTACTCAAAACACAGGATGTATTGAAGTATCCTGATTTGGCCATAACTGAGTACCTATACTAAGTGTTGATGTATTGTGGAGGGGGTTTTTTGCGTGAAAAATGAAAACTGCTTACCGCGTATGGTTCAGCTTATGCTCCTTTTGTAGATCAAGAAGACTACTTTTTGAAATCTATAATTATTTCCTCGAGATATTCAGCGTTTTGAAATATGGCAGTTTTTATACCCCCGCTCGACAGAGTCGGGGGTATATAGTGGTCCTCATGTCCGTCCGTCCGTCTGTTCGTCCGTCCACATTTGGTTTCCGGATGATAATTCAAAAAGTTTACATCTGATTTAAATGAAACTTTGGGATATTGTTATATATCAGGTTGGTAAGAAGCCTATCGATTTTGGGGGAAATCCGTCAAATTTCAAGGTCACAGTCCACGAAAAACGTTAGAAATTTTAACAAAAAAGTTGTTTCCGGACAATAACTCAAAAAGTTTACATCCGATTTGAATGAAACTTTAGGATATTGTCATATATCAGGTTGGTAAGAAGCCTATCGATTTTGGGGGAAATCCCTCAAATTTCAAGGTCACAGTCCACGAAAAACATTAGAAATTTTAACATAAAAGTTGTTTCCGGAAAATAACTCAAAAAGTTTGCATGTGATTTGAATGAAACTTTGGGATATTGTTATATATCAGGTTGGTAAAAAGCCTTTTGAATTTGGGGGAAATCCATCAAATTTCAAGGTCGCAGTCCACGAAAAACGTTAGAAATTTTTACAAAAAAGTTGTTTCCGGATGATAACTCAAAAAGTTTGCATGTGATTTGAATGAAACTTTGGGATATTGTTATATATCACGTTGGTAAGAAGCCTATCGATTTTGGGGGAAATCTGTCAAATTTCAAGGTCACAGTCCACGAAAAATGTTAGAAATTTTTACAAAAAGTTGTTTCCGGAAAATAACTCAAAAAGTTTTCATCCGATTTTAATGAAACTGTAAAATATTCTTATATATTTTGTTGGTAAGAAGCCTATTGATTTTGGTGGAAATCCATCCAATTTCAAGGTCACAATCCACGAAAAACGTTAGAAATTTTCACAAAAGCGGGGGTATCAGCGATCGCTAGATCGACTTTGTCTAGTTTAATTTTGAAAGCGCGATTTTCCATACTAAAATTTGACCTTAATTAGAACTGAAGTGTACTTTAGGAACAATCGCTTGTTGTTTATTCGAAATCCTTCGGGTGATGTCGTCTGCAGTTAAGGCGGGAAAAGTCTCGCAGTTTGTCCGAAAGCAGACGGACATTTGTAAACATCGTAAGGTCCCTTTAGAAACAAAAATGGCTGACTTATTATGTAAAATTCCCATAGCAAAAGTCAAGGACGATTTGTAACAACTTAACACCAGAGGCATATTATAAAACATGGGCAGGTTATTGTATCTAAATTTTTTCTACTGAATTTTAGTAATAAAAAGGTAAAATATAGAATAATGAAAAAATGCATGCAAACAAATTTTTCCAAGGGGGTTGGCATTTAGTATAAGTATTTTTATTGTTCTAGTCATTTTTAGCATCCTACAATTGTGCTGTGTTTGCTTTTGAGCTGCTAGACTAGATTTATCTTAGAATAAATCAAATAATATTGGTATGTGTATTTCTGTTTACATACAATGTTTACCCCTGTCAAAAGCTTTTATTCTCATGCAGTGTATAAAATTTGTTACATACAGTATTGGTAGGATTAGCAGAATTTTCTACTTATTCTTCATTGTGATTGTTTTATTCCTTGACCAGGTGTTGGAGCATTGATGTGGAGTATGTTTATATCTAAGAGATTCCAGTCGGCTGCATTACTTATGGAGAAGGTAACTTTTTGTTGTTTATACTTGCACTTATCACCAAATTTATCCAGTCAGTAGGTAAATTACTGATAAAAGTAATACAGGACATTATTTTTTTGATACAGACTATCATGGCTTTATGTATCAGGTACACCTGTGGGCTCACCTGATACATAATGTGAAAAGGTATCAGTTACAAAATGTCCTTTATTCCATATACATGTATATCTAAGAGATTCCATTCAGCTGCAATACTTATGTTTGTGGTAAGTCTGTATCAAACGTTTGGGTTTAATGACACCATCATGCTATCATAATGATTGGTTGGTCCATGTACATGCAACCTTAGTTATTATGTGTAAATAGCGGAAAGTAAACAATTGGAATCACATAACAGTATTAATATACGATGAAGTGTTATAAGTTATTGTACAAGTATTTTCCTTGGTAGAAAATAAATATTGTAAACAATCTTCAATGAAAAATTTGGTTCAATGTGCAAATGACAATATTCTTAAGTATTTATGAAATATTTCTTTTTTTATAGCATAAGGTAAAAATATTAAAACAAAATATACCTTTTACATGCTGATGATTTCATGATGTTACATTCCTACTGAAGTTCAGTGGTTTTGTGCATTCAGGTACTCTGGTCTCTTCCCCTTCCCCCTTATCTAATAAGAACTTGATGCCATGATACAGCTAAAAGTGGCCTTAAACACTTTCAAAACTTTTAAAAAAAATCATTTTACATCAAAATGCCCGACATGAATATATGAACTATTTTGTAACGGAGAGAAAAAATTGTTAACGGTTGACATCCTTTCTAAGGGATACAAGTGCCATTTGATTAGAAATTTAGTTATTTATTATTTTTATGCAGGAATAACAGAAAGTAATAGCACATGAATGTTTTACAGCGGTAAAAAACAAATCCAGATGTTTATTAAATATTTAAATACAAATTTGTTCAATTACCTGTGTACTTGCAGTGATTTCTATCACTATTTATTTAAACTCCTCAATTTTCAAAGTATGTTGAGTGACACCAAACCAATCAAAATGCAAAAAAGTTAAGTGTAATAAGAGAGTATTTCATGCAAATAGTAAAATTACTGACATGATATCAAACTCTAATTCAATCAGTCATCGGCTAATTTGGGAGTCCCGGTGTAATATGGAATCACATAATAATAACCTTTTGTTATTGTTTCTTTATAATAAAACAACATGTTTCCATCTTGCACATCATGCAATATTACTTCTCACTTTGAGAGCCGATCATGTACATGTACATCATTTTCAGTCATGTTTGTTTTCCAAATGACATAAAAGCGGATGTTCTGAACACGTCTGTACTTTTTCTGGAAATTACATCAAAGACCGAGACTCAGTGTAAAATATGAAAAAATATTGCACTTTATTCCTATATGAAATCAAATGGAGAAAAATTATTACTATATAATAAATGTGTATATTATAGAACTATTTCTTGACTATGTTGTAGGTTGCCAAACCACCAAAGGATAGATTGACAAGGAAGGTTAGTTATTTTCTTGGTATTTATTTATAAATCAGTTGGTTTTCCATACATTTCTTTTTTTTTGTCAGAACCAGTTGTATGTGTTCTTAAAAATGGACAAAGGGAAGATTTTGTATAAATTATATACAATTATCATTGTATGAAGGAGACATAATTTAACTTAGTATTTTTAGTGGTTGGACAAATCTATTTTAGTAATTTTTTACTGAGAAATTTTGCCCTTTTTACATAGGAAGTTGGAATAAGTGAAGGAAAAATGGTGGACTTCCTGGAGGCTGTGACAGAATTTCTGGATATCTTGATGGAGGTAATTTAATAAATATTTCTTGTTTATACATGTCACCCTTACAAACAAACGAATTTAAATCTTTAATTTGTCAGTTTGTGATCTTTAATCAAAAGTCATAACTTATGTTCTCTATGCTTTTAATTAGTTTCACAGTTTTGTATAGTTAACTCAGACTTCATTTGTGAAAGCTTGTTTGTACTTATGTAAAATGCTTCACTTTACTGAACTTAATGAAATGTTTGAAATACAACCAAAATTAAATTATTATTTTCTTTCCTTCAGACAAAGGTAAATATTGAGATGTATAATATTACTGGTCAGGATCAGTATGTTTGATAAGAGTGTTGTTTCTTTATCACCTACCCCAAACTCCTTGACATGTTAAGTAATACATTCATTTGTTGTAATAATCTACAGAGCAGATGTAGACCTTGGTCTGTAAAACTGTAAAATCATCTTAAGCAGATTTAACTAGAACTAAACCAGATTTAACTAGAAATAGCATTTTCTAATGTTGATAGTGTAATGAATATATGAAATAGCTTATTATACCCCCCGCTTTAAAAGCGGGGGGTATATAGTGTTCATGGTGTCCATCCGTCCGTCCGTTACACTTTCTATTATTTGCAACTCCTCCTACACCACTGAAAGGAATTTGATGAAACTTACACAGAATCTTTGTCTCATAGTGCCATTGTGCAGGAGATATTTAACATTTTGATCGGAATGATATTTAGGGTTTCCCATAGAAAAACATGGACTTTGTCATTGACCTAAGGGGTCCCTATCTCTTATGTGCAACTCCTCCTACACCACTGAATGGAATTTAATGAAACTTACACAGAATGCTTGTCACATAGTGCCATTGTGCAGGAGATATTAAACATTTTGATCGGATCGATATTTGGGGTTTCCCATAGAAAAACATGGACATTGTCATTGACCTAAGGGGGTCCTCATGTCTTATGTGCAACTCCTCCTACACCACTGAATGGAATTTGTTGAAACTTACACAGAATCCTTGTCACATAGTGCCATTGTGCAGGAGATATTTATTATTTTGATCCGAATGATATTTGGGGTTTCCCATAGAACAACATGGACTGTCATTGACAAAAGGGGATACCCATTTCTTATGTGCGACTCCTCCTACACCACTAAATGGAATTTGATGAAACTTACACAGAATGTTGTCACATATTGCCACTGTGCACTAGATATATAACATTTCGATTGGAATGATATTTGGGGTTTCCCATAGAAAAACATGGACTTTGTCATGGACATAAGGGATACCCATCTCTTATGTGCAACTCATTCCTACACCACTGAATGGAATTCGTTGAAACTTACACAGAATCCATGTCACATAGTGCCATTGTGCAGGAGATATTAAACATTTTGATCGGAATGATATTTGGGGTTTCCCATAGAAAAACATGGAGTTTGTAATGGACATAATGGGATACCCATCTTTTATTTACAATTCCTCCTACACCACTGAATGGAATTTGTTGAAACTTATACAGAATCTTGGTCACATATTGCCATTGTGCATTGGATATTAAACATTTTTATCAGAATATTATTGGAGGTTTGCCATAGAAAAACATGGACTTTGTCATTGACATAGGGGATGCCATTCTTTGGGGGATTGGGGAGGGTTACATGTATTATCTGCAATTTCGCCTTCACGTTTAACTAGATAAAGTTTCAAATTCATAATTAAGAACACCTGAATTTTCAAAGTAATTGTGAAGCGGGGGGTATCAATGGTGAGCATTGCTCACAGGTGTTTTTACTCTAATTTTTTTAAAAAATTTCAAAGGTTTGTTTGAAAATTGTACCCTTTTGTTATATATTGTAGATGGTCAAAATAAAGTAAAAACATTATCCTGAAGTTTTTCATTTGTAAAGGCTTACTGCACTTTTCAATATTTATTTTTAAAATGCCCTTTCACATTTGAAGACTGGCTCTTATCTATACACAGATATAGCTAAGTCTAAGTCTCTAATTAACACACTAATTTTGCTTCCTTCCTCCTACATTATACAGTTATTATAAATTATGATGTGATCTTGTTGAAAATATTGCATGATTTGATAGTTTGGCACAAAGATGATGCATATGCACGATACCTTTTTAATTTTATGTAACTATTGCATTTTAAATGTCTACCTACTGGTACTTTTAAGCAAAATCAGATGGTTTGAAATATAGAATCATAAGCCACTGTCATGCAGCCATAAGTTACCTAATACCATATAAGTGGTTTTTTTGGCGGTGATATAATTTTCGCTATATTTGCAATAAAAGTTCGGATACTAAAATAAAAAAGTGCGAAATATTAAGACAAATGATAGAGATATTCATTATGATTACGGACCACAAAAATTACATAACGCCAAAATAAAATCACACAGTTTTTTTTTACAAAAACGCTAAATGTTCCCCTTGCAAAAAAACACTTATACAGTATGCTACAGCACATGAGATTTTATAATAAAGCTAACCGATAAGCATAGTGGGAAGGTGGAAGGAGTGGCATTCCCTACTGTTCTTGTCAAATATTAATTTAGATGAAAAATTTAATTGTACACTCTAACTGCATCTTCAGTTGGCTGCACATTTTACTATATTGGACACTAAACATTTTATTGTACATAATTTTAGCATAAGAAATAACATAAAACCTAGTGTAATAACAGATGATGTATAATCTGTAATTTGGTTACACTGTCGTGAGTAGGTCATGTCACAAACAAATCAACAACAGTATGTTAGTTTTGGGGTTTTATGTTACTTGTATACACAAGAAGATTAATTTTTCATCAATAATTTGCCAATATATAATTTACTAGGCTGTATGTAAACAAGTTTGTCACAACTACATTAGAAAATATCATGCATTGATTTTTTTTGTGTGGCGTATTTTCTTGGATAAAACAGAAGTAAATGAATAAGTAGATTTGTTCAGACTATAAAACAACAACTATAATGGAATCTTCAAAAAGATAATCTAGAAATAGGGTAATATTAAAACTCTTTATTTTCTAATGATTGAGCAAACCCTTAGAAGTCTTAGTGTAAAGATGATCAGCACAACAATAAAGTCATTCTTCCTTTCATTCAATATAATTTTCACCTCAGTCTTCTAGTTACATAGCATAATTATATGTTGTTTGTCTATTTACACACACCATCTTTCATCACTTTAATGTCTTTTAAGACATAACGCATACAACTAATGCATGTAAAGTGAAAGCAGGATACATATATCATGTTTTATTCTTGTCTTTTATACAGGCAAACTGTGAAGCAAATGAAGTCCCAGTTTTTAACATTGAACCACTTTGGCAGGACATAAGGGGTCCAACGTCCTTAGTAGAACTAGCAGTTGAACAGAAAACAACAAACTATGGATTGATACGACATCATTATCATTTATCGCTCATCATGCAGGCTGTCTTGACATTCAACATGAAGTCTGTCAAGGTCATATCATTGTTTGATTCCAAGGTATGTTGCATTGACTGGTAATCACTGGTTTATTATTAATATTAACCAGTACCTCTGTTCTGATCTTTTTAGCTTATTTCTTTTCATGCTTTAAGATGACGAAAACTAGTAAAATGTTGCCTTGAATTAATGGGTTAATTTTTTTTTACATCAATATCCCTTTTAAGTTGTTGGAAGAGTCAAGAAGGCTGTTTTTGTAAAAAAAGAAACTGAAATGACACATTTAATTATTTTTGTAACACATGTTTCACTTATTGTTTACATTAGTAAAGTATTTTACAAAACTAAGCAAATTTATTTATATCAATTTTCTTCCAATTTAATTACCATATGTATTCTTCCTGTGTTTTGATTGGTTGCATACCATCTACATTTCATTTTTTCACTAGCTACAATAATGTAGCTCCATGTTTTTTATGGATGGATCTACAAAGAGGTCCCATTAAGCAGCCAGGGAGTGATTCACACCTGGCTGTTTTATGCATATAATCAGCTATTAAACTGTTTCCCTGGTTTGCTACATACTTTTTAATGTCTTTGAAGTTTAACTGATATTTCTACAACACCTACATTCGTTAGTTTTAGCACTTTATTCATAGTCATGGCATTGCTGACAAAATTTGAATTGCGGAAGTGCATAATTTCATAATAGAATTGGTAAAAAAATATCATTCAGGATCATTTTAGCTAGATTCATTGCATTATCCCAGATTACACTCTACAATTTCAATTTTGTCAACAATGCCATGATTACAAAAAAGTGTTAAAACTATTTTATTGGACATTGTACAATTGTCAGTTGAACTGCAGAGAAAGGAATAAATATTTATTAAACCAAGACAGCAGTTTAATAGCCAAAAATATGTATGAATTCCAAGAGTGTTCTTGCTCCATTGTGAGTAAAGAGATTTCTTTGTAGCTCCGTCTATAGAAAAAAATAATAAAAGGCTACTTGTTCAGATGTGTACAAAACCTGTCCTGGAACTACTTGTCCATTCATTGTAACTAATGTAAACAATCATGTCTGCCCAAAATATGGCTTGTACAAGTAACAATTTAAAAATGATCATAAAGCTATGTTTTTAATATGAAACAAGTGCCATAAAATATGCATATTGACAATTTGACATTTTTGCGCAAAAAATTAAGGGGCATAACTCTGAATGGCTGAAGCACTTTGGCTGGTTATCAATCTTGGCCAAGATATTATGCCCATAAGCATTTTCTCCAAGTTTCATGAAGATCGGACAACATCTCTTTGAGTTAGAGAGTGGACAATTTAGCATTTGTATACCCCCCGCTTGAAAAGCGGGGGGTATATAGTGTTCATGGTGTCAGTCCGTTCGTCTGTCCGTCCGTTACACTTTCTATTATTTGCAACTCCTCCTACACCACTGAAAGGAATTTGATGAAACTTATACAGAATCTTTGTCACATAGTGCCATTGTGCAGGAGATATTTAACATTTTGATCGGAATGATATTTGGGGTTTCCCATAGAAAAACATGGACTTTGTCATTGACCTAAGGGGGTCCCTATCTCTTATGTGCAACTCCTCCTACACCACTGAATGGAATTTAATGAAACTTACACAGAATCCTTGTCACATAGTGCCATTGTGCAGGAGATATTAAACATTTTGATCGGATCCATATTTGGGGTTTTCCATAGAAAAACATGGACATTGTCATTGACGTAAGGGGGTCCTCATCTCTTATGTGCAACTCCTCCTACACCACTGAATGGAATTTGTTGAAACTTACAAAGAATCCTTGTCACATAGTGCCATTGTGCAGGAGATATTTATTATTTTGATCGGAATGATATTTGGGGTTTCCCATAGAAAAACACGGACTGTCATTGACATAAGGTGATACCCATTTCTTATGTGCGACTCTTCCTACACCACTAAATGGAATTTGATGAAACTTACACAGAATGTTGTCACATATTGCCATTGTGCACTAGATATTAAACATTTCGATTGGAATGATATTTGGGGTTTCCCATAGAAAAACATGGACTTTGTCATGGACATAAGGGATACCCATCTCTTATGTGCAACTCATTCCTACACCACTGAATGGAATTTGTTGAAACTTACACAGAATCCATGTCACATAGTGTCATTGTGCAGGAGATATTTAACATTTTGATCGGAATGATATTTTGGGTTTCCCATAGAAAAACATGGACTGTCATTGACATAAGGGGATACTCATCTCTTATGTGCAACTCCTCCTACACCACTGAATGGAATTTGATGAAACTTACACAGAATCCATGTCACATAGTCCCATTGTGCAGGAGATATTTAACATTTTGATCGGAATGATATTTGGGGTTTCCCATAGAAAAACATGGAGTTTGTAATGGACATAATGGGATACCCATCTTTTATTTGCAACTCCTCCTACACCACTGAATGGAATTTGTTGAAACTTACACAGAATCTTGGTCACATATTGCCATTGTGCACTGGATATTAAACATTTTGATCAGAATATTATTGGAGGTTTCCCATAGAAAACATGGACTTTGTCATTGACATAGGGGATGCCATTCTTTGGGGCATTGGGGAGGGTTACATGTATTATCTGCAATTTCGCCTTCACGTTTAACTAGATAAAGTTTCAATTTCATAATTAAGAACACCTGAATTTTCAAAGTAATTGTGAAGCGGAGGGTATCAATGGTGGGCATTGCTCACAGGTTTTTTTACTCTAGTTTGTATAAAAAAGGTGCATAACTCTGAAGTGGCTGGTGATTTGCCTGGTTTTGAATTTAGCTGAGATTTTATGCCCTTAAACATTTTCCCCAAGTTTCATGAAGATCGGACAACATATGTTTGTGTTAGAGAGCGGACAAGGCACAATTTCCATTTTTGTATAAATAAATGGCCATAACTCTAAAGTGGGTGAAGTTGATTGGCTGGTTTTCGAACTTGGCCGAGATATTAAGCCCATAAACATTTTCTCCAAGTTCCATGAAGATCAGATATCAACTGTTTGAGTTATAGAGCAGACAAGGCAAAGTTGCCATTTTTGTCTAAATAAAGGGCCATAACTCTGAAGTGATTTAGCTATGCCCATAAGCAGTTTCCCCTAGTTTCATGAGACTATATTCTAGCAATATTTGTCCCCATACCAGCTCACATTTGAACTGTATTCTTATGAAGAGAAGTTAACACATATTCCATTAGTTTTCTGATAATGGGTACATTGATTTATAGATTTTTGCAATAAGTATTCTTTGGACAAATAGGCCCTCTTACCTACCAATAGTAAAAATAGACTATTCATTTTCTCTGTTGAAATCAGTTGAGCAGTCTAGCTCGAGACTGAGCTAATGCTTTCTTGTTGTGTTTAGAGGAAGTAATGAAGACATTTTCAGACACATTCACAATTCTGACTTACAAATCTAAAACCTGATTACAGAAATCCTTTTTTGGAATTAATTTCCCATGTTAATAAAATGTACCCAGTTTATTATATTTTCATTACAGTAAATAATAATTGTTTTAATCAATATTTCTAGTCAGAGCTTAAAAAGAAACTGAACAATGAACTTTTCTAAATGTTTACATGTGTTTCAGTTCTTAAAAAATCTTAAATTTTTTTTTTAATATTACATTATAAAGTTTTATATTTTATCTTCTTAGATGTTCATGTATGAAAAAGTGAATGGTTTTGGTTTTGGTTATTGAGTTTTACAAATTTAACATTTCAGGGTAAAAACAGTTTTTTCAAGGCATTTGATGAACATCCATTATTACCCACGCAGAATGTAGATGCAATGATCACTAACAACCGAAAGGAGGTATCTTAATAAAAGATCTTTAAAAGCTAGCATGAATCTCTCTCAAAGTTATGGCTTTCCAAGCTGTGACATAAATTTAACAAAAAAAACATTACAGTTTTAGTTCTTGCCAAGATATTGATAACAATGTTATAAAAAAAATTGTCACATGGTATGTTCAATAGGAATTTGCAGAAATGATCAATAGTTATTACACTTCATTGAGAGCTATTTGAAATAAAAATAAAAGATAGTAATATTTGCTGAGGCTTAAGGTGGAGATCAGTATTACTTTTATGTTGTTGCCTAGTAATGTGTGTGATGGTAACTAGTAGTGTAATCTTTTAACTTAAACCACTATGCTTTCAGCCATTGAAATAATAAATGGATTCTTAATGAATAATAAAATGTCTTTTATTCTTTACTACACTTACATATGCCCCTTTTTCTTTCAGTTTTTGTCGAAAGTTATCACTTGTGCTGTTCATGCTAGTGACAGAATGGTGACAGAAAATTTAAGCCCGTTCAAAGGATCTGGTCCAGTGATTTCAAAACCAGGTTTAAATTGGTGTAAACTTGTTATAGAATTGGCAAAAGATTTTGGTCTAGATGTAGATTTCTTTAAAAGGCATCATGTCATCGAGTTATATTCATGTGGCCATGACAGAGAAGCAGAGGAGGTATATACATTTGTTTTATGAATATATTGACTCCCTTAATAGGTCATGTAAAGTCCTCATTGGTCTATTGTTTACAACGTTTCTTGGGCAAGAAAATCACAGACATGAATGTAAAATCCATGTGTAAAAGAGTCTCACAGTGTTCTGAGAATGACATTGAGTCCAATTTTTTCATGCTTTTGAAATAAAAACATGACCAGCAATAGCTGTATATATGTTTGGATTAATAAAGAACTTTTAACATGAAATCAAAGCATCATTTTATTCATTTAAAAAAAAAATTTGCCTTCTAAAAGTTTACAAAGATTACCAGGCAAATCAAAACAAAATTATTGATATAATAAGACTGTAGGTAGATGTTCTTTAGTAAATAAAAATTGTACACAACTTCAAAGTTTAAGGTCGTCATTTTCATATTTTTACAGTTAGAACTTTTAATGGCCAAGAATGTATTTAATGCATGTACATTGTATATCTAGATGGCATGCAGTTCTAGATATTGAGAAGTAATTTTTCACTGTGGCAACTTCAACAATTTTTATACTGTTAGGTAAAATAACGTTCGTTTTAGCTTTAATGGTTTATTGAAGTTAAGTTCCAATTTAAGTTCTTATTGTTATCATTAATTAGATAATATTTGTGTTTTTCAGGTTTTGGTAACCGTTAATGATCGTGAGTCCATAGGAGCAGAAATGCTTCCTATAGCTGGATGTAGAGTAGCTTACCATGTTTTGGTGAAGAATAAGGCTTGGGGTGCAGAATTACTCACTAATGTGTCACCATCTTTGTCTACATGGCTTAAAGTATTGGTAAGGGCTTGTTTATTGTTATTACTTATAGTACTCACCTAAAATAGCATAACAGTTAATTTGTAAGCCTTAGATTGACATTTGTACCAGGAAAGGTTTTCCTAATCCTTTTCTTCATGTCTTGGATCCAGTTTACTGATTAATTGATCCAAAACTAAATGTTGATCAAATATGCTAAAACTACTTCTTCTGAAATACTTGCTGGACATATTGCAATCAGTCAATCACATTAATATTGCCAGATCTTAAAAGTGACACAGGAACAGAATCTTGCAGAACATTAAGAGCTTAAGCAGTGTCATTTTCTATGGATATAAAATGTATACAGAAACTTATTACTGACTCACTTTTTCTCTTTCAAGGAAGGATTCTATTTAAAATGCTTGATGGAGATTGAGAAATAATATTGTCACCTCTGTATTACTGGCATTCCATAATGATTTTAATTACATTTTTGGAAAAAAAATTCCTATAGAATTGGGTATATTTGTGTTACATTTATTTCAGAAACCAGAGAAATTATTCCAACCAGATGTTGATGTACAGAACATAGCCAACCTTTTACAACATATAGCTAACTGTTTACCAGAAGGTTTCACAGACTATGATTTAGCCATCTCTTTAGTAGATCTAGTACAGTCAATGAAACAATAATTGCTACAGTCTACGTACCTGTCATAAATATTATCCTGTTTTTTTCATCATGAAATTCCCATTAAGTATTTTAAATGATAACAATTAAAATTATGTTTTAATTTGACAGTAAGATTTTTATAGAACCATACAGAGCATAGATTGAATTATCTGTAATGTGTCAGACTTCTAGGTCAAGCTGTACTATCTAATGTGTCAGACTTCTAGGTCAAGCTGTACTATCTTCATTTATATTTGTTGGTAGTGTTGTCTACAAGTAATTGTGATTAGGTTGTGAACAACCATTGATGTGATTTCATAAATAACTGGAAAAAGTATTTTGTATTCAAGCTACCTTGTGTATTTGGTTGTTTAAATGCTGCTGGCAGAAGTACCTATAGGATGTTGTAAGCCACTTCTGCATTTTTCCAATTTATTATTTTCAATGATTGAATGTTAAAAATGAGGAAATGAAGTCTTCGTTCATGTATTTAATGAAATCATTGAATGTTGAGTATATTTGTTTGAAAACTGCAAATCCAGACAGAATGTAAGGAATATTCTAACCAGTGGTATCAGAAATCCACCCCTGCAGTCTATAATGTCGAAAATGAACAGTAAAGTTACTCTTAGATTCTATTCAAAAGTGCAGTTTTTTGTTAAAAATGAAATCTTTACAATTTTTGTCTTAAGTGTCCCACAAATGTGGAATTTTCTTAATTACAAAAATTCAAGGAGAATGGTATTATTTGATAATGGAATAAATATTGATCAGAACGTATTTATAAAAATGTCTACTTTCACTGTGCATGTGATTTCAGACAGTCTCAGTGTTATGTATTGTTGATGGATTAAAGTGCAATACCTGTTAATTGTATGCTTAATTAAGTGAATAAATATTGTTAAAATAGTCTTCAGGATTGTTAGAAATTTCACTGAAGAAGATACAATATTGTCATTGTCCAAATGCCATTACAATTTTAAAAGTCATGTACCACACAAAGAATCATGATTTTATTTGGTCATGACAATAAATGCACCATTCTATCTATTTAGATATATTTGTTAAAGGTTTATGATTTCCGAGTGCCAATATTATTTCAAACTATGCACAGATGCACACTGGTGCCTAATAACAGCAATATGCTATTCGAGTCGAATGTGCCTATTATATCAAGTGTTTATCATATACTTTTGTAAAACAAATAAAAGCGCCAAAACATTTTCCCCAGATTGGCAATCAGGCATATATCAAAATGTTATTAACTGCTTCCTAAAATTATTACATGCCTTTACGAAAGAGATCAGAAATTACCGGAATTGTTTAAAAATATGGCATTTAACGGTGAAGCAGACGAACTAAAGAATCGGGCCACAGCAACATAAAATCTTTTTGAGTAAAAATGTTTTGCTCAGCATGAGAATTTTCTCAATTACCATGACAACAAGGAGAAAAGGAAAGATCTGATTGTATGAAATTGAGAAAAAAAATTCTCAGCAAAGAAAATGTTCATGGTGCTGGGTTGGGCCCAGACATTGACAAAACTTTCAGATATATTGAGTCAGTGAAAAACAAAAAGGAAAACCATGATTGACCTTAAAATATTATCTAAGTGGCTTTGAAAAACAAATGGAATAGTAAAGATATTCTTGTACCAGAACTGGATAAGATTTTGATATATCCAAGTCTTTTATTTTCCACAGTTGAAGCATATGATAAAAAGACCAGTACATAACATTTTTGATATCTTGTGCATTTTTAACCCTCGTTTGATATTGGCCCTCAAGCACGTGGTTCTTGTGCCATTATCAAATCTAGGGCTACTAATAATAAGATATCAAAAATGTCATGTAATAGTAAATATCCAACCACACAACTTATTCTAACACACAATCAAAATAAGCATAAACAAGCTTTCAATATTTATTTAAATATAGACAGAAATGTTGTCTTGGCCTTGACTTCTGATTAGATATATCACAAAAGTACTTTGACGATTTTTAGATCACCTGACCTATAGAGTCCTTTGAGTTATTGCCATCACGTGGCATTGATTGATTTACAGGGTTATCATTGTTTTTTGTCAAAAACCATCTTTGAAACTATTTGGCCAATCAGATCAAACCTGGCTTTAATAATCCTTAGAGTGCTTATAGTGTTACCCTTCATAAAAAATAATGGCCACTGTGGCTTAAAATAAAGTTATTGTCTAATATCTTGAAAACTATTATGGATAAAGAAAATCTGGCAGGACTGACATAATATCTAATCTAGCTGCCACCAATTTAGTACAAAATTGTCAGATGACTACTAACTGGCCCATTATGATGATTTTCACTTATTTTAGCATTTTTGCATATTCCAAAAAACTATAAGGTAGAGAAATAAAAAACATCAAACCTGATCATCAAAAACATAGCTCTAGGTGGAAAGTATGGGCCTGTGTGAACGAGTGGTTAAGATTGATCACAGGTGTGTCAAAATTGAGGTTGCAGTTTGAAACCCGACTTCTGTCAATGATGAACACCAGCAATACCAGTTTTTTTTGCGGAGGGTCATAGGATTTTCATTGGACAGCAATATCAGTTTTTTTGCGGAGGGTCATAGGTTTTCATTGTACAGCAATACCAGTTTTTTTTGCGGAGGGTCATAGGTTTTCATTGGACAGCAATACCAGTTTTTTTGCGGAGGGTCATAGGTTTTCATTGGATAGCAATACCAGTTTTTTTGCGGAGGGTCATAGGTTTTCATTGGATAGCAATACCAGTTTTTTTGCGGAGGGTCATAGGTTTTCATTGGATATTCTGGCCATCTCAATAATTAAAACTGGACGCCATGTTCAATGTGAAAATTGCTATAAATGAGGTAAAATCCTCCAAACAAATTCGCAAATAATGTAGGCTGCTCAAATCTCGGGGCATATAATAATTTTGACTGCACAAGTTTCGATTAGCAGTGTTCCTATTAAACATGAACATCATGTCAATAACTAGGCGAATTTATGTCTGTTTAAGCCCACTACTAATAAAAACAAGACGCAATGATAAAGCTGAGGATAGCCTTAGGTTTGAAATGAACTTCAAATAAACCCCCAAAAGAAATACAAAGCAGTGAATTGTCTGAGCGTTTTAGTTGTTTCTTTGAAATGTCATTGTATGTGGAGAACATAGCAGGCCATCAGGAAAGTAAATAGTTGATATACAGTCCTATGTACACACATACATCTCGTTTGATATTCGATATCATACACAGAACTTAATAAAAAGTTTTTGTGCGAAATGGCCTCTTAAAGGGATTTCATTGACCTATGCCACCATGGGAAATAAACTTAAACGTTAGAAACAGTTTTCCATAAATAAAATTGATGTACTCTTCATTTTTTTAAACTGTGGACAAGCTGACTTATAATTTAATTTTTTGATAAGCAAAAGTTTTCTATTAGTTTATCATATCATGTTAATTACATGTTGACTCTACAATGCCTTGAGAAACTATACGCTTCAATGCATTTGAAATTTTCATTAGGGTATTCTGAAATCTGCTCATCTATCTATCTATCTATCTACCATTTAGTGACCGCCTTCAACAGATTGAAGATAATGTCACGATAGGAGTTGCATACAAACAGGATATAGATCAGATGAATACATATATAAATGATTTAAAAAAAAAGAAAAAAGAAGAATAAGAGAAAATAAAATAAAAGTAGATGTGATATTTACAATGATAGAATACATGGAAAATTTATTTATTGTTATTTATTTTTTTTTGAATGACTAGCTTGAACGAGTCCACAGAGTCAGCTTTGATGATGTGGTCAGGGAGGGTGTTCCACTCTGTAATCGTTCTGGGGAAATAAGAATATTTTCTGTAGTCTGTTTTACATTGTGGGATATGATAGCTCTTTGTGTTTGTATGCCTTGTTTGTCTATTTAGAGGTATTAATCTGTTTGAATGTTGGATTGCTACCTCATGGTGGACTATTTGGTAGAACATTGTTAATCTAGAGTTTTTTCGTCTTTCGGATAGGCTTGGCCATTTAAGTTCATGAAGCATGGCACCAACGCTAGATGTTTGTCTATATTTATTATTGACGTAGCGAGCAGCCCTCCGTTGAACTTGTTCAATCTGATCTATATCCTGTTTGAGATATGGGTCCCATACAGTGCAAGCATATTCAAGAGAAGGTCGAACCAGTGATTTATAAGCTTGCTCTTTGATGGTTTTTGAACCAATACTCAAGTTTCTTTTAAGGAAGCCAAGAGTGGAGTTAGCTTTGTTGCATATGTTTTTAATATGAGTATCCCATTTCATATCAGAGCTTATTGTTACACCTAGATATTTCGCTTTGTTGACGTGGTCTAGTATGTGGCCATGCAGAGAATATTTGTAGCTGATAGGGGTTTTGTTTTTTGTGATGCTGATGACGTTGCATTTATCGGGATGAAATGCAATTTTCCATGTTTCTTCCCACCTTTCAAGTTTAATTAGATCTGTTTGTAATGTCTGTGCATCTGAATTTGATTTTATTGTCAGATAGGCAATTGTATCATCGGCAAATAATCGAACAGTTGATGATAAGCCTGATGGAAGGTCATTAATATAATATAAAAACAGACTAGGACCCAGAACAGAGCCCTGGGGAACTCCTGACTCGACTGCGACATAATCAGACTTTTCACCTTCCAGGATAACAGCTTGTTTGCGATCTAAAAGGAAACTTTTTATCCAGTTGTGAACTTCGCCTTTGATACCATAGTAGTTGAGTTTGTGTAACAGTAGTGAGTGTGAGACCTTATCAAAGGCCTTTGAGAAGTCCATAATGAGAACATCTGTTTGTTTACCCGAATCAAGATTAAGTGTGACATCATTTATAAATTTAGTAACTGGGTTTCACATGAATGATTTTTGCGGAAACCATGCTGCAGAGGATATAGAATGTTGTTGTTTTCTGAGTGTTTCATAATGTGTTTAACTATTAGATGTTCCATGAGTTTGCAGCATATGCAAGTTAGTGATATGGGTCGATAATTTTCTGGGTTGTATTTTTGACCCTTTTTGTAAAAGGGTGATACATTGTCAGATCGCCAGTCATCTGGGACTATTCCTGAACTTAGTGACCTTCTGAATATGTGAGTGAGTGCTGGTGCAATTTCGTGAGCCAGTTCTTTTAGGAGTCTAGGTCTGATTTCATCAGGACCGGCTGCTTTGGCAGGGTTTAGGTTTAGTTTTAGCTTTAGTATACCCTCCTCATTGATTGTTAGCTCTGTGATGTCTTCAAATAAAGTAGGTGGTAAATTACTGATGTTAGTGAATTCAGATGTTGTAATATGAACTTTATTAGTAAATACTGACTGGAATTGTGCATTAAGAGCGGTTGCTTTTTTAGTAGGATCTGTGAATAATTTTCCATCTTGTTTGATTTCTGTTATACCATTGTAGTCACTCTTTTTATGTTTTATATATGTCCAAAATTTTTTCATGTTGTTATACTCTGTTTGTGGTTCAGTTGGGAGTATTATCTGTTCAATGTACTTCCAATGGGCAATTCTGAGTAGTTTTTGTACGTGGTGTTTTATTCCTTTGTATTTTTCATTAATAGATTTGTTGCCAGATTTTTTAGCTTTTTTATACAGCCTGTCTCTTTTCTTTATTAGCTGTTTAATTTCAGTGTTAACCCATGGATGGCTATCTTTTGATTTGCAGGTTTTGTGGGGGATGTGATCTTTTACTAGGTTAAGTAATTTGGTTTTGAATTTTTCCCACATTTCATTTACATTTAGTTGACTATTGATAAGTTCATACTGCATATTTTTTATTTCGGTCTTCATGGTGTCCCAGTTTGCTTTTTTGTACAATGGGATCTTTCTAGGTTTTTGTTTGAGTTTTATGGGTGCTACTGCAATTTCAACGAAAACGGTGTCATGGTCCGAGATTCCAGGGAGTATCTCGACTCTTTGTACTTGGTTTGGGATATTGGTGGCAAACAAGGTCAGTGGTGTTATTTAGACGTGTTGGTTTGTTTACAATTTGCGTCAGACCATTGTCATCTAATGTGTTACCTAAAAACTTCTTATTATTGGTCCAACTTGTATACCTTGGGTCTTTGCTATATGTAGTTTTCACTAGTTGAATCTAGATTTAGTAATATATATATTGTGTGAAATTGGTCTTTTATTTTAATGTGGAATTAGAAGCCCAAAGGTATGTCACCAGTGAGCAGGTGCCAGCATATAAGGTATTTATAATGTTTCACTTTCTTTACTTTTACTTTTTCAATTTTCTTGCTGGCAGTTTGCAAGTTTAAAAGATTTTGTAAAGTAATGTTTCATTTTAATACTTCATTACATTAATTTGAATTTCATTGATTAAGTTTTAACATATTGATCCAGTACATTACTATAGTGAGTACTTTATAAGGGTAATCACAGTCCATTTGTGTATTATTATAGTTTACCGTGGCTATATATATCATGATGAGTTGTTCTTAATTAGGTGTTTATTATATTGATTTGTTTTAAACCGTATTTTGCCATTTATTTTCACGTAGAATAACTTGAATGTTTACAAAATGATTTGTCAACATTTTGCATATACTTTGCGTACGTATAGTGAATCCAAGTTGTATTGCTGATATTTGCACTGAATATTAGGATTGATGCTGATATTGACAATATAATATGATTTGTTTGCATAATTATTAATTATTGTTTATTTTGTCTTTTGTAGATCGGTCATTGCTTTCATTTATATATATATAATAAATATCATCCACATTCGTTTTGTATATTAATACATAAAAAGCCTGGCCACTTGGTTACAAATGGCGTCGTCGACAAACACTGAGAAAGCAATGACTGCTGGCAGTAACACCATAACACTGTTCACTTATTAGGGCCGTGTGCAGACATGAAGTCGGAGGTTAGTTCGTAGATAACCGAAGTTTGACGGATAATAGCGGAATTTCACGAAGTTTTTCGAAATGTCTAATCGTCCCACATGTAAGTCTTTACAAAAGCAGCTTTTGGAATTGCAACACCGTATGAGTGAAATGTCAATGAAACCTAATGATGATGAAGAAGACTTCAAAGATTCTGATAATGATAAAAAACGTTCTGTGGTGTATGTTCAGCAGGATAGGCGAGTGCCGAAATTTTCTGGATATAATATGTCAGTGGAAGACTGGATCGAAAAAGGCTTTAACAAAAATCGTTAATACAAAGTTACTTTGCTAACAAACCTTTACAAATTTTAGCAATTGACTTTACTGTACTTGAACCTGCTCATGGAAAGGAGAACGTTCTAGTAATGACTGATATATTTACAAAATTTACTCGTGCAATACCGACAAAAGATCAGAAAGCAGAAACTGTTGCAGAAGTTTAAGTAACTGAGTGGTTTTGCATTTATGGAGTACCTGAGCGTTTACATTCCGATCAAGGTCGTAACTTCGAATCTGACGTCATCCGCCAGCTTTGTAAACTTTACAATATTAAACGCACACGTACAACACCGTATCACCCAGAAGGCAATGCACAATGTGAACGGTTTAATAGAACTTTGCACAATCTTTTGAAATCTTTACCTGTAAACAAAAAGAAAAACTGGCCAAAATATTTACCTGAACTTGTGTTTTCCTACAATGTATCAATGAATTCATCTACTGGCTACAGTCCGTATTATTTATTGTTTGGATGTCAACCAAAGTTACCCGTTGATTTTTTGTTAGCAAATAATGAATCTAATGAATCTGAAGTAATTTTAGATGAATGGGTTGTTGAACATAAGAAACGTCTACGCTATGCTTATGAAAAAGCTGGGGAGCAGATTAAGGACTGTGCCGCATACCGGAAACAACAACACGACAGGCGACGTTTCAATCCTGAAATTCTTGTTGGTGATCTTGTCTACATCAGGAACCGTGGGATAGTTGGACGTAACAAAATTCAGGATATATGGGACTCTACCGTTTATAAAGTGGTAAATGTAACAGAAAACACGGTGGTTGTCGAACCTAGAGATGGAGCTGGAATCTCAAGAACTTTAAACCGTCAACATGTGTTGAAATGTCGACAAGAATTCGATGCTGCTGATAATGATGATGATGATGTACTTTCTGCAACCGATTCTCTTGATAGCGACAGTGATGAAACATTGGTTCCACGGCGAACAACTAGGACAACTGCTGGTAGACATTCTAACCCTAATAAATTACAATGTGCTGTTCATTTTTCGTAACGCTTTTTGAATTTATATTTGTGTTTATATGATGACTATATGCTTATTTGTCTTATGCTTAGGGAGTATGTGGAGTATTTTGTGAGTACTTTATAAGGGTACACAGTCCATTTGTGTATTATTATAGTTTACCGTGGCTATATATATCATGGTGAGTTGTTCTTAATTAGGTGTTTATTATATTGATTTGTTTTAAACCGTATTTTGCCATTTATTTTCACGTAGAATAACTTGAATGTTTACAAAATGATTTGTCAACATTTTGCATATACTTTGCGTACGTATAGTGAATCCAAGTTGTATTGCTGATATTTGCACTGAATATTAGGATTGATGCTGATATTGAAAATATAATATGATTTGTTTGCATAATTATTAATTATTGTTTATTTTGTCTTTTGTAGATCGGTCATTGCTTTCATTTATATATATATAATAAATATCATCCACATTCGTTTTGTATATTAATACATAAAAAGCCTGGCCACTTGGTTACAAAACTAACAGGTGATTAAAATTCCAATAAAGTTTTTCATAATGATTAATCATCTTCAAGTAACAGTACTAATTCTGTGGCTCCCTTGCGAAGATCTCGCCGTAAAAATTCAGATAAGGTTTTTATTAGTTAAGCTACATTTTATTTATATTATTACTAATTTGTTTTGCAAGAATCAAATCCTCAGCTTTGGTATTGCACTGAGCCTTCTGTAAATATTCCAAATTGCGTTGTTGCTTAAAGCCCTTAAAGTGAGCTATAATATCTACCAAATCGTGCAATTCAGTGATGTCCAATGAAACGATCCTAGAAAAATGTCTTAAATCAGTGGTTAAGGTAGTTAGTCATCTACTATTGATCGTGTGTCAACACTGAGGTTGGAATCTTACTGTGTGCTCGACTCCAACCATAATTGACAAGGATTGCCAAGGTTGTTGGTTTCAGCGGATACTCTGTTTTCCTCTCCCATTTGAAACGATGCCGCTATGTAGCTAAAAATTGCTGAAAGTGGCGTTAAACTACAAATAAACGCACATAAACCAGGGATAAACAACTTCATAAGCATTTTAATCTGGTTTTTAACACCAACAAAGTAAATTTTCCCGTGTTAGCAGGTTAGTAGGCAAAGGTCGTTGAAAATTTCTTTTGACGCACGCTTTTAAATATTACGTGTCTGCATATCTATTCAGTTATATTTATATTGTCATTACTGATCTTAATTTCCATAAAACTGAACTCGATACTTAAAATTTACATTTTAATTCTTCGCTGAATTATAGTTTAAAAAAACAAACCACTTCAGTCTACACTACTATTTTTACTTCTAATTGCTCCACATGTATCAAATAATATACAATTACGGCCCTTGGAAGAGGTGAATATCTAAAATTGTCAACCAGAGGTGGGGTTATTTCCCTGAGGGCTTTAGCCCGAGGGAAATAACCCCAGCGAGGTTGACTATTTTGATATTCACTGATTTCAAGGGCCGTAACTGTTTTATTATAACGAACAAACAGTGGACTGGAATATCATATGCTGTGCATTTGTGTTTTTATCATGTTTATGTTGAAACTTGTTTATTTCAAGGGTTATTCACCAAGGGTTATTCACCGGTGAATAATAGGGTTATTCAATGGACATGGGTTTTTGAAAAGGTTATTCAACTTTTGTACGAATTTGAAGAAAAATACCCAGATTATTTCACGTCACGTGACCTTATTTCATCCAATTAAATCAATTACTAATTCAGTAAGGTATAACAAACAATATTATTGGATACCAAGTTACTCCAATTACATTTCTAATAAATATTGTCAACAAAATATAACTATTAACACTGTAGATTTTATTTATGTGATTTGTTTTCTTGCAATTACCGGAAATTAATTTGTCGATTAATTTAGGGTAAAAATATATCAGAGAATTAAAAATTAACAACAACAAGCAGAGAACGCAGAGTTGATAAAGCAAATATAGGAAGTCCAGAGCACCCCTGAGTTGAGAAATATTGCGTGCCCTTACCGTTTGTGTTGGATATACATGTTCAACGTATGTTTACTGTTTATGGTCAATTTGAGGTGCATACTGGATGACAGCCACGTTTTCTGCACTGCAGGCTACAGATATAGTGTAACTAGCTTTTTACTAGATGTCCTCCCGGATACTATTTCTAAAAGACATAGGGCTTTGAGGGCCTTTTTTTGTCCAATGATTTGTTAAAAAAATAAAGCTGCGATTGTAATGTTCAAAATGAATAAGTAGAAAAATCATTATATTATTCTTTAATTATTTTAATATCTTTCTTACGACATCTCAATATGCTAATAGCATCAATTTTGCAGACGTTTTTAAAATGCATTCACAGTTTCTAGTTGAACTTTTGCAGTTTACTATTCAAAATATTTAGTTTCTCGTTCAACAATCGCAGTTCCTAGTTCAACATTCGTGTTAAATCACTTGTCTTATATCCATGACAAATTAGCTGATACATATCTAACAATATAGCATTGTACTTGATTAGAAAATTCGGTATTTGCAACCAGCTCTCAACCCAAAATATGCCCCGACAAAACATGAAGTCCTGGAAAATCATAGATCCGTTTTGTGTTATTTTGGCATTTGACCAAAGATGAGCTACAAGACCTTTTATTAAGCTACTGTCCTTATAAACAAAATATGTATAGATGAGCTATTTGTTTTTCTCTACATCTATCAAACTTTTAACATTTATTTTGTCAGCAGTTCAAAAAGAGCTTCGGAGCTATTGACAAACAAGCTCCTGCAGAGATGGCGTGAAAAACATTTGGATACTGAACATTTCTACAAATCTGGTAAGAGAACCTTCCGCCTAGGGAACTCTGCATAGAGTTGAGTTAGGACCTTTTAAAGTTTTGTAACTTTTTTAGCGACTATTCTCAAAAAGGATAATTAAAAGAATTGATACGCCTTTGCTTCATCAAAACGAATTGAAAACTTGGATACAAATATCTGCTTTTAGGTCAGGGAAACTCATATTTCGTTCTTAACATTCTGATTCTAACAAAACATTATCATTATCATTATCATTTGCTAAAATCATCAGAATGCTTAACTTTGGTGGACTTGTTTTTCAAACAGACGTTTGGCATACCAATCGGTACTAAATGTGCTCCCCTTCTTGTTGATTGGTCCTCTATACATATATAGCTGATTTATATAATGAGATCTTAAAAACAAAGACAAAATGTTAGCTCTCTCCTTCAATTTCATGTTCAACTATATAGATGACGTGCTTTTATTGAATAATCCGGTGACTATGATGATCGCATCTACATCAATGAACTTAAAATTAAGGACTTCGCAGGAGTTGCGCCTAACTTTTTATTGGCTAGTCAATTGTTGATTTTTGTGTTGTGTGGCTTTTTGTTTAGTTGTTATCCTCCTTTTTCAACCGCGGTTTTGTCAGTCCTTGACTTATCGTTTCGTGCACAGTCCTCGGTATCTTGGTTTTTTTTTATTTAGTACGTACGTAACTAATTTAAACAAAACGTATTATTTTACCAATAGACTGAAAATATGATCTTGTAATATAATAGCTGTATATACAAGGTAAACCGACAGGAAAATTTCATTTTACTCTATAAATTAAATTTGTTTAAACTTAATTTAAAATTTAAACAATTTATGATACAAATCAACCGTATAAAACGTTCCTGAATGTGGACCACGACAGTACTATCAAGGCGTTATGGGCTATTGTATGGTACACATATGGGTCGTGGTTTGTTATTTAAGATATGTCGTACTGATAAACACGGGGTTAACACAAGTTTGTCTCGACGACCTGGAAAACATTCGATGTATAATTGTGTTGTTGTTTGGGGCGGGGGGAGTTTAGGCTGGATTTCATGAAGTGAATTTTGAACTTCGAGATCCAAACAATCATATTAGAAATACGCTGAATGACTGGACAGCGTTTGCAATAATTTCATCACTTAAGGCTCTCTTGATCCACGGCTGTGTTTCCATGGATTCCAACATAACCAGAAACCCACAATCTCTACTATTTATTTAATTGAATAATTAGAGTAAATGGAATTTCAAGTTGTTGTTTTCAATTCTAAGAAAACATGACAACAATACAAATAAATAATAAGAAACCGACCGAACAATAAGAGCCAAAAGTCAAGGGACAAATCCGGATATAGACAAACATATACAACCAAAAACACACAAACAGAAAGAGTAACCAGAACCCCGTAAAAACCATGGGTGCACGCAGGTGCTCCGGACGAGTAATCAGTGCTTGCCTCTAATAAGACAACCGTTGTTATGTCTAGAAAAAAGTCCAATTAAGGAATAAGAAACACTACCCATGATGCAACGAAAATGTCACATCGTATTTGAGAGACTGATTTTCCATAACGATCAATTGAGTCATGGCCATAGAACTTCTGGAGAGATATAATCAACCTAGGTACAACAAACTCTTGTTTTAGAAGTTTAGTAGTCAACAGCAGTGATCGGACTAGAAAATCGGAATAACGATCGCAGGATATATAATAACGTATAAGTTGTGAAATGTAGACAAAACACGCTGGAGCTGATGGAATGTTGCTGTCGATGAATAGAAAGTTGACAATTGGAAAGTTCAAGTACGGCAAACTTGTCGTACAGTCTAGTTTGTAGTTTTCCTTAGTCTATTTCCAGAAGTAGGTCTACCTTAGTGTGTTGGTGGCGTCTTTAATTTCAAGCTAGCTATGGTAAATTTAATGCAAATAGTCACCATATTCTGTTGAAAAACGTGTACTCCAAACATGACGAACATGTTGTCGAATAATAGGTTCTTTCATATGTTTTTGGGAAAGAGCGGTTAATCTTTCACGTGTGATAGAAATTTTATGTCTTTTCGCGAGTGGAGCGCAGCGTAACGAGCCAAAAGACATAAAAACTTCTATCACGAGTGAAAGTTCACACGGACTTTCCCAAAAACGTATGAAAGTACATATTTCTTCCGTAAACCAACAACTTTCACATCGCTATAACCTATAGACGCTCCATTGTTTTAGACTCCATTGTCTCCGACGTCCAATCAGAACGCCGGAAATATTAAACATCATAGAAGGACGTTGTTATACTTCCATAACAACGTTCTTGTTTCTGGCGTTTTGATTGGATGACTCAGCAAGTACAGATGTGTGCGCGTGAGCTCATCTGTAACAAAAATCGGCCATTTACGGAAGAATAGAAAATCTAGCATTTGACAGATTTGGTCTTCGTTATATTTATTATTTGGTTTAGAATTATTGATGACAAAGTAAGTTCTTTCGTGGCTACTAACCAGTTATTTATATCGTATCTTTCCATTTTTCTTGAAAAAGCTGATTTAATAAGATCTTTAAGCCTAGTTTTAATATGCATATGAGGGATGGCCGTGTAAAGTGTCGAAAAATAAAAATGTTTTAAATCTGTTACATTGGGTAAGAGACCCAGACCTCAAGATGTCTACTAGGTCTTTTGAAATTTTTTATATCCAAATTTCATTTATGCCACTCCTGGAGTAGAAAGTGTCACTTTATTTTGTAAGTCCCGTTTTTATTGTTGTTAAATAGTGGTCAGGAGTTGTGATAGTGTTTTGGTCGTACACTAAGACGATCATCCTATGAAACGCTGTTTATATGGATTTTTGTGGAAGTTTTCGTATCCAATACAAAAAGGGGAGACCACAATCTTCAACTTTGATTTTGAGACCAAAGGAGTAGAAAGTGTCACTTTATTTTGTAAGTCCCGTTTTTATTGTTGTTAAATAGTGGTCAGGAGTTGTGATAGTGTTTTGGTCGTACACTAAGACGATCATGCTATGAAACGCTGTTTATATGGATTTTTGTGGAAGTTTTCGTATCCAATACAAAAAGGGGAGACCACAATCTTCAACTTTGATTTTGAGACCAAAGGATGTCAACACCGATCTGTGATTTTCACTATTCCAATCTTTGAAAGCGCAGTGAATGTGTAAGATTGCAAGTGAACTGCCCATGCCTAACTTATTAATTAAACACTCTATAATGTTTTTTGCAGGTAAAAATAATGTTGTTAGGGGCCTTATCTGCTGACACAACATATTTGTCATGAATGTCGGACAAAGTTTAAGGAGCATCAAGATTTCTAAAGATTGATGATGCTTTAGTGATCATAGACCTTCAGTAACGAATTATTCTTATTTGAATCAATGACCTCAAGGCCTTTACCCTCTCAGCCAAGATACCGATATCAACCTCCTGGTCTTCTTGTTTTGCACATTTTCTGACACGTCTTTCATCTGAAAAAGCAACAACTTAAGTTCAAAAAGAATAGCAGGTGTTAATACACTAACTGTTGAAGTAGCGGACAGAAGACGGCGAGTTTAAACTAGCGACTTCAACTTTGTTATCAAACTGTACAATAGTCAGGATAGTAAGATTTTATTTCAGCAAAACGTCATTAATTACTAAAGTGTTACTTTAAGATTTTTAATGCTGTATCTCCGGTCATAAATAAATGCATGTTTTCGATTTAACTATATGGTATAATATAGAATTTAAATTTTATTAACAATTGTATCGAAATTTACACCAGAAATTTCCTAATTTTCATATACCGAGTAGTATTTAAAGGAGTGGGGAGTTTCAAAAATATTTTCGTGGAAAAATAAAAAAACGTAGAAAAACTTTTTATTTTTGCATATTGCAAACCTAGCCTAATTCTTCTTGATACAGAGAAGGCTCGTTGGCTTCTACTTATAAACTATATTTACACTAGATTGTTAATATTTAATACAGTTTGAAAGGATTATTATATACGTAAGTTTGTAATATTATTCGGGATCATGATTCATAATCCTTTTATAAAAATGCATCTAATTAAAATACATTGGTGTATATTTATTGAAAAAGACAAGTATGAGTGTCATATCAATTTATTATTTTCTTAAGAATAATTTATAATTGTAATTGACGTATATCCCATTCCCAAATTTATTATAAATATATGTGACAGTCCTGAATATGGATATTATCTTTCTTATGGTAAAAAAATGGAACGCTTTCTATATATATTACAACACGATTTTTTTATATTTAGTGTGATCACAATTATTGAACTGTTGCTTCACAGTCGTATTTCCTATCTCTGTGTACGCAATGAGTGTGTTCACGTTTCTCCAACATTTCATTTTTGAAGTATAAAATACGTTGGAAAAACAAAACAATTAGATATTGTGAGCAATAGTTCAGCTATATCTTAGACATTGTTAATTTCAACACAATTAAACATCATAATGTACATGTATAACCTAAAAGACATGTAAAAACTTGAAAAATACCCAAGAATGATAAATTATCAGGTCCCCATTAAAACAATTCATAAAAAACAAAAGCAAAAAAACTAAAAGCAAAAAAAAAAACAAAACAAAACAAAAAAACAAAACAAAAAAAAAAAAAAAAACAAAAAAAAACAAAACGAAACAAAACAAAACAAAACACAAAATCATAAAAAAACCACTAAGGTCTAAAACATGCATCTGGTTTATTAGTGTATATCTAATGGTTCTGTGATGTTCAGTGCGCACTAGTCCAACAATATTCAGGACTATTACATCAAACAATACGTTAGCTTTAAGCCATATAATGATGTATAATAAGGTAAGAAAGTAAGTTTTACACCTGCACCCCGTAGACGAATGTTGACAATGTCATTTTAGGAGTTTACAATATAAGGGTATTGAGTTGTGATTCCTCGCACCGATTTTACTCCGCCACATGTGACTGTTCTAAGCCGGTAGTTTACCGTTGTCGTTCTTTCTGTTATTTGTTTTCCGGTAATTTTTGGTGGTTTGCTGTTCTATGTAAATTTTGATGCTTGTGTTTGTTTCTCAATATCTCACTATTAGTAATAGAGTTTTTATAAGAATACATTTTGTTTATATTGTTTTAGCTGATGAATATGTTGCCTAAATGGAGGGGATGTATATACGCTGTGTCTGCTAACAATTTATTTCAGATTCAGATGTATTTCTGAGTATAATGTGATTAAAACAAAACAACAGATCAACCCAAACAAGCGAACTATCCAGACTAAAAAAAATCTATTAAAAAAATCCAAAACACGAAGACCATGTGTTAGCGTTACTCTTAACAAAACTGGAGTAATGTCTCTTACGTCACTTGCAGATAAATGTTGATAATCAGCAACCATCAATGTCACAAGATGGATATTTCAATCGGCCGAATTTTTTTGCTTCTTGAAGGAAATATCTTTAAGATTTATAAAAAATTATCGGTTAACTTTTAGAAAGCATCGGCTTGCACTTGTTAATTACCTGCTGACTGTTCGGTTCATAATCGGCTTTTGAAAACTATCGCTTTATACCTGTTTAAAGTCTCGGCTTAATTTGAAAAGTAGACTTATGAAAAAAAACACCATGCGTGGAATAAAAAGGATCGGCTTACTTCTTATTCGAGATTAACTAGTTGCAAACTTGTTGCTATTAGATGTTTAAAATAGCTTACAACAAGAGTTTTGATTTTTTAATGTTAAATTACATGTACAAGTAAGCTGATGATGCCGTTTGATTCGTAGGTATCCAACACTGGAACAAAAAGCTGTCAGTTGTACAGCAATTGAAAACAATGAACGAAATGAGAATATGCTCTATAGATTTGTTATTGACTTCACTAAATTTATTTTGACCACTATCGACGCCATATCTCAATTACGATTGCTGTGTACTAATCAAGGTCTCCGGACTCTCTCTCTCTCTCTCTATCTCTCTCTCTCTCTCTCTCTCTCTCTCTCTCTCTCTCTCTCTCTCTCTCTCTCTCTCTCTCTCTCTCTCTCTCTCTACATGTTTTCTAACGCACAAAAAGCAAAAAAAAAATAATTGCGGCATCAGGTACATGTATAACGCAGGAAAACGTTTTAACATTTTTGGAACATCATTTGTGGAACTCACTTAAATGTTTATTCTAACATTTATTTTGATGTAAACGTAATGTTTGCTCCATTATTGTTATCACTCAAATTAAAGGCATAGACGAATTAAGCAACTCGATAAAAACGAATTTCTGTGTTGCCATGGTATTACAATAGAGTGGGTTGGTTCAGTTTTATTTAACTGTTCCTATATAGCGGTTTGACCTCTGTTATTGTTTACCTACCGGGGTATATTTCAGTGTTTAAACGACATTTGTTTAATATAGTGTATTGATTTATCAGCTTGATGTACCCAACATATTAACTTCCTAGTTTACCGAGAATAAAAAACATTATCAAAGGATTTGCCATTACTTCCCTCTAAAACTGCAAAATAATGTATATTAATTACGGAAATCGGATGTGACGTTGCGTAGAAAAAAAAACAGAACGGCAATAACGAACACATCGATTTTAGTTGATGACAAAATAAAGTGAAAATTGTCACGATTAAATGACATAAAAACTCATACACGAAAGACCGGATAAGAAATTGAGCGTTAATGTTTTATAGTGACATCATAAATGTGATATTTTAAAGACAATTCGAAAAATTGCAGAAATTCTAAATAATTTAACAAAGTACATTAGAATGTGTCAGAAACCTATATTGTTTGTTTTCCAATTTTGTCTTTAGAACTGCTCTGCAACGAATAATCGCACCCTCGCTTTTTTGGGGTTAATCCGACATTTCAAATGCTGTCAACATGGCCAATACATCATGCCCTTTATTACAGCAGCTACGAGGTTTATATCATTATTGATTTTAATGTAATATTTTTCTGTAGCAGACATTAGCAATCACCAGATAAAGTAGACCGACTGGAATTTACGATTGAGCAATACCGTCTGTTGATATGTCTGTGGCCTTTATGATGATATAATAATACCCGCTGGCCATGTTATTGTACATTTATCAATACCAATAATCATGTTTCATGTGAGAAAAAAGTTTTTTTACTGAATATAAATTAACACTTCATCTAGACATGATAGATAATGAATAGTGAATCATCACTTTCTATATTGAATCTAAAAGTTAGGTGTATACACATTGGATTCGAATTTGAATGTTATATACAAGATAAAATATTTTTTTATAAGATTAAAATTAATGACAGGCAATATATTCTTCTTATTTAAATCTCTGCAGGGGAACACACCAATAAGGCAAATCTGTATATAGTTGACAACGTTCCTCCATTATTCCGCGAATGAACCATCAGTGATCATTTTGCTAAACCCCTTCTACTAACCAGTTTCCTGTTACATAAATAACATAGTAAGCAGACGATTAATGATGATCTACTTCTATTTGTAAGTACATATTTTGAAGTATTTTTGACCACCTGAATATACTAACGATTGTTTCTTTGTAATGAAATACGTTATTGTAGGGGTCGAAAAGCAAACACTTAAGAGATTCTTATAAAGGAACTAGTCTTTTTGGGATTCAGACCCCTTGTTCCATTAGTTCCACTAAAAAATACATGCCGGCCTCGGTATCAGGAGTCATATGCATGAAATTGAAAATGGCTTTTGTTTAACTTCTGCTAGTACGATGCTATACGTGTATTATTCGGTTAGTATAAGGATGTGTATTTCTCTCAATATTGACCAATAATTCGTTTTAATTAGGCTCAGATATTCAAATTTATTGTGAACAATACATAGCTTTTTACAAAGAACATGAAGGTTTTTATAGATGATGGATACCAAATAAATATAAATGCAGACACGTAGAAAATTGCATTTTATTAACAAAAATACAGCTAAAACAATAATATCACAGATGGCCGAGACACAATTAAGATTCTATATGATAACAACTTATGGTATATAAATATAAACTTCTTTCAACGAAGCTTTCAGATATGTACATTTTAACATTCGAAGACTGTAATTGAAAATTACATTTTTTTGCCAAACCAAAATATTAAAAATATTATTAAATTTCGTGTTTTTAAAAGAAATCTGTTATCATCCCTACTCTGAATCCATACATATTTACAACATAAATTAGGTCAAAATCATATACCTTGATCACGCGCTACCAAGGCTTTATATATACTGTATATCTTGAATAGCGTTCGTAAATAAAAATATTATTCTTCGAGAATATTTTTAAGTGGTGTTATAAATGGGTATTTTCATTATGAAATTACCCATGTTATGATACTTTTATAAACCAGTGACATCTAATGACTTGTTTGACATAATAAACAACACACAATAGACTTAACTTTATGGTCCATTTCATAAATAAAAAATTGTATTAACCCAGTGAAAGTTCCTGTGTAATTTAATTCAGGGAAATTCACTGTTTTAAATCTAATGTTATTTCAATACAGGGAATATTTCCTGTATTGATTTGATGTTTGTTTATTATAAACTGGTCAAGTTCGCGTGTAAGTCATTTGTTAATATAATAGCTAGCACCGCACTGTACACTTTAACTGCCTATAAAATACTATAGACATCAATTTTCTAGCATGCCTCAGTCGAACAAATTTTAGTTTACGATATGTAGAAATACACATGTTCAAGGCCCGATGGCCTTTCCGTCAGTAGCCTATTATCGCCACAAAAATATATTTTGTTTAACAAAAAGAAATTTCAATTTACATGTAGCCCCATCCTCAAAATCAGGGTTTCTGTGTCCACATGTGTCCACGAAAAGGACACATGGGGACACAGAAACCCTGATTTGTGAGGATGATGTAGCCCTATTATCACATATAATCATAAACATGCGAAAGAAAAAAAACACATGCACTACGCCCTTATTTAAACTATTCAGACCGAAAATACCACATTGAAGCATGACGTGCAATGTACTAACATTTAATATACAAATACAGAGTAGAAACATAAATAGTTTAATCAGAATGTTTCTAAGATTACACAACCAATTCATAAAAGAAACAACAAGAAATTAGAAATACTTCGACTGTAAATGCAAACTATGTTAACCCCATCCCCATTTTCTCCAACAGACAGGAGTAAAATCATGTGCCTTAGTGTTGGGGTTTAGTACTACTGAAATCTAATTTGAAACAATGATCTAGAACCTAGTGTCAGGTGTAGAGGCACAAAACGCAATCTTCCCACTCAAAAGTAGGACAGAAACGTGAAATAAAAGCCGATTAGAAGTAAAATATTACAAATATAAAAATACACGTATAAATACATATATGGACGGCCTAAATGTAAAAATTTAAAGACGGCAGAAAATACATTTTGTTCAATACACCCCAAACTCACTTTCATTTGATTATTGCAAATTGTAAAGTCAAACACATTGATTGCTGCTAATCCGATTATCTGCTCTTGCTCTTTTGTCAGTGATTATTGTAACGCAAATACTCGTATCCATATATTTGATACACACATCGTTACCATTGCAACCAACATCAGATGACTTATTGAACGTTTATGTATTGAATAACCTACAATAAACATGCTTATAGATAACATCGAAAATTTAAAACCTAATATATATTTATATACTTATATATTCATATGTTATGTAATTTATTCAAGCCTGGTAAGAACTAAAGCCTTGCAATTGAATTTCAAAATTGGCAGGTTAATTGACGAATAAGACTATCTAAAGCATATGGTTAACCATAAAGAAGCAGTGTTTTTATTTATGGTAATACAATGTTTGCCTCAAGCTTAAAAAATTCCTAATTAACGTCAGGAGATATATTCTGTTTTCTTAACCTGATCTATATTTAAACTGTCTTTTAAATTTAAAGTATGTGATGGTAAGACATTGAATGTAATCTATAGAGTTGATAGAGTTTTCATTTATTTTGTATACTGTCCTCGTTATTGGGATGTCGTATAGACATCCCAATAAATATTTTTGCCAGATATAATAATAATGCATACCTTCAGAAAAACTGTTACTTAAACACTTTGTAGCTTCATTTGACGACAGGCATGCTTGAAACAAAAATATAGATATATGTCCATTATATAAAATTTATGGTTCATATTTAACACAAAATAACAGCAATACGACTTGAAAGTATACATGTGTAAATTTTGTCTGAAGGATTTCTTAACAAATCGGGTAGAAACGCGCATTTAACATGAATACTTTATTATAACAATTTAAGGAGAAATTATTTTCCACACCCGCTTAATTGACAGGTCAACTATCTTGAGCGTCAGGCACACAAAGAAGTTGTATAAGACAGACAAATATCGCAAACGAAACGCGTGGATGTATAACACTTGAATGTCGTAGTAACCCACTGAACAGATCCAGAATTTATATTATATGTAAATAAAAGAGGACCTCAGTGGCCGACTGGTCAAGTAAGTGAACGTAATATGTTCCATTATGTTCACTTGTGGTGAACATCTATATATTCAAATTAGAAGTACACAGATATAAATGCATAAATACATTTTAAATTTCGATATTCTTGATGTTAAAATAAAGCAACACAACTCTTACTTATAAATACATTTTCTGAATCTGTGATTGAAATTAAAAATAAACAACACAAGTTATAATTTTTAAATTAAATTAATCAAAATGCGAAGAAATCGCAGATTTATACGTATTATATATTCTCGTTTATAAAACAGTACCAGTTGCTAAATATATTAAAGCTAAAAAGCCTACCTCCTGTCCCAAAACTATTTTTCAGGCATGTGACAGCTGTATTTACATTTGTCTTTAGACAGTCTAAAAAGGGAATGAAATACTGGTGCGTTTTCAGAAACTTCTATAAACAATATCCCTTTCAGTAGTTACACATATTACATTTATGGATTGTATGTTAAAAACAAATGTCACATTTTAAGCTATTGTGTTTCAATATACTAAGATCAGCCTCTAACTTAGACCTACTTGTAGAAATAGATTCAGGAAAACTACAAACTAGGCTCTACGACAAGCGTGATGACTTCAACTTCATCGACAGCAACATTCCAGCAGCTCCAGCGTATGGTGTGTACATTTCACAACTTGTACGTTATTCTAGATCCTGCGATCGTTATTCAGATTTTCTAGACTGATCACTGCTGTTGACTGCTAAACTACTCAAACAAGGGTTTGTTGTACCTAGGTTGATGTTATCTCTCCAGAAGTTCTATGGTCGGCACCACGACTTAATTGATCGTTACGGGAAATCAGTGTATCAAATACGATCTGACATTTTCGCTGAGTCATAGGTAGTGTTTCCTATTCCTGGATTTGACTTTTCCCTAGACAAGACAATGAGTAACTCGACGGGTGTCTAATTAGAGGCAGGCACTGCTTACTCGTCCGGAGCACCTGAGTGCACCCATGGTTTTTATTGGGTTTGGGTTACTCTCTTTCTGTGTTTTATGTTTTTGATTTTTGTGTTGTGTTTGTCTATATCCGGATTTGTAAGAAAAATAGCAAAGAAAACCGACCGAACAACAAGAGCCACAAGTCAAGGGAAAGTTACAAATCCGGATATAGACAAAACGCAACACAAAAACCAAAAACACAAAAAACAGAAAGAGAGTAATCCGAACCCAATAAAAACCATGGGTGCACTCAGGTGCTCCGGACGAGTAAGCAGTGCCTGCCTCTAATTAGACACTCGTCGAGTTACTCATTGTCATGTCTAGGGAAAAGTCAAATCCAGGAATATGAATCACTACCTATGACTCCGCAAACATGTCAGATCGTATTCGAGACACTGATTTCCCATAACGATCAATAAAGTCATGGTGACGACCATAGAATTTCTGGAGGGATAACATCAACCTAGGTGCAACAAACCCTTGTTTGGGTAGTTTAGCAGTCAACAACAGGGATCGGTCTAGAAAATCGGAATACCGATGGCAGGATCTAGAATAACGAAAAAGTTGTGAAATGTTGACTCCATACGGTGGAGCTGCTGGTATGTTGCTGTCGATGAACGGGAAGTTGACAATTGGAAAGTTGAAGTCATCACGTTTGTCGTAGAGTCTAGTTTGTAGTTTTCCTGAGTCTATTTCTAGAAGTAGGTCTAAGTAAGAGGCTGAGCTTAGTGTATTGGTGGTGTCTTTAATTTCAAGCTCGCTAGGGTAAATTGAATGTAAATAGTCACCAAATTTAGCATTGTTGAGGGACAAAACATCATCAATATAGCGGAATGTTAAATTAAAGGTCTGGGCCAGTGTCTTTTCTTTCTTCTTCAGCAGGCCGTCTTGGAACTTAGCCTCATAAGAGTACAAAAACAGGTCGGCAAGGAGAGGAGCACAATTAGTACCCATTGGAATACCAACAGTCTGTTGAAAAACATGTCCTTGAAACATGACCAATATATTGTCAATCAGAAAATCTAACATATGACAGATTTGGTCTTCAGTATATGTAGTTGTAGATTTAGAGTCATTAATGACGAAGTAAGTTCTGTCATGACTAATTACTAGGTATTTGTATCGTATCTTTTCGTTTTTCTTGAAAAAGCAGCGTTTTATAAGATCTTTAAGCCTAGTTTTAAGCTGGATATGAGGGATGGCCGTATAGAGTGTCGAAAAATCAAATGTTTAATGCTGTTACAATGGGAAAGAGATCCACACCTCAAAATGTCTATCAGGTCTTTTGAATTTTTTAATATCCACATTTCATTTATTCCACTCCTGGAGTAAAAAGTGTCGCTATATTTTTGAAGCCCCGTTTTTACTGTTGTTAAAATAGTGGTCAGGAGTTGCGATAGTGTTTTGGTAGTACACTTAGACGATCCTGCTATAAAACGCTGTTTGTATGGATTTTTGTGAAGTTTTGGTATCCAATACAATAAGGGGAGATCACAATCTTCCACTTTGATGTTGTGACCAAAGGGTGCCAATATCGATTTGTGATTTTCAAAAATCTCCTCTTTTGTAAGCGCAGTAACGGTCCCATGGTTTTTGGCTTTTGTTGTTCGGTCGGTTTTCTTTGCTACTTTCTTATAGGCAAATTTATTTAAAGAAATATATTTTATTTTTGTTAAACAAATATTCAGAGCCATCACATAATATTTTGATAGATGTGCTCGTTCAATTTAATGATTATAATTGTGTATACAAAACAGACCTTAAGCCAAACACGAAAGTATACAATATCGAAACATAACATTAGGAATGTACATCAGTTACTTGATAAATTCACAAAACAAAGCAAAAGAGATCTAAATAAAATAACACTAAAGATTAAATCTATCTATAATTTCCCTTAATGGAATGTTCATAGTAAGTGAAAGCAGTCAAGTATTATTTTGTAGATGTGGGGGTTGTATGCAATTATAGTCGTGTAATTTCCTGATAATTCACTTTTAAAATATCATATGTTAAATTTAAAAATAACTGTTTGGAAGTTCAACGAAATCTTATCTTACCTCCATACTTGATCTCTAGACACGTGACATTTACCAACGTACTATTCACACATGCTACAAGCAGTGAAATATAATTAAGAAAAAATCTGTTTACATGCAAGCAAAAAATAATATTTCAGAACTTCGATTTGTACATACTTGATTACGAGAAGAATTATTTCAGAAATTTGATTTCTACATACTTGATTACGAGAAGAATTATTTCAGAACTTTGATTTCTACATACTTGATTACGAGAAGAATTATTTCAGAACTTTGATTTCTACATACTTGATTCTGAGAAGAATTATTTTAGTACTTTGATTTCTACATACTTGATTCCGAGAAGAATTATTTCAGAACTTTGATTTCTACATACTTGATTACGAGAAGCCCAAGTAGTCTTCTAATCTTATAATACATAGTTACATCATTACCACACGCATAACATAATAATGAAATGGTTTTATCATTATGCTAATAACTAATTATATCAATTTCATACGAATTGAAAATTTCGAGTTAATTTTATAGAATTTATAGACAAATAAGAAGCTCTCAACCAATTTGGCAAGGCCTCACTGTTTTGAAAGACAAACATACACGATGGATAGAAAAAACTAAAACTATAACGAAAGAAAAAACCAGTAGCAAGTGAAGTCAGGTGCTCCGAAATGGTAAGCGTTTCTTGCATAATTAACGTAACTTTTTGCGTTTTCTTTCCGTCAAATATAATGGTTAGTCATTTTCAGTAGAGATCATGTCTGATACTTGTAATTTAAAAATTAACTGATAATGACTGCCATGAAATTTCTTTAGGGAAGTTGAAAAATATAGCTCTCATAAAAGTCCGTGTAAATGGAGGAAGCGTAGGTATTATGCATTAATTGAAAAATGCATACTTCAAAAGTTGACGACGATATATATTTTGTTTTCCACGCTACTATGTAAAAATAGTGCACTAATATTAATGGAAGCTAAAAGTAAGAGTTCAAAAAACAAACAAATGCATTCTATAGAGCTTTTGTTCTCTCAACAACGTCATTAACGTTAGTATCATGGTTAATCGTTACTTAACATATAAGTTAACATTAATGTCGAATTGGATCGGTCAACAGTGAATACACTTTTAGTCTAGAAAGCGAAGTTACCTGATCAAAAGACAAAAGGATGCTCGCGTATAAACATTTGTAGGCTAATTTATAATTTTCTTTCTGTTACTTGTTTCAGATATTTGGTGACATCCACAATAAGCTAACAAATTGCCTAGAGTGTCTTTATTCATTTATCAAAACAATTAAAAGTATGAATGCTATTCTTTTCCTAAACATTAATAAATTGTTGTTAAAAGATACTTACATGCAGCCTGTGTAACATTAATTATACATTGAACATTGTCATTTGAACCATTGCATGCTGCAATAATAGATAATTATAAGTTATTAGTTCTATTTAAGTGGCAATTAATTGATTTTTTGCGTTCAAACGTTACCTGAATATATGTTAAGAACTTTCTGTGATGGTTTACAATTGCATTTTGACACAGATATCTAATAAGTATATGATATTTTTTATATATAAGCTCAATAATGCGAAGTTCGATTCTCACTGCAGACAGGGTGTACTCGACTCCAATCTTAATTGACAAGGATTGCCAGTTTTCCTACCGCAGGTCGGGGGTTCTCTCCGGGTACTCCGGCTTCCTTCCCTAATAAAAACTGGACGCCATGATATAGCTGAAAAGTTGCTGAAAGTGGCGTTAAACAACATTCAAAACAAACAAATCAACAATGTGAAGAAATGTTTTGTAAATTGCGAATTTAAATTATTAAAAGACCAATAAAATATTCTAGTCAGTGTAGACACTATTTAGCTTGTTTATTATTCAGCTGAAAAAGTATTCTCCAACATGGATGTATTTAATCCCATCTTCAAATTATTATCATAAAAAGCACCTTAAAGTTGAAACAAGATAATTGTATTGTTATCGAAATGAAACAAATTTTAATATAACTTCTCCCGCAACTGGCAACCCCATTCACGTTGTAAATCTAAATCACTAAAGAACTCTTTTAATATGGCGGATTATCTAATAAACTTGCGCCGGCATGTATAATTTAAAAAAAGGATTCTTTTACTAACTGACATGATAAAGTTTTTGGTGCGTGCTGTTTACTAAGTTGTTCGGCGAATTCATCCGACAATAAAAGCTGATTGTTGAATGTGCGATAAAAGCTAGTCTATCCAACTGACTCTTGTAGAAATGGCTTAATTTTATAAGTACTTATACTTACTATTTAAATAAGCGTTAATTAGACATTCTAGGGCATTACTATTACTGAGGCAATGGTCTACAGTGGCTGCTGTTGGATTTTGTGTAGTAACTACACTCGATGAAGGTACTGCTGCAGTGGAGATTGGCTGAATAGAATTTGACGTTGAGATGCTACCACTTGTTGAAGATGTCATAGAAGATGTCTGTAGTGTCTGAGACATTGACGATTGCTGTGCTAATGTAGACATACTGGACTGAACCGACACTGCTGGCTGAATGGAACTTGATGTTGATGCTGAAGAACTTCCGCCCACTGACGATGAAATTAAAGATGACTGAGGTGTCTGAGAGATTGAAGCCATTGACGACTGTTGTGTCATTGAAAACATCGAAGGAATAGAAGACATCATGTTTGAGTAGCTAGACATCGGTTGCATTGGAATTGATGACATAATATTGGACATATCAGACATAGAAGACATCATGCCTGAGTGGCTAGACATTGGTTGTATTGGCATTGACGACATAATATTGGACATATCAGACAAAGGAGACATCATGCCTGAGTGGCTAGACATCGGTTGCATTGGCATTGACGACATAATATTGGACATATCAGACATAGAAGACATCATGCCTGAGTGGCTAGACATCGGTTGTATTGGCATTGACGACACAATATTTGACATATCAGACATAGGAGGCGTAAAAGACATAATGTTTGACGTATCAGTCATAGGAGTCATCGAAGGCATAGTTGACATCGTGTTTGAAACGTGGGACATAGGAGGCTCAGAAGACATCATGTCCGAGTGGCTAGACATCGGTTGAATTGGCATTGACGACATAATATTTGACATGTCAGACATAGGAGGCATAGAAGACATCATGTTTGACATATCAGTCATAGGAGTCATCGAAGGCATGTTTGACATTATGTTTGAAACGTCGGACATGGGGGGCTTAGAAGACATAATGTCCGAATGGCTAGACATCGGTTGCATTGGAATTGATGACATAATATTTGACATACCAGTCATAGGAGGCTCTGAAGACATCATGTCTGAGTGGCTAGACATCGGTTGCATTGTCATTGACGACATAATATTTGACATATCAGACATAGGAGGCATCGACGACATCATATTTGACATATCAGACATATGAGGCATCGACGACATCATATTTGACATGTCAGACATCAGAGGCATCGACGACATCATGTTTGAAAGGTTGGACATCGAAGGTATAGAAGACATTACGTTTGACATGTCCGACAAAGACGACATAGACTTTGTCAAATGCATAGAAGACGTACTTGCAAAATCTGACAGTTGTTGAATTGGTGTCGAAGCCATGTCAGTCATAATAGGACACGAACACTGCAAATACATCGAAATCATATATGATGATTCATCGGACATTGACATGGAATTTATTGACCATGTCTGAATAGATTCAGACATCATGTAAGAGGACATCTCCAATGAAGGAGACATTGAAACTGTGGATTGTGATTCCATTAACTGGCTGGACATAGTAAGCATTTGAGGACATTTGCATTCATCAGATATTAAAGTATTTGACATTGTAAATGACCAATATGATGGTTGGTTAGAACTCGATATAGTTATCATGTCATTGTACAATGAAGTGTCTTCAAAACTACTTGATATGGACGCCATGTCAGTTTGGATAGTTGAGCTTTCATCTGAAAAAGACACAGTTAATTTACAATTTTAATAAAAGCAAACAACAACATTAAGAATCACAACATTGATGCATTTTAGATACATCCCATATGTTATTACATTACTCATATTTTAATCATATAAACCCCCAAAAGTCGCCGTGTGCTTTAAATACTAATGTTAATAAACAACATATGAAAAATTGATCCTCGTGAAAGATACAATATTACACATTACAGAAGCAATATTGTCATGTATCCATGCATTGTAACACTAATTGAGCTAATGTATTTTATTTTGCGACCCTGAATTGCACATACGTAAAATTTACAGAAACTGCATTGTGTGGCGACGTATTGTCAGAAATGTTCAAACAACTGTACAATTGACCTTTCTCTGAATAAAATATGTAAAAAAAGATTTTTTGTAAATACACTTTGTGAGATTTGGCATGATTTTGTTGCAGACATTTGTGATAATGCCTGTTATCATCCTAGTAAGTTTGATTTTGACAATATATTTATGGTTTTAACGTTTCTATTTTAATTTGATAATAAGTTTATATAATTTGGTACCTTTGATGATTTTTAATTATGACTATTTGACTGGGTAGATACGGTTAAGATAATATCAAAATCAATAAATTACGACAGGTTTATGCCTCTTTTAACTATATGCGTGACGAAATGTGTTCATTCTGCGCGGCGCTAGTCTGTTTTGTTTCAAGACAAGTACAGATAAGACAAAATGATTAAAAGAATTCGTCAAACACCTATAATGGTAATATAAAAATCTTTTTTGCAAGAATAGTTTCAATCAAAAATATTAGTATTAAAACACATTCTTTGGCTTAAGTGTTTATTCATTTATAAATTTGCTACAAACCTGATAGTGATTTTTGTAATATCTGCATAAAGCACACGAAAATAAACCCAACTGAACACATCACTGACTGGTAGATTGCTGTTTCTAAAACAAAGAAAGCGATAGGTCAATTAATGTTGTACTTGTGCAATAACGTAAAGAATTTGACTCGGCTATTGAGAAGTTCGAACTTCATTTAGTTGAACGTAAACATAATTTTTGTCGTTATTTAATCAAAATTAAATCATATTTACTCTTATCTTTGTCTTATTAACAACAAAGAACTGGTCCTAACACCAAATTCCATTAGACTTTTGAGATCTTTACAGACTAGGACCTTAGACAATTTTTCAGTATATTGTGACGACTTATTTTAATTATCAGTCGAAACATAGAGAGCTAAGATTATTTACCCCAGTAACTTGTTTCATATTTATATCTGTTTTTCACAGCCGTAAGTTTATGATGCTCTCCTTATGTTCTTCGAGTAATTTGGTTTTTTGTATATTTTCTTTTGTTTTGTTTTTTTACTATACTGTTTCACAATATATATAACTACCTGGTCCAATATACTTCCCAACAATGTTTGATAATAAAGTGACAAACAGTATACATTTTAGATTAAAGTGAATAGTTTCACCAGCTGTAACATTACAAAATAAGTGTTAATCCATTATAATAAATAAAGTGTATTTATATCCAATCCTTATTCTACAAATAATCACTGTACAACTATCAAGCACAATAAATGTTAAATAAACAACACTTTATCATTTTATATCGATTGAATACTTTTTAATAATGTTAAACTGTTAGACAGCAATATTTTAGGTATACCTTAGGGGAAAACAATTAACAATCAGTTTAGGGCAATGATTAAGAAATTCTAATTGCTACAGATAAAGGTTAAATGGAAAGCGTCTGAAAAATAAGAATCTAAACTAGCCACCCACCAGACTTTCTTGCCACGCTTGATGCTCGGGAACATTTAAGCAAAACGAGAATGTATTTTCCACACTACCATGCATCATAACACTACTCCTTTTTGATCATATCAATTACATTGACCTTAATAAAAAAACACTACCATCTCTCGCTCGTTCACATATTGTTACATGTATCATTATAATCCTAATTTCCTCTCGATATTGCTAAACAATTAAGAACTTTCCTGTTGAACTAACTTGAATCTTTTACTTGAATGACTGCGTAACTGTTAAAAGCTTTAACGCATTAAAATAAAAGATAAAATTGAAAGCAACTTCTCCTGCCGAAGTTCGGGATGTTTTTCCCGGTATTCTAGCTTGCATCAAGAAATTTCGTATAAAATCACTCAGGTAAAAACAATAAATCAATTAAAAAAGGGTTGAGGGGGGAGGTAGGGAACACAATTTGGACAGACACAGGAAACGTATGGGGTATTGGAAATACTTTTTAGCGGCTACTATGAGCATACTCTTTTTTCAGAAAGGGTCTTTATCGTGCAAGAAACGTGACACTCTCCGACCACGTCATAAATAAACTACAGTCCGCGCCCAGGTTTTCGTTATTATGACCAGACACCCCATCGGCGGATAGAGTAAAGAGGGTCTACTAAATCCGCCACCTAGTGACACGCTGTGCTGCTCTGTGGGTCGAGCACGTCATTAAAGTGTGGTTCCAGTGCTAAATGTGAGTGTTTTCTAAAGATACCATAATCAAACAAATATTGAGATTACGGTGTGAATTTCTATTAAATAGTAGGAATTTAAGTCCTTTTACTTTAAAACGAAAGATAGCGTGAAACAATACCATTACGTCGGCGTACAAAGCAAAGAAGTGGGAACTTAATTTCAAGTTATAAAAAGACGTCAATATTTGGCAGCTGGAAGATGCTAATTGACTTCCTGGAACTCAACCGAGCGTAAATACATAAAATTGATACAATAATTAAACATACTAGGATGTATGTTATCGCTGCAATCGTTTCGTTTGATACTTGCTTTGAGCAATTGCATAAATGTTATAAAGTTTCTGAAACCGGATCAATGTTTTCTAGGAACAATATAGATTAAAACAAAATCCCAAGAGATAATAATTCAATCACATGGACTAGTGACAAAAGAGAAACAAGTGACTATAATTAAGATTATTGTTTTTCACTCAAACATCTACCTCTCTACTATATAAATTATGGACCATGCTGACACCGAAACACAGACACTTATAATATTTATGGGCAAAACTATGCGTCGAGGTTTTAGACGACGTACGATTTCTTTCATACACGCATTAGTTTACTATACTATACTTTGACAATCAAGACAGAACGACCCACTACCATCTATAAAACATGTTATGGTCAGCATGTTCATAGCTCGTTTCAGCAACACACTTTAATGTCACTCAATAAAAAACATCAATATATAAGGTCAATACGTGGTGAGAAATGACTGACAAATATACATCCTGGTTCTTTCTGGAGTTTAGTAAAGATGAAGTAGTCTATTGTGTTAAAATAGGAAAAGGATTACAGTGTTTGTTGTAACAAAATGTCACGTTTTGTAGTGACTGTTGTATCATTAAGTGTGGTAACAAAAAGAAACATGCGCAGTGTAGAATTTGCAGAATGCAAATTACTGAAATAGTATTTTTGCAAAGCAACATAAATTAGTCCATTCAAACATTAAAACAAATGTTAACAGATAAATAATCAGGAAGATCTCTGTAGTACAGTTTTAATGAATTTTGTTATTCTGAAATTTTACATAACCAAAACACTACAAATCGATCGGGATATATTTGATTATGTCACAATAAATTAGGAGAGTAACACATGCTTTAGAAATAACTAAATTGATAATAAAGGCTCATTGTTTTTTTCACAGTTAATAATATTGTAATGTGAAATATATCTGTTGAATTAGCAGCCTTAAATTTTAAGCCGAAGTAATTGCTTGGAGTTCTAGGATTAACATTTTTTCTTCCACGTTTATCGGATAATCTTTAATCCTAGCAACCGATTCAAGTTAATGCTGTGTTTAATGCATCAATGTTTTCACGGAGCAGTGTTCAAAGTACATTTACTGTCAATGAAGCACGCATCTTGCTGGCTTTTACATTTAATAGTTTCAAAAGTTAAACGAGAGTGTCTGAAATAGTGTTAACTGTAATGTCCTTGGGATAGTCCGAGGGACATTTACTTTAACTCTATTTAGTGTTTTCTTTATATACAGTGGTCTGTTTAAAATTTTTGTCCGTTTTTAATAATGTGTAAAAATCTATGTGTCAACTTATTTGTTTTATTCTTTTGACTTGTGCACAAATATCTAAGGTACTAGTAATGTTTTTTTACTAAACTATTTATAATTACCTAACTTTTGGCTACATCTAAATTACTGTAACTAAGCTAATTATGTGATACTATCATATTTTAGATATATCCTAAAACAGCTGATGTGCAAAACGAACCCTGTCGGCAAAACATTAAGAAAACTACAACCACGTTAAAATTACCATAAAAACATGTTAATAATGTAAATAATAACGTGAAATTAGACATGTAAATAATATATATTAATTAAAACCCGTTTAGTATCTTAGCAGTTCAATAATTATTCTATTACTTTCTTTAGTTTAATATTTTTCGAAAACATGCATATAGTTATTTAGTAAAACTAAAGTGAGATTTTCCTAAACATTCTAATGTGCATGGTTATCATGCTATTGTCTCTACATAAACCTTTTATCAAAGCTGGTTACACACCGAAGGATCGAAATGCAAACCATGTTTAATAACAATCACTGAAAACTAAGTACAAACATGAATCCTTTATTAGGATAACTAGTCCACTAATCTTTTATTCACATTTTAAATGTGATAAAGGTTTCAGTTCAAGACTATTTTCATAAAACAAAGAACTGAATGTTATATAACAATATTCATTCTTCCTTAAAAATGTGTTTTCGTTTTGGTAAAGTTTAAAATTTGTACTCCAAAATGTGGAAGTCAATAAAAAAATTGGGCTTCATTGAAATTAAAAATAATGTAAAGGAAGAAGAATACCGTGTGAACCTGAATTATATAATATGGAATCAATAAAATATTTTATACTTAAAATTGACACTTATTCGAAGATGAACGAACAATTCTCAAGAAACATTTAAACTATCAATTTTAGTTTATACACAAGTCTGACTGGGTTGTACTAAATAATGACATGTACAAATCGTAGGATTTTAAAATTTATTTATTACATTCATCTTTCATATTTTTTATATTTGACAAAATATATCTCTAGATGTATTTAGTGTATAAAATATAATTGAAGTTCATGGTATCAATAAACAGTTATAGTTTCGTGGTGTAACCCGAGGGACAAACTTCTACATATCGTTTTTAATAAACAATTTCATTAAGAAGTCATTAACTGTTATACATATTTGAAGACAATATTCAATGTAAACCGAACGTAATTATAGATAGTAATTTTAAAATCTATAATGAAATGTTCAGTTACGTGACGAAGTACAGTTTACTAAAATGCTCTTTCACGCCTTGGAATATATACTAAAACTCTCCTTCCCGTGTATTATGTTATTGTTTTGGGCTATAGTGCATGAGTGTTGCCTAGTGACTACGTATTTCCTAATAAGTGATTAGTATTGAGTATAAATTAATAAAAATATAAGTCATAAAACATTTCTGGGGCCATACTGCGGGGGTTCAGTGCTCAAACCACAGATCTGCCCATCGTGTCCCCAGGTGGCGAATTAGGGGAAGCCCTGTTGTTTGGGCTGTCATGTCATAGTACGGAAAGCATGACCGCAGACCATAGTAGAGGACGTATTGGGAGAGTATCACGCTCCTTGCATGCTAACGACCGCTTTTGCAGGTGTTAATAAAAGAAAGCTCATTGTAGCCGCTACAAGCTGCAGCTTTTGAAATTTGTTAAATACAAAAAAATCACCGTATGACGATATAATTATACTCTGAAATTGTTTTTGTGTGTATATATTCAAGGCTTTCCTAATTCGGGGTGGAAAATCTTTCCGTTATAAGTCTGTTTTTTATTCCTTTTTTACTTTTATTTTGTTTCGTTAAGAAATTTTGTTCACGCTTTCACCATGGATTTACGAACCCTTTTTCTTTAGAGAGCTATCTCCTCTGATTCAGAAAACTTCAGGCCGTTGTCAAGGACGTTCGTGTTAATGAGTATCTTCAACGTTTTCATTGCCTGGACTTATTCTTAACCCATCAAACGCCTTGAATTGCATACAAAACACACAGAATGCAATGTAATTATTTCCTTGTTAAATGTGTGTAAGAAAGCAACATGACCAATTAAAAACTATTCATTATTATTATATGTATAGACTGTAAGGGAGAATACACAATTTCAAATTTCTTCGCATGTTTTTCAGAGGTAATTGATGTAGCTAACATCAGCAATATGCTCAATAGAAAAGAAGTGAAAGATCAGAACCTTTAACATTTCAAAATTTTATCTACTTTAATCGTGTCTTATAAATATACCAACATCGTTGTCCATAAAATCTTCAATTACAAACAAGCATCGCAGGACATAGACATTGAAACATACATCAAGCAACCTACCAAATGAACTTATTCACATTCTCCTTTCATACATAATCCCGTTGGTCATGTCATTACTGGTGACAGGAAAATCATTGACTAAAATAATCTTGGAAGACTTTTTCTTGAGGTCCAGAATTCAGAGAACCTCAAACAGTAGACTGGACTTTAAATTTCAGTCGAATACTATGCAAGAGAGTGGATTTAGAAAGTGTACAAGACCAAGAACTAGATGCGCTAACTGGGTAGGAACAATAAGGTCTATTGTACAACTAAGCATGAAGAATATAAGATATTTCATTAATGATTGACCTAAATTCGTATTTAAAGACAAGGATGATATGAGATGGCAAATATGTTGTAATCCCAGCACAGAAGGCTTCTAACAACATTCTGTTTCTATGTAAGTCACATTACTATGGATGCTTCATTAATAAGCAAAGCATCAAGAATAACTCTAATAATTCCATATACAAACGTACCACATTTAACAAAGATGAAATACTTGCCAATCATAAGTGCTTCATGACTTCTTTGCGTTCACCTATTATACTGTATGGGGAATACGGAGATTTACAAACTTTGTCATCTACGACGTCGGGGTTTTCTCCAGGTAATCTGACTTGTTCGCCGATAAAAACTAGACGTCAAGATATAGCCGAAAAAATGCTGAACGCTTCGTTAAACACCATTCAAACAAACAAAAATCATGTCATCTATATAAACTATATAAACGTAACTAAACATCATTCGGCAAAAAAACAAGATTGTTGTTGTTTTAATTTTACTCTAAACTTGAATTTCTTTTAAAAAAATCTTGAAAAATTGTGTCTCATGTGACATTTGCAAACAAATTGAAAAAAGTATACATGTATCTACAGTGTAACAACGTTCTCAAATCAGGGCGACGTCCATAAGTCCATCAGGACATGCTTGATGGTGTATGGACTGTTACAGGGTACACACTCGGGTTGGCTCGTTATTTATAATATAATAATATAACTGTGTGTCTTCCTGGTATGACCAAGACGACGCCTTCGCCTTGTTAAAACAACTTAGTGTGGCGACCACAAAAACAATTAAAATTATTTGTGTGCATTAGTCGTTGGATCTTTTAAAGTTTATAATGAACCTAAAGATCTCAGCCATTCTGCCACAAACGTGAAATACATTTAAAACTATTGCTTTGAAATCAGTTAAAGAAATGACACAACTAGTTATATCGTAGTTCAAGGCCTTTATAGACTCCCGGCCACAAAGTATTTCCATGAAGTTTAAACTGAAGCCCAGCTTATGTGAAATAATAAATATAACTTCTTGTGTTATAGAGTTTTCAAAAAGATTTAAAATCAGAAAGTTATTTGTCTAAATTATAGGTTGATAACGAGTAATGCTATGCACATTCAGATGTGGAAGTCACAGATTGCGTATTTAGACGCGGGAAGATGGTTCAGCATATCTTAAAATGATAGAGACTCACGATACTGGCGACGAATATTATTATATCCTGACATTATTTGCATCAGTAAGAAAACACATTTAGGTCCCTTTAAATTACTAATGTACTTGCTTGATTAAAGTATCAATTTTTAACCAAAAAAACCTACCTAAAATACCAAACTATGCTGTCAATATGCAATTTTTCATCTGAATTTCCCACAAGTTTTTATGGGAATTGCCAATGTTTTGTTTGGATTTAATGGACTTGTGAAGATAAATAAATTCAAAAGGGCATCAAAATGTCGTTGTCAGGAAATAATTTTGATTTCAAATCATTTTTAGTACGGTAGAGTAAAGTCATCTAGTACACGCATCTTTGTCATAATATATTTAAGTGGACAATATTCGTGAATATTGCGCTGTTTAAAGCAAGACACCTCCATCTTGTGACAGGAAAGGTGTTCGTATCATCAATTTAGAGATGCGGTAAATATTTCTTTGTATTTCACAATATGTCTTTTAAAAACCGACGGAAAATGAACTGTATACATTACTAGTCTAAGTAATGTGTTATGGAACTTTCACTATTTACAGAAGAGATGTATAGGATAATCAATTCGCATAGTGCATATTGAAGATATGATCACGAGTGCCGCAGAACGCATCAGATTTGTTCTCTGCACGAGTTAAATCTGAATGCGTTCCTGCACGAGTAATCATATTTTCAACATTCGAGATGCGCGATTGGTTATCACATGACAAATATTTAATATATTGTCGAAAACTTAGACGAACTTTGTTTTGAATGTCCGTTTGCGCGTCAATGTCACTTCCAGTGGGTGAAAGAACGGAATTTATTTCGGGGGGAAATCTCGGATATTTCATCGCTGTCGATGTAATAACTGTTATGATAATATGATATCGATTGTGTTGATAGAAGCTGTCCTCATTAGCGTATAGAAGATTGATAACTTCATAAAAATTAATCTAGAGTTGTTCAAATATTTAACAGCAGTTCATAATATTTTAACCGTATGTCGAAGTCGAGTTAGGAAAGTGTTTTGTTTCCGAGTAGTTTGTCAATACAAAAATATGAAAACAGATATTGAACTGGCAGCTTTTTACTAATTGTTCTCAAGCACCTTTACATTGTAGGTTATTGTTAACAAATTAAACGCTGATTGTTATGCATTTGAATTACTGAATTTATATAATTTACAATATTAACTATATATCATAACACGCAAACTGTGAAGGACCACAACACTGATAATACGTATCATATAGCTAATATTTTTCGACCAAATTGCAAAAAAATCAAGGTTTCTGTTTACGCGTGTTTTGAATAAAGATATAAATTCTTAACTATTGGCTTTTAATATCTACAACTAGACGCTGGTCTGGCGTAGTAACTTTTATAACTATATATCTTTACCTTGGTCGATCTGATGCTAAGAACTCAAAATTAAAGAAGAGTTCTGACAGCTTTTTGAAAGAATTTTACGTTACTTTATACCATATCATAATAAAAATGTATAATTTAAGTACATTTATTATGTTGTGCCTTAGCCTATCATACGCTTGAATGTGTCTTGTTTTGATAAAATATGAATAAGCTGATGTAGCTATTTGTATCCGCCTTACTATATACACCCACAATATTTATATAGTAAATATTTCTCTCAAATAATAACGCGTTTTATCTATACGTTAATTGCAAGGTGTAGATAGCCTTAGCCAATCTAAAATACATTCTAAGGTTTTTATATTCGGAAGGAGTATAAATTCTAAGGTTTTAATATTCGACAGATGAAGGTGGCGTTAGCCGGATTTTGTATAAATTATAAGGCTTCATCTTCGAGATGTGAAGATGGCATTAGCCGGATTTGGTATAACATTTTGGAGTTTTGATAAAATCTCTGCCTGATCCTCTATGAAGTTTAAATGTTTTGAACTTGAGTTCTACTGAATTATATGAAACTCGCGTCTGGCGTTGATAACTTTGGTATATTTGACAACATTTTATTGAAATTATCAATCAAAGTATGTGTATAACTTTGCCATTCGCATTGGAGACTATTTACGATCTGTTGTTTCCGTTAATTGCTGTATATGAACAATGATTCATTAATAGCTTAATAGCCAGTTACTATAAATATCAACCACTTTGTTTTACTGAGAATAATTATTTAAGAAATAGATTATTGCGAGCGGGCTTTATGGGAATTAGAACATGGTCAGACCTTATATTTGTCAATATTTTATACCGAGCGATAGCGAGGTATAAAATGAAGACAAATATAAGGTCTGACCATGTTCTAATTCCCATAAAGCCCGCTCGCAATAATCTATTTCGATTCTAATATGTCTAACAAATGTTTTAAAATTTCGAAGCGGTACTAAGAGGACGCTTTCAGTGGCAATATTGTTTTTTTGCAACTAATACGATATATCCCAAAAAAGTATGTTAAAGCAAATAAAATTGACATAAACATATTTTCTCGTCATTTTATTGAATGTACGTACCTTTTAAACAAAAATATTGAGAAATTTTAACGAAATTGCATCGTTCCGGTTTGAAATTTTCAGTTCAGCGTAATATGACGTCGGAATTCTAATTGTGACGTCATATTAATTCGAATGTAGAATTGTTAAAAAAATAATGTATCGGGAGTAGTTTAAATCATATAAATATCAGAATTCAGACTAAAAGTAACTAAATTATTAACAATTACGATAATTATGCATAACACATAACAAACGGCATTTGTAAGTCAGTTTTTACATTTACACTAAACACGCAGTTTACGCATGTGCGAACTAAACTTATTGGAATTTTGACACGGCTTTGATTACATAGCTAAAGCAGGACGTCATATTAGAATAAACGATGAAATGATGCAGGATTCGTCGAAACATTTATGAAATTGCAGTTCTCGGTCGTTTTGTTTCTCCGTTTTATTGTTCCGTTATGTTTAAAATTATTAAACAGTAAATACATGCGTAGGTGCCATAAACAAATTCTTTGATGAGAATATCTTAATTCTCAATTTCAGCCAATCATTACTTTCGATTTTCTCTCTGTTGTCACGGTAATTGACAAAATTTGTCATACTATGGACAAAACTTTTTACTCAAAAAGGCTTTATGGCGCTGTGGCCTGAACATGCTGATGAGTATCACGCATAAGAAACAGAAACATTACGAACTCAAAAGGAACGCATACTTAAAACTCTATTATCACTATTTAATATTTTTCGTTGTCATGTTTGTTGTAATCTATATTTATTTCTTTGAATGGTGTTTAACGCCAATTTTAGCAATTACCGGAAAAAACCATGTAAAAAAACTGGAAATCCCAGCAAGATGCCAAAAAGGAAACTCGAACCCGCAACCTCAATGGTGATAGGCGCGTGATCAATAGTACCATAACGACTTGCCCTCCGAGGCCCCTAATAGCAGATCAGATTTTAATCTTAATTACGTCCATAGTAAACTGATACCAACTCCAACATCAATTTAGTGTTGTTTACTAAAAACAATAACTGATGATTAGAGCCCTATTGTTCAGACAAATGTTTGCCTTTACTATTCAAATAGAGAAAGAAAACGATTATAATATAGAATTTCTTTCTTTGGGCGTGTTTCATTTCTGCCATTTCAATAACTACAGCAAAACTTTTGTATGAAATCAATGCGTTTACCATTTTAGAATAATTGTGGAGATTCTTGTAAGGCACCAAGGGTTACGATCACTATTTCCAATAATAACTAGAGGCTTGAATAATCAACTGGTTAAGTGATGTCCATACAAAATTTGTTCCTGCTTGCAAATGAGCAAAAGCAGTCCTGTATTAAATGGGTTTACACCTAAAATTGTCCAAACTACAGAGGTAAACTGCATAAAACATAAAACTAGATACATAATACATCGTACTGCTAATAACGTACATACATATATCTTTCGAAAAAATGTTCCCAAATATGAACAGTTATTAATAATTTGCATTCACAAAAATACTTACTTTATATTATTCTATATTCTGAATTCGGTTATAAATTAGTTCCAATTAAGTAATATCTAATCTTGTTATATAAATTTTATCCAACATATCATTTTTACAAAAATCCATTGATCAAAAACAACTGTTCAGGTAAAGAAATAACTGGAATCTATCACAATCGACCTACCTGGATTCTACGGAAAATTTTAGCAGTCGCGACACCCTGGGATGAAAATTAAAATATCAAGTTCACGCCACAGGTCCTTCGCAAATAAATAACAAATACTGAATGATTATTATTTTCTCATACTAGTCCACCATAATGTTGATCACGGGTGACTGATTATTCCTCATTTGAAACTATATTCGGTGATGATGTAAATTGATTTAATAATAACTGACAACCGTTACCTAAGTGATGCTCGATTACAAACAAGTGACATCAAACTCAAAGGTCGATTTACAGCACGTCATAGTGTTTTAATAACAAAATGAACACTTTAAATTTTATAATGATGATGTAACTCACGTTTTCTTTAATTTTGTTTAAGTTTCATAATACTAAGACAAAACATAGGCAAAATTGTATTTGAAACTGTACTGACATCAACGGACAAAGGAAAGGGGCAAACACTAAATTAGGACAATAGTTAGAATTACTGAAAATTGTAAATACCAATCAGAACCGTGGTTTAAATACAACTAAACTCAATGAGGGTAATCTTCAAATTTAAAACAGAAAACAGTCTTAAAAATTCAGCATTAAATGATAACCAACGATACCAGAATTTAAAACAAAAACGATAAAAAAACATCGAAATTTTAATTTAAAAATAAAATAAGAAAAGGAAAAATTACATCCTACAGTTACTTTAAAACAAAAACTCACCAAAATAAGCCAACAAGAAAATCTGGTGGATCACGAGTTCAACGAAATACTTTGATGATCAAATTTTAACCTCCGTCAAGGACCGAAACGTATTCAAATTATATTACGTAACAATAAATCAATGTTTTAAAAGATTTTTATCAAAGTTATCGAATAACGGGTGCCACAATATCTTATTGGTGTACTTGTGGCTCTGCATATTAACTCGGTAGCGAAGTAGTTGACTTTTGATCATCTGTATATTAACAGTGACTTTATGAGAGGTGTGCTTGAAGCCCACCTTACATTATTGAGCATTGTCCTTCTTAATCCTACCTCTAAATAGGACAGTGATTTTTCAGATTAATTTTTTTAATATATATATATATATATAGAGAGAGAGAGAGAGAGAGAGAGAGAGAGAGAGAGAGAGAGAGAGAGAGAGAGAGAGAGAGAGAGAGAGAGAGAGAGAGAGAGAGAGAGAGAGAGAGAGAGAGAGAGAGAGATTTATACAAACGTCTAAGTATTGTGACAACCATATAATATACCTATCCAGCGGATTTCTGAATCATCAGAAATACAGGGTTAATTCTAGCAGTGTTGGGTAGATAGATAGATAGATAGATAGATAGATAGATAGATAGATAGATAGATAGATAGATAGATAGATAGATAGATAGATAGATAGATAGATAGATAGATAGATAGATAGACAGATAGACAGACAGACAGACAGACAGACAGACAGACAGACAGACAGACAGATAGATAGCCATTGTTTTTAAATATCGGGCCCTCCAATTCATTAGAAACCAGTCCAAACCCAGACCTTATGAAGGAAAACTAGCCATTTTTGTCAATTAAGGTCAAGCATACTCGCCCGCCAAGAGCCTGTGCGTTGACAGGCACGTGATCAATGACCACTCGGCCACCTAGGCCCTTGTCGTTACTTTCAGATAACGAATTTATTATAATTTACAAAATACTACCCCCCAATTGCAACAATGTATATATTTAATTGTTAAAATTTAACTTGCTTCATTAATCAGATATAACATTGAAAGGCATAATATATTGTATAGTTATTCACATCGATCGGATCTTATTTTATATAATTAAGATGAAGTATTTTAAAAAATGAAAAATTTTCATAAAAGTGTAAGTACTTAACAATACATCTTTTTAATTGTCAAGATATTGTATCAGTTGTTATTAAATGACTGCAATATGAAGTGATGTCTGGTAACTGGCAGCTAAAATAACTGCTAAAAATAAATAAAGACAGCATCATAATGACGTTGCATTTGAAACAGTCAGTCTTTGTCATTTATCACATATTTAAAATTATATTGTTTGTTTTAAATGGGGTTTATCTGAGCTGAGACCGTAGTATCCCGGTTGCATGGCCGTCGGAACGGTTTAAAACCTAAAGACATTTTGGCATTAAATCTCGGCGTCTAAAGCACACCATATTCACAGTAACTTGCAACCTCAGTGTTGACATACAGGTGGTCAAAACTAGATGGTTAATTACCTGAAGCATTTGGTCACCGATTCCATTTATTTACATAAATGATACTATTTAAATGTCGTATTTATGTAATTTTTATTCGCAATTGTTTCCTACGTAATCCACAGGCAATTGGTGTCTGGTTAACTTTTTTGGCAATAAAACATGTCAGACTAGTAACTAAACGAGTGAATACACACTGTAAACTCCTTAATATTTAGTATTTTGTTCCATAAAAAATTATCCTGACCCCCGAGTGCCTAATATATCTTCAGCACGTGTTGAAGTAAGCTAACAGCGAGCACAGCTCGATGCGGGCGGCGCATTTTTTTCGTCCGGAAGTTGATATCGTCAAAAAACTGTAACAAAGTGAATGAAGAAAAGTACTTAACATAATTTTAAGAAAGACTTGAAAATAAAGTTGACATCGATAAAAAATAAATGTTATATTTAAAATTAACAACAAAAATTTCATACTATTTTTGCAATCTCTAAATCGATCTTTATAAACTGACAATCAAATTACATTTCATGTGACGTCACCGTTACAAAGAAAGACGTCACGTGACCACTGGAATTTAGAGGCACTTTTAGGGTGTCCGGAAGTTACGTCAATTATGAAATATGCTATAGTCTGTAGCTCGCATTTTGGCAATACCTTCTCCATAATAGTTTAAATATAGTAAATGACTGCATTCCACTTAATTACGGTCATCGCAACTAAAAATGTATATTGTGAATTCTACATGATAAGCTGTAGACAATTAAAAAATTTTAAAGAATAAACCCTCTACAAACATTACTCTGAGAAACTAAACGAGGATATGTCGGAACCCAAGACATTAAAGACAGATAAAATTTATAAATTGTATGCTTTAGCAAATAAATATGGTCAAAATCAATACAAAATTAACAGATAATTAGCCTAAACCTTTTCTAACGCGATAAAAGCAGTTACTACGACACATAAAGTTGAAAAGGTAAGGATAGAATTCAGATTAAATTAAATATGAAAGTTGCATCTCATGATGACAAAACAGGTACTTCAAAGTATTATATTCCTGTTATACGTAATACAAAATCCAATTAAACTACGAACAACTGAACTGAGACACTTCAAATTAAAAACGTTGGTTTAAATACGAAATATGACTTTGATCGTATGCAATATAAAGCTATCTATAATTATTTACAGAACAATGCATGCCAAAAGGCCTATCAAATGGCGTGTCGGCCCAAGATATCGTACCAATATCAGCCAAGGGGTCGTTAATATTGGTCGAATGTGATACGGATTATTAAATGTAATATGCACTGTATATTTCACCATGCCTGTACGGTAATTGTATGTCTTTAGAATTAAGACAAGTTCCTTGGTTAAGTACAATGTTTTGTATGCATTTCTGATCATCCCATTATTCCTAATAATCCTGACTCTGTTAAAAAATACTGTCTTTTGAATGGCTAAAAATTTGCTTTTTTACAATTATTATATCCTTCCTTCGTAAAATCACGTGATTTGGTACAAACCCTGAAATTTCGTGTATCCCTGTCAAAATACACCCGCCAGGTTGCTTTTCTCAGTACAAAATTAAATTTATCGAATGAATGTTATTTCAAGGCCGAGATAAATTCGTTGTTCATTCAATTATAGGGGAATACGGAAATATATTGAGTCCACGAACAGTCTTGTATCAGGGCTTGTTTAACGCCTAGCCAAATACAAAAAGTTGTTATAAACTACAATGTACATATATTTCGGTATCCCCCTGTAACTGACAACATTGCTTATCCTGAATGCGACCCTCTAGCTGCCCTATGTCCATAAGGGTTCATTACTCTCTCTCTCCCAATTCAATACATTTGAATTTTGATGTATATTATTCTCCATGTATCACATATTCAAAACTTATGTATTTAGTAATAATATGTGATAAATTTAAATATTAACATTAAGAAAAATGTAACAAAACCGCTCGATCAACAGGGATAAAAATAATAGACCAGTGACAAAGTACGGATTGAGACACGTGACATCAAGAGGAAATCGAAAAGAACAACAAAACCCAACCCCGATTAACTAGAACCTTATAAAAATATGGTTGCACTCAGGTGCGTCGGATTAGTAAGCAGTGACTGCCTCTAATTAGACACCTGTCGAGTAACTCATAATCATGTCCGTGAAAAAGCCAAATCCTGGGAAAGTGAAACCTACCTTTGACTCAGAAGAAGTCATGTTACATTTGAGAGGTATATGTATATGGAAGGCCGACTAACTACTTTAAGTTTACTTTAGTCAGTAATAAGCCTAGTAAAGCAAAATTATTTTCTTCCTATTAAAGGCAATACAATTTTGTTACCTGTTTAGGTGACCTATAGTTATGCAGATAAAATTTGAGGGAATATATCTGGTACGCACAGGATACTTAGTTTCACTAATATGTTTTATACTTTTACAGATAGAATATACATTCTAATAAATTTAAAAAAACATATGCTTTAAAACGAAATAACGGGTAATTACTGCATAATGGTTGTATGATGAAATGGATGCGAGGTGTCAACCATAACAAAATTACTGTTGTAAAAATACAATAATTTGTCGTCACACGCATAAATGAATTCAATGTATTATCATTATCTCGGAGATCAGTAATAAAGTGTCTAAGTTCATAAAAACCAATGATTATGTGTGTACTCATAGAAATTTACACTAAGTCCGGCTGCGTTAAAATTATAAATAATAATAAAACATTAAAACAAACAAATATTCTGGTGTTTACAACGGACATCTTATTTAGTTATTTTAGTATACTGGATATGTGAATTATTATGGTGTGCTAGACACCGAAACTGCCATATAATTAACACGAGTTTAATTATATTGGGTTCCCGGGGGTAAGAGAAACATTCGCCTTACATACATCAACGCCGCAACTGTATTTGTATGGGGAAGTAATTCGTTAGATCTTTTGAAGTTTATTTTGAACTTTGAGATCCCAACCACTTTGCCATAACCTAGAAATATATTTAACAATAAATGGTTTGAATCAGAAATCAAAAGAGTTTTAAAATAGTGATACCACTATTTAAAGCATTCTTGGTCTCCTTGTGCATAGCTGTGTTTCCATGCCTGGGAATCCAGAACAACGCCACCTCTTTATCCAGTTGTGAACTTTATAAATATGGATTATTTGAAAAAAAAACAAATGGATTTTTATATATAGAATTTTTAGAAGCCAAAAAAATATATGGAATAGGAACAGACAATATATTTACTCTGCACTGACCAAGCGAGAATTTTAATACAGATGAAGCCTAGACGGAAGACAGTGAGTTTCAACACGCTCTCTGCAGACAGCGATCCGTCTGTTTAAATGGCACAATGGTCAGGATAGTAAGATGTTTCTGCGAAGAGTTGTTGAATAATTAAAGAGTTTGTTTCGGATTCTGATGCATTCTCAAATAAAATTTAAATACTAGTTTGGGGTTTAACCAAGGGGGATTATGTGGAATTTCATCAAGAGTTATTTCATCTAAATTTATACCAGAGTTTCCCAAATGATATTCAAAATTAAAACCCACTCTATGAAAATAATCTATGGTAATAGAAAACTATTTCTATATTTTTTGATTGATTAATATGTAACATTTAACGATAATCTAGTTGTTATATTCACTGACGTCATTTACTGTTCTTAACGTTTTGAAATTCTTTTAAAATAGTTTTCACCAATATTAATGAATCAACACATTATGTTATCTGGAAACCTGACATAACATATAGCTGAGTAATTTAATCATATGCAATCAAATAAAATGTACAAAATTCATTATAATCCCTCCACCAATGCAAATGATTAGATACCTTCAAAACATTTACTTAGTAACCAGGTTAAAACTTTTGTTTTATAGAGCGTAAGATTCGTGACATTTTATGGTAGTTACAATATAAAATTAAAATACAGTTTATTTATAAATAGTAGAAAAGGAACTGTAGCCTTGATCTAGATATCTTTTTAAAATAGGTTCAATTAATATATATATATATATATAAGAGTTTCATATTTTTCTATAAATAACAGTATACATGATTTATGACACAAGCGATTTTATTATTATTTTTTTTATTCTTTGGTTTAGCAAATCTACTGGGTGTTTCCGTTTCTTCTTGATATGACAATCTTAAATTTACATTATTTGCAAGTTGAAGAATGTGTTTAACACAATAGTATTCACTGATTTAATACTGCTAATTGTGGTGACCTCCAAGTTCACGATATTTACTGCACTCGGCCAATAATCTTTAGTTACATGATGGAAGTCACATCTGGAGCAGAATTTGATTTACCGTTAAGATAGAAATTTTGTTTACTTGAATAGGGTTTAACGTCTGCACCAATTTCTCAGCTATATCGTGATGTCAAGTTTTTACTGGGGAGGAAGGCGGAGTACACATGGCAATCCTTGTCAAGCAAACCCTGCCATCAGTGTCATGTTAAGTTTATTGGGGTTTGAGTTGCTCCTCTGCCTGTCTATGTTTATCTTCATTGATTTTTCGTTGATTGTTGTTTTTTATTTAAAATAATTCTAGATTTCTGCCAAAATATTAAATATTGATAACAATCTTATCATACAGTAATACAATCATAACACTAATGGACATGTTGAATAACGCTAAATGTAGCTCTACATGTATGTGTTAATTACACAAATTCTCGGATTACTATATTGTGTTAGGGACCAAAATTTAACCATTTGAAAACAAAATGATGTTAAGCCATGTAATATCATGTACACTTACGAAATCGGCTACAAAACCCAAAAGATGTAATAAAAAAACATCGAAAGGATTTGTTCTAAAAACAGCTGCAATGGTCTTTCCCGAGTTGGTCTGATGTCGTAAATGTATGAATGCTATTGACTGTTTGTTTGTTGCTAATGACAAAATTTCACTTCTAGTCATGATAATTAGTTATTAGAGTAAAGCAAGTAGTCCCAAATCAGAAACTACTTGGTTGTAAAAGACTTTTGTGCTCGTTGCTAGGGACAAAATAACACTTCCGGTTCTAAAAATATATGGTTTCTAATGGCTTTTAATAATTCGTACCTTGTTGCTGTGGCAGGACCTTGACCCACGACATTTGACCTTTGGCTAAAATTGAAGCTCTTTTCCGACTAATCATGTTTAATCTCTAACGGTTTCAACTTATAGGCAAAACCAATTAACCGAAACACGTCAAGACTAATAACTCGAAAACGGTTTATTGAACAGTTTCAAACTCAAATACTAAATGAAGATCTCGATGAGATGAGTCTTTTTCTTTATTTATTGTCTCCTTCTATCTTTTATGGTTTGTGAGTTGTAATGATAATAAGATTTCAGTACTAAAGTCGATGTCATTTACTGAACATTGACCTTGACACAATTTGAAGGATATGTTACAGGATGACCAATGATGAAGACCCCAGGTGTTTTCGACTCGTGGTTTGTGAGATTTGGTGATCAACGGAATCCTTGAAACATTCAGGGTAATTTTTTCGGCCAACGTATGTCATAAATTGTCTTGTCTCAACAAAAGTTCATTTTTCTCTTGTTTCTTGTGTATTTGGACCTATTTCGATAACCAGTTTTTCGGTGTTTGGAGAGATAACTCTGTAATTAAAAAGTATTTGGCTTTCAAAACGAAGTGTGCAATGAGAATATAGTCAAAGTTTCGAATTGATGGGCTTAAAAAAATTGGAGTTGACGAAAAAGAAATATAATTAGAAGAAATACAGTAAGGTCTTTCTCTATTATTAATTATATGAAGAAGAATTTGAATTTTCAATACCTTTTATTAAATAAAACATTACATCACATTTTAACAAAATATTAAAAATTCGTATTGCAAAAAATATTATTCTAAGTATATTATTACGCAACTTCATTAACAATTTTGAAAACAATTATAATTACGTCAAGGTTAAAGCCAAATATATATGAAAATACGAGGAAAAATTATTTTGCCTTAACGATCCAAGTCAGTTTAAACTGAAACAAGACAGTTTAAACTTTAGCATTTAATTTATAACCTATCTGAGACTGTGTCTTACTGATCATAGTCAACATGGACTGGTACACGCCAGTCCATGTTTTACTTGCGGTTTACAATATATAATCAGAACAAAAACAAACACAAATCAATCAACTTACCAGTATATATTTAAAATAAAATAAAACGTAATACATTATTAAAGCATACAAAATTGGAAAAAACTCAACATTATGTACAAACCCTTCAAGAATAAGAAGAAGAATGATTAGTAGAATACCATTAAGTCCATTGCAACAACCTAACACCAACGGGAAAGCGAAGCAAAACATATTACAAGAACTCGTCTTTTTCATTCAGGAGACCCTTATGTCCTGACCGGTAATAGTGGACTCTGTGGCTGAGAAGACAGTATATACAAAAAAACTAAAGCAACGATATCCAAATAAGTAGTCAAATCTGATAATACGGCATTAGTCACAACCGAAAACCCAACTTCATCATTCTACTAACAGGACTTAGAAATACAGAACAAACCCGTTGCCTTATTCAATTAACGAAACTAAACACACTAAACTAAACACACTTAATTTATGTTTAGTTGGCGTATCAGGTTATCAATGTAAAGAACGAAACAGGAGATTTATTATTGAAAGTGTAATTAGATGAGTTACCGTGAGGATTACTCGTTTATAGCAAATAATTGTATTCACAAGAAATCAGTTTCAGAGTTATGCAACGCACCCCCTCCCCTCCCATAAAACAGGCATTAGTACACAATCGTTGCGAGATTTGTCTTCTTTTTCCTCATTTTATGTTCTCAGAGTAGACAACAATATTCAAAACAAAGCAATCTTTTTCCCTAGTAGGCCATAGTTCTCCTGTTACAAGTTTAACTATACATTTTTCTTGATACCATCCCTTTCCACTGGCAAATAAAAAACCCATTATTTACTTATCCTATTCCATATATCCAGTTCTAATAAATTAATTAAAGAGAATTTAATTTAAATGCGATGTTCACTATGCATGTGTAAAATGGCATGCGATTTCTGTGATTATTTTTAATTAAGAGATTAAATATCACTGGTTCCTTTTTGTTGGTTGACAGTTACAGTAATCAATTTTAGAGTAGTTTGGTATATGTAATAATGAAAGTAACACTCTACGCTTTTCCGGTATTAAAAATAGTTTAAAATGTTACGTGTTGGACACAAAGCCCATCCATGCACTAGGCTAATATTTCCCCCAAGACGACTCTAAATAGCATTGAATTTCATTTTAAGTGACGATCGTTGTATTCAAGTTTAACATTTACTGACCATATTGATGATCTCGTAAAACTTGTTAATTAACCAAGATATTATTGACTTTGTTGTATTTTATAAACAAGTGATCAATGTTTTACCATATAATGTAACGAAATAATGAAGTCGGCTGCCCAATGATCAGTCGTGTAGAGCACTGTAAGGCATATTTTCCATGCGGAGAGCAAGAAATCGGTGTAAACCTAACTTTAAACGTATCCAGACTGTGTATGTTGACATTTGTTCTTTGTTCGTTAAAAAATAGTTCAATGTCGCCTTTAGCAATATTTAGCTATAACATGGCATCTAGTTTTATTTGGGGAGTACTAGGTAAAAATCCCGACCTTCGGAAACCCTTGCCAATTTAATTTGACACAGATAACCCGACATCAGGCTTGAACTTGTAACTTCAAATGACCAACCACCCCAATTACTCTTCTGAAAGGGAGATTTAACCACCAAAACAAGTCCAAGCAGGGAAACCTTGTTATCAGGTAGTGTAAGAACATGTCTTCTCGCATCTATAATGTGTCTTATGGTGTTGGAATGTCTAGATTAAACAGTTACTTTAATGTACTTTAATTATATACACCCAGTGACTTTAGCTGAGCATGTTTTACTACTAATCAAAATTCAATAAAAGCAGAAATGACAATTTGAAAATTTACATCTAAAGCTGCGTGTGTTAAATAAACGTCCTTTACTTAAAAGCCGTTCTGTATTTCGATTGTTTCAATCTTAAGTCCTACAGCACTTCAGTTTATAAGGATAATACAAGTTACATGTAATTTCTTTTAAAAATGGCAAAGAAAACCGACCGAACAACAAAAGCCTAAAGCCAATAGACAGTTGTAAATCCGGATATAGACACACGAAACACAAAAACCAAAAACACAAAACACAGAAAGAGAGTAACCCGAACCCAATAAAAACCATGGGTGCACTCAAATGAATTAAGATATAAATCAACATAATAAAACCATTCCAGAATATGGGTCACGTCACGTCAACACAGTCCACCATGATATGCTTGATGATATATAGACTGCTGAATGGTTTACACTCATGCATTGGTTTAATACTGCGTGTCGTCCTGATATGACCAAGACGACACATAATCTCGGAGACCTCAAAAACAAGCTTAGGACACAAGCTAAAAATATATTAAAAATAGTTTAAAATCAGTTAAAACAAATGACATTTAAACAAATCGTGATTCAAGGCACTCTTGACCTACTGATTGACTGCTGTATTTCTGAAATTCCTACAGGACTAGGAATCCACAAAACACAACTATTCCAAAAACTACATAATCTTTGTAAACTTGAATTATTTGTAAGGTGTAAGGTTGTTTAATTTTGACATTTTCAACTGCAACTAGACATAAAAACGGAGCAGATCATTACTTTGTACTCACCCGAAAAAGCAACTATTTTCATCCCACTTAATACACACGACCGCGAGATAAAAAACTTTGCAAAGCCAGCAATCGAAGCAACTTCATCATCGTCCTTTCACTCGGTTGTATAAACAGCACTTTGGTCAGAGCAGCAAGATTAAATGTCTGCACAATGTTTCTGAGCTAGCATTGGGTTCGTCTTTGACTTGTTAAGTTGTCTCAGATCATAAATAAATACCCGTTTACGATTTAACCCGGAGTATCATAGGGATTTAATTTGTAGCAACATCATCTAAATTATACTAGAATTGTTCAAATGAGATATAATTCAAAGCTTGAATTTTATTTGGATGATTTTTAGAAAATAATTTTGTAATGAGGTTTGTTGTATTAGCAGGATACGATTTGTTCGGTTGCAGATTGCAGATCGAGCTTCAAACTTCTATAATACATATATGGATTCCCTGCCTGAACATAAAATCTTGTGCATGTGTGGTTCCAAACTCTCAAAGACATAGTCGGAATTCTTGCTGGCGCATCGTTAACATATGACTTGCGAGCTGAATCATAAATAAAACAAGCATACTCTAACAACATACGTCAAATCTGCGATCTATTGAAATTAAATAAAACACCGTTCTGCGCACCTCGGTCTGTGCTGGATACAACATTTAAAATATATTACGCCTTTAGGCATTTATTTTTAACATTTTGATATTGGGTAAACAATTTATAAGACCAAGACAAAAAGAAAGACGTTTTATTACAATTTCAAGAGAGAATATTTAATAGATCCGGGTTAATTTGTCAGTTTTTACAAAAACCCACTTCAAGGGTTTTGGCAGTGGAGAATTGAAAACCATTCTCCACTCTCTATATTTCAATTCGGTTTAAACGAAATTGTAGTTGAAGTTATTCATATTTTTTGTCTCAATAACCGCCAATAACATACGAGGAAATCGTTAACATATAATCCAAACCGTAAATTTTACCTTAAAAAAATCAGCAAGACTATTAATTTAAATACTTGGGGAACATCAATTTCTTATTCAGGTGAGTCAGACCAAGTTGAATTTACCCGAACTTTTTGCAAATGCCATATTTCTGTGTTGAGTTGTAAGCTTTAATTGAAAACGACCGACACAACAAGATTGCGTTTCGAATAAATTTCAAAACGCACCAAAATGAACTGATGTACTCCCCCTGAATGTCTCTATCTCCATTGTGTATTAGAAGGACGGTTGTTGAATTCTAACAACTAGACAAGATTTAAAGACATTTGAGAGAAAACTTTGGCAGATGTTAAAGCAGTAGTTCATGGGTATAATCTGGACCACATGCTGTATCGTGGGTTTTATTTGAAGAAATTTTTAGCTCTTACAAAGCAAATGACTGATTTTAATCTTCTTAATTTAAGGATTGACACTTAAGTTTGCATTTTGTAAAATTTCGATTGAAATCAGGATAGTAATTTTTAGCATAGGAGTATTTTACAAATGTTTTGGCCAATTTATTTGATTTAAGGGATGTTAAAAATTCTTGTCATCAGCAATTAAAATAAGAGTTTCATAACATTTGAAAATTGAACGAGACATTTCATTAGACTCCACAGTTAACAAAGCTGTAGTTATAATAATTTGTTAAATTTATAACTATAACTCGTTCCGTGTTACAAGAATGTAAAGATTATAGATAATGGTAAAAATGATCTCTGCAGCAAAGATCGTTATGAACTTTAATGGAAAGTCGGCAGGAGAGACGGATGTGTTTGATGAATATGAATCCATTCCAGGAATGTAAATATTTATTACAAACATAACTAACATGCTCATGTCTTCTTGAGTTATTAAACATTACAGGATCTCGTTTTTGTCGTTTTTGTTTTACTGCACCATCACGGGTTGTGTCCCCAAGTAATATCTATGGGGCTGGACCCGATCAGTAAGATTCAAATTAAAAAAAAACGAATAAGAAGGAATCAGTACATAACATCTAAACATTGTTTTGTCTTAACATATGTCCAAACAGACAAACAGTCGATCCGTATTGAAATCGACAGGCTGGGCAAAATTTGATCTTTTACTATATTATTAGAGCCGAAAGCAGATCTATCATTCTCGTTTGCTTTATATACAGCTTTAAAAAAAATATACTACCGCTAACATTTTTCACGTAAACTTTTGTGTTAATTCAACCGTTACGTACCAGGTTAGAAGTTTGAATTTAGCATCAAGTTAAAATACTGCATGTCAAGATCAAGGTCCTCAAAATATCCTGCAAAATAGGAACGCATAGCCCTTTTGAATATTTCAAAATTAAAATCAAATTATAAGTATTTTATCTGATGTAATTACATGGTCAATTTAATCATAGACTTTTTACAAGTAAGTTTTCAAATTTAAAGGTCTTTCATTAGATTTGGCTCTCTGCCAAATAAGAACGGTAACTCTCTAAAACTGCACATCAGTTCTATCGCCTTGAAATTGGGCTAACAGTACTATCACAACAGTAATGAGAACTTTAGGTCAAAATCCAACAAATCAAGAGCTAGAAGACATGGTCAAAGAAGTGGATGTAGATGGTAAGAATACAAAATTTGTACCATATATTCGATCAGTTTAAGATGTAGTTATTATACTTATAAACTTGCGTTTGTTTGGGACCAGCGACATTCACAGGAAATGTTTGTAGTATTTTACCATGGTTAAGTGATGATGCGTATACTTCGTTTACAATGTCAGTCCATAATAAACCTCCATTAGTAGATGTTTTGTAGATCCCATCGGTTCACTGATGTATCTATTATTGATATTATTTAATTTAGACTTCATCAATAACTTTCTCATCCAAAATTTTGTGCTTATAATGTACTTTACCAGATGTAATGAAGTAGTCAATTTATTTGATTTTGTACATGAAAGTTTTCAACTTTAAAGGTCTCTTCGTTTGATTTCGCTGTCAGCCAAACGAGTTCTGCGAATTCACATCAGTTCTTAAAATATGGCGAACGTTTTTCACGTGAACTTTGTTGTTATTTCAACCGCTACATTACAGTGTATAAAAAGACCAGGTTTAAAGCTTGAATAACGTTAAAATACTGCCATGCCAAGCTTAGACCGTCCTCCGCAAAATATCGTTATCGGCTGTATCCAGGTCGGAGTGAGATCGTACAAACTGAAAAACGCAAACCAGAGCACATTTTCTCGGCTGCGAAACGAACTCCAGCACACGTGCATTGAATGACTGTTCCAATGAGATGCAGAGCAGTGTTGGCAGATCTAAGTGGTCATAGACGGCACCTTAACTGTAATATTAAAGTGACTTTTAATCACCAATTTCTAAGAAATGAAATGGACTGTAATTAAAATAATTTTAGTTTAAATATATATTTGGTACAGTAAAATTCTTAAAGAAGAAAAGCAACAGGAAGAAAGACTTGAACTTGTAACGTAATCTTAAAAACTAATCTTTATACCTCGACAATTCAATTGTATTATTTTTATCCATAATGGTTTGAAAATGGGTGAACCGATTGCAGTTTTTTTTGGAACTCGTCATACTTGTTAACTTTTCAATTGTCAACTGCCCGCAAATATCCAGCAGCTTGGTGTTATGGTGTGTACATTGAACACCTTAAACGTTCTGCTTGATCCGGAGATCGGTATTCCGATTTTCTAGACCGATTACTGTTTTTGACTACTGCTAAAACAAGGGTTTGGTAACCTATGTTGATGTTATCCCTTCTGAAGTCCTATGGCTTAATTACCTAATTGATCGTTAATGGGAAATCCATCTCTCAAATACGATCAGACATTTTTGGGAGTCAAATGTAGTTCTTATTCCTGGATTTAATTTTCGATGGGTGACAATGAGTTACTCGAAAGCGTCTAATTAGATACAGGCCTTCTTACTCGTCTTAGTGCACCAATAGTTTTATTGTTTTCAGCTTTTCGTGTTATATATGTTGGTCTTATTTCTAAAAGGACATTGTCCTGAAAATGAATAATTCACTGATGTTTTATGTTCTATGCGATTAGTCGAGGCTGATATTTCCGATTCGACGATCTGTATTTGTATCTGTTTGGGTTACGTTGTAGTATCCAATACTGGCTTTTATACAACGGGTGAGAGAGCGCCGAGGTATTACTGGCGTTGGTTTCCTAGGGCGGTATTAAATGCCTCTACGGAACTGGCATGCATGTTGTCTGGTAGTTGGTTCCAGCGTATAGTGGTGTCGACAAAGAAGGAGTGCTGGTACTGTGGTGTCTTACTGTCTGGTATTGTTAGACCTCGAGTATTGTTACACACACATTTATCTATAATGTTGTTTGTAATGTGGTCCTGGAATTTCTTAGCTTTGATTTGTCTCTTTAGTCTGGCAAAGTTCACGAATTCGGATGTTGGCAGTGCCGGAACCAACCCCTCAACCACCTTGTACATCAGGATCAGACGTAGGCTGACTCGTCTTTCCTCCAGTGTTTCTAGCTCAAGGTCTGTTCTCATCCTTGTGATTAAACCTGGTTCTCGGCTTCTGTTATTCTTTTTGATGAAGCGGACCCTTCTATCTTGAATTATCTCCAGTTTGTCTATATCCCCTTTTAAATATGGGTTCCAGATGGTGGCTCCATATTCCATCACTGATCTTACGAGTGAGATGTATGCGGTCTTGCGGCATGATTCTGGAACATTTCTGAGGTTTCTCCAAAGGAAACCCAAGGTTGCATTGGCTTTCTTGCATGTATTGTTGATGTGTGTGTTCCATTTTAGGTCATTTGATATCTGGAGACCTAGGTATGGATTATCCTGTACTTCTTGTAATATGTGGTCGTTGAGTGTGTAGAAATCTTGGTGTTTTGTTGTTTATTGACAGGATGTAGCATTTTTTAGGTTAAATCTCATACCCCATGTGTCTGCTCATCTTCTTAGCTCCTATAGGTCGTTTTGGGGTATGTTGTGGTCTTCTTCCTTTTTGATTGTTCTACAGAGCAGGAAATCATATGCGAATAGTCTTACTGACGATTTGACGCTGTCAGGCAAATCATTTATATGGCACAAGAACATGATGGGTCCTAGTACTGTGCCTTGGAGGACGCCCGAGTCGACTGTTGTTTCTTGAGAGTGTTGGCCTTCTACTATTGTTATCATAGTTCTAGTTGTTAGCCATGTGTGAACATTTCCTTTTATGCCATAATTGTCTAGTTTGTGGAGTAATTTTTTATGTGGTACGGTATCGATAGCTTTAGAAAAGTCTAGAATTGCTACATCAAGTTGGTGTCCTTTATCATATTCTTTAAGGACGTCATTTAGTGTTGTTAAGAGTTGAGTTTCGCAGGAGTATCCTGTTCTGAAGCCATGGTTGAGATTTGTGAGTATCTTATTTCTTTCTAGGTGTTTCATAATGTGTCTGCATATGACGTGTTCAAGCAGTTTACAGGTCACTGACGTTAAAGAGACGGGTCGGTAGTTTTCTGGCAGGTGTTTGTCGCCATTTTTGAAATACTGAATCGAATTTTCACTGAAATTTTTCGTCCTTCGAATTTTGCGTTTTACTTTTAGCGCATGCGCTCTCACATCTTTAAAAGACGATTTTTAAAAAGTTGTACTGGTCAATTTAAGGATTTCATTTTGTTGACGTTATTGACGTTTCCAGTGCAACCCTTTATTGCTGTTTAAATGACGAAATGATATTTTAAAGGCCTTTGCTAGATAATAAAAAAAATTTAGATTAATGTTCGTCAACAACTAATTCTTCAGCTTACAAGTCATTTGGTTTTTGGTTTTTTTTGTTTTTTTGAATTGTTGAAATAGAGCAATTTCAGAAGCAATTGTGAGAGAAAGAAGGTTCGTTAGCGGACAGAAAGCATCAGCATGTGTTCCAAAGAAATACACTAAAACAGACGATATTTACGTGGAACGCAAGCCTCGTGCTAAGGTTGGCCTGGCGATACAGCTATTTGAAAATCCGTCTACTTAATTGATCCATACGACACCGCCTTTTTAGCAGCTTTCAGAGAACAAATTGTATATAGTGCTTCCCATTATAGGAACCTAAAATACCTGATAGTAACTATGTTATAGTAAATATGTTAATTTTTATCTAATGTATTAACTAGATTTGAAAGAGGCATATTGGATATAACAATTCTTTCGATTGATTATTGCAGCGACCAGCGAGCACTCTTTCAGCTATATTCAAGCCGTAAAACTTCTTTCGAAATATAGTTTCTATTATTACCTGATACCTTATATAAATGAAATTCGGTATTTTTTACTGTTTTCTGAAATTCTAAAAACGTCCACGTTCGCGAACTGTTGACCGGTCAATAGTTTCGACTGTTTCCCCATCGCGTACTCTGACGTCATTTTTTCCCGCTAATTTCACGAGGAACAGTAAAGAAACAAAATGACTTTATTCTCGTTGTTTGGAAAGAACCCCATGACTATTTCTCCATGAATAAAATGTGTTGAAGTATTTTATCAAAGTTCAATTTGTCAGTTGAAAATAGCAAAATTTTCTTTTTCCTTTTTTCTTCTGCAAGTACTGTTAAAACAGTAATTGATCAGGTAATAAAACATTCCCTCGGAGTCGGGAATAGTGTTTTGAACTGTTGCCCTTGGCCTACGGCCTCGGGCAACAGTTAAAAACACTATCCCCTCCACCTCGGAACAACAGTTTGACTATTCCCAAATCACATATGAAATAACTGTATACTTATCATCGTGCTCATCCGCGTCATTATTATTTACTAAATTGTTGGAAATTACGTACATACACACAAAACACTAAATGAGTTTAATCGCATACGTTTGGAACCACAGTAAATGTTTTAAAACAGTAAACAATATTATTCTTACAAATACATAAATTTGCAAAGGAATCTTACTACTCAGTTTTAGACATAAATATAGTCATATCCGAAGCTTAGCATGGAGAATGTTGTCCACATATGTTTCCATAGTAAAACAATACTTGCAGATATTTACTTCCATTAATTTTATCGACCACCCAAGCGTAAAACATGGTATTGATTCAATTGATTCATAAAAAGAACAAGCGAATAATTGTTAAACTAGTAATTATTGCCATTACGATATTTTGAAATTAAAAAAAAATATTCATTTAAAGGAAATTAGTTTAAATGGGTCATTGGAGAAAATGGAAATATTTTGTGTAACGGTACTATCGTTTTTCAGTTTTGTAAGGAGGTAAAAAAATCTAGACGCGATGCATTTATGTTGCATTTAATTTGCGCTCACGTGGTTGATAATTACGTTGCATTACTGTAATACATAATATGAACACCTATACAGAATTCCAATTATGTAACACGACTAGGCGTTCCCACAAACCTCTTGAAACTAATACTAATTATATATACAAAAGTATTTTTTGCAAGTCATGGTGTTAATATTAACAGAAATTTGTACACATATGGACACTAACAAAAGTCAATCAGAATTCCAGTTAGTGGCTAAGAAAGTATAAATCGAAAACAAGCTGGTTACAATGGTATTAATTAAACAGATCACGAACGACAAACACTGATCATATCAATAGAGTCATGATGAAAACTCTGGATATTAAGCACCACAGAAGCCCATTTATTTCAGAAATAGTTATCGTGCATTAAAAACGTTATCTCGAAATTCATCTTTCTTGACCACAAATTATAATTCAATTTGAGGGATAACTTATCAAGGATGTAATAAGTTTTGTTCACAAATTTTTTATATCTTATTCCTCAAACTCGTTATCAGGAATTTTATCCGCATATTAATGTTAAAAATTGTATTGATTGAATTGATTTTTAAATAGAACAAAGAATTATTGTTACAATAGTAGTTATTGTCTTTTAAGATATTTTGCATTTTTCAAAAAAGAAATATTTCATTTAAATTCAATTTAGTGTAAATAGGTAATTGGAGAAAAGGAAAATATGTTGTGAAACGGTACTATCGTATTAGTTATGTATTAAGAGAAGGTAAAAAATATCTAGACGGATCCATTTTATGCTGCAGTTTAGGTGTAGGGTCACCAACTACCGGGAACCAGTCCAGAGATTGTAACAGTAGTACTATTCAACAGGTCAGTTCACTGTTGCTTAATAGAGAATTGGAACTGTACATCAATTTGGCATTTGTGGAAAGCAGAATATTTTTAGGGAAACTTGAGGAAAAAGTTTTATTGGTTTAAATTGCGCATAAAATGTTGAGAGTCAATTAAGGATATGTATTATTTTTGGACTGAAATTTAAGTGAAGTATGGTGTTTTTTGTCCAAATGAACTTCCGATTGTGCGCTCGTTATTTTAAGCAACAAAAGATATGGTAAAATGTTAATAGAATGCTGACGCGTTGCATATTGTTATGGGACAGAAGTGTCACTTTATTTGAAATAACGATAAATTGTCTAGGAAAAGTCAAAATCATTGATATTTAATATAGTCAAAGAGTAGAAATAAAGGTGGTCCTTAACCTAAATTTGTGCTAGCGTGATTGATAATTACGTTGCATTACTGTATTACATAATATGAACACCCGTACAATATGTAACGCGACCTGGCGTTCCCACAAACATTAAAAAACTAATACTAATTATATATACAAAAACAATTTTCACAAGTCAAGGTGTTAACGTTAATAAAAATTTGTACACATATGGACACTAACAATAGTAAGTCGGAATTCCAATCAGTGGCTAAGAAAGTATATATCAAAAACAAGCTGGTGACAATGGTATTAATTAAAAAGACAAACAATGATAAGTATAAATTGAAACAGGCTGGTGACAGTAATACTACTGCCGGCCAAACGCTGTAAGTTGTCGGTGAAGAACGTAAAAAGAAATCCATTGAGTCAAGACAATTATACTAATTAAAAAGATCACGAACGACAAACACTGATCATAACAATAGAGTCATGATGAAAACACCGGAGATTAAACAGAACAAAAGCCCATTAATGTCAGAAATCGTTATCATGAATTAAAAACGTGTATCAAAATTTATCTCTGGTGACCACAAATTAGAATTTAATTTGAGGGATAAGTTATCAAGACAAGACAAGACAAATCTTTATTCTCATAAACCAATTACACTGGTACAGAGAAATATCCATGTGTATGGAACATACAGTCAACACAAACATACCACATGTGCACACAAACATACCTGACATATATACAAATGATATATACAAATGATATATACAATTACACAAGGAGCCTAGAGAAAGTCTGCTTTAAGTGTTTTTCTTACAAGTCTACATGTTTTTTCTAATTGCTTTTTGTTGGTCGCACACATAATTTGTTTAAATTTCAATATATTAGGTCTATTTGTAAAGTTACTAATTTATTCCGAATTTGCTTAAACAAATTACACTCCATTATATAATGGTATTCATCGCCAATTGATTTAGATTTACATTTTGTACAAAGTCTACAAGGTTACAATAATTTATGTTCACGAATTTGCGATATCGTATTCTTCAAACCCTCTTTCACGAATTTTATCCGTGACAATGAATTGTTATTTTCGTGATCATGAAATTGAAAAAAAACTGTTGCAAAAAATTTGAACATTATTTCACATTTTTTATTTTTGAACATTATGTCACATGACTTTGACCCTTTGGTAACTATCCGTAAATTGCAGAAACCTTTCATTAAAGAGAAGAAGCCGAAGCCTTATAATCTTGGGAGACATTGTAATGCATAATTGCAGTATAAATTTATTAATGGGACTTTTTAATTTCTATTTACTGTTTTCAATTTAATGAATAATAATGTGACAATCAATTCTCCACTTCGATGTTCAAATACTAAAATGGTTGACTTGATAAAAAATGGTAGCAAAACACGTAATCATAATATTTATTTAAGAGAACATATTTAACGCGTAAACATCAAAGAAAACGAATCTATAAACAAAACTCGATTTATTTAATCTTTGTTTGCTATGTTATGTTATTAATTACCAATTTTATGGTGAGTAAATATAAAAAAAGAAATTTGACCAAATAATTTTCACTATAGTAAACGTTACCGTGTCAGTCCGACGGGTTTTTGCTAAACAAAATGGAAAACTGCTACCGCGTTTGGTCGAGTTTATGGTCCTTTTGTAGATTTCATATTACACTTTTTGAAAGAAACAATTATTTTCCACAGTTAATCGGCCTTTTGAAATGCGGCTGAATTTTCATTTTGATAGATCGAATTTCAATAGGAAGTCATTTTAGTTTCTAAAGGGGTCTAATGTTGTTTACAAACGTTCGTCTGCTTTCGTAACATACAATGATATTCGAACAAACCGCGAGACGTTTCCCGCCTCAACTGCAGACGACATTACCCGAATGATTTCGAATAAACAACAATGGAATTTTCCTAACGTACACTTCCGTTCAAAACAAGGTCAAAATTTAGTATGGAAAATCGCTGTATCAAAAAACAATCGACTCTTCCAAACATACACTTCCGTTGTAATTTAGGTCAAACTTTACTATAGAAAAGTGCTCTATCAAAGTGAAAAAATTTGCCACATTTCAAATCGCCGACTATCATGGTTAGATATAATTGTTTTGTCAGTTTGCACATTCTGTAATCTACAAAAGGAGCATAAGCTGGACCAAACGCGGTAAGCAGTTTTTATTTGTCAGCCAAACAACCGCTATATGACCGCTTCGAAACTTACTATAGTATCTTCAACAATTTGCTTATTCTTGCGTAATAATGATAAGAGGAGGGAAAATAAAATCTTAAAAACCTTTTATATGAAAAAATATTGGACATTTCGTCGATTTGACATACCCAACCAGGGTAGCACAAAGAATTCGTCGAGGGATCCAGGTAATATTTATAACCAAAAAAAAACTAAAACTCAAGCAGAATAATGAGTTTGACAAGTAAACACGAGGAATAACATTTACTCAAGAAAAAATGACAGCAACCAAATTTATGTGTAGGCACTGCATAGTCGGGCCTCACGTAGTTATGCTCTTACAATCAATGTGCGAATGACTGTATGCTTAATTGTACATTTTTTAAATAAAACACGTAATAGTCAAATAGGGTTATATACGTTATCTATTCCTGCTTGATTTTTATTGTTGTTTGTGTTTTTTCCTTTTGTGTTTGTAACCTGTATTGTAATATAAGTTAATCTATGTTTGTAACAACTGTTGCTTATGCTGCACACTGTGCCTGAGCCTTCTTTGAATAAATCTTGAATCTTCAAAGTTTCCGTCTGTAAATGGTCAACATGTAAATAATGCTATTTTGATTGTATTTAGAAACAGAATAAAAAATCAAAACAAAGATTAAATCTTTAAGACTGTGATTTCGAACTCTCGCTTATCTCTTTAGTATGTTAATCGCTTTTTTGTTGAAAAAAAAACAGGTCAATTTTAGCAATTTGATAGCTTTCACAATTGAGAATGTAATTATTTAGTACTCGACCCAATGACAGACTAACTCGAAAGTCAACATTTGATAATTATTTTGGTTACTTTAACCCACACTTTCTAATGAACTGTGAAATGTATGTAAAACTTCCATAAATTATTTGTGCAATTGGAATGGTACATGAGCATCCGATTCATTTACCACATTAAGCTAAATGGGAAGTTTCTTTATAATTGTATGTTTCCTTGTTGTATATATAAGTTGTATATATTGTGCCAATTAATGACCCCAAATACAATTCACGTTGATTATGTTTACTCGACATATAAATACCCCTGGTAAGCTGAGAACCTGGCAACTGGATGTTTAAAGTACTAAAACTTAGGAAACAGGGGAAATATTTTAATTACATGAACTCACATAAGGATTTGATACGCTTTGCAAACTCTGTTCTGCAAACTTGGCTTATAAGGGATGGGACATCATATTTCTTACTCGATAATACTCCCGGGAATTTTCTAGTTAATATCAAAAGCAAGCAGAGCAAAGCTGGATGAGATACAAAGATAAATCATGTATGGAATTAATGGTTGTTTTCTTCCTTTAATAAACATTTAAAATGCATTTTGTACTAATGTATTAAATATAAATATAGAAGTTAAACCAATTGCAACAGGATATTAGTCATATAACGAAATATAAGTTTTGTCATTCCCACAAGTATGGAAATGGTTAATACACACTTTACGAGTGTGGGTGGGGGTCTGAAAAAGTAGTTTATCTGCACGAGTTCACTTCACAACTAATTTTGTTTTATTTTTGTTTTAATTTCCAGCTGATTAAAAATCGTTCTTGATAAATCGAAATATGCATAATATGCTTTTCTTTTGCACATATTAATACAATAAATCAATTAAAACATTAGAACAGCCATCTGTCTCAAAATATGTTTAAACAGTGGTGGTAGTGACAATTTACAAACACCCATCTCTATTGCATGATTTTACAAACTGGACAATAACATACACTGAAATCCAAAATACAGTAGTATGTGTAACTAATCAGTCTCTGAGACGTTTACGATACGATTGTGCTTCTGCAACATAGTGTTTTAGTCGATATAGAATTTGAATTTATTTTAATTTGACTGTCGTATAAACCATGTTACATTTCATTACTCCGGATTTCCCTCGGGAGGTTAAGTGTTACGCCAAAAAGGATGTTCTAGCGACACTTTGAATATCAGCTTCATATTTATTGAAAAATTAATCCAATATTTATGTTGCTATTTTAACGGTAGAACAATAAAATACAGACGATTGAAAAACAATCATACATACAAATTATTAATAATTTTAATATTAATCGAGGAAGACTAACTGATTGATTGATGATTTGATCGTTGATTGATTATTTGATCGGATGCTCCAATGGTCATGAATTTGCAAATTGCCACTGTATAAATAGATCACCCTTCCTTCGAACGGTCAAAGTTCAAACAACACGCCGTCTATTTGAAGCCAGGAATTGCACGTAACACTAAATGGATCCACTGTAAGTGTTGTTTAGTTCTGCGGGATGTAGCACTTTGCATTTCGTTATTATTTTGCCGTTTTGATAAATAAACGTCATTTCATCAGGTTATGGGACTAGTGGATTTGTTTTAATTAAGGAATACTTCAAATTTCTGAACAGGTTATACGATATAATAGGGTTTGGGTCTCTGTTTACGCCTAATATGAATGGTGTAAACAGACCCAAACCATATTATATCGTATAACCTGTTCAGAAATTTGAAATATTAATTATAATTTAATTTTAACTATAAATTTTAACAATTTTTATAGTAAAAACGTCGATGACGTCATGTAACTATTTGAATTTTAACATCGTAAGAATAGGTCAAAAGTAACGCAAGTTATTTGTTATAATATGGATTGCTCGATTTGAATTAACCAATCAGATTTTAGCTTACAAAGCAAATTAAATTATTGGTGTTTAACGACACTTTCAGCAATTTTTCAGCCATATCATGGCGTCAAGTTTTTATTTGGGGTAGGAAGCCGGAGTACCCGGAGAAACCCCCCGACCTTCGTTAGGATGGGACTAGAGAAACCTTTGTGTAATCGTAGATAGAGGAATTCTCACAAGACCAAGTGGCCTGTCCGCTTGATGACTATGGCAAGAATGAATATAAGCAATGGCACGAGTTGACAAAAACGTTATATACTTTCAAAAAGTTGCAGATGTATACATAATTCAAGGCAAATAGTTTTTTCTCCACGAACACGAGCTTTTTCTACTTTAATTTAGCAACAAAATAGTGATTTATGTAGAAAATTGTGTAAGACATAAACGCAATTACCTCTTTAGGCTTATTTTGTCACAGTATGATTCGTTTGCACAATACAGCTACCTCGCCATCGGAAGGTTCCGGTTGTCTTGTTCCAAATAGATGCATTATTGTTTGTGTTAGGTAACCACAAGAGTTCACACAGTATTATTTACATTAATTTACTCAATGTTAATTATTATCCGTATGTGTTTCATTACTCTATCATTTTTACTGCATCTTCACGAAATACAAAAGAAACGAATGTACGTTTTCCTTAACTTGCAAAATGTGTATGTTACAATAGAACCATTTATACAACCTGCGAGATCATCACGAAATTTACATAAAATCGCGTAACGGATTTTAAATGAATACAGTCAGTTGCTTTCGGTATTGTCAAATTATATGAAGTATCTTTCTAATCTATACTACAAAAATGTTCAAACAATAGTATATCCCTCTTACCCTAATGACAATGAGGAAGTTATATGAAAATGATAGCAGCAACTGAAATGTCACGTTAGAATTCGGAATAAAATACAGATTATTTTTAGTTCTAATAGCCCATTGTCAGTCACAAGTGCTTGTAACAAATATCATTTCAAACTCATTTCGTAATCCAACGGCCTTATATAGATAATGAGGTTCGTTATTTCCTTTAAAACATAACACTCCGGATTCTACATCAGTTAACAACATCAAATATAAATGTAACGAAAATGTTGTGTCGAATAACAGTCGTTGTCGTTATGACGTAAATTTTTCACAATCAGGTCGGAACAGATATTCGAATCATTATGGTAGTTTTGTTTCGTATAAACAATAACAAGTAGGAACGTGGACTTGTCTGGGTCATCCTCACAAGTCAGGGTTTCTGTGCCCACATGTGTCCACGAAACCCTGACAAACTTAGCCAGGAAATTCCCGGGCTAGAAGATTTTCATATGACGTCAAACCTTCAAATATCAACTAATGAAATTGCTTGAAAGAAGCAAGTGTTTGGCAGTAGTCATTCTTACCCATTCTTGAGTGGGAAGAAAACGTAACGCAACCAATAAATAACGCGATAATAACAAACTATTAACACTACTGTACAAAATACACTGACTTTCACATGGTCTATGCAACACATCCGTTTGGTTTATTAACAATCGACATTGGGATATCCCCTAACCAAGCCGCGAATAAAAGCGAGCCTTTGATTGACTACATCAAGGTATGATGTAGCCAATCAAAGTAGTGACTTCTAGCCGGAAATTTCCTAGGTAAGTTTTCAGGGTTTCGTGGACACATGTGGACCCAGAAACCCTGACTTGTGAGGATGGTCTGGGTACGTGTTCGAGTTGTTTGTTTGCTTGTTTAGGAATTACGCCATTTAAAAACAACTTTTTTGGCATCCTGTTCTTAATTTAAGATGTGAACCCCATCTTCGGCAGGACAACTGGCAATACTAAAGTTGGAATCGAGCACACCTTGCTCGAAGTCAGATCGAATTCACAACTCTAGTATGACACGTCAGATTAATATTCGGTTTACCAAGCTAGATAACTTGGCCATTGAAAGCCGTGTCAATATCTAACTTTATAAGCAAAGGAGCAAGGGCACGCTCCAAACACTTTTCCCACTATAGGTCTGTAATATAAAACTTAACCGTACCCGCCCCGTTTTTTAAAGAAAAAAGACTAGTTTTCCGCTTCGTGAGGACGCTCTGGACAGCTCTGTAGGTCATGCACCGGTAAACCTCCCATTATGATCTCATGGAATGTATAATATATTGTTAAAATATATTTCTGTGTCTTACACGAGTGTATTTAATGTTAACAGTGTTTTGCTCTATTGAAGATAAAATGCATTGATGCACAAATATTCGATTTATATTTGCTTCATAAATACAAATGTTCTAATATATATTTTATTATAGCCCCATGAGTTTTTGTCATTAATATACATATTTGGTTGCTCCCTTGGTAGACACAATATATGCATTTAGAATGTATATATTAATGAGGACGATGTCATTTATCAGATCTTAATTAAAGATATGCGATAAAAACAAATTAGGAAACAATAGCGAATGTTTCGGCGTGCGACACATCAAACAGGATCCGATATCCGATCAAATATTTAAAATTAAAGTGCATATAAGAGGGTCTGTCATCATCGAGCGTCTTCATTTTGATCTTGTCTATTGATTTTTTTTATCTATTTTAAATTGGAGTTAACAATGGATATTTTATTTAATGTCAAGTCCAATTTTATTCAGGTTTTAATGGGTCTACCTTTTTTCGACTGAAATCCACAAAAAGAGGTCTTTATTGTGCAAAGAGTTTGGCACTCTACAAACACGTTACCCACTATGGTCCGCGGTCAGGCCTTCCTTACCACTATAACCTGACAAGCCAATCAAAAAGGCTTCAACTATTCGCCACCCGAGGATGTGCTGTTCCAAACGCAATATAAGACATGTCTTTCTAGCTAACAGCGCGTGAGAAATAACGCCGTCAATGTAATGTCCAACGCGAAAAGTAATACGTATAAAAGAATACCAATTTGACTATTAAAGGTCTATCATTGTTATATAATGATACAAAACTACTTATGCACTATTAGATAGAACAACAACAAATAAAGTATGGAGGCCGTTGTGATAGAGTTAACTAGCGTCACATGTTATCATTTCCTTCACAAAGTGAATGGTTTTATGATACATGCATCGAAATTATTGACTAGATGGTTGCTGGACGTCCAGCAGGTAATAATACAGTTATATTCAAGACGAGAACAATTTAGCATTGCATCAATTTGGGTAATTGGATAGTCTTATGGGGAGACAATTTTGAATGCCTATGGAAAAGTACGGAGTGTTTTATAGTGATAAATAGCCTATTTTTTTTTAATCTAAAAAAAGAGGTTTTATAGTGCAATAGTGTAACGCGCACCAAAAACATATTACCTTTATGGTCCGCGCGTAGGCTTCCCGTTTTACAACCTAACCACCCTATCAAAAGATATGATAAAAACCGGGAATGGAATAGGCGAATGGTCCAAAATGTTTAAATGTCTTATGATTGGCAATAAGGATATTAAAATAACAAAGAAAATAATTTAAACTTAATAAATATGTTTACTCCGTTTACAAGTTTTGTCTAATACAATACAGCTAGAAGTTTTGTCCCACTCTGCTCTCATTTTCACTGAAGACACTTGTAAAAGAAAACTACACCTGGAGCTGGAGAGTAGTTTTCTTTTGGTTGGTAGGGAGGGGTTACTTATGCTTTGGTGGGAATGTTACAAGCGTTTATAAAATTATACAAAATTATAATTATTTTCATCAAAAATTTAACAACTAAGCGAATATCAGGTAAAACAAAAATTCTGGTATGTCAAACCACACCCCATATTTTACATTTCTAACTAGATTTACGGATTGATATAAGAACCTTTATAATAATTCATTTGCAAGAGGAAATGGTTCAGGTATATGCAGTTATATCATGATATACGACTGTGAAATTCTAGTAGTTTGATGCATTATTTAATTATATTATATTATTTACAGCACACTGAATAAACAAGTCTATTTAAAACGAAACATGACACAACTAATGACGTGATTCTTTTTTTTTTAACTTTCGAATAATAAATACATTTTGGGCTGTTGTTGCAGTACTACCACGTCATGCATTATATAAATATTCACCACAAATATATACACATGTGTATTCGTTGTTGTAATTTAAAAATATTTTAGTTTATTCCCATGCTCATAATTTGAGCAACGTTTTCTAAAGTCGTCTATATCTAATAATCTAAACAACAATGGAAAAAAACCTTAAATGTGTTCTCGTATCCCTGTTTGTCCTTTTATACTATATCATATAAATCTTAAAATCTTTTGGTCCATTTGGTAACTACAAAAACACGTATTTTGTCCAAGTCTGCAGTATTGCATTGTGATATATTTACAAGACACCGCTCAATTATCCAACATATAAAATTTGACAGTAATGCTATAATTTACATTTAATCCATGTTCAAAAATAAAACGACACATTTTTCATTATGAAAGTACATTTTAATTTTTATTCTGCTATTTTTGCACTTTTATTTTGCAGCTACATTCATTTTAAAACCATTAAATTACTGCATTTTCTATAAGTGTATAGATAAATGAGTTCTGAATTCAAATTTAATTCTTACATTTGCTTGTGCAACAACTAAAGCCCGGCACCGTTATAGTTTTAACAAATAAATGGTCTACGCATCGACGATTTAAATGTTACATCTCTGCGGTTTAAAGAGAACACAAATTGCATTGTAAAGTACATTGATCAAAATCGATTAAAAATTTTCTATTGACAATGAATTGCATGTTACTATATATAAAAGCCTAATCTGTTACACATAAACAACCCCCAGCCACTCAATACGTTGTGGGATAGTCTTGAAAATGTTGAAACTAAAGTGATGTGAGATGAATTAGTTTTCTGTGTTTATTAGTAATTGTGCTAATGTTGTTCATTCTGGTATGTTTTCCAGTATAGTTTTCCAGATAAAAGTGCATTTAGTTTTTGCGCAGTCTTTGATTGTCCAAGATTGGACCGTGTAGCTTATGTCAAAGGCATGCCTTTGTCAAGATCACGACTAATGGTTTTTCTCTGTTGCTCTGTCGAAGGTTTGTGTTAGAATTTAAGGCAATATTATAGACGTATATCTGCTAATCGATGCATATTTTTACATGTCTCACAAAAACACTTTGTCAACTAAGCAGTGGCATGGCCTAAAATCGCACCGTGTCTTGGGATAATCTTTCTAGCGATGGACATGTCCAGCTTTACGTTAGAGTTCTACTGAAATTTGCATTGTCGGAACAATTCTGAATAATTGTTTTTTTTTATCTCGTCAAAAGTGGGAGGTCAAAATAATTTTTCGTTGTCGGCTTCTAAGAAATGTTGTGTCCACACCCTAGTTTAATAGAAGGGAATACTATTCCCGTCAGCGATTTTTAAATACTTTTTTTGATGGATGAGCATCCGGCGGAGCCATCAGTGTCGTTCTTGGATAGGAAGGACTGGTACAATGAAGTTAACGAGTACTACGCTCATTGAACGTTATAAACCATTGTTTTCAAGTAGATGTCGATACGTTTAGGCTCAATGTGACCGCTACACTTTTCTAGTGGAAACGCTAATAAAATAAAAACAGCGATAATGTCATCCCTGCATCGGAATCAGCTACACACAAGTAGTGCATACTTTTGCCATTTTTGTTTTTGGGGTGAGGGGTGGGGTTAAGGTTAAATATATTTTAATATTCAACAAATCAACGTCAACATGTTTGTGAAGGTATAATTAGGGTTTAAAAATCCAAATTAAAGGAGAAAACCCACTTTCTTAAATTAGGATTTTTTTGGAATTGAGTGGTTTCAACAGCCTTCGAGGAAATATTTGTACTTTTATTCCGCTAGAATTGAGGTATAAAACATGTTAAATTAAAATTTGTTCATTTATTTGTACTTGTTTAAAATAGGTTTCTGTCTAACAACACTATCATGTTAATTTAAAGCAACCGCATTTAAACAATTGAGGGGACAACATGGCAAAGTTTAAAAGATTTCGTAGTCAGCCAGTGAAAGCCTCAAGATCTCAGTGTGCCAACATAGATTGGGCTTGCCAATAGAATAATGAAAGGATAAGTGCATTTAAACGGTATCTGTTATAAAACCCTGATATTATTTTCTTATTTGAAAGTGATGGTACAGCGACAAATATGCTAATTTTCATTATGAACATGTCTTCAAACAGATGTAAGAAGACATGCAACTTTTCTTTCTTGGTTAAGGCTAAAGAATACCAGAATTTTTCTAGACAACTTTGAACGCCAATGTATTGATTTTAATTCAAATATGGTCTGCGTATTTGCTGTGGAAATCTTGGCTAAAATGGTTCTCTTGGTATAGGTGACAGCTAAAAACAAAATTTATAGTGTTTCCAAAACATAAACTCAAACCTCCATTTTCCCCAGTTTCATTTCCGGTATTCCTGCACAATTTAGCGAGCCATAATTATGTTATAATGCGAACCTCGACTAAATATACACGTTTTAACGAAATTATTAAGAGTTTCATGTTGATTGGGTTTAAAAATTTTAAAACCCAAAATTTTGATAGCTTGGTTGGTGGTAGTTATGTTTTTAATTTTCTTTGCTGTAATTCTTCCCCGTGTGGCGCCAAAAATAAATTATTATTAAAATGATTGAATATAATTTGATTTGAAAAATAGATACGTAACGTGACAAAATCGTGTGCAAATTGGAAAACAAGCATGATGTTGACAAATTTTATTTGTTTTCTTTTAAAATTAATAACTTTATATTCGTATTGGTTTTTAATAAAAGTTCAAACAGCGTAATATATATTACAGAATTTAACTTATTTAATATAAATTTTTATAAAAATTGGTTATTAATCATTAAAAATCTACTGAATTAAAAAAGATATTTAGCGTTCCCACAAATTACGGCCACATTACTGTTTTAGGGTTAATATGTGTTTTATATAGCAGGACATAAAAATTGACACATTTTGAAGTGCGTTGAACTTACATATATATTAATATAGTATTCATATCTGAATTACTTATATTCTATTATTACAACCTCAATTAAAATAAATGTTATGGTCCGTAGAACATTTTACATTAGGTCAAGTACAAGTAAGTATACCCCATATTTTTCATCGTTAACTGCAAAAAAATGAATATTTCTTTTTAATCAACTGTTTCCAGCAATGCTCAATACGGGATAAGAGTTAAAGGTGTGGGTAGAAATAGGATTTGACATAATATTTTTAAAAATTAACAGCTAAAACTTCAGTAGGTAGTAAATAAAAACCAACAAACGAAATAAGACCAATAAATACAATTACAAATAATTGCGAAAAATGCAGAATAGATTGTAAACTTTGAACAGACAAGTGAAAAATTGTATTGCAAATTGATATATTTTCTATCTTCCTGTTCATTTATCAATGTTTTTATTATGTCGGAAACGTTAAACAACATATAAAATGTCTACAAAAAATTTAAAGAATTCTGTTACATTTTATACGTTTTATGAAAGTCGATGCATTTTCTCGTCATTTCATCTCATCTTGCCCTTCGATGAGACACGGACGAGAAAATGCATCTCGTTTAAAACCCGGAAGTAATCTATAATTCCTTGTACTGTAAATGCTGTGCATGTCGACGTAGATAGTTTATGCTTTCTATGCAATTAGCATGCATTTCATACAAATATTTAAATATTTCCTGATGTGATTACAATACGTTTTATTTTATTACTGTGAAGAAGATTTTGTAATGTTGGACCAAATTTACAGCACATTATAAATTACCTGTCCCCTATTGAATATTTGTATACGAAATCAACAGTTGTACGACCTGACCTTTACAAACAACCCGGTTAAAATTAAAACCAATATTCTGATTTATAAAACGTTTCCATTGTACTGAGTTCCTCTAATTAAATGGTCTTTTGAAACATCGTCTAATGTGGAAATAAAAATCTCATTCGATCTAGTTATCTGCTTTAATCAGCACAGCGACTGTTTCGTACGCCGTTTTAATCAAAATTACACCCAACCTTTAATTTGCATCTGAAAGTGAGTTGAATAAGTTCGCAAGCCCGTTTTTTAACAAAATACAAGACGTCGCAATGAATAGTCAGGTTCAACAAAAATGAGAGTTTATGATATATAAACAACGGGATGGGTACATGTGTGTAGCTTAACGACTATTTTTTTTAAGTCGATCATAATATTTTGCGTAAACATCATTTTGAGATTCCTGTGCAATAATGGTTTTATATAGAAACACAAGTTGTCAGTAACTTTTTTTTAAAACTTTTTTGGTCCGCCTGTATTTTGTCTTGTCATGTGTACTGTCGTTGTTTATTACTTGTCATCGAAACATACTCATGTACAATGGAGTCCACTTTATTTTGGAAGCAAGATGTGGTCATTTAGATCTACTTTTCGCTTTTTTGTTTTGCCATTTCAAGAGCGCAAAATTTAACGCGAAATGTCGAAATATCAACTAAATTTTCTAATTTAGAACCACGTATACCTGTACAGATATCACGTAACAAATTTACTTCCGGTAATATGATATGAAATATGTTTGTTTATTTGTTTGTATATGTACATGTATATATGTATTTGTTTTGTATATGCTGCTCTTGTACACAACATGTTTCTGAGTAAGTAATAAACTATTTATCTATCGAAGTAGTATCCATCTAATCAAGTATTCTCTAAATATAAATATGGAGTAAACGTAAGTTGTTCTAAAACAATCACCTTATAAATCGATATGTTCCAATGTTCAACAATAACACGAGTATTTTCATTTAGTTGTCTATGATTCTTCTTAACAGTACCTTTATTTTTCTGTTAAGTTCTGAATAATTCGTTTAATTACTTATCCCTTTCCAAGTTTCCTACATTGGCAAAATGAAATGGTCTATATAAATATTGTTTTTAGTGAATTTATATGCAAACACATTGCCTTGAAGTTATTCACAAGGAATATGTAATTTGCATAAAATGTAGCTGAAAATATTGTATTAGTTCAAAGTTGTAGCTTCCCACTATCCATGGTATAGTGTCAGTGAGTTAATTCCTGGAAGAAAATAGGACATTTCTATGAACATTTTATATTGATACATATATACGGTGTCTGTCTTATATTTGTACATATTCTGTATATATTTGTGTGTTTGTGTATGTACATCTATGTATTTGTTTTGATTATGTTTCTCTTGTACACAGTAATAAACATTTGTCTTGTCTTATGTATGTTTACTATTCTGTAGTAACCCCGTGAGACAACAATCTACTTACGAAATTAAATGAAATAAAATTAATACTCAGAACTATTTGCAACCAAAAAAGTTCATGTTTGTTGATAAAAGGAAATTATAACGTTGACAAAATTTAAAATATATATGTTCAAACTGAAAAGTATTTGGGTTTTTGTTTATTTGACGTATTTTCCCGTTATAACCCCATACATTCATCGGGAGGAATCTATTTAGTGCTTCGTGCGTAAGCTAAATATACAACTTATCTACGTCATCAGCTGAAAGATAAGTAATGATAAGTATATACGTAAACAATGCATATATAAACACTTCACAGACTAGTGGCATTCTTAGAATTACCAGGATTCTTCACTTAGTGTCTCGAGCGTAATAGTACAAATAAATACTTCGCAGTTATGACTACGACTAAATATAACTATGCAAACTTTCATTTCAGAAAACAGTTCCATTCAATGTAAACAATATGTGCTTTCTTATTCCTTTTCCAATTTTGTTGTAATAAATATTAAATTAAAACTTTTTAGTTTTATTTCAAATCTGCATGACGCCGACCATTATGCATTAAAAAGCATGCTCGTTTGCATGTTTGTATATCACACATTTTCTAAATAACAAAAAAGCAGACTTTTCCGTGTGTGTAATAGTATAAGAATTCTTTTCGTTTGGTATAAGCAGACTTTATCGTGTGTGTACTGTTGGTTGATGTATGACATAAGCAGACTTTACCGTGTGTGTACTTTTGGTTGATGTATGACATAAGCAGACTTAACCGTCTGTGTACTGTGGTTGATGTATGACATAAGCAGACTTTACCGTGTGTGTACTGTTGGTTGATGTATGACACAAACAGACTTTATCGTGTGTGTACTTTTGGTTGATGTATGACATAAGCAGACTTTACCGTGTATGTACGTTTGGTTGATGTATGACATAAGCAGACTTTACGTGTGTGTACTTTTGGTTGATGTATGACATAAGCAGACTTTACCGTGTATGTACGTTTGGTTGATGTATGACATAAGCAGACTTTACCATTTGTGTACTGTTGGTTGATGTATGACATAAGCAGACTTTACCGTGTGTGTACTGTTGGTTAATGTATGACATAAGTGGACTTTATCGTGTGTGTACTGTTGGTTGATGTATGACATAAGCAGACTTTACCGTGTGTACGTTTGGTTGATGTATGACATAAGCAGACTTTATCGTGTGTGTACTGTTGGTTGATGTATGACATAAACAAACTTTACCGTGTGTACGTTTGGTTGATGTATGACATAAGCAGACTTTATCGTGTGTGTACTGTTGGTTGATGTATGACATAAGTGGACTTTATCGTGTGTGTACTGTTGGTTGATGTATGACATAAGCAGACTTTACCGTGTGTACGTTTGGTTGATGTATGACATAAACAAACTTTACCGTGTGTGTACTGTTGGTTGATGTATGACATAAGTGGACTTTATCGTGTGTGTACGTTTGGTTGATGTATGACATAAGTGGACTTTATCGTGTGTGTACTGTTGGTTGATGTATGACATAAGCAGACTTTATCGTGTGTGTACTGTTGGTTGATGTATGACATAAGCAGACTTTATCGTGTGTGTACTGTTGGTTGATGTATGACATAAGCAGACTTTATCGTGTGTGTACTGTTGGTTGATGTATGACATAAGCAGACTTTATCGTGTGTGTACTGTTGGTTGATGTATGACATAAGTGGACTTTATCGTGTGTGTACTGTTGGTTGATGTATGACATAAGCAGACTTTACCGTGTGTACGTTTGGTTGATGTATGACATAAACAGACTTTATCGTGTGTGTACTGTTGGTTGATGTATGACACAAACAGACTTTATCGTGCGTGTACTGTTGGTTGATGTATGACATAAGCAGACTTTACCATGTGTGCACTGTTGGTTGATGTATGACATAAACAGACTTTATCGTGTGTGTACTGTTGGTTGATGTATGACATAAGCAGACTTAACCGTCTGTGTACTGTGGTTGATGTATGACATAAGCAGACTTTACCGTGTGTGTACTGTTGGTTGATGTATGACACAAACAGACTTTATCGTGTGTGTACTTTTGGTTGATGTATGACATAAGCAGACTTTACCGTGTATGTACGTTTGGTTGATGTATGACATAAACAGACTTTATCGTGTGTGTACTGTTGGTTGATGTATGATCTTAACAGACTTTACCGTGTGTACGTTTGGTTGATGTATGACATAAGCAGACTTTATCGTGTGTGTACTGTTGGTTGATGTATGACATAAGTGGACTTTACCGTGTGTGTACTTTTGGTTGATGTATGACATAAGCAGACTTTACCATGTGTGTACTGTTGGTTGATGTATGACATAAGTGGACTTTATCGTGTGTGTACTGTTGGTTGATGTATGACATAAGCAGACTTTACCGTGTGTGTACTGTTGGTTGATGTATGACATAAGTGGACTTTATCGTGTGTGTACTGTTGGTTGATGTATGACATAAGCAGACTTAACCGTCTGTGTACTGTGGTTGATGTATGACATAAGCAGACTTTACCGTGTGTGTACTGTTGGTTGATGTATGACACAAACAGACTTTATCGTGTGTGTACTTTTGGTTGATGTATGACATAAGCAGACTTTACCGTGTATGTACGTTTGGTTGATGTATGACATAAACAGACTTTATCGTGTGTGTACTGTTGGTTGGTGTATGACCTTAACAGACTTTACCGTGTGTACGTTTGGTTGATGTATGACATAAGCAGACTTTATCGTGTGTGTACTGTTGGTTGATGTATGACATAAGTGGACTTTACCGTGTGTGTACTTTTGGTTGATGTATGACATAAACAGACTTAACCGTGTGTGTACTGTTGGTTGATGTATGACATAAGGAGACTTTATCGTGTGTGTACTGTTGGTTGATGTATGACATAAACAGACTTTACCGTGTGTGTACTGTTGGTTAATGTATGACATAAGTGGACTTTATCGTGTGTGTACTGTTGGTTGATGTATGACATAAGCAGACTTTACCGTGTGTGTACTGTTGGTTGATGTATGACACAAACAGACTTTATCGTGTGTGTACTGTTGGTTGATGTATGACATAAACAGACTTTATCGTGTGTGTACTGTTGGTTGATGTATGACATAAGTGGACTTTACCGTGTGTGTACTTTTGGTTGATGTATGACATAAGCAGACTTTACCATGTGTGTACTGTTGGTTGATGTATGACATAAACAGACTTTTCCGTGTGTGAACTTTTGGTTGATGTATGACATAAGCAGACTTTACCGTGTGTACGTTTGGTTGATGTATGACATAAACAGACTTTATCGTGTGTGTACTGTTGGTTGATGTATGACATAAGTAGACTTTACCGTGTGTGTACTGTTGGTTGATGTATGACATAAACAGACTTTATCGTGTGTGTACTGTTGGTTGATGTATGACATAAGTGGACTTTACCGTGTGTGTACTTTTGGTTGATGTATGACATAAACAGACTTTATCGTGTGTGTACTGTTGGTTGATGTATGACCTTAACAGACTTTACCGTGTGTACGTTTGGTAGATGTATGACATAAACAGACTTTTCCGTGTGTGAACTTTTGGTAGATGTATGACATAAGGAGACTTAACCGTGTGTACGTTTGGTTGATGTATGACATAAACAGACACTATCGTGTGTGTACTGTTGGTTGATGTATGACCTTAACAGACTTTATCGTGTGTGTACTGTTGGTTGATGTATGACATAATCAGACTTTACCGTGTGTACGTTTGGTTGATGTATGACATAAGGAGACTTTATCGTGTGTGTACTGTTGGTTGATGTATGACATAAACAGACTTTTCCGTGTGTGAACTTTTGGTAGATGTATGACATAAGGAGACTTTATCGTGTGTGTACTGTTGGTTGATGTATGACCTTAACAGACTTTATCGTGTGTGTACTGTTGGTTGATGTATGACCTTAACATACTTTATCGTGTGTGTACTGTTGGTTGATGTATGACAAAAGCAGACTTTACCTTGTGTGTACTTTTGGTTGATGTATGACATAATCAGACTTAACCGTGTGTGTACTTTTGGTAGATGTATGACATAAGCTGACTTTACCGTGTGTGTACTTTTGGTGGATCGTAATATGTGCCTAACGTTACTTGGCATGTAGTGTTTACGGGCGAGGTATCTAGATATTTTTTCAAAGGGGATTGTTAAAAACATATAAACATAGTCAATAGTTGCCAGACATTATAACGTAGAGGTCAAGACTTTTTTAAATATTTTTAACGAAAATTCAGTATAACACAAAATGGACCGGTTTTTTTTGCCACTTCATTCGAAGTGACTGTTACTAAAAGGAATCTTGCTTGCTTCTGTTGGCTTTTTTGTCTTTTCATTAGTCTACAGAAAGCTACCTCCGTAAATTTGTATTGATTAATAATTAATATATACAGATACGAATCATTGGCTTAGTCGTTCTTGTTCGTTTGTAAAATCCAATGAAGATAATTTTGCTTTACTCAGGCTATGAAAATTAATCTTAGGAGAATACCATTTGTTTAATTGCACAAAAAGTAATAATAACGTTTTATCTTCTTCAAAGTTGCGTGTTCTATCGTGATTTCCGTATTAGTGTTGTGTAATTTAAGATCTTTCTGTTTTCTTGTAGCCAAGACAACAATTTTCAATAACATGGCCTAGTTAATACTTTAAAGATAATGTTCTCTCGTCTAACAAGTCTTAACAATGTTGACATAATGTTAAATTTACTAAAAGCACTAGTAATTGAACCTTCTCGTGTATAAGGTAAACACAGAAAATATCAGTTCCATAATCCATAAGTCGGTATATTGTCCATTAATTTTACGCCAATTTAGCAATTGCTAGCTAGATCACGAAGTTTTTATTGGGAAAGTGATTTACATGGACCTAGTATAACCGTGGTGTTTAAAGATGGGAAATGAAATAACAGCAGAAAATTGTAAAGTTGTAATCCTCTTACATGTGATTGGTTTCTTCAGTTACCAACGTCCGTACTCTAAACATTGACACACTTCAATACATACGATAATTCTTCTGGTACTCTTGTCCCCTATACTTTTGTAATATGTAGAGTTTCTGTATTTTTGTTTCACGGTGTTTACACATATCTTGCAGTACATTTATCCAGAATATGAGAAAGTGCTAAATCTGTTTCATCATTACACTGAATGTCCACGTATACTCCTTCTAGTTTCTGTTTCAAAGCCTTTACACTACTGCTATATATCATCTTCTGTCTAGTAGGCGCCGAGTCCGGACTCCTGATAAAATACCAAAACATACTTTATTATATGTGCACGTATTGATTCTAGAAAAGTAACACATTTCTGTTTAATGATAAAAGATCCGTAATCTTGCTAATAAAATACAAAATTACTTTTACCATTAATATGTAAACAAGTAGGTATAAAACTAAACAAAATATATATTGTTTGTTTGTTTGTTTAAATGTTGTTTAACGCCATTTTCAGCAATGTTTCAGCATCCAATTTTTATTGGGGGAGGAAGCCGGAGTACCCGAGAAAACCCCCGAACTTCGGTAGGAAAACTGGCAATCCTTGTCAATTTAAACTGGAGTCGATAGCATCCTGCCCGCAGTGAGACTCGAATCCGCAATCTCCCTGTTGACAGACCACGTGATCAATAGTAGACGAACTACCTTAACCACTCGTCCACCGAGGCCCCTCAAAATGTATATAATCTCACTAAAGCAATCGGTCTTGATTCTAAAGCAACAGATTAAAAATGAACTATTATTCAGTGAATAGAATTATTTTTCATTCATTTTTCTATTAGAAAATTTCAAAGTACAAATGTGGCCCATAATTGAAACCGTAAACTTTATGAATTGCAATACAAGGAACATAACTCCTAGTTAAAAATGAACAATCTCGACTTGAAATACAATACATTATTTTTGTGCATATGTATTTTTTTTAAAGTAAACATAACAATTTGAAACTATTTCATGAAAGTTCCCACTTTATGACACAGCGGCAACAGTGGAAACAATACGAGAAACTTCTTAAAGGGTTCAGGACCCATACATTGAAAATAAGTTTGTCAATGAATTGTCTTCAAACTAACCATTTAGATAGTTTTTTTAATTACCAAATTAAGTTATAATTCAAATTAAAAAATATGTGCTTCACAGCTCATTTCGGAGAAGTTTAGCACAGAAATTTAAAATTTTCTAATAGACTGTACATTTATTGTAATCAAAATAATTAATTAACAGTATTATGTCAAATGAAATCATCAGAATACTTGTTATTAGACAAGCAATGGTAAACATGGAAGAAAGGGAAAATAACTATTTAAAAGAACTGAACGATTTCGTCAGAATTACCTTGATATTTTCATTATATTTTTTACTGAACCTGTTTAAGCTAAAACCATTAATAAATTGACATGATAGCATAGTTATAAGTATTCCATTAATATTTTTAATTTTATAAAAAAAATGAAAGAAATTAATATTAATTTAACCATCAATGTGATAGCAATCTAATTAAAATTATATCTTCAGTTGGCTCCCCCTTTTTGCTATTGTCGCCGTCGAACCAAGATATAATTTAATTAGATTAATGTGATATCTGTTCCGATTAAAAAATGGCGGATGGATTTCCGATATCCGTTCAAGCTTATTTATCGTCAACAATATGCAGATATGAAGACGTTTTCTTGGTTATAACAAACAGACAAATTTTAGGGACACAGCACAGGAACATAAACACAGAGAACCCACGTGCGGACGGACGCACGGACGGTCAATGACAAACACGATACTCAGCGTATGGTACTGGTATACAAGACTAATATTCTTACGACTCCTGCTGACAAAATTTTGGTACTGTACAAAACTTTCAATGTTTATTTTATTCATCGTAAATTAGACTAGATACTTGCTTAATGTATTTCCACGTTCTCCTTTAACATATCAATTAAGAAATTGACAGAAACGCCAGATTCTTTCAAATTTTCCATTGTATGTACAGCTGCAGTAAAACTTTAGAGTATATCAATAAAACAATTTTGTATGGCAACCGTTTCATTATCATGAAAATATGTCTACGCCCTTGGGGACGTGTGATTTTAAAATTGGAAGCTGTAAAACAAACAGTAAAATGTCACCATTAACGATTGGGGCTTTATAAGAAAAAAATCCAATTGTATATAGTAAGCATGAAGCGTATCCAACTTACCAAAGAAAAAACGCTAATCTGGCACTGTGTATATCATTACAGGAAAATTTGACATCAAACAATCCATATCGACATTGTCCTTTCCTTTCAGCTTCTTTTAATTTGTTTACGAAATCTGCATATGTTTTGTCTGAAATATAAAGTATATACAGTTCTGTGGGGGGAAACTCAAAGACATCAACATTGGTATTGCTTCTCTTATAAGCGGAGGGCTTTATATATGATAGTAGAACAAAGGATTCGTCGGCTCGGGCAAAGAATAATTTTTTCAGTCAGTTACTATTTTTCTAGAGTGCGCTTAAAAACAGCAGGCCAATTTTCCGTATCCATCTTGTTGCGTTTCTAATTGCATTAAAGTAAAGGATAATCGATATTTATATTTGACTTTTGTTTATAGATTTACGAATTCATCAGGATTTACCCATGTTAACACTCGACATTTTGCTTTAAGTGTTTGTAATCTTAAACCCTAGGTATGTCAAATGTGGTCCAGTGGTAGCTTAGATTAGTACATGCCAGTCAGACACATCTTGACCTCAATTTAACGTTCTAGTGACTACGTTTCAGTTTTTGGATTGGAGCAGTTCCTCTGTAACCATGCATGGTAGAATGACAATATTTGGTATACAGGTTGCGGATAAATAGTACATCACTGTCTTGTAGGTGTCACGTGAACATGACCTCACTTTTACGGTTCAGTGACCACTCTAAAATTTTGGGATTGGGTCAGTTTCTCTGTAACGATGCATCATGAAAATTTAATGCTTTTTACATGTTCAATCTAAAATTAAATCTTTAACTTGTAATTACGTTTTAATGTACATTTTATTATTACAGAATAAAGCACTCAGTACGAAGAATAAAGTACTCGGTTGCTTACAACGCAGCGACCAATAACAAAAGTGTGTAACACTTGAAAGGTTTAATATTAATAAGATTGTTTACATGCTGCTCATGAAGTTTTTTCATTACTGATGCGGAATGCAGGAGACATTTTTCTGTGTCCACACTTGTTTCATCCCACAGATAAAATCTATTAAAGGTTCATTTATTCTCTTTCAATTTTTCCCACAACACTATACCATGATGCAACAAGGAGACTTTTTTCAGCATACTTAAGACATGTTTGACTTAATATATGATTGAGATGAACCCCATTGATTAATTAAATTTTTTATATATTTTTTATTCATCACATTAAAAACTAACTTTCCATGCGGTTTCTTTCAGGTTTCTATCGAGTTCGAGATAATGTTCTTGTTATGCCCCGCGACGAAAGTTCGTGGTGGAGAGGGCATATCAATTAAACTCTTCCGTCCGCACGGATTGGGGTTCATTACTTTTCTGGCTATCTTTTCCTGAAGCTTTTAGAGCTACATCATTTATTTTTAGTATGATGTTTGTACACACAATGACGGTGTGCAAGGACGAAAGAATTTGATTTTCATTAAATTTTCTTAAATTATTACACGGTTAGTTGAATTTGGTCCGACAAACGTTTCGCACTTTCGCACAGCTTTAAAGCCACAGTGTTTATATTTGGCAGGATATTTGAACACATAATGGAGGTGTGTAAGGCCAAAGTATTTTAATTTGTGTGAAAAATTGTAAAAATAAGAAATAGACTTGCATGTCGCTTCCAATGAGTAAACTGTTCCGGGCTGTGGCAACGCACCCGTCATTTCGCTGGCAGTCAAACCAGGGAGATACAAGTTGTAATGTAATATGTGCATGAAAATAAGAAAAAAGCTTCGACGTGTTAATAATTTCGATGATCAGCTATAGGTTCCACGGTGTCTTACAGACACACTTTACTAAAATATCAAAACCTTTAATATGATTAAAAGTTCGTCTTGCACATGTGGTGCTAAAAATGAGAATACATGTTATAACGTTTTTAATGACGCAAGACGCAAAGAATAAAGTACTCAATAACATATCACGGTTCGCAGAATTCCAAAATATAAATTTTAATCGTTTGTCGGACTATGTGCAGAGCAATATGAAATAGTTTTACATCATGTGTTTAATTATATTGATTCCAAATCGTTTTGAAATCCCCCAGCACGCCCCTACCCCACATATAAATCTTACCTGCCACATTGACGCAGCAAGCGATACGGCCGGTACGGTTCCGCCGTACCACCTAAAATTGTCGGAAAGGAAAACTGAAACAGTTTTTTTGTAAATTGAAATTTGTTAACGTGGTATACAAATTGCCGTTTTTAGTCCTTCACTTTTCGTTCCAGAAAACTCCAAGAATGCAGTCTTTCGCACCATTTACCCCAGAGCTTCTGGGAACCTTGAGCATACCCAGACTCGCCGTAAAGACCAACTCGTTTCCATACTGGTTACATCACCAACCGTACCACTATTTTTCTTAGTGCTATACGCCTATGCTGCCATGTTTGTTTCGATTTATTTATATGCAAATAGTTCTTAATTGAAGCAATTGAATATATACTGTTGGCACTTAAATATTATGTATGTCTTTTATTACGTTTCCGCCCCTACCCATATTCAAAAGTTATGGCCTTTAGTAGTTTGTTAACTTGTTCTTGTCGCTAGAAGTACAGCAAACATCCAATCAAACAATGAATCAATATATTAAAATTTAAAGTTGTAAAGTGGAGAATACGTCATACGCGTGTCGTTCTCGAGTACGATGCAGTTTTGAAAATTTATACAACAAATATGCTTAAACTAATCTAAATTAAGCCTTTGTGAAAGATTAATGCAAGTACAAGGCGACTCTGGGAATAGTATTCCAAAAATGTCTTCACTACTGTTTGAAATGATACATTGACTCAACATGGCTCACAAAATAACAGCATGAATACCGAATAAAATACTGGGACCATACTGGGAGGGTTCCCAGTGCTAGACCCACAGAGCGACGCAGAGCGCCCATGGGTGGTGGATAGCGTAGACCCCCTTTCTGGAATGTTGTCAGGTCATACTACGGAAAGTCTGGCGCGGACCGGCCCTTAGTAGCCGCTACAAAATGCTAAATTCTCCGTCCCTACCCAAAACTCCATACTTTTCGAGAGGCAGTCTAAATTGTTTTCCTTGTGTCCCATCCGACCCCAATTTTCCTTTAATTAATTGCGTGTTCTCTTGTTTTCGTCCTGAATATAGCTGAAATACTGCTAGCTGGACGGAAATCAATCATCCGAACATCAACCGAATAAAATCCAGATGGATTACACATAAATTTCCAGTCAGGATTTAGTGGACATTAACACTATAAACACAGTGGAAATATTTGAGTACATAATGTTGTTCAAGAACTTAAAAATTTCACACATATAATGTAATACGTGAGACGAAATTGTTTCCAAACTCGAATTTAAAATCAAAGCGTTACTGGATTAAAAAACATTACTTGATTACTAGCTGGGCCTTAAACTCTTAAAAAGTCTTGAACTATACATCGAAGTGTAACTCTGAATCGAAATAAATATCTGGACTTGACGACTAGAAAACTCTATTTTTCTTTATAGAAAGACTTGTGTGTAAAAACAGAAATTAAATCAATGTCATTTTAAACACCTTTAACATATTTTATACAAAATAAAAGGAGCCTGGCATCAACTTCAAAAAGGATTCCATGTTTGGAGGTAGCATTGCACATTTTGCATAGAAATATTGTTCAGTTACTGGAAGACGTCGAGATAACTTGCAGACAAAACAGGTACATCTGCACCAAATATTGATTAAATTACTGACTCAAAATATGCACTGTAATAAAGCATGCTTCATTTCACATTTTAATATTACATATCACGACAGCATATCAGTCTTATCGGATCACCACAAAATTATGGACATGGATTCCTGCACACGTCAATAAATTCCTCGATTATTTGTCTGTGAAAGTGATGTTTATTTATAAGCATACGTTATGTCTATTAAAATTGAACGATAGCTCCAAAGTATGAGAAATGAATCATAGATTCTGCGGCTTCTGATCATGTGCATTCACGCAGTAACTGGTTGGTATCAAGCCCAATTGAACAGATGGTTTTTATAGTTCAATTAACGATAATTAAAAGCAATCACTTACATTTAATACATCTTTTTCGCATTATTCATACAGAAGACGTTACGGTAAAAGGCAATGTTACCCGTCAATATGTAGAGGTCAGTCTCCGCCAATTCGTAGCGTCTCGATCTGCTTCGTAGTCAGCTTGACGTCTGTTGCCGTCACAGATTTAGATATTAAAACTTAATTATATTTACCACTCCAAACCATTTGTTTTGAACGCGGAAAAACGTATGTAGGGTAGGGGAATTTATTTTCAGCTTTCTTGGTGGAGAAAGTCAGGGTATCCGGACCGATACAATAATATAGATGGTAAGATTTGCAGCTTTATCATACCCAAGTTAAGTGTCGAATGCACCCCTTTATAAATAATGCGCACTTCTGTGATAAAAGATGCATACCTATTTATTTACGTATATTGTGTCTTATCAACATTAAAAATTATAACACTGTCAATGGACAAATAATACAAAAAATTATTTTCAAAATAAAAACATCCATAACAAGATAAAAACCATGAAGGGTGCTCGCCTTTGTTATGTTTTGCTATGAAAAATCCCGAATATTATTCCGATCAAACGGCGAAATATCAGGTTTACAATGGCACTAAGTAACAAGATTTTTTTTAAGTTAATACAAAAGACGTAACTGTATTTTACTAAATGAAAGACGATAAGAGGTCTAATTGAAGGTAAATCACCAGCTAAATTATAGTATACTGCTCGCGCTTGTTTTTTTTTTGTTTCCTGAAAGAATGTACAATGATGTAGATTCTTTACATTACGGTCATTGATTCACAATTTATTCTTAGAAATTATAAACAGTAGACATTAAATTGACCGTACAGTTGATTACAGGTATTTGTTACTTAAAAACAGGTAATTGTCATGGAATGTTATGGAGTTGACCTTGACAGAACTTTACGGCTTATTTCTAACTTTAAGTGTTGACGTATTTTTATACAATAATTATCGATAACATGCAACGATTGGAATATTGCCATATAAAAATGGTTAATGATAAGGTGTGACTAAAAGATAAGAAATCTGGAGCTTTTGATTGCCAACAATTTTTACATCACTTGTCGAACAATACACAGTCTAGCAGGTACATCGCATCGTGTACTGTAGACACCTTTCTTGATACACGTTAATCCCAAAATTTTTTGCTTTAAAACAGGAATTTATTATTCAAGACATGTTACTCGTAAAACATTACTAGTATAAGAAGGAATGATATAAATAGACATTTACTAATATCTTATCTGCTTTGTTGGGGTGAGGGGAGGGTTCATTTTCTATACTTACGTAAGCCAGCCTTTTCCTCCACGACTATTGTTTTTAAATCATCTGTTAATCTGTATATCACATACTGCCATTTATGACCAAGTTTTATTTCATTGAAGGCACGAATACAGTCGTCACACACTCCAACGCCAGAAGACTGAAATATTGAATTAATATATTTTGATACCCTGTATTTATTAAACAGATACAAGAGTAGCATCTGTTTGTGGTTTTTTGGAATGTTAAGAAGCTCTATGTAAATTATGGAAGCCAGATTCGGTCATATCGACTTTTCGGGTTTTCGGGATTTCGTCATTCCCTTTTTCACCTCAAAATAATTTCAAGTTTTCACATTTTCGTTATAAGCAATATCCATTACGACAATTCGAGATGACCCCACCTAGCTTAATCATAAATGCGTGTTAAACTGGCAGCTTTTTCCCCAATATATTACTCGCTGAGATTGCGGGTTCGTTTCTCACTGCAGGCAGGATGTACTCAACTTCAATCTTAATTGACAAGAATTGCCAGTTTTCCTACGGCATGTCGGGGTTTTTCTCCGGGTACTCCGGCTCCCCCCTTATAAAAACTTAACGCCAAGATATAGCTGAAAATGGCATTAAACACCATCAAACAAACAAACAAACTCATATATTCCAATCATTCAATGGTGATTCCATGTCATTTAATGATGATTCCATGTCATTTAATAGTGATTACATGCCATTTATGGTGATTCCGTGTCGTTTAATAGTGATTACATGTCCTTTGATGGTGATTCCTGTCATTTAATTGTGATAACATGTCATTTAATAGTGATTACATGCCATTCAATGGTGATTACATGCCATTCAATGGTGATTCCATGTCATTCAATGGTGATTCCATGTCATTTAATGATGATTCCATGTAATTAAATAGTGATTACATGTCATTTATGGTGATTCCATGTCATTTAATAGTGATTACATGTCCTTTAATGGTGATTCCTGTCATTTAATAGTGATTACATGTCATTTAATAGTGATTACATGTCATTTAATAGTGATTACATGCCATTCAATGGTGATTCCATGTCATTCAATGGTGATTCCATGTCATTCAATGATGATTCCATGTCATTTAAAGGTGATTCCATGTCGTTTAATAGTGATAACATGTAATTTAATAGTGATTACATGTCATTTAATAGTGATTATTTGTCATTTAATAGTGATTACATGTCATTTAATAGTGATTACATGTCATTTAATAGTGATTATTTGTCATTTAATAGTGATTCCACGTCATTTAAAAGTGACTAAATGTCATTCAATAGTGATTATTTGTCACCTAATAGTGATTACATGTCATTTAATAGTGATTATTTGTCATTTAATAGTGATTACATGTCATTTAATAGTGATTACGTGTCATTTATAAGTGATAACATGTCATTTAGTAGTGATAACATTTCATTTATTAGTGATAACATGTCATTTATTAGTGATTACGTGTCATTTATTAGTGATTACGTGTCATTTATTAGTGATTACATGTCATTTAATATTGATAACATGTCATTTAAAAGTGATTACATGTCATTCAATGGTGATTCCATGTCATTTAATAGTGAGTCTATGTCATTTAAAGGTGATTCCATGTCGTTTTATAGTGATTACATGTCATTTAATGGTAATTATATGTCATTTAATAGTGATTCCATTTCATTTAATAGTGATTCCATGTTATTTATAAATGTACATCAAACATGATATTTTTATTTCTAAGAATCATTCTGACCACATACTAAAGTGAAGATAGACGAACTCCTGACAAGTTGATAACCGATGGGGTAAAACATAGAACCCTTAGTCACATAATGTTAATCAATGCTATTCAATTATAGCGTATCGGTGTATGTTACTAAAACAGTCATTGAATAACTACTGAAATGTTGTTGGAAACAACACCAAATTAACTATCTTGAAGTTCGACGGGTCTTATTTAATTACAAAACGGTGATGTTTTCATATTCTGATATCTCTCTTAATTTTTTATTAGATTTTAATTCGATGTTTTTTTTCATTTAGCTTATTTATATATATATATATATACAGAAATCCCAAACGAACATATTTTAAATTAGTGTGACTGAAAAATCTGTCTTGGTTTAATTTTAGTTGTTACTTGAATGATTTAAACTTTCGTTTCTTTTTTAACTACCATTTAATCGGTTAATTTTTACTCAGTTTATTCAGTTTAGTTAACTGAATATGGTATATATAAAAAGATTAAACATGTTAACATCTTTCTCTACTCTTTCGATTCTCACTGCAGGCATGGTGCATGGTGGACTCCAATATTAATTGACAAGGATTGCCAATTTTTCTACCGCAGGTCGTGGTTTTTCTCCGGCTTCCCCCAAAATAAACTGTACTCCATGATAAAGCTCAAAAATTGCTGAAAGTGGCGTTAAACAACAATCAAACAAATAATCAAAAACTCTTTTCACAATTATCCTATTATGTGTGATCATTGTGAAACTTTTACAATAAAGGACTGATACAATGTTCCAACTAGACGACCGGCCAAAGATATACGAATACATCGTAGACAATTTGTTAGGTTTAGGTGTTATTTATACTTAAGGTTATAAATATTCGACAACAAGTTTTTCACAGTATATCAGACATCAGTAAACAAAGAACGTATAAATAATCAAATAAATGTAATCCTATCAATACATTGGCGATACGATGGTATTATGTAAACAACATAGATAAGTAAATAATAACACCAAATGCTATCTTAAATCACTTTCCTACAGGACTATAATGTTGGATGTCAGTACTACTGGTGATATATAGATATGTACGAAAATAATAATACAAGTCGATTGATTTCCAATAAACATTATAAAATGCCTTACCGGTCCAGCATTGCTAAAATTAATAAATTTCCGTGCTTCTCTCGACATGATTTTATAATTTTCTAAATTCCTTGATAACTAAATAGTGTATATTCCACTTATAACTGAAGTTTATTACAGATACATAGATACAAGATATATATACTTTCGACATCGACATAACTCTCACTCATTGAATAACATTGTTATGCTTTTGTTCGTTTCTGACTCAGAAAATGATTTCAGTACAAAGTACGTGTGCACACGTCAGATATGCCATACATTGTAAGACATAACAGAATAATTGTCGAATCATACGCCAATTATCCTGGCAATAAGGAGTGAAAGTCTGGTTTATTTTGGGGAAAGTTTTTGACAGGTGGTATTGGACCATTTACATTCATTTCAAATGAAACAACAAATCATTATTATTACGTGTTGTAACAATATTAATAAATAATAATAGTGATACATATTGTGTTATGTATGGAATTAAAATAATTTCTGTAGAAACTTATATAAATATTCAAACAAGTGATTATTGTATGTTGTTTTTTTTACTTCTCGTAAATGTGAAACAACAAACAAAAGCTTAACAACTGATGTACTATGTAACGATTTTCGAAGGTCAATTATACGTGATAGTATACAGATTTTTATTAAAAACTGCAAACGGCAGAAGATATTTAGAATTTCCACCAGGGTCCGATAAAATCAGCAGTAAATAAATAATCTTAAACTGTCAGCATCAACTACTTTATGCAAGCGTCGATTTATCTGATTGATTGGATGTTTGCTTTATGTCCAGCGAGCAATTTTTCAGTATTTCCAGGACGATAGCAAGTTAACAAACAATAAATCAACGGAAACAAGGGGTGGGATGGGACATATGGAACACAATTTTGACTGCCACTCCAAAAATGTGGAATATTTTGTATGGGCGGAATTTTGGTCTTTTGTATCGGCTTTAATGGGGTATATTCTGTTACGAAATCTAAAAAAGTGATCTTTATTGTGCAAGGAGCGTGGCACTCCCAAACACGTTACACGATACTGTCCGCGGCCAGGCTTTGCGTATTATGGCCTGCAAAACCCCAACTAGATGGTCTCCACATTCCGGCATCCGGGAAAGCGGTGGGCTGCTCTGTGGATTTTATAAGTCAATTTATATAAAAAAATAAACAGCATACAATCCTGACGCGTTCAATGCACATTAACATAGGAATTCGGGAAGCACTGCATAAGGGATTATCAGAGGTGTAAAAGGAATCACTGAAAACACAAATCCAAGAACAATCTGGGTAAGTAACGGAAAAACGTACACGGGAATATGTAAGGATGGAGACAATTACAAACTGTCTGAGACCGGTTAACCGGAAAAGACGCGTACTATGGAAACAAACTATCCACAGAACTATTACTACTGGAGTTAATTATTGAGGTTAAAATGTGAAATATTTAAAACACTTTTTCTATTCTTACCATTATAGTACGTTTTATCCTGGAATCATAAGCGAGGCATTGCACTTGACTGTGTATAGATAAATAAGCTTGATGTACAGAATTCCTAGGCTGTGATCATTATCTGTAATTATGGGTAATTATGCCACTTTATACATAAACACATGTTGGTCAGTATATAACTGAATCAAACGTTTCTGCACCGAATATAAATATATTCGAAATGACGCAAGCGAGGAATAGAAAGTTAAAATTTAGCAAAAATAGAGTTCAAAAACAGAAACGCATTTGAATTTTTCAAAACGCAAACTATGTATTTTACCAGGTGTAATGAAATGGTCTATTTAATCATTGATTATAGGTAAGTTTTCAAGTTAAAAGACGGTTCATTTGATTTTTAACTAAAAGTGCACATGAATTATTTCGCCTTTACATTTGGCTAACGTTTAAAATGTTCAAATACTGTCATGGCGAGGTTGGACCATAAAATATCGTCATTAGCCATCTCCAGGCAGGAGTAACCCAAAGTGAGATTGCACGAACTAAAAACGTAAATCAAAGCACTATTTCTCGGTTATGGAACATAGTCCAGCAAACTGGCTTTACGAATGATCGGCCGAGATGTAGGCGACCTTACATACGTTTTCTGGTCAAGATAGCTACACCCGGGTCTTAGGCACTTAGACTATTCCATGTCAACATTGAGGGTGCAAGTTCTACAGTTTTTATGCGAAAGAGTGTGCTTGACTTCATCCTTAATTGACAACAATTGTCAGGTTTCCGAAAACGGGCATGGTTAACACAAATGAACCGAAATGATAACAAACGGGTCTTGTCAACAACATGTGATGGATACAAAGTGTATATACCATTTGTAATAAGAATACTACCCAGTTATAGCAGTCTTTACATAGTCTTTATACTGTGTTTATATCTCTCAGTTGATCAGGTATGCAAGAGCTTGCAGTAATTATACCGATGTTTGCAAACGTCAACAATTTATTTGAAAAAAAGACTCGTCCGCGCCGTCAATAAGTTTTACTATAGATACCATTTCTTTGTTGATAAATATTCTAAATCTTGCGAAGATCTGATTGCAGAAGTTTTCCTCATTTTTGAATTCAGTACATAGGTATTGTGCTGCAATGATTAATGGATCTTTAGCCGACTTGTGGTGTATGATACTGAAACCTTAACACACCAACTCATAAATGGAGGTGGGAGGTTTATCATGCCATAAAACCTGGTTTATCTCACCATTTCTTTTGAAATGCCAAAACCATTGTTGCAGTTGCTTCATTTTGGTTGTCGCTCCGAGTTTGCCCTTGTCTTGAACTTTGATTTGTGGATTGTCTTTTTATACGTTTTTTGTGTGAATATTTTGTTATTGCTGTATTTTGGTATTGAGATAAATCATTTTTGTAATGCCCCTTGTTATTATTATTACGTATAAGAATTTAACTGAATTAAGTGCAAATGTAAACAAACCGATTGTTTGGGAATTGTTTATTGAAAGTTAATTTGTTACAAACACAATTTCTTAATAACGTTTATTGTTTAAAATGTTCAAATATTCTAAATACAAATATTTAACATACAATACATTAACAAACTAAACAGTTTTATATATACAGTATCATGTTAATGAACATAACAACACATTTTAATATATTCTTTTTGGCAAGATTTCCTACCGAAGTTCCGGGAGATTTATATCATAAGATTTCTCTATTAATATTTACGCAATGACAAAAATCCTTTCACATCTTGAAACATTATGATCGTAATTTAAATCAAACATGCGAACATTCTATCAAGGATCGCCAGTTTTCCTACCGCAGGTCGGGGGTTTTCTCCGGGTACTCCGGCTTCCTCCCCCAATAACAACTGGACGCCATGATATAGCTGAAAAATTGCTGAAAGTGGCGTTAAACACCATCAAACAAACAAACAATTCTAATATGACGTCCTGCTTTAGCTATGTAAACAAAGCCGTGTCAAAATTCCAATAAGTTTAGTTCGCACATGCGTCACTGCGTGTTTTGTGTAAATGTAAAAACTGACTTACAAATGCCGTTTGTTATGTGTTATCCATAATTATCGTTATTGTTAATAATTTAGTTATTTTTAGTCTGAATTCTGAGATTTATATGATTTAAACTACTCCCGATACATTATTTTTTTAACAATTCTACATTCGAATTAATATGACGTCACAATTAGCATTCCGACGTCATATTACGCTGAACTAAAAATTTCAAACTAGAACGACGCAATTTCGTTAAGATTTCTCAATATTTTTGTTTAAAAGGTACGTACATTCAATAAAAAGACGAGAAAAAAAAGTTTATATCAATTTGATTTGCTTTAACATACTGTTTTGGGATATATCGTATTAGTTTCAAAAAAACCGATTGCCACTGAACGCGTCCTCTTAGAACCGCTTCGAAATTTTAAAACATTTGTTAGACATATTAGAATCGAAATAGATTATTGTAAGCGGGCTTTATGGGAATTAGAACATGGTCAGACCTTATATTTGTCTTCATTTTGTACCTCGCTTTCGCTCGGTATAAAATATTGACAAATATAAGGTCTTACCATGTTCTAATTCCCATAAAGCCCGCTCGCAATAATCTATTTCTTAAACAAACGAACATTCTATCAGAGCTTTGTTTGTAACAGACGTATGAATACAAAATTGTATGGCGAGTTGAAAATGGTATTATAATATGATTGATTGATTGGATGTTAGCTGTACGTTCAGCGAGCAGTATTTCATCTATATTCATGACGAGAACAAGTTAACAAATAATAAATCAGCGGAAAAAGGTGTGAAGGGCAAATGGAACAGAATTTTGACTGCCTCTGGAAAAGTATGGAATCTTAATTGGGTAGGGACGGATAATTTAGCTTTGGAACAATTAAGACTTGTAATGAGGTTTAAAATGTAGTAATTCATAATATAAAGGTTTTTCTTTCGCCTTATTTTTAAACTTCGCCTGTTTTTATTTAAGAAACTACTTAGATACAGGTCACTAAAACAAGGTTAAGTTGATTATTTAACTGAAAAGTGGAATATTTTGTATTAAATAATCTGAGTGTGATTCTATAGAAAACAAGTGAGATAGAAATGACTATTTATCAAAGTAACTACAACAAATCATAATTATTGCAATCGTCTTTTTAAAAAATAAAATTTTAATGTCAACAAAAATAATTCAAAAGTTAATACTTGTAGACTTTAAAATAATAACGTTTGAAAACATATACTATTTCAAGGGTGTTAAAGGTTCGTGTGCAAAAGTAGAATAAATATCATGCCTTCTAGATTTTGCAACCATCCGTCCTAGGACATTAGGTTGCCGCGTAGGACGTTAAAAACTTTCCATCTACTTTTAACTACATTAGTAACTACAAGGTAAGTTCAATTATGTTTTAATTCATTGTACTCAAACAAACATAAAATATGTATGTGTATAACTGCTAGCAATCTTGCAACCTTATGTACATAATTCAGCTAGCAAGCAATTATGTACAAGATCATTCTTACAAAAAACTTCGAAAATCAAACACAAGTATAGATACTGAATGGCGCAGTGACCACTTCATTTTTATTATTAATGTCAAAATAACAATCTTTATATATTCGTTTCCAACCATAACAAAAAACAGCAAACAATATCTACAAAATATAAATGCATATATGTTAGACTTAATCTTAAAATAAAAAATGAAATCGTGCAAATGGTATCGTACGTAGTCACTGCCCAAACCTCGATAGCTTTAAATTCCCGTGCAAATACTTATATACCGCCTGCCAAACCGAATAACTGCCTGCACTATAATGCTGACCTTAAAATTCCTACACAGTTTACCCGCAACATTAGTCGCTTGTATTACACATAAATACATTTATGTTTTAATTCATTGTACTCAAACAAACATAAAATATTTATGTGTATAACTGCTAGCAATCTTGCAACCTTATGTACATAATTCAGCTAGCAAGCAATTATGTACACGATCATTCTTACAAAAAACTTCGAAAATCAAACACAAGTATAGATACTGAATGGCGCAGTGACCACTTCGATGTACAAAGAAAGCAAAAAGTATGCCCTATATTTATAAACCGTTTTGTAACGGATAACCGAGAGTCCAATTTTTCTGAAATATAACCATCTTTAGCGTTCTCCGATTTCCATCTTCCATGTATTTTGAAAAGCCTGTCTGAAACGTTGTTTTGCACAGCTGCCGTCGCTTCTCCCGCCCTGAAGCTATGTAACCCAAAATCAGAAATATTACATCCAACTTCTGATAAAGCTTCGTGAACCAACACTCGAGCTCTTGAATATGATAAAGCATCATTCTTACTTCTTAAAGCATACGAGTTTCTATTTTTGAAATAGGAAATAGCTCTAAAAATATACATGTCGGAAGATAAATCGATCTTGGCCGCGATTAGGTATTGGATAACAATGCGACCGGACACTGTGGCGATTCAAGCTTGGAAAAACAAACGTGATTACCTTTACGATAACAATCAGTTTTGCTTTTTTCTATAAAAATCTCCATGTGACCTTCAAAAAATGTGATCTGATTAGCCTTAATGCTCGCCAACTCGCTATATCTTAGAAACCCGGAATAAGCTAAAGCACACAAAGTCAAAATTCGCAAATCCTTTAACGTTCTAGTAGGAGTATAATAATTCCTATATAATTTAAGCATAATGTCTGAAGTAACCGGTTCCTTTTTCCTTATCGGCCTTGATAATTTTCTCCTAGCAGCCTCCAATAAAGACGAAATAAAATCCGAATCGCAAGGATTAGTTACATTTGCTAAGTTGTGAGCCCATTTGATGCTATAAAAAGCAGTTTCTATGACACTGAAGTAAGAAACCAAATCCATCAAATGTTGCAGATATAAACCTATATAAATTTCTTTGCAAGGCAGAATGTCCCTAATTTCTGGATACTGTTCGGCCCAGACAACAAAACGTTTAAAGCCACCAGCATACTTCTTAACAGTGTTGTCGGCCCGGGCCATAATGGAAGAAGAAGCTAATTTACGATGCAACGTGCGCAAATCTGGGTGTAGAAGTTTTCCATTATCTAACCAGAACTCAGTGGAAAATATTTTCTACAAAATTTAAAATCTAAATAAATAAATAAAATATATATATATATAGCGAGATATACATTAGTAAATACCAGCTTATACATACCGTGACAATAATAAACGCTCAAAAAGTAGTCCAGTGACCACAAAATAAGGTCCAGTGACCGAAAAAATCATTGTTTGTCCAGTGACCATAGATAACATTCACTGTCCAGTTATTTCCAAAATAAATCAAATGGCAGTCCAATCTTAACAAGATAACAGAACCCGGTGGTGAAATCTGTTTACTCCAGCGACAAAGGACCTGCCAAACAAAAAAGCATTAAACATCAAATAAAGTGGCGTCCAAACGGACGGTTAACAAACTCCCTGTAAATTTGCCATTCGCAAAAATTGAATTTAAATTGAAACCTGCTGCTAAAATTCTATCCGTCTCAAAAAACTCCAATACTTCACGTACGTGAGGTAAATACGACATGTCTTTGTCAAACAAAAGCGGCCAAAATGAAGCTGACCGCCATTTGGGCACGAGAAGATTACCCTTCGCTCTGCAAGCTATTAGATGATTAATGCATTTTGCGGCCATCGCTACGGGCGGGACCAACCAATTATTCTCGCCCTGCCAATTGGATGTAAAAGCATCGATCCCTGAAGAACCAGGGTTCCAATATAATGAATTAAACATAACAAGCTGTGTGTTGTTCATATTAGCAAATCTATCGATACTGTAGGGACCCCATAAACTATTCATGAATTCAAAAAACTCAAAAGAAACTCCCCAATCATCTATATCTAAAATTCTGCTAAGCATATCTGCCCTATCGTTATCCGTCCGAGGAATCCACTTGGGAAACAAAGAAATATTAGAAAAAACACAAATGCTAAAAATAGACAATGCTAAAACTTGCAACTCGGCCGTCTTGCTACCTTTCTTAATAATACCTACAGTATTCTGATTGTCTGAAAATAAATTCACTGAACTATTTGCTAAAACTTTCTGAAAGGTTTTCAATGTCAATTCAACGGCTTTCAACTCTCCATGTCGAACTTTTAACAGCTTCATCTGGTAACCAGTGTTTATGCATAATATAATCAAAACCGAGTATAAACACAGCAGCAGCGCTGTCGCTAGCATCAGTATAAACCTTGAAATCTGTGCCATACTCTAACATTCTAACGGGTTTTAAACTCGAAATATTACCCTTCCAAAAAACTATTTCACTAATACAGTTATCATGCAAATTCAAATCCACTGTTTGATCCCAATCCTCCCTGCTGTTAATAACAGAATAACAAGCCCTGGTCATAATCTGCGTCACATTACCTATCGCTGGGGTAAAAGATATAATCTTGCCACAAAAGCGTGCCAAAAGTCTAATCCTGACCTTCTTCGAAGATCTTAGAATGATTTCTGTCAAACTGACTAAATCATCTAATTTCTGAGATGTCAATTTTAACAAACAGTTTTTCAAATCCCAACCGAATCCTAACCAAACTACGTTTTGCGAAGGTTGCCAAAAGCACTTGTCTTTATTAGGAACAAATCCTGACTTAATCAAATCCTCTTTAATCATTCGAGCTTGATCTGCACATACAAACTCGTTCTCCGCCAGATTCAACCCGTCATCTAAATACACAGTAACTTTAATACCTCTTGATCTCCAATGTTTAACTAATGGTCTCACTACTTTGGTAAATATGTAAGGAGCTGAAGATAACCCAAAAGGTAAAACCGTAAAAACGAAATATCTTACACCTGAATAAAATTTCCAGGCAAATCCCAAATATTTGGTATGCTCCTTGAAAATATTTATGTGGTGGTAACCAGCTTTCAAATCAAAAACAACACCGTAACAATCTAAACTCAAAAACTGACTAGCAACTTTCCAGTCTTCGAATTTAATTTTATTGTAACGCACCTGTTTGTTTACATGCCTCAAATCTAAAATTAAACGACCTTTACCTGAATGACTAATCGATACAGACAAAGGATTAACTATAAAAGGCGCGCTTGAATGCTCTATGATAAGATTAGCCTTAAGTAATTCACCTATTGCCTCCTCGACAAAAGCTGCATTATCTAAAGCGGACTTGTTATTTTTCAAATTTACAGTATTAGGCTCTTTTATAAAGGGAATCTTGTAACCGTTCGCAATAATATCTAGAATAAAATCGCAAGTATTAATGCCTTGCCAAAATGAAATAGAATTTTTAAGTCTGTCTTTTACATTAATAACATTGGATCCCGATTCATATTCAAAATAAGTATCAAAATTGCTAAAATTCTGTACCTGTGAAATAGCAGAAGGAACATTAGGATGCGTTTCCTCTATTGCCGGAAAAAGAGGCACCTCCTGCGCTCTTGCAGTCCTTGGCCTAATGTCCGAGAAAACCGCATTTAAAACAGATGTCTGTGCCTTGGGTCTTGGTTTGTTGAAAGGGCCCGCAGGCCCGCTGCCCCGAAAAGGCTGTCGCACAATAGGTATAGCGTTACCGCTACCGTTGTGAGCAATAGAAGGACCTCCAGCCGCTTCAGCCGGTCTTTTCTTAGGTTCATTCCGCTTGCTTGTTTTTGAAAACTTTATCTTCTTAACTGCTCTACTTTCCGCCGCTCTAATCTTTTTCTCGTCCTCTGAATCACTGGCAACGTCGTCCGAAAGATACTCGTCGACAGTTTTCCATCCGCCCTCTGACTTGTCGGCAATTCGTATCAACTTGTTTCTCTTCTTAAGCAATATTCTCGAGTCCTCTAAAATAGAAATGGCCTTGCTTTCTCTGTGATCCTGGATAAAACCTATAGCGGATGAGATGTTGTCCAAAATGTCAGTATTTAACTCAAACTGCACCTGATTACCCTTGTACTTAAAAGAGTTTTCCGATTTCTTCACCTTCCGAGCCAGGTCCTGAGTGGTATCAGCAAAACTGCGTTCAATCCCTGATAACTTGCTGCTAAAATAGCTTTTCATCAAAGACAATAAATCCGCATTAGAAATTTCAGTATCTTTTTGCTCTGAATCATCAGAAAGTTTCTTCTGTGATTGAAAAGAGTCGGATTCTAAATCGGACATCACTGCAAAATGAAATCGTGCAAATGGTATCGTACGTAGTCACTGCCCAAACCTCGATAGCTTTAAATTCCCGTGCAAATACTTATATACCGCCTGCCAAACCGAATAACTGCCTGCACTATAATGCTGACCTTAAAATTCCTACACAGTTTACCCGCAACATTAGTCGCTTGTATTACACATAAATACATATATTGATTAAACTCATTGGTATTATGACATATACTGCTGTTATATTTTGGTTTTAGGTATCTTGTCTAGTTGGTACTGATGAGCTTGAAATTAAAATTTTAAAAGAATTTTAAAAAAGAGGAAAACGAAAAAGAACGAAAATAATTTTTCGAGGTGTCATTTATGAATAGTAACCCCTTTAATTTCAAGCTGCTTATTTAATGCTCAGAATTAATGTTTTGTTTTGAACATAACCTATTGTCTATTTTTTCCAATATTTTAAATTTGTTACAATTACAACGCTGTATATATGAGATGTGTAACCAAACGTGCTTCGAAGCAACGATGCAAACACCGAACTATTGGCTTGAGTCTTGACTTGTCGCTTTATAAAAATGCCGTTTGCATAAAATTCTGATTCATTATATTTTTGCGACAACAATGATGTAGGATAAATTATGTACAAATATAATGGTATTTTGTAAGCCTGTTTAGTTTGATCCGGTATCGTATGTGTTCTTAGTGCTCTATGGTATTTCAGAACTACAATGGCTTGTCCAGGTTGTAAAGGTGGTGGCGTCTGCTTCAAGTGTGAAAAATGTGGAGCACTTCAATGTAAAAGCAAGAGCTGTAAAAACCATAGTAGCAATGCTGGCAGCAAATGTGGGTCATGTGGAAAATCTGGCGACCAAAAGTCAGTTTAGGTACGGTTTAATCTGGCGGCCAAAAGTCAGTTTAGGTACGGTTTAACTTAATAAGACTTTAAATAATTCCCCTTTTTTAATTGAACCTAGAAGTTATTTGAGTAGAAGCATCTCGAATAGCATAAATATGGATTATTATTTTATAAAATTTTACCTTTTATAAAAGCTAGATAGTTAAATATGTCGCACAACAGAACTTTGGACATGACACAAGTTCATTTTTATTTTCAGATACAGACTCCTGAACAACAGCTTATGAACCATATTGGTTATGATAGATGTGTTGAACATTTCAATAATAGTTTTATTTTATGAAATAAATAATATTTATCAGGAAGATATTTGCAGTTTTTCATAGAATCCCACATACCCTATTGGGCATCATTCCTTTGATTAGACACATACGTGATAAGAAAAATAGCAAAGAAACCCGACCGAGCAACAAGAGCCAAAAGTCAAGGAACAGTTACAAATTCGGATATAGACAAACGGAACACAAAAACCAAAAACAGAAAGAGAGTAACCCGAACCCAATAAAAACCGGACGAGTAAGCAATGTCTGCTTCTGAATAGACACCCGTCGAGTTACTCACTGTCATGTCTAAGGAAAAGTCAAATCAAGGAATAGAAAACACTACTTATGACTCAGCAAAAATGTCAGATCGTATTTGAGACACTGATTTCCCATAATGATCAATCAAGTAATGGTGACGACCATAGAACTTCTGAATAGATAACATCAACCTAGGTACAACAAACCCTTGTTTCATAGGAGTAGCACCCAGAAAAATAGTGGTACGGTCAGTCGACAACCCGTTTACCGTTAATGTTTAAATATATACAGGGGTTGTCCATGTGCAATTATTTGTCATTTACAAAATGGCGGTCGAGATCGTAACGGTTGCTGTTTTATATTGAAAGTTATTTTTTTTTAAATCACGTTGAACGTTTTACAAATTAAAAAAGTATATGTAATGAATTCTATCATTTTTTATTTCAATTTACAAAAAAAACTGGTACGGTTTTCCGTACCAGAAAATTTAAGTGGTACGGTCCGAACCGTACCGCTTGCTACGCCTATGTGTTTGAGTAGTTTAGCAGTCAACAGCAGTGATCGGTCTAGAAAATCGGAATACCGATCGCAGGATCTAGAATGACGTATAAGTTGTGAAATGTTGACTCCATACGCTGGAGCTGCTGGAATGTTGCTGTCGATGAATGAGATGTTGACATTTGGAAAGTTGAAGTCATCGCGTTTGTCGTAGAGTCTAGATTGTAGATTTCCCGAGTATATTTCTGAAAGTAGGTCTAAGTAAGAGTCTGATCTTAGTGTATTGACGGTGTCTTTAATTTCAAACTCGCTGGGGTAAATTGAAAGTAAATAGTCACCAAATTTAGCATTGTTGATGGAAAAAAAATCATCAATATAGCGGAATGTGAAATTAATGGTCTGGGTCAGTGTCTTTTCTTTCTTCTTCAACAGGTCTTCTAGGAACTCATAAGAGTATTAAAACAGGTCGGCGAGGAGAGGAGCACAATTAGTTAAGATAGTATGCGGCTGAGCTGACTTAAAACGGATGCTAAAAAATACTTCATTAAAAAAAGTTAATTCAAACATTAGCAACAGTTCTAGATAATTGAGAGATTATTTTAGACACATCGTCATACAGTATGGAAAACAGTACTAGTCTGCAGTAATAACAATCAATAACATATATATATATATATATATATATATATATACAAACGTCTAAGTATTGTGACAACCATATAATATATCTATCCAGCGGATCTCTGAAACATCAGAAATACAGGGTTAATATCAAATATTTATATATACGTCTACAAATTAAGCCCAACACTGTTTGAATTATATTTTTAACACTGTCAAATTTTTGCTTTTCCCTCAGCGGGATTCGAACTCACACCGTTGTGACACTGTGGCACCAATTCGCCTGCAATATGTCCAGCGGTCTAGACCCCTCGGCCAAATCCGCTATATAAAAATATAGCTTCATTAACCGGGGTGAATCTTAGACATAGACATAGTACATGTGTACTAGCGTGTGACGATGGAAATTTTCGTAACCAATACGTATTAATCTGACAGTAATCTAATTCAGCATTTTTGTATATATTATATAGGATGACAAAGTAACTTGTCATGCAGTCACAGTTAGTAAATTATATACAAACGTCTAAGTATTGTGACAACCATATAATATATCTATCCAGCGGATCTCTGAAACATCAGAAATACAGGGTTAATATCAAATATTTATATAATTCAAACAGTGTTGGGCTTAATTTGTAGAGGTATATATAAATATTTGATATTTAACCCTGTATTTCTGATGTTTCAGAAATCCGCTGGATAGATATATTATATGGTTGTCACAATACTTAGACGTTTGTATATAATTTACTTACTGTGACTGCATGACAAGTTACTTTGTCATCCTATATAATATATACAAAAATGCTGAATTAGATTACTGTCAGATTAATACGTATTGGTTACGAAAATTTCCATCGTCACACGCTAGTACACATGTACTATGTCTATGTCTAAGATTCACCCCGGTTAATGAAGCTATATTTTTATATAGCGGATTTGGCCGAGGGGTCTAGACCGCTGGACATATTGCAGGCGAATTGGTGCCACAGTGTCACAACGGTGTGAGTTCGAATCCCGCTGAGGGAAAAGCAAAAAGTTGACAGTGTTAAAAATCTAATTCAAACAGTGTTGGGCTCAATTTGTAGACGTATATATAAATATTTGATATTAACCCTGTATTTCTGATGTTTCAGAGATCCGCTGGATAGATATATTATATGGTTGTCACAATACTTAGACGTTTGTATATAATTTACTAACTGTGACTGCATGACAAGTTACTTTGTCATCCTATGTAATATATACAAAAATGCTGAATTAGATTACTGTCAGATTAATACGTATTGGTTACGAAAATTTCCATCGTCACACGCTAGTACACATGTACTATGTCTATGTCTAAGATTCACCCCGGTTAATGAAGCTATATTTTTATATAGCGGATTTGGCCGAGGGGTCTAGACCGCTGGACATATTGCAGGCGAATTGGTGCCACAACGGTGTGAGTTCGAATCCCGCTGAGGGAAAAGCAAAAATTTGACAGTGTTAAAAATCTAATTAAAACAGTGTTGGGCTTAATTTGTAGACGATATATATATATATATATATATATAAATCGGGGAATAAAAGAAAGCGATAAACGTGCCTTGTCAGCTTTAAATTAAAACTACATAAATCAAACTTAGATGTAAGTAAAGAGCGGCCATGTAAAAGGTCCAATGTCCTTTTTAGCTGTATTAGTTACGATACCAAAATTCATCTCGTTGTCCAGCTGTATTAGTTACGATACCAAAATTCATCTCGTTGTCCACGAATATATCGATCAAAGATTAGAAGATAAATCTTTGATTGGTTTGCTTTATATCTGTAAACAAGTGAAAGTTCACTTCAGGGTTCGTTTACAGATTTTGCCTAGATCTGTCACTTGTAGTGAGTCAAAACAAAATTAAAATTAAAATTTATTATAGAACAAAACAAAAACAAAAGAACATTTACAAAACAAAATCAAAACCTTTCACACATCAATCTCACCACGCCACTCAATATACAACTATCTGACAAATTACAACAGAAAACAAACTAAAATATAAATAGTAATAAAGTCAGTTCATTACAGTCTTAAATTTATCACATACGTTTCCATTCGAAACTTGTATGATTTTTCAAATTGTAATGAATTCTCTGTCCAAAAGTGTTGTATTCTGCAATTCAACTTTATTGCTATTCAAACCCACATATTAATCTACCCGCCAAAATAATAAACATATTACTCAGTCAATATAACAAACTTATAAAATACTGATTATAAATTGTTTTCCAAATCCTCAACTCATACTACAAATTACAGATACTCCCTGCATGCTATTTAATACAGGTAGATAAACACCAAGTACAAGATTGTCTGTACACAATCCCAAATCTGATTGGTATAAAATGAAATAGTGGTCCGATGGACAAATCAAACGTCCTGTGCACTCCAAATCACGATGAAACCAAAACAGCTAGAAAAATCCCTGTGAAGGAACAAAATGTCTATTTTGAGACAAATGCACATAAGTATTTTAACCCGCATAATTAATTCATATAATATCCGCAACGCGCCATTTTTACGAGCAATTTAACATACAAACTCGTGTGAAACTTGAACAAGGATAACCGGATAGAGTTGGACAACATGTGCAACTAGGAACCCTACCTGGGAACTTTTTAATGCCCTGGTGAGCTCAAATAACCTGAAAATTTCTTTTATTTTATTTCGTTTATGTTGAACTATGACAATTATCAGGTTCCATCTAAAATTTCCACAAACCATGTGCTCAGACTCTAGCACATCTTATCAGCTCAATGTCTAGGTGCCCACTGACATACCTGAGGCAAAACTGGTTCTTCTTGTGTTATTTGTTAATACTTAACTTTCAAAACCTGTTACACCTGTTCAGGTTGATTCGTACTATAAATAACATATCTTCGGTATACTCGCAATTATCGACTTTAAACTCGGAATTTGTGACTTTAATCTCGCAATTTTCGATTTTATTACAATCAAAAGAGAGATAACTCTACAACTTTACAATATCCAACGAACATTATTTCAGCTATATTCAGGCGAGAACAAGTTAAAATGGACCAAATGGCAAAATTGTGTATGCCACCGGAAATGTATGATGTATTGGTAGGGACGGAAAAATAAGTCTTTTGTAGCTGCTACACCGAACTTACTCTTATAGACATCTACAAAAGGGGTCTTTAGCGTGCAAGAAGGGTGCCACTCTAAAGACGTTATACCCACCGTGGTCCGGGTGTGGCTTTCAGATTTGTCACCTGACAATCCAACAACGAGATGGCATCCCCTATCCACCACATGGGGACGCGCTGGTCAGCTTTGTGGGTCGAGCCCTGTGAACCCTCACAGTATGGTCCCAGAGAAGAATCTTTAAAAAAAATAATAAACATTTGATGCAATATGATAGATTAGGAGTAATTTAGTCCAGTGGAAAAAGTTGCTTCGATATATTTTGGGAGTAGTATTGTACTTTCAAACCACCAAATGCCGTCACAAATATGAAGGTTGAATTTTTAATGGAATTTATGCTATAATAAACAAATAGACTTGAATGATCTTGAATAGGTTGTTCTTTGGCCTGTATTGGCTTGATGAATCGCTGAGGTAATACACAACCGCCATTGTGACCTATTTTGGTAACTAAGATGAAGACCTCCTAATATTGACAGTTGTATTTACCAAGCGAAGATATTTACACTTTTAATTTGAGTATTCGGCAAATGTATTTATTTACTCTTTACAAGAAGAAGAAACCAGAGAGTGTAACATGTGATGTATGGTATTATTATTCTACGCCATCGAGTGATTTATAGAATATTCAGTGTATTTTTACAACTAAACGCCTTCTTTCCATATTTTAACAAATATTGACGCTATGTTTCTATTTTTACCGATATTGACGCTACACTACCAAAAGTAGATCTTGATATTCGTAAAAAAATTATATATAGTAAAAGTCAGAGTACCTTGGCAGAGGTTATTTGAGAAAGAAAAACTGCTTACCGTGTATGGTCGAGCTTATGGTACTTTTGAAGATCGAAAAAGGGTCAAATTAAAATCAACAATTATTTTTATATTTACAGTTTTACTATAGATGCCACTTCCTTGTTGTTTGACAATATGTTTGTAGCTAGTTTTTCAAATTTTGAATTCAGTGTACAGTGAATGTGCTTCGATGATTGTTATTACTGACTAGTTATATATGATATCCATCCATTTTTATCAACAAAGCAACTCACATACTAACTGCAGTTATGGCAGTGGAAGTGGAAGGTTTGGCATGCCATAAAACATGGTTTAACCCACCGTTTCTTTTGAATTCCAGTAGAAAGTCCATTGTTCTAGTTACTACGTTTTTGTTGTTGTTTTTGGAGTTTGCCGGTTACCGAATTTTGATTTGTAGGATTGTCTTTTTTGGCAGTTTCCTCGCAGTTTACTACTTTGTTATTACCTTCATTTAGGACTAATGTTGATGTTTTTGTAGATCTTTCAGTAATTTTAATGATAAAAATAAAAAGTTTTGTGATTTTCTTAATTGTAATTTTTGTAAAATTATAATAAGTATTATTCGTTAATTGATTCACACGAAATCCAAACGAAAGTAAGTGTTATCACAAATTTTGCTGACAATCCGAACAAGAACAGAATCACAAAATGAAATGAAAATTCATAATACTTCTAAAGTATATATTTGCTTGGTTAATTGTTATGCTATCACTACAAATGAAGGCACTAATTGACCGAGCGAAACAAAGGGAATGAACTGAGTAGCTATGATGAAAGCAATTCTTTACGTGTTAACGACGACTTCTATTCAAAAACTGGGACCATACTGGGAGGGTTCCCAGTACTCTACCGATACAGCAGCCTAGTGCGTCCTCGGATGGTGGACAGGGGAGTCTCACTCGTTGGGCCTGTCAGGTCATAATACGAAAAGCCTGACCACGGACCTTAGTGGGTAACGTGCTTTAAGAGTATCCTTGCATGATAAAGACTCCTTTTGTAGATTTCGCAAAAGAGTAGGCCATTGTAGCGCTACACAAGGCTAAATTTTCCGCACCTACCGAAAACTCCATACTTTTACAGTTCAGTCAAACGTTTGTTCCCTGTGACCCAAACCGCCTCCTTTTCCTTGGATTTGTTTTTTGTTAACTTGTTCTTGTCCAGAATATAGCTAAAATACTTAAAAAAAAAACAAATTCTTGCAGAAACCACCGAAAGACACATTTGGCCCTCTTTAATACACCTACTTCGTTATAATATTTACATATGAATTATATATATTTTACCTATACTCGAAGATAAATATTAATTTGACTGTTTTCGAGAAAATTTGTTTGTCCCATATAGTTGTATGCAAAACTATGTTTCTCAATGGCATCTATCATAAATGTTGGAACGGCAGTTGAAGTTTATATGTTGTATAAAATGTCCCTAGTATTTTTTGTGACTGATTTAGTCTAAATGTGGGCTGCTTTTTTTTCCACAGTGTCAGCCATCTTAGATTTAGGTTTTACGCCAAACTAACTTAACAGAGGACCACCTTATGAATATTTGTACAATTACAATCCAACTGGCCGAGCGACTACTAAATAAATTGTACAAGGTAACGTTTCTCAGTTATTTAAGCAGTTTTAAATACGGGCTGCAAATGCACACATCAGATTGTACAATTACTGTGTAAACAAATTAGTAGAATATTGTTCTATACATGTATATACACAAATGTTGATATAATGTCCTTTTGAGCAAATGAAACCATTGACCTGAATAAACTAGGACTACGCGCGAACTCTAATCATTTACCCGTTTACACTATGAAAAAAAATACATCGATCTTTTTTTAATCGATCTTAAAAAGACTGGTTTGCATTTACACACACTTGTGAAATAGCACGAAAGATCGATTGCAATCGATCTTTTTAAGTCCTATGCGTTTATACTGGCGTTAAATTTGACAACAAGAATCTGTTTAGCCGCCTATTTTTAATTAAATGTTCTATTAATAGAATGCACATGGGTACTTAATACATGCAACGAGTTTAATGTATGCAAACATTTTGCTAATATGAAGGAGACAGATGTATCACCGGCCTTACTTGGTATCCAAATTATGAGTTTTTTGTTGATATATATTTCAAGAATTATGCAAAAACGTGTTACAAGGAAGTTTTTATATGAAAAGGGAAGACTGCATCGTTTGAAGCTATATATATTTAATATATTTTTGCCGCCAAACATGCGCAGTACATACGCATTTCTATAAATATGTTATATTTGTATTCACTTTCGTTGCTAACGATGGATAAAGGAGAACAAATTTTTAAGTACACTTAGTTACCATAAATCAACAGAATTTTGCAACAAGAATGTTAATAATTTAACTTGAGTGAAAAGTAAAGATGGTGTATGAGATTCGACTTCAAAAATGCTTTTGTGATATCAAAGTTTCATGTAAAAATAACTTTTGTTAGTATTCTATTTACGGAAGTTAATAATAGAGGGAGACCATTTTTATCCCGGTAGTAAGTCTTTAGTTGATAGCTCTATCGACAAGCGTAGCTTTAAAAAATCGGAAACCAGAATAGAAGGCTATTTTGTGTAGACAATTCCGGAGTATGCCGATATTTGTAAGATTCAATAAATAAATTTTATGTCAATAATTTAATTGAACCACGTGAATATTAGTTTTAATTCAAATGTATTTATGATTTTATATATGGCAAAAGATTACATGTGCACAAACTTAGAAATTGGCAATTGAAACTGGCCACAACAGCAGGGCTTAGCTTTACATAGAAACTTATGGGGAATAAGTCCAAATGCCTTGTTTTTAGAAATCACTTTGACAAACGCGTGCAGAATGTAGAATAAATTGGCGGCGAACTGAAGCTTTGCATCAAAAGTTTTCTTGTCAGACTATTAAAGTACGATTCGTGCGTTTACACTACAAGAAAGATCGATAAAAAAAGATCGATCTTTTTAAGTCTAGGTCTAAAGCAGGACTTTTTAAGTCCGGTTCTTTTTTAATCGATTCAAGATTTTTTAATCGTTTACACTGACAAAAAGATCGATTTTTTTTGCATCGATTCAAAAAAGATCGATCTTTCCGTCTAGTGTAAACGGGGTCATATATTACATTTAGAAAAGTTCTCGTCTGCCAATAGGCGATCATTTGCATTGTTGTATTATAGGGTTGAGTCTAGGTTAATGGTTAAGAACAATATATCACTTGTAAATCGTACGGCTAGGCGTCCATGATGGGGTATTTATTTGTCATTATTTTGGATTTCTGTCTTGGTTAGGTATATACGCTTCCATATTTTATTACATCATGTGTACTTGTACACAAAAAAAAAAAACAAATTCGGGAAGTGACACTAATACGGGCTCACGTTTACATAATAGGTACTGGTCTAGAGAGTACACCCCCCTTTCCCCACCACCACCTCCTGCATTTTACACGTTTGATTCTGATAATGCGTTAATGTACGGGTAAAATACGAACATATTAAAAACAAATACACAATTGGTAAATTGGCGAATATTACAAACACTCATTACCCATAAAAAAGTAACGATAAAAACACTTTTATAAAATGGAATTTTATTAACAAAAATACATCAAAGTAATTATATCACAGATGATTGAAACGCACAAAGATGCATCATTTCTTATTTCAAAACATAAATAGAAGTAACAAAGAAAATCAGAACGGTTAACAAACCTCCATAAACGAAATTATTACATATCAGTAGTAAATTCGTACATTTCATTGGTTTACAACCGATCAGCTGACATAAAGAAATACAAAGTATAACGGTTTTAACACTTTTCCGACTTTATAATATTGCCCGGTGCGATGTTATGTTATTGACTGATATAGCTAGCAGAAAATCGTACCGGTCAATACCAGAAATTTGTAAAAACCGTTTCCGTTAATGCAATAAATACAAAATTAAATCGAACCGATGACATAACACAAAATTTGAACAGCCTTCGTGGCGATCCACATCAATATTTCTGGTCCATACCACGGCCCGTGGGCAGTTCGGGGCCCAGCTACATGTAGTCCCGTGGATAGCAACAGCTCAGCTCTACTTATTGAAATAGTCATTTTGTAAATTTATTGCCCTTAAATATCGAAAATGTTTTAAATTCTTAGGGTTTTCTATCACTACGGTGTAGATCGACTTGGCCTTTTTTGGAATACCTGTTTGAAATTTTGAAGACAAAAACTCTTCAACAGCTTAATTATTTAGTCTTTAAATAACTTCGATTTGATGCGCAACAGGTGAGTTTAATAAGACGAAACACGCGTGTAGAGCAGTTATTGTGACACCTTTGAATCTATCTGAAGAAATTTATCTACCATGATATCTACCAGTTTATTTCCTGCTTGTGAACCTGCTTTAAATGTATATTTAAATGCATATTTTATATAAATTGCATTACTGGTGTGGTTCTATCAGAATGTTAGATAACATATCATATGCATAAGAATGTTTGTTCAGTCTGTGACTGATATCATGTCTCGACCGCTGTGTGAGCCATTATCACTACTTTATGTAAAGTGTCCGGTGATGATAAGATAAACACAACTGTCTCGACATGATACAAAATAATTTTTATTTATAATTCACTCTTTTATAAAATACTATATTTATAACCTAGCAACACACTTGTCAACATACTACATGCATCAGGTATACTTTAGAGTGCTAATGTCCAAAAGACAAAATATATTGTATTTTACAATATTAAGTATTTACATATTCCAGGCGTAAGGCCTATTTGTCGAGGGCTTATTTTATATGCAGCCTCTTTACCGCATGTTTTAATACAAGAAAACACGTGTATATATAAGTTATAAAAAGTTGAATCAAACACAAAAAGCTGGATACATTAGACAATTGTAAATAAACGAAACACCAACATATTATTGAATTATAAAGAGGAGTGGAACCAGGCGTATCACTGATATTTTGATTGGTTGATATTTAAATTTTAGCTCTGTTTTTTATCTTTGTTTTTTTAACGTTTCAATGCAAAACATAATATGTTATATTAAATGTTTAATTCCAAAAATGTACAAAAAATAAAAATCGTTAATATATCTAGATAGTAGATTAATATCTCGTATTTCATTTTACAAATGCAGACAAATTATCAACCAATTTAATAAAATGAAATTGTGATAGTCAAATAATAATTTCAAAGTGTTAAAATAATATAAAAATATATAAATTCGTACATGACAGGCATTAAACAGAAGGAGAATAAAAATTTAAGAACTGCATTAAATATTTGTTTACACCTTCCAAACATTTTACTCATAATATGTAATTTTACGTTCCTTTGATTGTTTTACGCCGTCAAGTAAAATATGTAGACTGGTTTTTTCTGTTCTTGGTCTCCTGTTAATATTGTTAAAGTAGTGACCATAACATCACCATACAATATGTTATCGCAACCAACGGATGTTTATGAACTGAATTACCTATAAAGATTAACTCAAATGTTATTATACAAATTAAACCCAACACTGTTAGAAGATATTTACACTGTCACTATGTCCAGCGGTCTAGACCCCTCGGCCAAATCCGATATATAAAAATATAGCTTCATTAACCGGGGTGAATCGTAGACATAGTACATGTGTACTAGCGTGTGACGATGGAATTTTTTTAACCAATACGTATTAATCTGATAGTAATCTAATTCAGCAATTTTGTATATATTAAATAGGATGACAAGGTTATTTGAAAGACAAAATAATGCCATGATTAAGAAAAAAAAATTATGATAAGATAAGATAACTTTATTTGCAAAATTACACCCATGCGGGTCAAGCAAATACAATACAGAACAAAATACATACATGTAATATATGACCATATAACGTATATACATACAGAAGTAAACTTGTTTTTATTAATACAGTACATTACCCCTGACTGACTAGGACCCCAATCTTTTGCAATTCAGTAGATTGCTTCAAAAAGTTTCCTATTTCTGTCAAAAGTTCTGACTTGTTATTTAATAAAAATATTGATTTATTTATTTTATTATAATTGGCAAAGTCCTGATTATTTATGTTAATTTTATTTAAAAGACTGTTTCTAAATACTTCATTTGAAGTACATTGATGAAGAAAATGGTGTTCATCGCCTATTTCATTTAAATCACAATTCTTACATATTCTCTCTTCTCTTGGGATATTTTTATATCTCCCCATTTCAATTTCTAAGGAATGATCACTCATCCTAAATTTCGTAAATAATTGTCTAATTTTAAAATTATTTAAGAAGGTTAAGTAATATTAAACTTTTCTTGGTCTGATCACGTCCAATAAAGATAAATGTTCGAATAAAAGTCAATGTGCTCATGCGTGCGAAGTGATGTTTGCCGGGATTTAACTGGCAGTACGCTCTTTGCTATATGCATATACGTTCTGAATTGATTTTTTTAATTTGAACTATATTTAAAGTCGCATGCCAGTTTTTTGTAGGAATATTATTTAAAATACGTTTCCATTTGATTAATGTATGGAAAACAAATGAAACGAATTAAAAAATTTATTTGAGAATTTGGATTCGCCTTAAATTATTTAATAAGACTTAGTTAAATGCATTATATATACATACCTTCAGAGAAACATTGTGTAGCAACATTTGATGACAGACATCCTTAAAATAGAAACGTGATACTGTTATTTATTGCATATTTAACTTGAATATGATTGGTTGTAAAGCAGTTTGTCTTAAATATAATATATAATATATATATATATATATATACGTCTACAAATTAAGCCCAACACTGTTTGAATTAGATTTTTAACACTGTCAAATTTTTGCTTTCCCTCAGCGGGATTCGAACTCACACCGTTGTGACACTGTGGCACCAATTCGCCTGCACTATGTCCAGCGGTCTAGACCCCTCGGCCAAATCCGCTATATAAAAATATAGCTTCATTAACCGGGGTGAATCTTAGACATAGACATATTACATGTGTACTAGCGTGTGACGATGTAATTTTCGTAACCATTACGTATTAATCTGACAGTAATCTAATTCAGCATTTTTGTATATATTATATAGGATGACAAAGTTACTTGTCATGCAGTCACAGTAAGTAAATTATATACAAACGTCTAAGTATTGTGACAACCATATAATATATCTATCCAGCGGATTTCTGAAACATCAGAAATACAGGGTTAATATCAAATATTTATATATACGTCTACAAATTAAGCCCAACACTGTTTGAATTAGATTTTTAACACTGTCAAATTTTTGCTTTCCCTCAGCGGGATTTGAACTCACACCGTTGTGACACTGTGGCACCAATTCGCCTGCACTATGTCCAGCGGTCTAGACCCCTCGGCCAAATCCGCTATATAAAAATATAGCTTCATTAACCAGGGTGAATCTTAGACATAGACATAGTACATGTGTACTAGCGTGTGACGATGTAATTTTCGTAACCATTACGTATTAATCTGACAGTAATCTATATATATATATATATATATATATGTGTGTGTGTGTGTATGTATATATATGAAAATAAAGTTGAAAAATCCACTAAAGTATCTATTTATTACACTTTTGGCATAAAATAAACCATATAAATAAATTTCATATATTATGTGACTTGTGGAGATTTCACATTAACATTTTACGTATATATATATATATATAAAAGTCTAAAGAGTCTACCAACCAGCAGGCTTATTAAGTATCGGATCGACAAACATGACGATACAGCATAAACAAAAAATAATATACAAGTCTAGAAGATTATGCAACGATACAAATGACGGTGTTTCTTGTCAAAAATTTAAACAAAGACTGACCAACGAATGGCCTTAGTCATTGAATGTCAATATAAATAAATGACGTAAACAAGTCATAACATATTGATCTTGAAATTTCTCATTTCCAACTTAACCCAAAATAGTTGCTTCACAAGTCCGCCAGCCGCGGACGTGCCGTGCTGTTACTTTGCTTTGCTCAAATATTCCAACAAGATGTAATCAAAATTACCAAGGTGACAAATTCAATACGCCAGACGCGCGTTTCGTCTACTTAAGACTCATCAGTGGCGTTTAACTCTAAATGCTTAAAGTATTTTTTCATTCGGTGATGGAATAATATAAGTCCACTGGGATCGTGTAAAAACACAATACAGGTAGTTCAAAATATTATATAAAAGTCTAAAGAGTCTACCAACCAGCAGGCTTATTAAGTATCGGATCGACAAACATGACGATACAGCATAAACTACCTGGATTGTGTTTTTACACGATCCCAGCGGCTGGCGGACTTGTGAAGCAACTATTTTGGGTTAAGTTGGAAATGAGAAATTTCAAGATCAATATGTTATGACTTGTTTACGTCATTTATTTATATTGACATTCAATGACTAAGGCCATTCGTTGGTCAGTCTTTGTTTATGTGTGTGTATATATATATGAAAATAAAGTTAAAAAAAATATATATATATATATGACAAACTGCTTTACAAACAATCATATTCATATATATATATATATACAAATAAAGAGGGAACACGAGTATTATTGGATTATTTTAGTATTTATTACATCGATTTCAAAATCTGATTATGGTTAACCTACATAGTATATAAAGCTTCGAATGATTGCAATGGACATGACATGAATGAGAGTGTCTTGCTTAACATTGGAATTGTGTCTGCAAGCGACTATACAGGGCTCAATCAAGGCCCAGTACTATGTATATCTCATGAAACAAGTTCTTGATTAAATTTATTCTTTAATGAATATTGTTATATGTAAAACGTTCAATGATTTCAATTTCGATGTGATTAAAATGAAAAAAAAAACATAAAACAGTTATAAATGTACATATTAAAAGGATTAAATGTGCAGATGTTTAAAATATTCTGCATTTTCTTTTGACAACTTGTTTTCGTATATATTTAAAATGATGTTAAGAGTTAAAAAAATAAACAAATATATATACAGCATACCTTCACTTGATGAAAGCACTCCTGAACTGACGGTTGGCTGAATAGAAGCAGAGATTGAAGAGCTACTATCAATTGAGGAAGACATCGACGATGGTTGTGGTGTTTGTGACACTGGCATTATTGAAGAGGGTTGTATTATCGCTGTTACGCTCGAATGAACAGACATTGTCAGATGAATAGAACTTGAAGTTGAGATTGACGAGCTTACTTTTAATGAAGATGACATCAATGATAGTTGTGATGTCTGCATTAAAAGCACCGAAGATTGTTGTGCCATTGTGGACGTGCTTGAATATAAAGGCATTTTTGAGGTAAAGGAACTCCAATACGATGGGACAGACATCGGTGGCACAGAAGACATCACATAAGGTTGACCAGACATCTGTGACATTGGCTTGGACGACATTACGTTTGAAAGGACAGACATCGGCTGCATAGACGACATCACGTTCGGCTGGATGGACATCTGTGACATTGGAATGGAAGACACCATATTTGAAAGGACAGACATTGGCGGCATCGACGACATCGCGTTAGGCTGTATAGACATCGGTGACATTGGAATCGACGACATCATGTTTGAAAGGACAGACATCTGTGGCATAGAAGGCATCACGTTAGGCTGGATAGACATCGATGATATTGGAATCGACGACATCATGTTTGAAAGAACAGACATCGGCGGCATAGACGACATCACGTTAGGCTGAATGGACATCGGTGACATTGGCATGGACGACATCGTGTTTGAAAAGACAGACATTGGCGGCATCGACGACGTGAAGTTCGGCTGACTGGACATCGGAGACATTGGCATTGACATCATGTTTGAAAGGACAGACATTGGCGGCATCGACGACGTGACGTTCGGCTGACTGGACATCGGAGATATTGGCATTGACATCATGTTTAAAAGGACAGACATCGGCGGCAATGACGATATGACGTTTGGCAGGCTAGACATCGAAGACATTGGCATCGACGACATTATGTTTGAAAGGACAGACATTGGTGGCATCGACATTACGTTAGACTGGCTAGACATCAGTGACAATGGCATCGACGACATCATGTTTAAATTGCCAGTCATCGGCGGCAGCGACGACATTACGTTTAAAGGGCCAGACATCGGCGGCATCGACGACATCACGTTAAGCTGGCTGGACATCTGTGACATTGGCATCGACAACATCATGTTTAAGAGGCCAGACATCGGCGGCATGGACGACATCAGGTTAGGCTGGCTGGACATCTGTGACATTGGCATCGACATCATGTTTGAAACGACAGACATTGGCGGCATCGACGATATCATGTTTGAAAGGACAGACATTGGCGGCAATGATGACATGACGTTAGACTGGCTAAACATTTGTGACATTGGCATCGACGACATCATGGTTAAATTGCCAGACATCGGTGGTATCGACGACATTACGTTTAAAGGGCCAGACATCGGCGGCATTGACGACATCACGTTAGGCTGGCTGGACATCTGTGACATTGGCATCGACGACATCATGTTTAAGAGGCCAGACATCGGCGGCATCGACGACATCACGTTAGGCTGGCTGGACATCTGTGAAATTGGCATCGACGACATGTTTGAAAGGACAGACATTGGCGGCAATGATGACATGACGTTAGATTGGCTAAACATTTGTGACATTGGCATTGATGACATCATGTTTAAAGGGCCAGACATCGACGGCATCGACGACATTACGTTTAAAGAGCCATACATCGGCAGCATCGACGACATCATGTTTAGAGGGCCAGACATCGGCGGCATCGACGACATGTTTAAAGAGAAAGACATCAGCGGCATCGACGACATCATGCTTAATGGGCCAGACATCGGCGGCATCGACGACATCACGTTAAGCTGGCTAGACATTTGTGACATTGGCATCGACGACATCATGTTTAAGAGGCCAGACATCGGCAGAATCGACGACATCACGTTAGTCTGGCTGGACATCTGTGACATTTGCATCAACATCATGTCTGAAAGAAAAGACATTGGCGGCAATGATGACATCGACGACATCATGTTGAAAGAGACAGAGATCGGCGGCATCGACGACATCATGTTAAAAGAACCAGACATCGGCGGCATCGACGACATAACGTTAGACTGGCTGGACATCTGTGACATTGGCATCGGCGACATTATGTTTAAAGGGCTAGACATCGGCGGCATCGACGACATCAAGCTAGGCTGGCTGGTCATTGGCATTGACGATATGTCAGATTGGACATAGGAGCTTTGACCTAAAATAAAAATTCATAGTTCACTCATTTTTCATGTAATTCGCGTGCTACATTTTAATAATTCAAATATCAAATCGTAAAACCAGAACTTCTGTTCAATTACAGAATAATAATTTATGTGAGTCCTCAGTGGCCGAGTGGTTAGGGTAGTTCATCTACTATTAATCACGAGGTCTGTCAGTACTGATGTGGCACGTTCGAGTCTCTCTGCGAGCAGGATGCGCCTGACTCCAATCCTAAGTGACAAGGATTGCCAGTTTTCCTACCGAAGGTCGAGGGTTTTCTCCGGGTACTCCGTCTTCCTCCCAAATAAAAACTTGACACCATAATATTCTGACAAATTGCTGAAAGTGGCGTTAAACATTTCAGCAAACCAACAAATTATAAAAGTGAAATACATTATATTATGAATACATGTATTTACTTTTAAATACATACTGTTCAAAAACAGAAACACACCAAAAATCAAACCATTCTGACATACAAAAGCCAAAAAATGTTTCACGGAATGTTTTGGGACATATGTACCTCAAACATGAAGTAGGGGTCTGACAGGTTTTAAAAGCGCGAACAAATCGCCATGCCAAATATGAAACCATACCTGGAAATATTGATGAAAGTTTTTTTCACGTTAACAAGAAGTAGGTGCTGACACGTATGAAAATCATTTAAAATGTACAAGTAATTAGTACAAATCCAAATACGAAATATAAAATCATGCCGACCTACTGCAGCCGGGATACTTTTCATGGAATTTGTTGAAGCGTATTTGCGGCAAACAGGATGTAAGGTCTGATAGATCTGAAGATAACTTACATCGTACAATCCATTAGAATAAACTACCATGTGAAATATCAAACCATTTGGACTGAAAAAAAATAGGAATTTTTTTACGGAAGTTACTGATATATATGCGCTGCAAACAGAAATAGGACTGACAGAATATATTGTAGCTAGTGATCCAAGACTCGTTCTGAAGGGCGTAACGAAAATATAAAATACACGTGAATATTAGTTTTGCCTGATTAGTGATGACCTGCTAAAGCCGATTGTGTTGGTCTGTTTAGTGAAGACCTGCTAAAGCCGATTGTGTTGGCCTGTTTAGTGATGACCTGCTAAAGCCGATTGTGTTGGTCTGTTTAGTGATGACCTGCTAAAGCCGATTGTGTTGGCCTGTTTAGTGATGACCTGCTATACAAACCTGATAGTGATTGGTGCAGAATCTGTATAAGGCACACGCAAACAACCAAATATGGATGCTTCATTGATGTGTATTAAACGTTGGCGTTTCTAAAACAGAGAACAAAAAGGTCAATAAATATACATCATTAGTGTTAAAATCTATTACCGGTACAACGTTCAAGGGAATAGGGAAAATTTGGAAAAGTTATAAACTTTAATCTAGCTGCAAAAAGCTTTATGCACCACAAAGGCAGACGATGAATTAAGGAAAATTGCCAGGAAACCGACAGGACAAAAAGTCAAAAGTCAAAGGTCAAGGGACACTTACAAAAAATTGGGGCCTCGGTGGCCGAGTGGTTAAGGTAGCTACTATTGATCACGTGATCTGTCAACACTGAGGTCACGGGGTGCCAGTTTTCCTACCAATGGTCGGGGGTTTTCTACGGGTATTCAGTCTTCATGCACCCATACAATCTGGACGTTAAGAAATAGCTAAACAACTGCTGAAAGTTGCATTAAACACCATTTAAACAAACAAACAACTACAAAGTCGTAAACAGACAAACATATACTACGCAAAAAACAAAAAACAAACAAACAAAACAATACAAAACAAACAAGAAAACCCCAAAATATACTAAAACAAAACAAATAAAATAAAATATATAAAGTGCGTAACCATAATCCAATAAAAACCACGGGTGCACTAAAAACTAACTTGATATTGTCTTCATCAAACAAAAGTTTAAACAAAATAATAATTAAAATAAACAATTTCATATTTATTCAATCGAATAATTTAAGTGTGTTACTAAATAAAGTACATGAATGTCAGTATAAAGTAATCAATTATTTCCTACCATGTTCTAGTTTTTTGTCTCATAAAATGCTTTGTTATTTTTTATCTGATGACTAAGATATACATTTTACTTGAACCACGTTTAAGAATCTATTAATTTTTTCGGGAATTGTGTGGTAGTTTATTAGAAATGTGTACTGTTTTAAACAATGCAAGATATCCTAATTTAATTTATGTACATTTCCATTAAAGTTGAAAACATTTCGAAGCACAAATTGACAAACGTACAACAACGTTGATTTATTACATCATGCACTGAAAACTAAGTCAAATACCAAAACTACATAAAGTCACGTGTTTCAGAGCAGTAATCGATTTGAACCTCTTTAAAGACACAAATCCTATTACTCAGAGTCAAATCTGTTCAGGGACACAGTTCAAGAATATATATATATATATATATAATATATATATATATATATATATATATATATATATATATATATATATATACAAGTCTAGAAGATTATGCAACGATACACATGACGGTGTTTCTTGTCAAAAATTTAGACAAAGACTGACCAACGAATGGCCTTAGTCATTGAATGTCAATATAAATAAATGACGTAAACAAGTCGTAACATATTGATCTTGAAATTTCTCATTTCCAACTTAACCCAAAATAGTTGCTTCCCAAGTCCGCCAACCGGGGACGTGCCGTGCTGTTACTTTGCTTTGCTCAAATATTCCAACAAGATGTAATTAAAATTACCAAGTTGACAAATTCTTTACGCCAGACGCGCGTTTCGTCTACTTAAGACTCATCAGTGGCGTTTAACTCTAAATGCTTAAAGTATCTTTTCATTCGGTGATGGAATAATATAAGTCCACTGGGATCGTGTAAAAACACAATACAGGTAGTTCAAAATATTATATAAAAGTCCAATGCATTTTTATAAAACAGCGTATGAAACAGACATATTTTTTTCTTGGTGACAACAAAGGATCAAAGTCAAAGCGTTAGGTTATAAAATTAAAAAAATTTAAGTTCCATATATTAACTTTAAGTCAACATTTCATCAACCAAGAGGTCTATGGATATAATTTTCAATTACACTTTATATGTTATAGTTCTTGACGTTTTATACATAAAAACATATATCGTCTATCTTAAATTATTGCAAATGTTTATTTAAAGATGAAAGGCTTGACCAACAAGTTTTGTTTGCTTATTGTAATGGTGTTTAACATTCTGTAATTTTTCAGCAATATCACAGCGTCCAGTTTAGTTAAGGGGAGAAGATCCCATATTCTGGGAAAACTGGCAATTCTTGTCAACTAAGATTGTAGTCGAGCACATCCTGCCCACAGTGAAATTCGAACTCGCAACGTTATTGTAGACAGGCACGTGATCAATAATAGATGCCTACTTGCCTTAACCACTCCGTCTCCGAGGACTTATTCAAATCAAACTGTTTGTTTCTTTTATGATTAGCACACTTGCTTCGAATCATGCATTACGAATAAACTTCTTTTTTCATGAGTACGTTATTAATTTTTACATTTAACAAAAATATCTATATTATATCTTGCTACATTTTATTTAAAAAAAATACAAATTTGGTAATTAAAATTTATGGTTACAAATAACTAGCATAATTGTCTATAAAACAATATAATGTTACTGATTAGCTAAATCTGTATTGGAACTGGTTTTGATCTGAGGTTGGATGTAGTTTTTGGTTAAGTTACACGCGACAAATCCTACTTATACCGTCAAACGAAAATAATCACATTAAACCTTTCTTTTGTAGGGCTAAACTTTCCTTAAAAAAACTTTTCACAGTTTTTAAAAGCTCGAGAATTTTCTGCTGTCGGAGATCCAATAACTACTTTTTCGTATGCACAAAAATCAGTTCAACAGGCTGTAAAGATTTACATTATTATCAACTGTTAATACTTTTTGTTCGTTTGTTTGAATGGTATTTAACGCCATTTTAGCAATTTTTCAGCAATCATGGCGTCCAGTTTTTAACCGGGGAGGCTCCAGGCCAGAGTACTCGGAGAAAACCCCCGACTGTCGGTAGGAAAAACGACAATCCTTGTTAAGATTGGAGTTGAGCACACCTTGCCCGCATTTAGACTCGAACCCACAACCTCAGTGTTGATAGACCACTTGATCAATAGTATACCTACTTTAACCATTCGGCCACCGAGGCCCTCAACTGCGAATACGTCAACGTATTTTGCACAATAGTACATGCAGTTCACAATATGCATCTTACAGTTATAAAGTAACGTGATTAAAGTAAAGGCATTTCGTCTTCCAGTTAGTGTTGTTCATGTATTTTAATATAAAAGTAATCAAAATATACAAAGATAACACAGTGTCCACCTAAACCGCGAAACCCTGTGAAATACGCAGTAACTCCTCTGATATTTACCTTATTTTAGAATTCTACATTTGTTAATATGAGTTTTATATGCCGGTACTGTTTGTTATGTAAAACCCCACATATCATTCCGATCAAAATTTAAAATATCAGCAGCGACAATAGCACTTAACTTCATTCAGCGTTGTATTAAACGTAGGGATTAGATCGTGTAATGGATGGACGAAAGGAATTACGGACATTCTATAACCCTTAGCCCGTTTCAATAAGGGGTATAAATATAAATGTTAATTTTAAATTTTGTAGGTCAGTTATTTTTGCAATATCGACAAGATAAAGAATGTAACCTACTTATAACACGTCATTTCACGTAAAACGTTGATGCAGTTTCGGACGGATAAAATGTTCCGTCACTGTCGAAAAACACTCATTTTTCAGCTGCAGTAGTTTTATATAAAAATGGAGTTTGTCTGTCTTTTTTCTTATAACATTGCTGCACTGACTTTTTAAAATAACTTTGTTAATGTTTTATTTGTATTTAAAAAAAAATAAATATGAACTTTGGGGGTTTACGTTTTTTTACAAACGGCTGCAGTTCTTTAAAAAATGTTGCTTTGGAAGTGTGAGTACATTATGCCTGTCGAGTAAATAATGTTAAAAATTGGTGTGAGCAGAAGAAACAGGAAAGTTACCCAAGGTTATGCGTAAAAGTAGTCGTAAAAGATCATAATAAAACAACAAACTTTTGTAAAGTTTCTGGAATTCCTATATAGAGCTTTTTAAACACAAGATTTTTGGAGAAAATATATGTAAACCTAAATAAAAAATATCTCATATTCATTGTGTTGAATTACAAGAGCACAAATGAAATCAACATCCGCACATTGGTTTGTATGTGTTTTAATAGTCCACACACGACCTTGGCAAACTATAATCCGCATAAATTAAGCATTAATATCAAAATACATGTTATATTATACTACAACTAATGTACAAGGCAAATCTTCAGAAGCATAGAATCGCCAACAAATAAAAATTGACAAGAAAACGACTTACTTTGACTATTTTGCAATACGTTATAAATATGTTGATACTAATTCATTCCCCTCGAATTTATTATAATTAAGTTCTATCACATTTATTTCTACAAAAATCCATTGATGGAAAAAAATAACTGATCAAATACAAAACAAAAATCTGCTTCAAACCTACTTGAATTTCTCTACTGGCGATTTTAGCAATCAAGACACCAAAAGTCATAATATTAAATATCAGATCAATCCACACATCAAGAGGTATTGTAACAGTTACATAAAAAACTTTGAATGGTATTTATTTTTGCATAAAACGGCATCACAGTGTCGTGACTTAACCATGGTTGGCTGATTTTCGGTTAAAGCATAGCGCTTGGTTTAAACATATCGGGCTACCATGTTCCCTAAGTGATACCAGAAACAAACCTACATAGGTCGATTTACAACGTGTTTAAATGACGTAAAATATACACCTTTTATGTAAAATTTTTAATTATTATATATTTAAAACCCTTTAAATCATTTGATGTTAGTTACAATATTTTGTTTTTTTAAGTCGTAAAAAGTGAATATACCAGTGCAAAATCGTACCCTAAACTGGACAGACTGGACAAAAAAATGTAAAGGAAATAGTTGGACGAATCAATGTATATTTGCTCAGAGTATTTACTTTATACAGACGATTTACGTAATACGTTATGTCTTTAAATATATCTAATGGTACACTTTTTTTGTTGTTAAAGTACACACAAAGTAAAGTTTAAGTTAAAGCCATATTTTGACTTCGAGTTAGTATGTTAACAATAATCAATAAATATTATCTGCCTTTGTTGAACCGTCTTCATTGATTTGCAAATGCTATACAATTTATGTGGAATCTCCATATTACTTCTGTGATATGATTCCAAAATGTTTAGGAAATCAAACGATTCGATAATATCTTTAATTCTGTATAAAATAAAAACAGAAAAAAATTGTTTAAAAAAGGAAGCAGAAACACGTTGACACCAAAAAGAACAAAAAATGTGGTAACCTTCTATAACTAGAGAAAGGATCTACAAAAAAAGGATTCAAATAATAAATACAAGACAAAACGAAACAAGAACTGACACAACCAAAACTAGCACAATACATCGTACCGCGGCATAAAATTATATGAAGCCATAACGAACTAGTTAAAACTGTGTTGGGATGCTAACACAAATGTCTCCTAAACTAACATCCATTGTCACTATAATCTTGAACATGTTGAAATACACCTAAATACAAATTTTTACCAAGATAGTGCAATGTTCTATATAATGACGCCAGTTTTCATGAAAACGGCAGCCATTTTGAAAATTTCAAAAAATGGGTTGTAAAACTTTAGGTCATCCCCTAACATGTTCCCAAAGTTTCATATTAATTATACATTGCATCTCAGAGAAACTGTGCAGACAATATAAACGGAAACAAAAAAAGAACACAAAAACATAAAAAGAAGAAGAATTTTTGTGTTAGGATGCCAACACAGAATCCCCATGGATAGTATTTCTTTCAAATCAGCACATTCAAATAAGCCTAGAAATCAAATTTCGTTGAAATCGGACAGTGTTGACTTTTTCATGTTGTACGCGTGTAGTAAAATGGCCGCTAATTTAAAACCAGAAGTCGGACAAAAATATCAAAAGTAGTGGCACACTCAGGAGACCATAAGCTATATGTGTACCAAATTTCGTCGAAATCGGATGACGTTTAAATTTGTGCGTTTTTAGGGGGGGGGGGGTGGTTTGGAAGGCGCCCATTTTGAATATTTCAAAACTAATATGCACAATTAGGAATTATATACATTCACTATGCTAAGTATCAGAATGGTCGTACGAACCTTCGTTGGTGAAAAACTCCGGACAAAGTAGGGATCAATAAAAAAAAAGACTAATAATAATAATTAATAAAGGTCTTATTGTTGGGATGCCAATACAAAAGTGGCCCAAAATCGACATGAATAGTATTTCATTCAAATCAATAGATTAAAATATTCCTAGAAATCAAATTTTGTTGAAATCGGACAAAGTTGACTTTTTTGTAGAGAGGGGGCGGAGTTGGTAAAATGGCGACCGTCGCATCAATTTAAAAAAAAATGCTCAGGATAGTCAGCTGTATCAGTCAACAAATTTCCATTAAAATTTCTATATCCATCTTTAGATCTAAGAAATGTACTTTTATTTTCAAAGGTGGCCATTTAAAGCTTTGCTTTGAACGACTTAATGGGGTTTGTCAGGTTATTATACGAAAATTCACGCTCTTCACATTAAAGACCTCTTTCTTAACAATGGATTCATATTCATCCTATTCACTAACCTTCTTCTACACTGTTATCAATAAAGTATGTACATTTGTATTGAGAAAAACCAATAATAACATATAAAACACTCGCACAAATATTTTAGTATGAAGTTTAAAGGCAAATAGAGCTAACTATATAACTTACTAAATAACAAACTTACTAACTAACTAACTAACTATAACTAACTAACTAACTAACTAACTAACTAACAGTCTATAAAACTGATTTTCAGCCATAGACGTCCAGGTATATAAGTTTGCCTTTATTTTCACAGGAATTGGTGTGTACAATAGAAAGCTTTTAACCTTCTCTGCCACTAAAGGTATTCCATTATTGACGAACATTCCTTTTAAAGAAAACATTAAGTAAATAAATGACATGCTAACTCTGTTAAGGGGAACCGCGTGTTTTCACATTACCGTACGCTTCATAAATATTTGAAAATTATTACTAAAAGATGAAAAAATATATGCAAACAACTAGCAAAGAAACCGACCGAACAGCAATAGCCGGAAGTCATTGGTTCATCGCACTTTAGAAGAGAAAACGTCAGCTAAGGAACAACAAATCCCTGTTTAGTTGCTTAAGGTCAACGACATTGTAGACAATATGCCGGTTCATTTTAAATTTCAGTTTCAAATCCGTGTAATTTCGTCGTACAATCCGAATTCTAAATAAATATTTACAAAGTATCTATGTACAACATATTGTTGGAAAAAAAAGCTTACAAACACGTATGAATCGTGAGACTCAATTATAGTTTAATTATAAAAATGGTTAAATCCTGTCAACACAAAGAAACGATAACCTTGATCTAAATACCGCTCAGGAAAGGGTTCAATAAATGTAACACCGGCTAAACTAAAACGACTTTCCCTAGTCTAATAACTTTTACTATATATACATGTACAATTATGAAAATTGATAGTTGTTTAATTTCATTCACTCGTGTGACTAGGTGTTCTATATAGGAAGCAAAGAAACATGTCTTTATTTCGTCAATCGGCGAACATTGACATTTAGAAACCGCAGCCGTTGTTTCGGAGATTGCGTATAGTAAGTAGAAACTGGAACTACGATGCCAAATTCATAGGCATTCATTTACACAAATGATATAATTACGGAAATTTCGCTTATTAAAAAATTAAAAAAATTTAACATGAAAAATTAATTACGAGTACCATATTTAACTATACATATTATTTATATAACATATTAATAATTTAGGCAGAACATTATTTTAGAACTTTGTAACAAAGTTATGCCTACAAGAGAGGTCGTAGAATATTTTTGTATATGATTTTTTCTTTAAATTTGAAATAGAGGGTTGCACAGCTATTTTATTTACCGCAAACTCTTTGATTTCTTCCAAAATGTTGCATACATATGTATAAATATTATCAAACTTCAAATGGACAAGACATGTTCATATAATATATCTACCTAGTCCAATCGGGTAACTAGTAATTAAGTAATTTAAATAGCAAACATAAGATTAAGCAATAGAATATTGTTTACCACACTTAAGCTCCAATAGCTTTGTCTTCCTACTACTGACATGATGCTAAAGAGAAACAGAACGGATGAATAAATAATGCCTAAATCCCGGGCATTGGGTTCTACTGCTGGGTTTATAGGAGTCTTGGTTTTGTTGTCTCTGTGGTTTTTTTTTTGGTTTAAATTTGTGCATCTGTCCTTCGGATTGTCATTTTTTTCTGATTTATTTGTTAACCAGTGTACAAGATTGTAGTGCTTTTAATGTGAAGATTTTATTTGTTATATTTATCATTTTACGCGCCTGATGATTTTTAAAAACAAAGTACACGCGTTATCTTACATGGAATATGGAATGTCTGATTGAGGATAATTGTTAATCATATTGTTGTCTCCACTCGGTCTCTTCGAATTTAATTCAAATAGAACTGAGACAACCTGAAACTTAAATGTAGGATGTTGATACTATGATACACACACTAAGTACATGTATAATCAAATAATCACTTTACAGACTTTTATTTATGTAGTTAAAATTATACTTTTAAGTCTTGTATTGAATAATATTTTTCAATATTGTATTGTTCATAAAGTTTATATTTTGAAGAACATGTCAGACTAAATTGCACTTCTATTCTTTTAAACACCAAAATATGAAATGTTTTGGCCACCATTAGAAACAGCAAGTTTTCCGACCGCAGGTCGGGAGTTTTCTCCGGGTACTCGGGCTTCCTCCCCAATAAAAACTCTGCGCCATAATATAGCTAAAAAATTGCTGAAAATGGCGTTTAAACACCATTCAAACAAAAAATAAACAGCTAAAATACAGATATAGGTTAATTACATACTTACATTACATCTATTAGCTAATGCATCAAAACTTGACAGCCGGGGCCCTCGGTGGCTAATCACGTGGTCTGTCCACACTGAGATTGCGGGTTCGATTCTCACTGAACCTGGGCGTACTCCATCAAATCTTAATTGACAAGTATTGCCAGTTTTCCTATAGCAGGTCGGGGTTTTCTTCGAGTACACCAGCTTCCTCCTCTAAGAACACATGATATAGCTGAAAAATTGCTAAAAGTGGCGTAAAACACCATTCAAACAAACAAACAAAACCCGACAACGCATGAAAATGAACACTTATCGGATATTAAATATGTAAGACGGTTGTGATTGTATCATTGAGGGTGTTGCTGTATCATTTTCGTTTTTGTTTTTAAAATAAAAGTCTGGTTTTGATGTATTTGTTATCACGGTGTAATTACCTATTATCCAACTCTGCAGATGGATTCAATGGTAGATTGCCATCCGATATTTATTTACATTTCTATAACCCCTACTTTCTATTAAATTGACCTTTACATGGTGTGGGATCATCGAACCCTTTTTATATTATATGTGCATTTGGAATGGTACCAGAGCATCCGATTCATTTACCAAAACTAAGCTGAATTTCTATAAATATAAATGTTTGCTTGTTGTTGTTTATACTTCAGTATTTTTATAAATATCAGTCTATTGAGAAATATTGTTCTAATAAATGAAGTAATATTAACGTTGATGATATACGGGACAGGTACACTTCGTTGGTAAGTAGAGTTCCAGGCAACTATATGCCTACCGTTACAATTCCTTATCCGAGTTAGTGTAATTCATATTAAACTGTTTTATTTGGTATCAGGTTCGTTTTCACCATCAAAATAATATATAAACAAAAAACATCTTAAATGACTTGAACTTAATGATTTGACACGCTTGGTAAACTCTGTTCTGCAAACTGGACTTACCAGGAATGCTACACCATATCTGCGACTAATAATGCTCCATAGTATTTTCTAGTTGTTTAAAAAGGACCATAAAACATTGTTTATACACATTAGTAATGAATCTGATTCATTTTTTTTTGTTTTGTGGGTATTTTTGTAGACGTTATGTGTGACTTTACCATTCGAGTATTGCCTTGATGCACGCATAATTACAAAATAAATTAATTTTCTAGTTTTCATTTTGAATATGTTTGTCTGAATTCGGGTTTGTAATAGTACATTGACATTGGGCTCTTGTTATTTGGTCGGTTTACATCCTACTGTATTTTCGTGTGTTTGACATTACCAACATAAATACACAACACAAGCAGTTATGAATTTTCCCGACGCTCATGTTTTTACAATTGTAGACGAAATATGTATGGTTTTCTGCATACTAAGTTCATTTGCAGAATTGATTTTTTTTAAAAATTCAATTCGACAAAGGCTGAGTTGTGCTGTTGTTTTGTATTTTATTTATATGGAATATTTTAGTTGTTAATTGTAATATATAATTTCTGGGATTAAAATCATCTTGTAAGAACATTCTACATTTTTGGTAGGGTCACTTATGAGCAATCAATGGTTCAGACAACGTTGCATCAACGTGTTTTGCAACAAAGTACATTGCAGTTAGTTTTAGTATATTTGTTATTAACATTTACGAGAAATATTGCAAGATTATTGCCTCTTAGAAACTTTTACGGATTTTATTGAACATTATTTTTACCTGAATGTACTTTTACACTATTATAATTATGGTAGTTTCAACTTCTTACTGTTTATGACAGAAAACTGTATGTGCTTTGGTGTAAAGAACCATGTAGACAAGATTGAGTTGTACAAAATCATGTAAAACGTTCAGTTGTAGGTCATATTTAATATAGTACTTGTATACATTAAATATCCATATATTGTATTAATGAGTATTGCAATTTTTTGTGTTTTATTCAGCATTATTAGTACGTATTCTATATTCAAACAATCAAATACAGAAAATGATACGTATTTTGTTTGCTTCCATTCGACATCAGGTATAAATAAATATTCTTTGGAACTATTTCGAAAAAGATTGAAAAAACATACAAGAATAAATATGTTTTATTCAATTTTATAAGACACTGGGTGTTAACATGTGTAAAATTCTACAAGTATAATGTTGATAGTAAATCATTTAATTCGAAATAATGATGTATTCATAATATTTTTAGGACTGTCTTGATTGTGGAATCGAAACACCTTCTCTACATTAATTTCACTTCTAAGTGTATACCAGTTAATATATGGAATAACATTCACAAGGCATACAATCATGAAAGAAAATACTAAAATATTCTTCCATATTTTTCCACTACAAAATTCGCCGACGAATACGTTCATTTTCATTTCTTGCATGTCTGCAACACATCGATGGCACGTGGTTTCGTTCTGTCGCTTTTTGTGGTATGGGTTAATGTCCTGGTACGTCTGATCTTCGCAGCCTGAGCATAAGGTTGGATCTGTTGGTTTAACAGACTCCAAAGCTTGATAAATATTACAGAGACCACTAAGTATCTCTTTGCCAATCAAAAGTTGTGGACTCTTGTTAATCAAAACTGTTAGAAAGAGTGTTTGGAGACCAATAATACATGCCTGCCTTCGAACATTAGCCATATTGATTGGTGACCTAAAATCGAATTGAAAATGTTCTACTGTGGGGCACAAAATCCAAAGACAAATACGTAAAATTAAATGTGTAAGGTATAATATTTTGTGGTAGTGTAATGCTTTTGTTGTGATTAAGGATATATAATGAGCGCCTAGCTTCTTCTAATGCAAGGTACAACGCTTTGTAAAAATCTACCTAGTTGAAATTTGCTTACTAAAATGTAAAACAGTTCAACTGAGATTTCGCAGATTTGAATAATTATCAAATACATGTAATGATACTGCAGGCCATATGGTGTTATATGGACTGAGAGCTCGGTCCATATACAATATAGATATGAGCACCGTGTTAATATTACACAATAGGGCCGAAAGTATTGTGAATTATTTGATATACAATACTCTAAGTTATAGCCATGTACGACTATATGGCCAGGAACAAAAGACAAAGTGTTAAGTATAATTAACCAAATGTACTATATGACAATGATTCATCTGAAAATACTTAACCAATTGAGAGTAAAAGTTTCTTTAAGATTAAGTTATATTAACCAGAGACTATTACTGATAAAAATGTATCTCATTACAAGATTGTTTATATTTGCAACATTTAACTTACTTTTATGTTGTGTAATGTAACTACTATATGGTTCAAATGAGTATAGACAACATTAAGGAAATAGGAAATAAACATTTTATATCACGTCATGAGTATGTGTTTCATGACGGACTAAATATAAACACTAAACAATTTCCCTCTTCATGTACACAAACTTCCCCCTACACATAGCTATTTCGTTTGTATTGAATTATTTGAGATGAAAAGGTAAACTATTTTCTTCTTTTTTCAACAAAAAATTAACATATACATGTAGTGATTATAAAATAGTAAGCATAGATGTTTTTGCTGTATAATTTTCATCTGACATAAGTAAGGGATAATCAGTAAACAAACACTATATAGTTAATCTGTAATTGATTGGAAGTTAGATCCTTTTCATTTGTGTTACATTAAAATACTGTCTCTTCATTGTGATCGTCATAATTACTATAAGTATTTCATTCAGAACACAATGTTTAACAGTTTAGAAATAAAGGCAGTATAATAGTGAAACAATTACTGCATTGTTTTTCCCATTACTTTTATAATAATATTGCAATCACGGAAGAAAATAATTATAAAATACTTTTACTAATGTCGTAACAGGATGAACAGTGTTTCAACGTCAAACCGAGAGGACTGTATTATATAATTATAATATATACTTTTTCGCGTTAAAACGTTCCCTGCGTTTTTATTTGTACACATTGAATATGTTTAGGTTACAATTACCAAATGTTGTTATATTTATATTACTGTTTATGTGGAAACTCTTTACAGATATTTTAAAACAAAAATCTTTCTTTTCTTTACTCTATTAAATGGCTCGTACATTTGAACCTGCAATAGACAGAATGGCCATATCTCGTTTTTTTTTGGAGAAAATGTATTTTTCTTTTGTTCGTCAAATTGTGAATATTCTGATACTTTTTGGGACACATATACTCGAATTTTGGTGAATAAAGTTTAAAATGTTCAGATCAAGGCTTTGAATTTTTATCACGGGTACGGGTACGGCAACATTAACATCAATTCAAAAACTACACGAAGAAAGTGAGTGGGAACACTTTCGGACAAGAGATAGACGCGTGAACTGGTTTTACTGTATGAAATCATCAATCTGTAGAAGATTGAAAATTGTCAAAATCTAGCTTTAAACTTTAAAGCGTATGTGCAAAGTTATTTTACACGCGAGTCACAAAATATTTCCGTAATTCATGCAAAAACAAACCCATGTGGAAAATATATTCTATTAACCTATGACATAGGTTACCATTAAAAACGTTTAATTCGATATCGTTGGGCATTTTCAAAAAGAAGCCACGGCACATAATAGTGTTTGTCCAAAATATATAATAATGCTGGCTCTTATATCAAAAGGGTGTTTGATACAAACATGAGTATGTCTTCGGCGAGCAATGTCGTGAAAGAGTTGATGATAACCTTAATTATTTAACCCTAGAGAGCCTGGTAAAGTGGTACCAGTGGTAGAACCTAATTTACCCCCTCTACGAGGGATGGCTTTAGTTCAGCTATATGATTGGGACGCTAACTCCGAGGAAAGCCATTGAGGGCAGATAATTTTGTTTCATGAAAATTTCTAAGAAAGGTTAAGACGATTTTAACGTAAAATTAAAATCATCAGAAATAGTCGTTTTACAATATTTTCAGTACTAAGCGTGTCTTTAAACATTAACTATATTCATTGGTCACCTGAATTGAACATTTTCTATTGCGTGACTTTTGATAACGAATTAGATTGACCTTTATTTAGGTTTACCAATTAACATTGTCAAACAGTGTATTATTATTATTATTATTATTATTATTATTATTATTATTATTATTATTATTATTATTATTATTATTTTCTTGCTTATACTGTTACGGTTTTCCATAATTAGTGGTTGATAGTGATTACATTTTGGGGGATAAACCCATTAATGAGTTAGTAAAACAGCTCAAATCAGGTATCACAAATTTTTCAAATATTTAATTGGTTGTTTCTTGTAATTGTTAAATGCAAATACGTCATAATTTCAGGAAATCAATGACCGCTTATTGTGATAACGTTTAACCTGATGAAATTTCTTACACGGATGTTTTACGGTTTTTAGTACGACGAAACTATCACTGTTGAGTTTGTCCATTAAATTCATTCTAAAAAGCTCAATCGAGAAAGGAAATTATCATAATCTTATTTTTATTATGTTTTAACAGGGTGAACAGTGTATAGATTACACACTAATATTCTTGATCCACTGACAACAAGCCATAAAGAGGCAGAACGCATCTAGTTACTATATATTTATAATATACTTAAATAGTTACGAATATACCATTTATCTCGCCATAATACGACTGTAATATTAATTCAGCTCAAGATATTAATTCCAGTTAACAATCGAGCATAATAACTTAAACATTTCGAGCGCTTTTTATATATGAAATACTTTTAGGTAACAATGACCAAATGTATAGTAGCAAGTTAATAGCAAAATCACCACTGGACAACCTTAACACAGTGATGAGTTTTTGAACAGAACCTGAAAACCAGTGTGAACTTAACGATAAATTATCATATCCGAAAGCAAATAAAGATTGCGAGTTTTGACATCCAGTTATTCAACAATATTAAGATTGCGAAATAAAAAATTTGCGTAACTACAATAGTGAGTCTTATGCTCCATCAGAGCAAGAATAGACTTTTGCTATAAACTTGCTGAAAATAAAAGGATACCATAATGCTGGTAAGATAAAAACATTGAACCAGATCACCACCACAACGAGAACTTTAACCGACGGGGAAGCTGATAAAAAAGTTCAGGGTTTCCAGTTTGTCATATGTGTTGTAGTTGTTGGTTATGCTTTATTGTACTATAGTCTTATCTTGTGTCAAATGCGTTTTTTATAAAATAACACAGAATTTATTACTTACTGCGATAATTTTAAGGCAACATTACGAGAAGTATTTACAATTAATTATTTACTTTTATTTACTGTTATAACTTCTCTTTGGCTTAATTTTCATGTTCTTACTTATTCCATGGAATGCTTTTAAAATGGACAAAAATATTGACAGGAAAAGAAATTAGTTTGTAGGTATGCAACACATGAGGATCATCAAGGGCTATAGCAAATAAAAAATGAGACAGAGAAACAAATACTGTAGTTTACTATCAACAATGTTTAAGATTGTATTTACCCTGGTTTTGGCAAAGAATTGCAAAGGAAAGTCGAACTGATGTATGTGTTAAAATGGTTAAATTTCCTACGTTATAATTTGTTCATTTAAACTTATCGAAATTCAATATCAATGAGAAGAATGATGCATATGTGATTTTATTTAATTTGTGATTGTGTGTTGAAAACGATAAGTATCTGTCTAAAAGTATGTTGTCTCCGTCAGTTTTAAAGCACATTTTAGCAATAACTATTATACTCTAAATATATATGTATATATAACATATTTTATACTGACAACTATGATGGTTATAAAAACATCATGAATCAAGATAAAATATGTTTCAATTGTAATTTTTTGACTGGTACAAAAGTACGTTTAGGCAATCATTGGTATAATTTTATGGTTTATTAACTCTCAAAAAAAACAGAGAATAAAAGTGGAGTTTAATGCATAAATGGATATGCATGTTTGTGGCAAATTTCGACACCAGTTATATATTACCCGAAATAAAAAAAACTCATCCCAGAAGAATAGCTCGTTATTTGCATTTAAAAATTTTTTTTTCCAAAAATATGATGTTATATTATGTAAAAAATCTAATGATTAAATTAACTAAATTAATGTGTAGTTCTTATTTATGTTACTGGATTGGCTTATTGTCAAATTCACATTCCTCTAGACTCTTGAACATCGAGAATTCTAAAACAAGTACCTAAATTGTGATAATTTAAAAAACTATTTGTACTACTGAATTATTACATGATCTTCGCAGTACGTCTATTGATATTTGTCTCATTGTTTTATACATGTATAGGAAAATTTACCATTGTTTACGGCGGATATTATGACAAAATTTAATAGACATTAAAATGCACACACTGATACATTAGTCTATCGATTCATTAAGTTTTTAGCAAAAAAGTCATGATGGAACGGTAATTCGGAAAACTGACGCACACGTTGACCTCTAAAAGTGTTCATAAAATGGCAAAATACTAAAACAAATTGATTTTTTAAATTTAAAATTATTCTAGACAAAACTTACATAGACTTTGTATATGAATATCTAAAGAGTTTTGATGTTGGTGTCAAATGGTTTAATTATTACGGATAAGATGTCTTTTTAAAACAAATTACCCACTTTCACTAAGTCTGCAATTTTAGCCAACTAGGATGTCGGATCTACTAGAAACATAAAATTGCAGAGGACCATCCACTGAATATTTACCTATAATATGTCTGAAATACCTTTGTACTTTCTTAGAAGGATTTGCAGATTTTTGCTTAAAGGATACTGTGTTAAACATTCAAATGTTGTGACCATTTTGAATTGTAGATTTCCATTTTGCATAAAAACACACACTTTAAAGAAGACCATCTCAGGAATATGGCTATTATGTTACAATTGGTTTACCTGTTCAGAGAAGGGGTTTTTTAACACTTTTTGCCCGTGTGTTTCTATGTTAAACTATATCATGATTTATGTACAATATAGCTTCAATTAGCTTTGCAGTTTCTTAAGAGAAGACATTTTAATATTTCCATATAGTCTCATATGTTATACTTAATGTGATGCAATTTAAAATTCTGGCCAGTTTTCTTACCGTAGGTCGGGGATGTTTTTTAGGTAATCCGGCTTTCTCCCCCAATAAAAAATAGACGCCGTGATATTGCTTAAAATGCTGTGTGGAGTTGAGTATACAATACCCGCGATAAGACTCTAACGTGGCGCAAACTCAGTGTTAACAGACCCATGATTAGAAGTATATGAACTAACTTAACCACTCGGCCATCTAGGCCCACACAAGTGTGATGATAATGAATTAGTTTGAAAATATCTATGTATTATATAAAGTAACAATCTGAGACTTCATTCTTGCATTGAATAAACATTATTCACTGTGTGGTTGGGATTTCAACGCTGAATTAATTATTATTGCCAGTTTTATGAAAGCCTGAGAAAATCCACCAACTTCGGCAGGACAACTGGCAGTCCTTTTTTAGGTTTGATACGAGCACGCCCATTTCATCATCTCTGCGTTCCTTTTATAAATGGCCTCATTGGTTCCACATAATTTCTGTTATCGTCCATATAACAGCGTATTTACCGCGGGTTTGAATAAATAATCCATGTAAAAATTTCACCAAAAGGATGAAACAACATATATAATAAAACCATTTTGTACTTGTTTATTTAAAAAAAGAATTGGCATTTGCATGTGTACAAATGTAAAGAAGCTAACATGTCCATGTATAAAATATAATGTTTAGAGAAGATCATCTAAATCAATATAATTGTGCGTTCATTCATATTAGGGCTATCGTATTTGTGGAATCGAAACACCTTCTCTACGTTAATTTGACTGGCAAATGTATACCATTTAATGCATGGAATAACATTCACAAGGCATACAATCATGAAAGAAAATAAACAAATGTTCATATTTATTCTTCCACTACAAAACTCGCCGATGATTAAGTTCTGTTTCACTACTTGCATGTCTGCAACACATTGAGAGCACTTTGTTTCGTACTGACGCTCTTTCTGGTATAAATCATTGTTCTGGTAAGTCTGATTTTGACAGATTGTACATAATTCTGTTGGTTCAACAGTCCTCAAAGCTCGGAAAGTATGACAAAGACCATCAAGAAGTTCTTCGCGAATCAAAAGGTGTGTACTAGTGATGATTAAAATTGTTAGAAGGACTGTTTGAAGACCAATAACCGACCCCTGTGCAAGATATAGTTTTAACATTGTGCTTGGTCACCTGAAACATGAAAATCGAATTAAAAATGATATATTATGTGGCTTTAAATAATAGGTTAAATCCATAATATTTGAGACAAATAAAGTATACAACATTATGTTAATGACTTGCAGTGTCTCATTATCTACTTGTTAAAAGGATAATAAAATAAATATACAGTTAAATACCCATGTCACCCTAATTGTTACATCACACAGATGAGACCGTTATATTGTAACAGTGTATATTAGTTTATGGTTTTGTTAGATTTTTTGGTAAGGGTCTCCGGAGAAGATATATATACTCTTCTGCATGAATTGTGCAACCACTCCTAACGCCTTCCGTTTAGTTGCATGCATTGTACAACCATTATTTCAGTTTTATTTTAAAATTTATAATCTACATACTTTATAATTTAATAGCAATAATTTCCGATTTTAAACAGTTAAATAAAGTACTACAATGCAATCACCAATAACATTAAATATAAAAAAAACAGCAGGACTTCTGCTGAAAATATGAGTATAACATATACAGTGTGTAAAAGTTTTTTTTTCAAAATTAGTTATAATAATCGGAGAGATGATGCCTGACAAAAAAATATATTTCATTATAACTTGTTAATATTATTTTTTAACACTAAACTTACTTGTGTGTAATGTACTGTTCCTATTAAAATTATTTAAATAATATTCGTTATCATAAAGGAAATAAAAATAGGAAACGAAAATTTTCTATCACGTCATGAATAAGTGTTCTAATATCAGACAAAAAACAACATGAAAATTCCTACAGAATTTCCACCACCTACAACAACTTCATTTCTGTTCAATTATTCACGATGAAAGGTATACTATTTTCTTCTTTGTTGAAACAATCTGTAAAAAATTATATGGCTTTATATTAGTAGCAAATGCTTGAAATGTAACTTTATGGTGGTCGGTTTTTTTCAAAATTAAACGAGAAGATGTATCACTGACACAGGTTAAGGATAATTTTAGACCCAAAACTGTATTATTAATCTTTAAATTTAGTAGTATTTGTATTCGTCTTAGATCCCTTTCATTTGTGTAACATCAAAATATTGTCTCTCGATTGTAGTCGTCACTCTAGTTTGAAATATTTACTATTATTTAGGATTTTATTTAAATCCAAGTAAGCAGACCTGGAAAAAATTTTTAAATGTATTGTTTCTTGTAATTAAAACATTCAATTACTTTCAGATTCCAGTAAACAATGATTCAACGACAACGTTAAACTTATAAAATTGCATATGTTGCGGATGTTTACAGAGTTAGAAATAGAGCTTGTATGTACGTATGATGAAACAATGACTTTAAGGAAATTGTGATAAACTTATTGTACTAATGTAACCGGATGAACATTGTTGATAGGTCATTGCACTAAAATTATCGCTCTATTGACAAGATGCCATAAAAAAGAGACCTCATCTGTACACTATTTATATGAATACTTATATAATTATGACTATTAACTTGACCTCGAAATCGTATGAATGAAATATCAATCCAGTTGACGATATTTACTTCAATTAATAACATATTATAATAACCTCTAAATACGTCTAACAAAATAATTAAAATACATGGTCATAACATGAATTCAGAAAGTGTCAATTAGCAGCATAATTATTATTGTTTTCGCGTATGTAATTGCATATTAAATATGTTTTAGGTACAATTATCAACTTTTTGGTAGCAGTTAATTTTTCATCTAAATAGCCATAAAACAATTTTAGTACCATGATCAGCAATAATGTAGAACCCGACAGCCAATGTAAACATAACGAAAAATTACCAAATCCTGAAGCAAAAATAGACAACAATAAAAATGATAAAAGTGATGTTACTAGAAAGAAAGAATCAACGATGGCAATCAACATCGCTGATGTTGACAGGATGACCATCAATGTTGGTCAAATAGAGACATTCAACCACATCACCACTACAACAGGAAACACAACGGACAAGGGAGCTGATAAAAAAATTCAATTTATCCAGTTTGTCACGTGTATTGCAGGCGTTGTGTATACTTTATTGTATTATAATTGTACACTCGTTTCCAATGCCTGCAGGTTGTTTCATAGCAACCAAAAATCAAATATTTACAACGATAAGTTTGCGACAGCATTTCGGGAAGTATGTGCCAGTAATAATAATCACTTTTATTTAGTGTTATATCTAATTATAGGCTTACTGTTCATTTTCTTGTTTATTCCATGGTTTGTTTTTCAAATAAGAAAAAAATGAAATGAGCAAAACTGCATCCAGGTATACAGTGTAGTAGCAACATTCGAGCTACAGTATACAAAAATGAAATAAGACCGAGCTACGATTACTGCGACTTAGGGATAGACCATTTTACTTGAAAGGGGGGGCCTTGGCTTTTTGTTTTGGTCAGAAATTTTTTTCCGCGCTTTTTTTCATTATTAGCATTATTTTATATAGTAGAAATCCTACTTCAGAGAATTTTTTTTCTTACCATCTGCTTCCAAAATATTTTTTTCATCAAAAATCATTTTCAAAATATTTTTTAGGAAAAAACCAAGGCCCCCTACCCCTGCAAGTTAAATGGTCGGTCCCTTACATCGATAATGTTAAAGCCAATTATGACTCTGGTTTTAAAAACAAGAATTAAATATAATGAAGGAAAAACTTATTTTTGTTTAAATATTGATGGCTATTTCTAATGTTGCAATACATGCGATTTCAGTTTTGATCAATTTAGTTGTTTTTAATGTACATTATTTGGTGTTGAAAGAGCCAAACATGTGCCTGCTTTAAGATTAAAACAATAGCGTTTTATTTTCTTTGCATATAATTATGGTTGTTATATGTAGAGCCATTGCGTTCATGCAGTTTCCGAGAAAACGGTAAATATGTGCACAGAATACGTTTGTACACAATCTGAAACTATATTTTATTCTGCTGAGTAGAAAGGTAGAAATAATATTTGATTATTTTCATCAAGTGCCTAAATGGATTTTGAAATAAAATGGTCACACGTTGTATTATCTAGATATTGTGGACAAATTTAAATAAAAATTTTGTGTTTTTAAGCCATTAGCTTGTACAATGTTTATCAATCATTAATTGCATTTATTATCGATATCTGAATGTTGGAGTTTGTATCAGATTTTACCACTGGTTTATATTTTAGTACTTCAATTTGTCTAATCAATCTGAAACAATTAAAAAATTTTGTGTTTTCATCTCATTTTTCAGAATCGGCTTATATATTGTTTGTAAATCTAAAACCACAATTCAAAATCTGACCAAATAAATAAATCTCTTACGTTTATGCGAAAATGAACAGTTTAGAGCAAATGTTTCCTGAGAAAAGACTTTAAACACTCACTTTTTTTCCTTACGTTTTAAGAAATAACATATTGCGAATAATAGTACAGGCTAGGCACAAGCACAAAATCTATTTATAGAACCATTTACTCAGGTTTTGATTTATAACATAGAAGTAATTTTCAAATTTATAAACAATATTAAAGTTCTAATGTGTATATTTGCTTGAATAGCGAAATTCCTTTTAGTGCATAGTTGTATTTAAAATAAGTGAATGTGTTAAAACGTTATAAGGTTGAAATTTTTATCTAATTAAATAAAGTAGACATCGAGCAAATGACTGCACGATTTGTATTCTTACACTGGGTACTGATTGGTTCTATGGCTCGACCCATAAAAATGTTAACCCCTCAGTTGTGAGGTTACTCATGTAGATTTATTTAAATCATCCATAAGTAAATTTAGAACAAATATAACACGGGGTTCAAAAGAGCAAAAGAAGGGTTTATTATCAATGGGTTTTCAATTTTCTAAAAGCTGAAATTTTATCACGGGTACAGTTTTCTATGCGAGTTCAAAGTACCCTATTACTAACCGGTTGTAAATTTCATGTTTAATTACAAAAATCGCAAAAGTCTGGAAAAAAATCCTCACAAAAGTCTATAACAACTAGTAACAGGAGGGCAACTTTTATATGTGTTCAATCTTTAGAGCAAGTTTTACAGATTTAATTTGACAGCTGCCTAGGCGGAGTTGGTTACATAAAAGTAAGTACGCTTTCTTTACCTCCCTCCCGACTTCACCATACTACAAGCTAAGTTCGCATTTCATGCAACCGGACCAAAAAATAATAAACTTCAACAAAATATTTATTTAAAGAATAAATTTAAAATAATACAAAACGGTAAAGCTTTGAAAGTTCAAAAGTTAAATAATAAAAAAGCATATTAAAAATACCATAAATTATTTTATTAGCTCAAACAATTAGTTCTTGATTATTGTTGCTCACAGAAACGACACATGGCTTTTGTTATAACTTGAGCTTGCGAGCTATGTGTTTCCAATCCGGAGCTTAATTATGGAGTTATGGTTGCAAACAGTACGCAAATCATTTATTAATATTGTAATGATCTACTTAAAAATATTTGTAAATATGTGATAACAGCATCGATAAGTGAGTAGGTTATATTTGAACACAGTATCAGTAGACATAGGTCAAATATATGTCTACATTAAAATTATGAGACGACGCCTGTCTAATAGTGTGTCTGTGGAAGACGACACTAATTCAATTTTAGATGAATTAATAGACAAAAACGATAATGATTCCGATAATTCCAGGTCGGGAAACGATTCTCGAAACTCGTTATACAATAAATCGGTTGAACTAGGTAATGATTATGCATTGGAAATTGAATCTCCAACATATACTAAACATCAGGAACGGAATCTGCCAGTTATTGTGACAAAGGATGGTATAAGAAGACGAATCATTTTTATAGTAATAGTCGTTGTCTTTCTCGTGTTGTGTTCTTTGGTGATTCATACAGTACTAACAAGTGTTAGGGACATGGAGGTGATTCAACAGGTATTTATACAATTGACATTACAAGTGTGCTATACATTATGAAATGTACATTACTTAAGAAACAAACGGAGAAAATTTGACGGAAAAGTTTAGACTAACGAAAACCTTGCATCAGAGCACCTACAATACACTAGTATAGAGCTTCGTTACAAGCAACAGAACCCTGGAATGTAGTGTTCTATTACGTCAAACTTCAGCTTCGAATCTTCATCATCAAAATCCGCCTGACATCTGCTAGGATTACTTCAATTAAGCAGTGAATTATCAATTTGGACACAAAATTAACCTAAAAATATGACCTCGATTTTACAACAATACACAGAGCCATGTAAATTTTCTTCCTAGAAGTGTTATTGTAATTAGAATTTATTCAGCGTTCTAAAAAAATAATTAAATCCTTCTTTTTATGCCAAAATTCGAATGTATAATTTTTTTTTTTAATTTTTTAAATATTTTTTCAGAGCAATGAAACAAGAAGAAGTTAACAGGTAATTTTTATTGTGCTTACTGAAGTCGTTTTGAACAATGGTGTATCAAGAAGCAAAAGAAACTGTTTAATTTTACTTAAGTTTAGTTTGTGTTAGGTTGAACACAATATTCATAAATTTTACATCTATATTATGGCCTTGACATGCAGAGGAAGCCAGATTACCTGGCAAGAACCTTCGAACAGAACCTATGACAATCCGTGTCAATTAAGGTCAGAGTCCCACTGTTATATTTCTGCTTACCCTTATTAGGATTTGAGTCACTATGACAACCATGCGTCTGCACTGTATCCACCACTACAGATCACTCAACAAATCTGCTTCATGAAAGTTTATCTCTCGGGTTCTCCTCAGGTACTCAAGCTTCCCCCCCCCCCCCCCAATTTAAACTGGACGACATGAAATAGCTGAAAAATTGCTGAAAGTGGCGTTAAACATCACTCAAACAAACAAACAACCTTCAGTAATTAAAGTACATCTATAGATCGATCAAGTGCATGTGTACATACTTACGAAATCGCAGGTTCATTTTTGTTTTGTTGTATTGGTACTTCTTAAATTTCGTCACCAAAAAGTGTTTATTTTAGAATCAATTGTATAGTACTTTGGTTGACGAGCTATAATATTGTTCTAAAAATATACATAAAATCCTTGTCGATTATGACGATAACCGTTTGGGGTTTAAATGTTTAATTGAATAGATAAGAATAAACGTGACAAATAATTTTGTTTTGTTTAAAAGTGATTTAAACAAAGCGTTGAGTACTTCCAGTGAGATAAGCATAATTTGCTGTTATTATTTTTTTGAATGTAAATTTAAATTGAATTAAAAGCTGCGTAATTTAACTTATCGTGCTTTACATTACAGCATAGACAAACATAACGTAGTCACATTGTTGTTTTGGTTTTTCTAGTTTTATAATAATAGTTATTGAAAATTTCTTACGCATTAGAAACACATAAAAACTCAATCTAACTTGGTAGTTAGATAGAAATTTGACAATCGAGATGCCCAGATGGATCTTCAACTTAATCAAAATAATTTTACGAATGGAGAACTACAAGTTACTGACAGTACCATATTGATTGATGACAATATTCCAGACAAGATTGTAAACACACATCAACTGTTCCCTGTTTGGATCATTATACTACTGATTATATTGTTGGTTGTTCTAATAACTGGAGGGCTAATTGTTTTTACCGTTGCTCGCGTGGAAGTGGGGGACATTGTACTTTCCTAGGTAGGTTCTACATTTACACATAATTTAACGACGCTTTCAGCAATTTTTCATACACCAGCTGTAATCGCGTTAAAATCTGGGCGTGACCACTGATCTCAAAGAAGTAAAGATTATCGCAGCATTTAATAAGTCCAAAGCAACCTTCAATAAAAAACGAGGCGCAGCCTCACACTTTAAACGGTCATAATCTAGAACGATTCGAAACAACAGGAATTTGAACCCGTATGAAGAATAACTACTTCACATTTATTATAAATTCAACACTTAATTTCATTATAGACGTACATGTAAACACAAAGTAAAAAAAGGAAACAATTGCGTACTCTATAGCATTTGGTGCATGTCTGCCTGTGTCATGAATAAGCGATATAGCGATATATCTATAGAAGATAACGACTTTAGGGAACTATCAGTGTGTACTTGTCTTTTAGCCCTTCCAAATCTTTATCATTTAAGCAAACAAATAGGATATATTTGAAACCTATTTTTGTATTATTTTAGTTACTTGTTTATAAATATTTTAGAATAATTTTGAAAAGTAAATAGTATTAATATTCTTCTTCTATCACTTCGTTCGCAAGGGAGATTTTGTTTTGTTTTCGGTCATATTTCGCCACACTAATATGGAGTCAAATTCATTCGGATTATACAGCCGTGTTCTTATGTTCTTCGACTATACAGTACTTAAACCCGTAAACGCAACACTTGGACTGATTAATGATTGCTGACTGATTTGGAACGCTGATGGATCACTGACGGATTGCTAAAAGTGTTACGTTTTCAATCTCAAGTACTATAACTAAATGCTGTTTGCATTTTAGTTGTCGTGATTCTTTTTATGCCATTATGAATAATCTAATTTATGTTTCAGGATTTGCATACAGACATTGTGACATACACGTAGATGCGAAAATACTATTTGAATGATATATGTTGACAACAAAACTGATTCCAATGAGTAATATATGAAATGTGTTTTGTGTTCTAATAATGGTTGCACATTGGTGTATTAATGACGTCAAAACACCGTTTGACAACATTATTTTCTTCGTGTGGAATTGTAGAAACAGAGCATTAGTTTTAAATTATTTATAATGAGCACTACCCACTGTTAGCAAAATAATAAAGCTTATTAAGGTGACGACAAACAATAGGCTGATGTAAAGACAAGATTGGAACAAACGATATGAGAAGAATTAAACAACAGAAACCCCAAAATATTATCTTATTAACATAACTGACTGCAAAATGCCAATCGTAATGTACTAAAAGGACATTAAATTTGTACCTATTTATAATCCTAAGTAACATACATTAAATGTAGCGAGGGTTAAAATTGAACAGTACGTAATTTAGATTATTTGAAATCGAAAGTAAACATTTTTAGTTTCGGTGCGAATCTAAGTGTATAATATGTTGTTTTTTATTATATATTTTAAAAAATAGATTATTCATGTGTTTTTATGTTTCTAATATTAATAATTTTTAATAAAGTTAAAAGTAAAAGACAAAATCCTTTGTTTAGATAATTTCAATTTTAATTACGAAATGAGATTTTTTTTAGTATTTTATTTGTATGTTAGTTCATTTTTGTGTTGTATTAATGACTAATAACAGATATGTGTATTCATTTGTTTACCTAGTTATCACCTGTGAGATTATGTATTACCTGTCGATATTAAAAGCCTTAACCGAAATACACATTATACAAACAAATTGTATGTCTACTCTGTTATTTTCTTAAACAACAATAAGACCTGGGAAGTGGACTATAACGAAAGCCAGATACTAAGAAGTGGTAATAAGTAGTAAAGCAATATGGAACGACAAAAATCTGGCAAGAAAAACAGTAAAAAAATAAATACATAACACGAATTCGAGTCAAAACGCCCCATTATCAAAACGCCCCCTACCAAAACGCCCCCCCCCCCCCACCAAAACGCCCCATTTTCCAACACGCGCCCACCAAAACGTCCCATTTTCCAAATGCCCCCACTAAAACGCCCAAATTAAAAAATGCAAATTAAAAAGAAAAAACACTAAGTTTAAATAATTTTATTGACGATAAGAATAAACACTTACAAAACATATACATTTCATATTATTATGTGCAAGCATTACCGAATGTGTTAATTGTCAGTAGGAAAATATACATGTATAGCATATACATGTAATACAAAATATATACAAAATATATACATTCATAGTAGGAAAACATTTACAGATAGCATAATACAAAATATATACATGTACATTCATGATATTAAGTAAATATTTACATATAGCAGAATACAAATATCAGAGACATATAATTAAAATAATTAAAAAGTTTCTGATTGCAGATTCTGTGTACATAAAACTACATGTACTAAACAACTGCTTATGACCCTCTTGTAATGATTAACTAAACCTTGCTGAATGGAAGTTTGAAAAAAACCGCTCAAGGTCATGTGCCAAACACAGATACATGTATGACTTGAACATTGTAGACAGCCTTGAAAAATTGCAAAGATAAAGCTAAACATAATCCATACCAGACTTAGACATATGTGTAGTTCACTAAATGCGGACTTATTCCGGAGTAAAAACGCCCCATTGTCAAAACGCCCCCTTCAAAAACGCCCCCATTTTCCAATACGCCCCTACCAAAACGCCCCAAATTAAAAAATGCAAATTAAAAAGAAAAAAAAACACTAAGTTAAATTTAATAATTTTATTGAGGATAAGAATATAAACTTACAAAGAATTACAGTTTCAAATTATTATGTGCAAGCATTACCGAATGTGTTAATAGTCAGTAGGAACATATACATGTATAGCATTAGCATATAATACAAAATATATACCTTTATGACAGTAAGAGAATATTTCAGCGTGTGTTCGAGTCCGAACAGAGCGTTCACATATAGTACACGAAGAATCCATGATTGTAGATATAGAAGTGAAAACGGACTGTCTTACATAAGTTTTCGATCATAATTATTCATTTCAATTGGAATACTCTGATTTAACCTATCAAAAAAATGTCTTCCAGATATTCCCAACCTCCGAAGTTTTAATAACATTTCTATTGTTTTTAGAATCTACTCTGTTACTGTCTTATTTGTATTCCAGTATGGCTTGAGTAAAACACAATCTGTTATTTTTTACATTATTTTATAGATGCATATCGTTGTGTTAATCATCATCAAAGCAATGACCTACCTGATTAAGTAACCTTTTGTTTTGTTGATAAGCAATCAGTAAAGATGTTTCATTCATCTCGGAATCTGATATGTACTATTATAATTTATAATATATTCACATATATATATATATTTGAATTTGTATTAGCGGTAAACGGGGGCGTTTTGAATAATGGGGGCGTTTTGGTGGGGGTGTTTTGGAAAATTGGGGCGTTTTGGTTGGGGGTGTTTTGACAATGGGGCGTTTTGACCTGCACCCCATAACACAAAAGACGATAAATATGAAGCCCACATAGAACTGGGGTGAACTCGGTGTTCCGAAAGGTAAGCCTTACTTGCACCACATGTGACCCATTGTGTGATACCAGGGTATTGTAAAAGTCCAGAAAAAAGTTCTAAGCGAAGAAAATGTGGCGGAAAAGTACGAAAGTGCATTAACTGTGAGATCGATATTGAGTAGCAATAAATTAATGATGGCGACCGCTGGGTATAGAAAATGACCCACAGTGCTCGACCCACAGAGATGCAAGCGCGTTCGCATCTAGTGGATAGGGCTGACTTTTTCCTAAGGATGTGCAGGGTATAATACGAAACTCGGAGCATACTGGAACGGTTCTTAGTCCTCGATCCACAGGGTTACCCAACGCATACTTTTCAACGAAAAGATCAAATTTTGTCTCATTTCGGTCATCCCTTTCGCCATTTATTTATTTTTTAACTTACGTTGTCCTGAATATAATTAAAATACTGCTACCTGAACGTTAAGCAAACAATAAATCAATCAATCAATCAATCAATCAATATATTAATATATTAATACGAAAATCCGGCGCAGACCGGATTCGGTAAACTATTAGCAAATTTCCCCTTTTTGCACAATAGTAGGCGTCATACTTTTCTGTCCATTTGGTCATCTCATATTCTTAAGTGATTTATGAAAGATTAGTAAAATAAAGCGAAAAGGCAATGTGCAACTATGTGTTAAAAAATCGCAGACGTGAAATTGGGGTCTCGGTTGCAGAGTGGTTTTGGAAGTCTATTTATTGATCACGTGGTCTGTCAACACTGAGATTGCGGGTTCGAGTCTCACTGCGGGTAGGGTGTACTCGACTCCAATCTAAATTGACAAGGATTGCCAGTTTTCCTGAAGCAGGTCGAAAGTTTTCTTTTCGTACTTCGGATTCTTTTCCCAATAAAAACTGGACGCCATGTTATAGCTGAAAAATTGCTGAAAGTGACGTTATATATATATAAAAAAAACAAACAAACAAAAGTGAAATGACCGGGTTGCAAAGTCCTATTAAATGGGGAATCGTTTACAATTTGTTGGAAAAACGTTTTGGGTCTGTGTCAAAAATGTGGGAGGAGTGGATTACACAAAATAGATACCATATTTCCCCCGTCCGTCCTATTTCGTGCAACCCGTCCTATAAAGTAAGAAATCTGTTAAGCAAAAATTGAAAACACACTGTATATATTTTAATAAATAAAACGATATCCCTACATTATTTTGAAGCAAATATTAAATCAATAACAGAGTAAATGTATTTTATTTTCACTTTAAAGGAATTTCACACTAAATAAAACGCATCTGCTGGTTACCATATTAAAATGTATTATGAATAAATATAAATGTTTCAGTAAATATATTCATTCTTAATGCTGAAATAATATGTACAATCCGCCCAGATATTAATGCAATATGCATTGACATTTAAAAGTCTCACATCGTTCTTTATTTTGTCTCATCATGTACGTATTTATATTCAATAATGATGTTTGAATTAAGTATATATATGTATGAATGATTTCTTCATTTAATCATTGAAATGCATTCACATTTAAATAGAGCAGAAAACCATACAATTTAGTGTTTGCATTGCAGTAGTTCATTCCGGTTGTTAAGGCGGACACGAATGCATGTGATATATGCAGAACTCCGGATACTGTAACCAGTACATCTAAGGTAGGCAAAAAGTTGACAAAAACATTAAAAAATGTCTAGATAAAAAATATTTTTCTTCACAGCTACGTATAGCAATTTCAGACTTGGTACATAAAACATTAAGGTCCGGCGGATTTTTTCTATAACATCAATTAACTATTTTTTTTCAATGGGCAATTTTGAATATTAATATTAGACAAGATGCCAAACTAGTTGGAAAGATATGTCGCGAGATATAAAACTAGACTTTTAACCATATATAGGAAAATTTAAATGAATTTGATACAAGTCATAGAAAAGTATTATCGATGGCAATCGCGCGACTTCCAAACATGGCTGATGCCAATCGCTGATAGCATAGACATAAAATATAAAAAAACAGCCACATGTAAGCTAAAAAGGCACCGGAAATCAAAGTAAAGATGTAAAATACAATCATTTGATTTTCCTCTAATGCAAGATTTAAAAAAAACTTAAGTTATCATGTTAACCTTGCAGTCGTGTACGAATAACACCTGATTGAATGAGCCTAACCTCTAAGGAGGTAAACTTGAAGCCAATAATTCCCTTGTCGCTCGGAATAAAACAATGCAACATAAATGGTACGTGGTAAAAGATGAATAAACCACACCCTTCGTGTATTGTTTAGAAAAATTATAACCGCAAAAACGATAAATTGTTAAGTATATATTGCATAGTTTGACTAGTCTTAGTAACCAATGATGCATTAAAATAAATCTGACCCAATCTGAATGAATATCCTGAGCAATCGAAACATGTAGCTGGCGACACAACACGCAAGTATAATATGATTTTTCACGTAAACAAGACATTTAAATTCTACAACTTGCAGATTTCAAAAGTATTCAATTAAGTTTCTATATCCTGCTTGCTAGATAGACATGATTTAAACAGTACTCTGTATACGTGTTGATCAATATAAAACATATAAAGGCGTAACAATTATGTAATTTTCGTCTTCTAGAAACTTCATTATATAAGACAATTTATACTTTGGATTTATAAGAGTAGCAGCCCTCTCCTTAGTTCAGCAAAACACGTTTTCACAAATGTTTTAAACTAAGCGTTGTTATTGTTAAAATTGTTAAAACGTGTCTAACTTATTAATAATGAAAGAAATAATTCTCTTTACAAAGTAGAACTTACAATGAGTTTGTTACAAATTTAGAAACAAAGTTAAATGAGTCATAAATTTATTGTCATTTTAAACCATAGTACTTCAACAAGGGTAGTTTACAAATGTCAAACATTTAATTGTAATGCATGCCAAAGGGAATTTATTTTTCGCATGCAATGCAAACATGCTTAGATATATTTTCACTTGCTTTTACGTACATTACCTCTGTAGATAAAGATGTCAACGGTAGTAAAGGAAGAAGAGAATTACCTCCGTATGGTATTTTTGATGTTCAGATTAGCACCTCCATGTGTCAGGCGAATATTTGACAGAGAGTTTTCTCCAGTTTGTTTGCAACAGACATTAAACACATTGTATCCAGATTTAAAAAAGCTACGAAACAGCAACAGGTTAACACAATCTCAATGGGACGTACTGTTTCCTAAACCTGGTAATGATACACTTATGTACTTATTTTAAAATCTATTAGTAAAATCATGCCAGTGAGACTGTTGCGAAGATTTTCAGCTGAAATTTTTAATCTAAACTTTAAAGTACGCACTATATGGGCGAACATCAGTTTTGTGCTGACAGAAATGACAAAATTATTATTGTACGAGAAATTAAATTGTTCTAGATAGAAAAAAAAATCTTTTAAACACTTGGTTCGATTTTTAAATTGCACACGCTTATACGTTTTAAATGGCATTGAAAGTAATTATTATGCATGTATACCGAAAAAATGCAATTCAAACAAAAGGTTAAAAAAATGTGAAAAAGAACAAAATCAACATTAGAATAGGTTCTGGCTTTTGACTGGTCTGGATTAATTGTTAACTAATATCTATGACTATGCCAAATATAAAATTGCTTGATAATTATTTAAGATATTAAAATATATGTACATTTATCTCGAAACAGTAAATCATGAATTACATCTAACTCAAAACTTTGAAAGTGCAGAAACTTGAGATAAAAATATACAAAACAAATAAACACACAACAATATTATAATTTTATAATTTATTAACTTACAAATTATGTCATTTATACGTAATTTGTTAAGAATATAGATTTTACTGCATTGAATTGGAACGTCTTTTACAGTCACGTAATTTTTAAATCTGATCTTGTTGAACTCAGAAATGCAAGTCATGTTACTATAAATTAAAGGATTATAATTCAGCGGAGGATCCTGCTTCTTTTTATATGGGAATCCGACAGAACTTTAAATAACTTAGCGTCATAATTACAAATGCCTGGGCAAAAGGGTAAAAAAATCCAAATTCCTTCTTTAACAAAAGAAAGTTTTCTGGCAAAAGTATGCTATCACCCAAAAGTTTATTAAACCATTAAAAGATGCTTTTGTTAATTCTTTTTCTCTTCTCTATTGTACTTTAAAAAGCACCCCTGCAGTAAAGTATTTTAAATTGATATTGTCTATAGTTAGAAGGTGGAAATAACAGTTTTTCTAAATACATAAAAATATATTTTTTATTGTAGTTGATAATAGCATTATTGTTTATAAAAATTTCTTTGGTAATACATCGCAATTTGAATTCGTGTCAGGATGATAAATAAAAGAAACCCGTTCAATCCTGGCAAACTCTTCATCTATCTCTATTTCGTTATGGTTCGATAAACTCATGACATGTGGTGTATGAACTTTATTAAATGTCGCTTACTTTTTTTATTACACCTCATTTCTGTTTTGATTTGCACAGATCTGCTAGACAGAAGGAAATCATTGTCAAATATTTGGCTTAGATTGAATCAATGTTTTGTCAGTATACCAATAATGTCATTGTTTTTTTCATGCATATCAGAAGCGATACCATGCATAGAAAGGAAATATTGAACAGAAAAAAGGGGGCCTCGGTGGCCGAGTGGTCAAGGTACTTCGTTTACTATTGATCACGTGGTCTGTCAACACTGAGATTGCGGGTTCGATTCTCACTGCAGGCAGGGTGTACTCGACTCCAATCTTAATTGACAAGGATTGCCAGTTTTCCTACCGCAGGTCGGGGGTTCTCTCCGGGTACTCCGGCTTCCTCCCCCAATAAAAACTGGACGCCATGAAATAGCTGAAATATTGCTGAAAGTGGCGTTAAAACACCATTCAAACAAAACAAAATGAACAGAAAAATAGATTGAAATACAAATTAGAGTTATCACCCTTTGTACTAAAAGTAAAAATATTAACTATTGAGTTTTCTCCTGGTCACAGTGAGATATCGGGTCTAACAATGATTAATATCATGTTTTTATTCTTGTTTAATGTACAAGCAGTTGTATTGTGTATTTTTTCATTTGAATCAATCAAATTATATGTGTTTATTATTTCCTTTGATTGTAAATCGATTAGCGTTTGGTCACCATTTATTGGTTTAATAAAATATCTTGTATCTAGCACAATTTCTTTTCATAATGATAACACTAAGTGTTATTTGTTTGTTTAAATGGTGGTTAAAGTCACTTTCAGAAATGTTTCAGCTATATCATAGCTTCCAAACTTTATTTAGAATGAAGTCGGAGAACCGGAAGAAAACCTTCGTCCCACTATTTTTTAATATAATAAAATTAATAAAATCCAAAATTTATTGCAAAAAGAAACGAGTCTGCTTTTTGCTTCTTTAAATAAAACAAATGCCATGTTTAGTATTTATACTATGATCATTTGCCTTGTAACCTGAAATCTGATTGGTTAATTCAAATCGAGCAACCCATATTATTCGATATAATTTGCGTGACCTATGAACTATTCTTACGCTGTTAAAAATAAGTTCCATGACGTCATCGACGTTTTTACCATTAAAGCTGTTAAGAATTATAGTTAAAACTAAATTACAAGGAATATTTGAAATTTTGTGAACAGCTTATTCTCTATAACCTGGCTTGGGTCTGTTTACACCATTCATAAACCGTATCGCGGTTTATTAGGTGCAAACAGACCCGAATTATGTTATATCGTATAACCTGTTTAGAATTTGAAATATTCCTTAAAGGTTTCCTCAAATTCTGTACATCTAAGAAAATATTTTAAAATACTTTACCTTAACTACTTCCCACAAATCACGTGCAGTAAGTGATGGTTTTAAAAGGTAACAATATTTCACGCCACATTGTTTTTAACGAAAATCTCAACGCCGAAACAGGAACCGGTGAGTGTTAAATGTACACTTTTACTTCACTGGGTCCTTACAATATACGCGTTCCATTACAAATATTTAATTACTTGCCAGTTGTCAGCAATTCTTTGAAAAATAATTTAAAAAGAAAACCAAATAAATTTTGCAGATCCCTCACCAGTGACGTCCATTAATTTCGACATAACTTTAATGTTATGTTTGATCAGGAATTTCACACCTATTCGAATAAGTGATCAATTGCCTTTGCAAAATCAAATCGGCGAAGGGGATGATTTGTCTAGAATTAAGTTTTATAGAAACAAGTTTGTTCATTCTGACAAAGGAGTGCTCTCGGAAACAGATTTTGAAAACCAGTGGACAGATTTAATTCAGGTATATATTTGTAACGCTTATGCCACATGACTTTATTGAAAAGACATACGAAGGAGATTAATATAAAGAAGACTGTGCTTTAATGTTTTAACATTGGTTACTGTGGTTAACTAACCTTTTGTTTTATATTATACGTAAATATCGATATTAATTTGAAAAACTGAAAGCTTTCCAATGCCCGGACAACGGAGCAGAACTATACGTTACTAGGTGGCAGATGAGGAATGTTTTTTTTATATGCAGCACCAATTCCCTACTTGCGGTAAACAAGATTTATCTCCCATTTGCAGAGTTATCTGTTCTTTAGTGCAGGTACTTTAGAGTACCTACTGTGGGTAAAAAGTAGTTTTTTTACAATATTTTTTTATTCACATATAGCAAAGCATCCGGTAAAATTTATTATGATATGCAAACTAATTCTGCAGTTTTTTTTGTTGTACTGGAAGAGTCAGTCTACAGACATTATTTAAAAAAAATATCTGTTCATTACTAGATACCTGCTGTTATGAAAGACAACTCTTGCAAATGGGAAGTAACTCTTGTATCCTGAAAATAGGGAATTTTATAAACACGCATGCATGCAGTCACCAAAACGAAACATTATGCATATATCAGTAGGGGACTCTTTTTATGAGAAACTTGCCACATTTAATTGTAGTTACTACAGTATAACAGTTACAGCAGGTAAATGATCTTTTATATTTCAACTCTATTTTGACTACTTTTAGGCTTTTGGTCGTATTGGTGAGACATCAACAATAGACGAATGCGACAGATTGAAAACGTCTAGACTTGACACCCTTGACCAAGAAATGTTGCTAAGATTGGTTACTTTAGAGAAATGTTTTGGGGAACTACATAATACTGTACCAAGGGGTCTTCAAAGTGAGTTCGTATAAATATAGTTACAGACCTTATCTGGCCACTTAGTTAAAGTGATCGACTGAATAACTTATGTTTGACCATAAGACCATAGACATCTTGTGTCAGAGGAAACAACAGTTATGTCTCTTTAAACAAAATATAGTTGGTGTAAATAATAATGAAAGCCTATGTAGTCCAATTAGTGAGCGCGTTTAAAACTCAAGTGGGTTTCATATACTTCTTTCGCTGAAATTGATTGATTGATTGATTGTGTAAAGGTATTTACAAAAGGATTTTTATAGTGCAACGAGCTTGTAATATCAAAACACGTCACCCACTATTGCTCCAACGAGAGGTTTACCTCGTGACGCGCACAACAGCACCGTGGATCGAGCACTTTCCAGTATTGTTTCAGATCTAAATTGTTTTAGCCATTTTTAAAACTGTAATTTAGTCGTCTTTGCTATAATTATGTTTGCAATTCCACACATACAGATTTTTAGAATGAGCTTGCCAATACTAATTTACTCTACGGTACATTCATGCATGTCAATTTTTAAACATAACAACTACGATACGCTTTGTTCCGTGTAGTATGTTTATACAACTATTGTGACATCATACACACAGTTGTTATGTATATACACGTATTTAATTCGTTAGTATTAAATATTTTAATAAGATACAAATAGCAGGTATTGTTTATAGATCATTTTTATATCATCTAAAACTAAATTTATTTAAAAGTATTCATAAACATTTAGAAGTTTTATTTTGGGGTTTTCTACGGAGACTATACATAAATACACATGTAAAAGGTTTGTATTTGATGATAGAAATCCTAAATTTCTATAGAATACATACTTAAATAATAGATATATGTTCTTGTACTTCATAGATGTATTAATTTTTTGTCGATTTTAAAAAAATAAATCTATAGTTATCAATCTTCCGTTCAAATAATGTCCAACAATAATTTCAAATAATACGTCATCAACGATACCAAGGTTGTACAATTTAGTACGATAGATGCGTTTTATCAAAATACACGTCAGTACTAGTTGCGCTCAAACCGAACAAATATTTAATATCAGAATAATTAAGATGTTGTACAGCTTTTATTGTCATAATTCCAAAACATTATATGAAAAATCCGGGTAAGGTCATATACACATTGACATACAAATTACGTTTACAAGATCTAAGTTTCTTCTCGAATTGTTTTAAATATTTCCCGCCAAATGCATTGAAGTGTCAACCGTCGCTAAAGACGTCTCACTATACACGTTTAATTTTTAATACCTGTCGCAAAAATGTCATAAAGAGTATGTCGTTACTATTGCACTTTAATGAAGCAACGATTGACAACGACAACAAATTATAAGCAACATAAAATAAGTTTTGCTTTTAAAAAGGAAATTCAAAAAGGTTTTTCGTAAATAAAATGTCATCAAAGATACCAAGGTTAAGTGAATTTTCTACACCAGACGCGCGTTTCGTCTAATCAAGACTCATCAGTGGCGCTAAAACCCAAACAATATTTAAAATCCAAACGATTAAGATGTTGTAGCGCGTTTTTGACCAAAATTCAAAAATATTTTACCAAATCCGGCTAAGACTATCTTAAATTTAGGTGTGTTACGAGCAAATCTGAATTGCGCGTTAGAACGCCAACAAGGAGATAATCATGCAGCTCTTTTGTTGTAGGTCTTCACATGAAGACATTTGAAACCTGGAAACGTACTGCTGATAACAAAATTGAAACAAGTACCATTCGTAATATTAAATCAAAAATGGAAATGGAACCATGTGTCATTGTTGATTGTTCAGATGGGAGAATTCCTGGAATTTTGATTTTGAGTTTACAGTTAAAGAACATGTAGCCGTATACATGAATCAGAAGCACAACTATGCAGTGTTGCCAATACAAGAGGTATCAGAAATAAGGCATTACTATGATCCACATGTTAAACAGCTTTTTATTTTGGAAGACGCTGGGACTGAAATGTTTGAAAAACTGGAAAAAATGAAACCAACTATAACAGCAATATTTGAAGAATCTGACGCAAAGCTATTAATTTTGATGAAAACTAATTATAATTTAAAACATGACAAATTTTTAGAAGAATATGTGTTCCCCCGTGACAAATGTACTTTAACAAACGAGGATAAATTCTTGATCAATACTAATAAGTACCTGTCGAGAAAAGACATAGATCGGCACAGTATTTTTGAGCGTTTTTACGAAATAGATTATTTCCCTGTCATACTCAAGCTATACTCAAAGTCTGAGTCAAAAATGGTTAGCGTTACAGACTTTTTTATTGAACCTTGCAAAATAATAAAAAGAGAACTGGACAAGATGCATGATACTGAAAAGCTAACATTCTGCTGTTTAGCTATGTGTGTTATGGGCAATAATAAATTTGATTTAACGCAAGATAACATTGCGACATTAAAAAGGATTTGTGATGCTCGCAATATAGAATTTAATACAAAGTCAGTTCAACCACGTTTAAATAGTCTTGTTGGTACATTTTTAAAGCGAAGTTATGTTGGTATGATGACAAGAGTCTTTTTTTATTATAAATACAGATTTTACAGTGAAGATCTGTTTTTTGTTGTTGCACACTATTATTTGGAGCATATGTTCGATCTTGTATTAACTGAAGGAAGCAGTGACTTCGTAGCTTCACGATTTAGATTAATGTCTAGCGTCAAGGAAAATGATAACAAATATTTTGTCGTACCTTCTGAAAAAGAAGAAATGTATTTTCAAAAACTTCTTGATGACTTGATTGTCGGCAATCCTTTCACTGCTTTCCAAAATGAAAATTTGCGGAATCATTCCTATGTTGAAAAATTCAGCAGATATTTCTTAAATCAGGCGAATATAGTTAAAAAAGCAATTTCGAGCAGACAAGTGAAGTGATGCATCCTTTTCATATCGTAACTCAAAACGATTTTTTTCTGGCTATTCCATTGTTGTTGGATTTGCATCTAGATGTAAATATTCAAAATGAATTTGGTAAGACACCTCTGTTCATAGCTGTACATTTAAAGCAATACGTTATGGTAAATATTTTGTTAAGAAACGGCGCTAATCCAAATATATGTCCAACGAGTGTTCGCTATAGTATTACAAATCCTGACATCTTGCCTCCTTTATGTTTAGCCGCCGCTGAAGGAAAGATAGATGTCATTAAATGTCTTATGGAGAAAGAAGCTGATCTAAATATTACATCCACACCGATGAAACAAACCGCGTTATTTTTAGCATCACGCAACGGACATCATGAAATTGTGGAGTTACTGATAAATTCTAATTGTGAACCTAATATATTCGATTTAAATAACTGCACGCCACTGCATGTGGCTTGTATAGAAGACCATATGGATATAGTGAAGACACTTCTACGAAATCATGCAAACCCTAATACGCGCATCAAGTCTTGTCGCATAAAAGACAAATTTACATGGATAACGAAAAAAACATATGTTCTGTGTCCAGATGATGGAAACTCTCCTTTATTGAATGCAATTCACAATGGCAACGTAGAAATGGTCGCATTTTTACTTAACTATAACGCTGATCCAAATATGTCTAATATATACCATGTGTCACCTTTACATACAGCTATTGCGCATCGTAAAACAATTGACAGTTCGAATTTTAAAGACGAATATTTAAATATAGCAAGAATGTTATTAAAACAAGGCGCCAATCCTTTTGATGTTGCATGTACCTCACCATTATCTACAGCTGTTTCTAATAAAGACAATGAAGCTATTAAAATCTTATTGCAACATGGTGCAGCTGCAAACTTTGATAATCGCTTTAGACGATACGCGCCATATGTTTTTCAAGAAAATCTACCATTTAAGACACGTGTTTTGAATGCTTTTTCTTGTGATTGTTTGTTTTGGGCACTGGTTTGCTTTGATTGCGGGTTCCTATGTTGTAGGTGTAAACACAAACCAGACTTGCAAGGAATTGAAGAAGTTTCTGTACAGCAAATTGAGCGCGTGTAAATCTTGAGTTTGATGAAAAAACTAAAATATTAATCAATTTCACGGAATCGAAACAACTATGCATGGAAAAATAGCATTTACATAATTTTTGTTAACCGATTAGTTATCAACGGTTACCTGACGCTGATTCAACTTTGTTTCTTTCTCCAAAATCAGTTCGTTCATTTTTACAAGAATCGTCGTTTTCATGACTAATGTGATTATCCAGTCCGGAATTAGAAATCAAAATTATATATAATATATGCGTTCATGTTAGGTTTTAATTTACCAAACAGCCGATATAATATATGCCGCATTTATAATATAAACCGATGAAACTGTTGATTGATTCCACGTATCCAGTAACGGGATTAGCTATACTTTAACAACGATGACGACTACAATGAAGCCTTTAAACCTTTTACAGATGTCAAACATTCCCCATTTCAAAAATAGCAGAAAATCTAATGATATAAGGAGAGTTTAAATTCCACAAAGATACTATTGTGATGGTTTTTGTTATATTTGACAATAAATGACATTTGAGAAAATAGTTTTCTCAGTTTATTGAACGGAAAGACTTCTCGAACTTTAAAACAGACATGTTTTAATGCTAACCAGGAAAAACTTAAATGTATTTCAAAGAGATAGGCCTAATTTGTCAAGAGCAATTAAAAGGTCTTTCCCACATGCTTTGCGGAAAGTATTTCAACTGGAAGTGACGTTTCAATCTGTTAAGAAAAATGTTATTACTGAAAAAGTGACGTTCAATCTGTTAAGAAGAATGTTATTACTGAAAACAGGGACTCAGTCGGAAGTGACGGTTCAAAACCGAAAGTGAATATACGATGCCCAATTGATTATCCTATTTATTAAATAGATCAAAATTGTTTTCGTAAAATTTTAATGCCAAATCCTAAATTTTATGTACGGCTGGTGAATATCTGTATAGTACAAAACCATTGTGACGTTTTTGCGGGAAAAAACCCGAGAGTGAAAATAAACGATAATTTTCACATGTGATTTACCGTGATTTCTGTCACTCGGAAAATTCGATATTTCATCTCTATCTATATAATAAAATGTCCTAACTACAAAAACATAGGTTGCTAGTAACTTTGGTAACCGGAAGTGACTCTTGAAAACCGAAAGAGACGTTTTAAAACTGTTAGTAAATCCTTATTAACAGGAAATGTCCTGAATTAGAAAACTTATGGTGGCTAGGGACTTTTGCCTCAATCTGAAAACATATAATTGTGCAATGGAGTTTTGCCAACCGGAAGTTACTTTTGAAAACCGGAAATGACGTTTCAAAACCGAAGTGAATATCAGTAAACAAAATGTTGTTCTCAATCCTGAAACAAATGGTTGCTAGGTACATTTGTAAACCAAAAGTGACTTTTTGACAAGCGAAAGTTAAAAACCGAACCGGGAGTTAATAAAATGTTTAAGGTAAAATCCCTAGATGACCATTAGTGAAAACCTATGTGTTTACAACATACTATTAATGAGTTTTGACAATTAACGGAATCCTAAAATATTCCAAAGGCAGTGACTCTAATACGCTGTCTCGTTTTTCTAATATATGCAATAAAGTTGTCTCATCAGTCCCTTTTACATTCACCCTCCATCATCAGTTTTATTCTATCTAAAATAATTCCAGAGATAACAAGGTTTCTGTGTTTGGGAGATAACTCCGTTAAAATGTGTTTCTGTTTCACAAGGTAAATTTCAAATAGGATTTTAGTGGCCAAACTTGAACACCAAAATGATATTTAGTGTCCTATTTAAACTGATTGGGTTTGAAAGATGGCAAAAAAAAAACAATCAATGCAGAAAACAAACAGGTCTTTCGCAGTAGAAGTTGTAAATGTTCTCTTAATTTTTTGGTATATCTGTACTCTAAAAAAGTGTTAATAATTAGAAAAATTCGACTCTAGCTAAACTCCAATATATTAAGTTTTGGATCAGCGTACACCAAAAAGTTAGTTGTGATCGTATATTTCTGGTTCCAAACCACACGTTGCTGCTTATCTTAAATTAGTTTTAATTAAAGTATATGGGTCTTTTTAAGAATTGGCAAAATTCTTTTCCAGTGAATCCTATTAAACTTTTCTGTATGATTTCTCATTTATAAAAATGTGTTTTATTCAACGGTAAAGTTATGTGCAGGCGGAAGGTTACCTTTTCAGCATGTTTAAAAAAAAATAACGATTAGTGGTCAAAATTACTGACTTCTATTTTGTTCAAAAACACAACATTATCAAATATGCGCTAATTGCATATAATACGCCCTTGAAAGTTATCAAACGGGTTTTTTTTATTATACCATGAATACATAAGAAGTGTATTAAATAAAATTCCTAAAAATTTTGGTTTCTTTAATTTTAAAATCTTCCAGTTTTCCTTAAAGGAAGGTAATAACAAAATAACGAACACCGATGAAACTGTCAAAACAGACAATCCACAACTCAAGAACCAACGACAAACAACACAGTAACTACAGCAATGGTCCTGACTTTACAGGCATTAACAAATAGTCCCTACATAACTTGTATTTTTGTAGGTAATATACTGCTCTTATTGCCAAGGAAGTGTTTTTCTTCTAAAAATCCTCCCAAAATAACATTATGGCAGCTTAGCAGAGCCAATATATATATATTTTGGAATTTAAAAATTTCTTACAAATATTAGTTTTCCGGACTTTTCCCTCAAAGATTGCAGATAAATATTAAGTATTTGAATTCTCGAATGGTACTATAGGTTTGAACTCCGTACGTCAATCCTTCACACATGTTATTGGCACTTCTTTTAAATGCCTTGAGATATTGAGCTGATATTTGGTATAAGTCTCAACCATCATGAGTTACAGGTTTAACTGTTGTTCAGGTCTTTTGATTTTTGACAAAATAAAGTTCCTTAGACTTGCCGGTGTTGAATTTAGTATTGCATATGCAATGCTATCCACATTTGTTCTATTTTAATCAATAAATTTAAAAACTAACAACTACAAATATTTATTTTGTCACACATAATAAAGAAATCTTTAATTCAAACCAGACCCGACCACAGGACTAAGCTGGCACTATGGGTAAAGATAGTTCAAATTTCTGCCTCCTTTCAGAAATTTCAAAACTGATTACCGTCATTTTCTATGTGAATGTTTATAAAATATTTGCGTGTCTTTTATTCCGATCATAAACCAAGATGCCTGCCTCCACCGCAGGCATTATTATATTCTGTTATTTAATTTGCAACCAGGCTATATATCAGAATATTTCCCCAAGGTATCCAGATCCGCTCAATGTTCTATTGTCCGAAGCCAACGGCTGATCTGGATACCGAGGGGAAAATAGTTCTGATCTATTGCCTGGTTACACATTTTTAAATGCAACAAATGATAAACATTACCACAAAATAACAAATTAACAGTTTGTTTTAATCAACAATGAACATTGTCAATTAAGATTGGAGTCGAGTTCACCCTGCCAGCAGTGAGAATCGAACCTGCAATCTTAGTCTTGACAGACCACGTGATCAATAGTAGATAAACTACCTTAACCACTCGGCCACCGAGGCCCCGGTAGCAACTGTTTTGACTGTCGTATCATAACTTCTATTACTGTTTTTGACTTGGGAAATCGATTCCATAAGTAAATGCTCTTGAGATGTTAATTATAACAAGTCCATATTTCCTGCATCAAGTAAAACTGTAGGGTCAGACGAATCTTCCAGGGGATTTTCTGCAACAAAAAAAAGACAAAGAACCAATATTTGTAATTAATGAAGATATACATTGTTTTAAAATTAATTCACAGTTTATTACGAACGGCCGCGTAGAATGGTTTCAGTTTTGTACAAACATCACCCACTGGAAGTTGCTTTACCTCACTGAAATCGGCTGCGGTGGTTGTACAGTACTCTCGAAATATATTGACAGAAGCTCCGATTGAAGCTTTGGTTTTTTAGAGTCCTTATTTTCCAAAAGTCGCTCACAATCTTTGTCTCCAACGTTTAAAAACATTTCCGTGCCACCATGTTTACTTGTCATTTGGTGATTTAAGTATTTTAGTCTTCAATTCGTTATTTAAAAAAAACGAGTGAAATGTCTATTCAAAAGTGAGTTCAAAAGGTCAATGGGCAATAGATCGCAATCGGGCAATAGATCGCCGTTCTATTGAACGAGGGAAATGTTTATGAATAAAATGGTTGAAAATAAAAAAATACTTAATAGAAAACGAATATTTATTGCATTAGGTAATAATTCAACATAAGAACACCAGTGACATTTTTCAATACTTCATCTGTGGTGGTCCTTTACTTACTTTTTGTCCTGAAATTAAAAATATTTTTTGCATTTTTGAAAATGTAATATTATCATATTTTTTAGCCTTTGTCGGATTGATCGCTATTGTGCATTGAAGAATATGTAAAAAGCCATGTTTTAGGGCCAGGGCCAAAAAGTGTTTATGCTTTAGCAAATGACACTATGGTGTCTAACCCAATTGAACATATTGAGATTTTGTACATGTACGACTTGAAAAAATTGAATATAGATTCTTTTATACATTACAACAGTATGTAGCATAACAGTTTAAACTACGTCATAATAACAGTAATATGTCATCTAATGCACACATGCTAAATGAAGAACAATTCTGGTGAAGTGATAAAATTGTATACAGAAGATATTTTCTATTTTTGAAATAAGAAATTTCAAATCCTGTGAAACGGTATAATTTTCTGTTGCTACTGATTCTAGTTTTTTCTAGTGGTAGTCAAAGTTTAGCTTACGGTTTATTACCCATTGGTATCTTTTGTTTTTTCGTTTTCCATTTTATCCAATATATTTAATGTGATATTATCTGTCATTCATAATTTTCTTGCTAAATTTGCCACTTCACAGTGCGGATAGTGTTCAAAGCAGATCAACGCTTAACAAATACCTAAATACTTTAGCATTTACCTGCAATTATCATTTATTTTGCCATAATTGCTATATTACATGGTTGAGTTCTGATTCTAAAATTTTACTTGGTGCAACTTAAATGTTCTGTTCAAAGGCAGTTTTATGGAAGAAGTGTATATTTTTTACGCTTTAAAGTGGTGACAATCTGAAGATACTTAGATGTAATGATATACATATAGTCAAAGTAAAAATAAGGAAATCAAAGATCGAAATAAAAACGACGCAAATCCCACTGTTACGAATAATTATACCCTTGCATTTTGTTTAATCTGACAAGTCACAAAACTTATAACGGCAGTAAATCTACTTTATCTTTTTAACTTCGATGTAGCTTTGAATAATTCAGAGATTACTTTAAATGTCATGTAGGAGTATTGTGCAATGTCGACACCAAACAAACAATGGAATATTCGGGGATAACCATTACATCAGCAGAGGCATCAAGCGAGTGCAAATGTTGTCAAAGATATCAAGATTTGAAATTTACTAGGGTAGTCTATCAAAACACATCAGTGGCATTCAAACGTTCAAAACCAAAAAATATAAGAACAAATAGTTAAGATGCTAAAAAGTCTTGTACACCTACACTCAACAAAGTTATGTCAAATACGATCTCGGTTATCGGTACCAGGGGAATTGAAAGCATAAAAAATATTTTCGTTGAAAATGAAAAAAATCATCAAAGATAACAAGGTTATACAATTGAGTTTGAAAGATTTCTGAACACATGAAACTGTTATGATTTGACTCGTTTTGCTTTCTGAAGTTATAATTCCTTTTATTTTTTTCTAATTCTAGTCTTTCTTTAATTTTAAACAAGCCTTTTGGAACTCTATTCTTTCGTTCTCTCTGTTTTTCTCTTTCTTGTTCTCTCTTTCTTAGGATTTAATTTTTCAATTTCAAGTTATTAATAAATTAACTGATAAACGGGCAAGCTGCATACCTAAAAAGCTGACACGTGTTGATATGATTTATTCCCCGGTAAACAATGTCGTATCCACCACGTTTATGGTGCGTAATCTACGCTCAAATTCAACCAAATGTAGATTACATATATTAATGGTTTAGATATATTAAACAACTTAATATGCAGTAGGCATTGCCAAAATGCGAGCACAGACAATATATATATATATATATATATATATATATATATATATGATTTATATTTATATACTTTATTATTAATATATAATGTGCATTTCATAATTGACGTTACTTCCTATCACCCTAAAAGTGCCTCTAAATTCCAGTAGTCACTGGACGTCTTTCTTTGTAACTGTGACGTCACATGAAGTGTAATTTGATTGTCAGTTTTTAAAGATCGATTTAGAGATTGCAAAAAAATAGTATGAAATGTTTGTTGTTAATTTCAAATATAACATAATTTTTATCGATGTCAACTTTATTTTCAAGTCTTTCTTAAAAATTTTGTGTACTTTTCTTCATTCACTTTGTTCCAGTTTTTTGACGATATCAACCGGACGAAAAAAATCAATATCAGCATTTAGCAGATTTTGATCACGTGATTTCATTTCGATCACATGACACGTAATTGCCGTAGAGCTCACCGCTCTTCGCTGCCCGCTGCGAGCAATGCTCGCTATAATAAAAGAATGTACAAATATTTCATACATTTATTTGTGGCTGTATGAAGACATTTAACAAAACAAATTACATAAAGATCTAAATCATACATAGAAAATGTATTATAATGTTACTTTTACATCTATTTTTGGTACAAAAAGGCAAAAAAAGTCACCACAACGAAGGTCATAATTCTAAGTATCCTGTATAGGGATTGCTGAATCGACTACATACAAACTCAATACAAGGGACAACAAAATGTTTACGTGGTACATAACTTTTGACCGAACTGTACTTCATCTTGTTGACTAGTACCGACCGCGTTAGAGTTTTTCCTATTGTCTGACCAGACAACAAATGTACTCTGACATTCTGACTCTAACCTTGTTGGATTGACCAGTTTACAAAACAATCCAGTTTTACTTAACATCCTAAGCAACTCTGTCTAGCTATTTGATCTGTGCCCCAAGTTGATTCCTGAAGCGATACAAAATTACCTGAACAAATTAAACCTTTGCATAATCCGACACAGACTCATCAAGAACCCATGAATAAAAAATAATCTATATGACCATTTTATTCTAATATTTTCTTTCCTAACCTTATCTTTATTAACTATATATATTATTTTGCGAACGAAATAAGCAGGAAATAAAATACATGTCTAATTTTTATTTTCATGTATATTTAGCTGGTATTGTGCTGCAAGCTAGTCAAGAATATTAGGGGATTCAAATACGAAACTTTTGGAAAAATCCACAGTTTTGTCTGTTTTAAAGTACTTTTATAGGAAGTATTTTTTGACATGCCACCTGGCAGCGGCCATGTTGATCTAGAAACTCTAGCATCTGGATCAGTAGAGGTAGGAAGGTGTTGAGCCTAACATTCTTCAGAAATTTTCTTAGTAAAGTCATTGTAAAGACACAGATTAAATCGATCAGATGATTTGCTGTAATTCTTATAGTCTCGTCGATTTCTTGCCCATATCTGTAAGTGGCTGTTACGACACCGAGGGCGAATTTGACAACCGCCATATTGTTTTGAAAACGTATATATAACCTATATAGCCTCGTGACGTTAGAAGTTAACTATTATTCAAATCTGTATTCAACAAAAAAACCCAACCTTTTCCAAATAAAAAAATATATAGATCAATTAGAAAATATTAAAACAATCCCTGAAGAAGACAGTCTTTCATGTAAAAAAGAAATTACTGTAAAGGAATGTACTGAATCAATTTTCCAAATGAAACTTAACAGAGCTCCTGGAATTAATGGGTTAAATGTAGAATTTTATCGAACTTTTTGGAAAGACTTCGAAAATCTTATCGTCCCAGTTTTTAATTTTTGCCTGTAACAAATTCACACAAAATAGGAGCAATCTCATTCATATACAAAAAGGGGGACCCATTATCTTAAGACAATTATAGACCTATCACCTTATTAAATTATGACCTAAACTTGTTAACCTATGTACTGGCACAAAGATAAAAACCTTTACTTCCCAAAATTATACATACTGACCAAAAAGGATACGTTAAAAATCGAAACATTGGATTTAACATAAGACAAATTCAAGATGTGGATGATCACTCAGAACAATTAAATATTGATAGTGCAATTTTGTTTTTAGATTTTACAAAAGCCTTCGATTCCCTAGAATGGGATTTCATGATAGAAAGTTTAAAAAATTTGGCTTAAAAAAACTTTGTTAATAATATAAAAATTTTATATACTAATATAAAAGGGTGCATACTAAATAATGGGTGGATTTCAAAACAGTTAAAGATCCTACGTGGAATTCGACAAGGGTGTCCAGCCTCTTCTATAATCTTCGTTTTAGCAGTAGAGATCATGGCAATGAAATTAAGAGAAAACAAAAATTTACAAGGTATTGAAATCACACTAGATGGAAAGACTCACTCTTTAAAAATATGTCAATTAGCAGACGACACAACTTTATTTCTTCATAAACTAAAAAATAAAAAAAACTGGATAAGTGAATTTAATAAAATTTGTACAGCAATTCCAAAACAATTGGTTAAACATACTGTCAGAAGAATCATCTTTTAAAACAAATGTAAACATAAAAAGAAAAAAAAATCTAAAAATATACTTTTTGTCAACACAAGCTGAGCTCTGTTTGTCTGGCTAAAAAATTTGACTAACAATATTTGAATTGAAAACTGTCATTTATTTTAAAATGACGCGAAAGATAATCATGAACAAACATTTTTACATGTGTCGAAAGATAATCATGAACAAACATATTTACATGTGTCTATTACTACACAACACAACAGTCTAACTAGTCCATCAAAGATGGGGATAACGCATATAATGCTACTACATAAACAGTTAAAATTAAAAAAAAACCCAATCCCATGTCCATATACTAATGTACCAGGGCGGGCTGGTGGGAAATTGTTGGAACTGTTAACTTGTTGCACTTCAAGATTTCAGTAAATATGGAAATTAGCAATGTTGCATTATGGGTACCTAACTATTTACACCTACATTCTTGATTTATCTCCCTTTGAGCAGTTTGCCAAAAAATCATTTATTATCTAACGAAAATAAATTTATATATACATGTTACCTAACTAGAGATATGTGTATATGTATATGTGATATATATAAAATATTACGCACCTATAGGAACAGAGACAAACCATTAGGCCTCTTATTATGGAATAAGATTTTTCAGAAAAATGATCGAACTGTAGTTACTTTTAAATTTATAAAACAATATGTAGAATAACATAAGTATAAAATATTTAGATGGAAGCCTCTACACTTTATACTACCATGTAACTGCCTCTTGTGGCAATGGAAAATAAAACCTAATAATCAATGTATACTATGTAAACAAGTGGATGATTATCAACATTTTTTATGTCATGTATTTTTGTTCACAAGTTTTGAACCCAAATTAAAGAAATTTTGATATATTGATATATTTCAACATAGATGAACACATGTGCTCTTTAAAAACCTTGTTTTTGGATACAAAGATTGCAGATGAATGCTATTATGGGATTAATGTACTATTATCTATCGTAGGGTTCTTAATCTATCTCTCAAATCAAAGAGAAGGACAAATAAATGTATTTCATACAATCAGAGATGAATTGTTAACTTTAACTCACAACTTTCCAAAATTAAAAACACCTACTGCTAAAATTATTGAACAATTTTAAAACTTTTAAATTTTGCGATGATGTTCGAAAGTTTATCATTTTAATTGTACATTTTTTTCTTTGTTTATCGAATTAAAATGATTATATACTAACAAAAGAATCTCCAATGCTAGTCCAAAAGTCACATCATCCGCTCGATTGATCGATGTCGTAACAACAATTTGGGTTGAATACATGTAGACCGCACGCTTTTGACCTTGTGTATTTAAAACACATGCGAAGAATAATGTGTCAGTCAAAGATTACAGTGAAATAATACTTCACTGAACTTTTTTTTGTTACTTTACAGTAAAACAACAATTATACTGATCTATGTATGTAAAAAGATAATTATTTTTTTCCATTGTAGGTATTTCTCTTAAATTTGTTATTTTACAGTAGAACAACAATTATATTGATCTATGTATGTAAAAAGATAATTATTTTTTCCATTGTAGGTATTTCACTGAACTGCTTTGTTATTTTACAGTAGAACAACAATTATATTGATCTATGTTTGTAAAAAGATAATTATTTTTTCCATTGTAGGTATTTCACTGAACTACTTTGTTATTTTACAGTAGAACAACAATTATATTGATCTATGTATGTAAAAAGATAATTATTTTTTCCATTGATAGATATATCCCTGGATACCTTATAGATGTAACATAGGGGCTATCTGGGAGAATGCTGCATCTCAGATACAACTTGTTAACAGCAATGTGATAATAAAAGTTATTTGGTTGAAAAAAGCATATCGTGACAAGGATTAACAAAGGAACTTTTAATTTTTAATCTCGTTAAATCAGTTCTTTCGGTTAGTTCAATTTTCTTAAATTTTATGCAATGGGTTCTCAGATTTCTTACGCCATTTTGTTTCTGCTGCGGCTTACGAATATAAATTTTTTCTACTATTTAGTGCAAAACAGATATGGGACACGAACGCGTAAAGTAAAATATTTACAAATAAAGAAAAAATTATTAGTAAGGTCATAGCAGAACCAACCGTACGGGTTCCTACTACCATCAATTGCTCCTATTTTACTGCTTGAAAAAAAACAACAAAAAATCTATACTTGTCCCAAAAAAACGTATTTATACGCGATAACCTTTTAGTTTGAACGATAGTTAATACGTACCAGTAAAGGGTTACTAGATAGTCTACCCTACATTCAGCATATTGATTGGGTCACCAGTGATTATAGCTGTTTGATTGCTTTACTTGGTTTTAACGCGACTTTCAGCCATTTAAGCTATCTCATTCTAGTTTTTCTAGGAAGCCGAAGAACCCGGAGAAAAAACGACCTTACTGGCCATCTTTGTCAGTTAAGATTGGAGTTGACAACACACACTGTCCGCAGTGAGACTCCAAACCCGTAACATTATTGTGATAAATATTAGAATACTAACTCTTTAACCACTTGAGCACCGGCGAGAAGTGGCGCGCAGTTAGTAGACATTGCACTTCAAATTTGCTTTAAAACATGTCACACAACTAATGTGTTGACGATTGAAAAGTCTAACATCAAACAAATATGACCAAAAACGCCATGTGGACCTATGATACATCCATTATTACCAGTTGATGCTAATTAACTTGTTCTTGTTTACATATTGCTAAATTACACTTCGCCATCAGCATTTCGAGGATAAATTGATTTTCACGAAATAGCAGGACTATCGGGTATTTAAGTTTTTTAATTTTAAAATATGAAGAGAATTCAAAGTCTTTCTGGTTACTACAATAAATCAGATGTGAGTCATCAGAACAACACAATACTAATGTCACAATTATTACTCTAGAAACAGAAATTAAAAGAATACAAATATTTCATTGCAAAAGTTTTTCTCCGGCTCTTATTTTTCATATAACATTTAATGTAGTGCATTTTCTTTTTATGTAAATGTTTATTCTTGGTATGTAGTCAAATGCAAAAGGGAAAACGGGAAACACCTTTACTTTAAATAGAATGGAATAACCATGAATCATTTTTGCTTAGCAGCTAGGGTAGTTTTAGTCGATTGTTTTATGTGTGTTAGGGCTGACATATAAGTATACGACATGTCAGGAACTAAGGTAAGGAACTAGCATACTTAATGATTTATAAGCAAATCATTTTAGCTTACCTGACCTGGCGAAAGGGGTCAGATAATCTTTTGTCATCTATTTTTGTGCGTCTGAGCATCATAATTTTTTCTATGGTTAATTGTAAATAATCGTCTAAATTAAATCCTTAACAATTTTTCCATAAAACCCGTATTGTGCTTAATCGTCAGTATACTTTCTCATTACAATCAAGATGTTTTTTGACGTTTCATGGTCTGACCTGGAAATTTTGTTCTTCGTCGTATTTTAACGTTCTGTTGTTTAACTTTTGCTATGTTTGTGTTTTAGTAATTGATTGAATTGTAACGTTTCTATTCGGTTAATCTTCTCCTAAAGAGTAAGTACTATAAATCATAATAAGTATGTGTATTCATTTTAATTTGTTTTATCACCCTTCAGATATGTATTGACAGTCGATATTAAAAGTCTTCAACCAAATGCACTAAATGTATGTAAATTAGAATTGCAGTATTCTACTAAAAAGCTGTTGATGTGTATGCTACAAACAAAATGCAAAACCAATCATTGGGAACGAAACAACCACATGAGGATAGCTTAGGTGAAGTCAAATGTCGTGATTGATAATAGCTTTTGAAATATGGTATCTTGGTAATATTTTGTTTTAAAAGTAAAGTTAATCAGATAAATAAAATGGACATTCTAGCAGATCACGTGTTTACACTGTTTGCATAGTGATATCGAATTTTCTGTACTATTTTATAATAGGGACCTTGTTTTATTAAACTGATAACGGATGTTATTGTTCCCAGGTGAAATATTTAAATATTTGAATCAAGAGACACAACTCTGATGTGGAACTTGTAGTGATTGTATATTGATATACATCTATAAAATATATGATCTATGCCCATCAATAATGTTACCTGGCCCATAACCAAAATGTATCTATTGACACTAACAATAGATTATAACATGTATTTAAATCATATGCATTTAATTCCTTAATAAGACCAAAAATACAAACTATTAACGCCTATATTTAGATATATATAGAAAATAAACATCATTCAAATAGAACATAAATAAATTTTCGCCGAGTCAAAGGTTGTCTATACATGTACTGTAGTCCATTACGTTTATGTCAATATGTGTTCCCGGTCTTAAATTATACACGACAGGAAGGAAAAATGCCTTAACTTAAAATGGAATGAAATGACCAAACTACAGTAGTTTTAGAGGGTGCAATGCGTTTTAGATATATTAAGGCGGACATGTACGGTATATTCGAAACAAGAAAAACATTGTTCATTTGGATGTAAATATTGTAAAATCTTAAATCATTGTGGTGTTATTTAAACTTTTTTAGCTCACCTGACCCAAAGGACGGTAACAAATTGTAACAAAGCCGATTTCTCTGAAACTCTGATTATCAATTGAAAACAATCTTTAATTGATGGTCGTTTTAAAATGTACTGTTAATGCCAATTGTAAATGTCAAATAGCCGCTCAACAATCTATTTTCATAAAGTTCTTAAATTTCTGGTCTGAGTATATTAAATTTTATAAATAGATATATTGATGACGTCCTTTTAATTAACAGCCCTCAATTCGCTGAATAGCTTCCGCGTTTATATATACTTCAAAACTAGAAATTAACGAAACCACACAAACAGCTTCATCTTCATCATTTTTAGACTTGACACCTCGAATATGACACCAATGTCCATCTTAGCACAAGAATTTACGACAAACGAGCCGATTTCAAAATTATAAATTTTCTTCACTTATGCAGCAATATTCTAGCTTCTCCTGTATACAGTGCCTATATTTCTCATTTGATCAGGTATGCAAGAGCTTGCAGTGAGTATGCTGAATTTTACAATCGTTACCCGTTTCTTAGGGATAAACCAATAAACCAAGGTTACCAGAAAAAAGACTCGCCAACGCCTTTTACTATAGATACCACTTCCTTGTCGAAAAATATTCTAGTTTGAAAATAAGATTGCAGATAGTTTTTCCAGTTTTTGAATTCAGTGAACAGTGAATATGTTACGATAGTTCTTGGATGCACCTATTACTGACTAGTGGTTATATGATATCCATTCATTTTAATCAACTAATTAACTAACACACTAAAGTATTGAAGAGGAAGGTTTGGCATGCCATGAAACCTGGTCTAACCCACGATTTCTTTTGAAATGACTGTACCAAGTCAGGGACATTGCTGTAGTTACTGTTTGGTTGTGTGTTCTGAAGTTTTCTCGGACTTGATTTGTGGATAGTGTTTTTGACAGTTTTCTCGGTGTTTAGTATTTTGTTATTACCTTCGTTATTGTAAAGACATTTGATCAATTTCCGAACAATGCATCTCTTTTCCAGATTTCCGAAATTTTTTTGAATAATTGCAAATATGTCCTTAGTATTTTGTATGTGTGATACGTGTGTGCATGTCTGTGGTGCTAGGATATTAAAATATAGGTGGCCAGTGTAAGATCATATAAAGTCTATAATTCGCCTTATCATGTTTTATATTACTTGTCAAGAATATAAAAGTAATTTATACCGTCATAAATCTTTTCTTTTATTTGTTTTGCAAAATTTTTGCTGTTATTTGTTTTAGTCGATATTTGTGTTTTATTGATTTCCCCATAAAATACAAGGACAATATAAATCATAACAAGTATGTGTCAATATTTTTATCTATTTGTCATATAAAGATGTGCATTAGCTGTCGATATTTGAAGCCATGGCCAATGAAAGAGAGTATCTTCATCCGTCTTTTCTCGTACAAATTCATTTGCTTGGAATAGTTCTCAACGAAATCATTCAATATATTTATTGCTTGCAGCGGGATTCGAACTCACACCGTTGTGACAATGTGGCACCAATTCGTCTGAACTATGTCCAGTGGTCTAGACTCCTCAGCCAAATCCTGTATATAAAGATATAGCTTCATTAACCCGGGTGATTCATAGACATAGACATAGTACATGTGTACTAGCGTGTGACGCAACCAATACCTGACAGTAATATAATTCAGCATTTTTGTATATATTGTAACGACCCTCGTCGCTACAACTGAAGTAATATGATGAAGTAAGACCTTGTTTGAATAAGTGACACTTCTAAGACGTATAATATTAATAATTTATTCCAGTTTCAAAATTGGCAAACATTATTTACTGTAGACAGTGAATGAAAAGAATAATAACCCTGTTCAAGATGTAAAGGTTCATTAGCCAAACACTCAAATGTCTAAGAGCCAGAAACGATGAAAAATAACTAACGTGCCTGAGTCGTTAGCTTTAACATCAAATTACTGTTTTGATATTGTATTATATTTCTTAGTACCAAGCAAACGTAAAAAAAGTAAAGCGAGTCGCTTTTGGACTCTATTTGTTTAATTATAATAACCTTGATATATATATATATATCTTCTCTGGAATAGGCCTTTCTTCAGCGCGTGGAATTCTGTTTCTGAAATTACTGTGTATCTCGGGAGTCGAATCACGACTGGCGAACATACTGACTTGGGGAGTTTTTTACGTCCTACACCGACAACTTAATGCCCTTGGTCGGACGGACTGGCGAACATAGCAAATCTAACCCTATTTATACCTCTTTTCAACTGAAAACTTATTGTGACGTCATATTAACTTATAGCGACATCTATTACGATTGACAGCAATGTAAAAATAAAAATGTCGGACTTATAGATTTGTGTTTCTGGCTCATTGGAAAAATGATATTACTACAAAACCGTAAGTTATTTTATAAAGATATTTGGTATACTCCTCATTCCATTTAAGAAAATTATTCTGTAAAAGTCTGATATTATACAAATAACTATTATATGAAAAAATGCTATGAAATATTACGACCCTGTGCGTAAAGTCCTATTGAATAATTACATTTTTTCGTTAAATGAGAAAACCTTCATACATTGGAAAACCTTAAATGACTTTATTTAATAGACAAATGATAAAACAATAAACTAAGTATTCATGACAATATGACAACGTAAGAAATTACTACATTCATGTAAAACACTATTGTTTAAAACACACTTTTAAGTACACACAATTTTTTACATAGTACACAAACACTATCTTGACCAGGATGCACAGCGTAATATTTGACTACTAATTTACACTTTACTTTCGACTTACATAGAACAAAACAAATATTACTGACATGAATTGACATGGACAAGATTTGCAAAACAATGTTACAACACATTAAATTAATAGATTACTTAATCACCAGAAACATAGTACATGCAACAAAAAATAACGATCATATATGTCAAAGCTTAAAGTTAATTTTAAAATCTATGTGATACGTAATGCTACACCGCTACAATATTACATAGGATGACAAAGTTATTTGTCATACCGTCACAGTAAGTAAATTATATACAAGCGTCTAAGTATTGTATTACCATATCCTATATCTATCCAGCGGATTTCTGAAAGACAGAACACAGAAATACAGGGTTAATATCAAGTATTTATATATTCGTCTACAAATTAAGCCCAACACTGTTAGAATTAGATTTTTAACACTATCAAATTTTTGCTACACACACGCTAGTACAGATGTACTATAACTATGTCTAAAATGAAGCTATATTTTTATATAGCGGATTTGGCCGAGGGGTCTAGACCGCTGGACATAGTGCAAAACTTTGACAGTGTTAAAAATAAAACACTAAAACACCACTCAACCTGTGACTCCTTTTTTCCCTTACCCAAATCCCTATTCCCAACTACCTTTTTCACATGATGCTGTTATTGAAATGCCATGAGTAGTTACATTCCCGTTATGCTTTTACGTACCAATGGGCTTATTCGGGGTATTGTCTTATTTTGATTGATTAAAGGCACTTATCTTATGGGTTTACGCCCAATTAAATCAGAGATGACATACTTGATTAGTCTTTTGCATGTTGAAGAATGTTATATATACATTTTAATATGGCGAATTGAACACTTACAAAAAATCCGACACGTTATAGTTGGAGATGTTTGGTCTACATTATGCTGTAAAACTAGGGGTAGTCTTTGCTATTAAGCATCAGCCTCTTATGGGAGAGAAACATAGGATCGATTCTAAGTTCTTATCACATCACCCTTTTGTGTCTTTTATAAATAAAAGAGATGATCGACTATCTCATTTCTCTCTGTTTTACTACCACGTTAATTGTAATGAATACTAAATACGACTATGCCATAAAAAGGCACAGCCAATTAAAAACAATTGTGTGTATATCAATGTGAAGAGCTATATTAACTTCCCATGCCTACAAAACCTTGACGGATAATGCACATACTATTCTCCAGTGGTAGGGTTTTTGCTAATAACTTATACGATTTTAATATAATTTTTTTAACTTTTAGTGTTTTATTTATTTAGAACATAATTTCTTTTAAAATGCACATCGACAAGTAGTAGCTAGAACGTGACCAGTCTTTGGTTTTCGACGATGACCTAACTCTTGCTTTCCTTCCCCTGGCAAACGGAGTACCTCCCGTAACTCTAGTATTAGCTTTCTTTAAATGCAATTCAATTTTATCGTCATGTTTTCTTTATTTATATCTAGTTCTCTAGTTTCTTTATAGTCAATTTGAGATCCTAGAAAGACACGACGGTTTTAAGTTGAAGTATCGTAAATATCATCGATACATTTTGTCCATCATCCATCACATGATGTCTTCTACAGCATAAGTTCTAAAAGAATTTACCTTACCAGTTTTCTTGAGTATAACATTGTTACAAATGTTAGCTTGGAAGCAAAACGCCTCTTTTAGTCCTTGTAATTAAGGGAATCTCTATATAGAATCTTATCAACTGAGATTTTTATTTGCCATAAGCTTTCTAGGATGTTATATTGTTGTTATCGATAGGAATAATAAAATTGTCACTTTTGATTTTAGCTTTTAACCTACCGTGGTTGTTTCTTCCGTAGAAAAGATACTGTTATTGATGGTGTATGATATAAAAGATGTAAAAGTCGCAATGTGCAAGAAATGCCAATTGATTGATTGAAGCGATCGGAAAACGGTAATACAATTTTGCCTGCCACTGTAAACGTATGGAGCATTAGGTAGAGCGGATGGATATATATATATATATATATATATATATATATATAAAAGTCTAAAGAGTCTACCAACCAGCAAGCTTATTAAGTATCGGATCGACAAACATGACGATACAGCATAAACAAAAAATAATATACAAGTCTAGAAGATTATGCAACGATACACATGACGGTGTTTCTTGTCAAAAATTTAGACAAAGACTGACCAACGAATGGCCTTAGTCATTGAATGTCAATGTAAATAAATGACGTAAACAAGTCGTAACATATTGATCTTGAAATTTCTCATTTCCAACTTAACCCAAAATAGTTGCTTCCCAAGTCCGCCAACCGGGGACGTGCCGTGCTGTTACTTTGCTTTGCTCAAATATTCCAACAAGATGTAATTAAAATTACTAAGTTGACAAATTCTTTACGCCAGACGCGGACTTGGGAAGCAACTATTTTGGGTTAAGTTGGAAATGAGAAATTTCAAGATCAATATGTTACGACTTGTTTACGTCATTTATTTACATTGACATTCAATGACTAAGGCCATTCGTTGGTCAGTCTTTGTCTAAATTTTTGACAAGAAACACCGTCATGTGTATCGTTGCATAATCTTCTAGACTTGTATATATATATATATATATACATATATATATATATATATATATATATATATATATATATATATATATTTTCCGGGAAGGATTGAAAAATGTACATATTAATGATCAAATCTTAATTTATATTCTAAATAATTTGTTGATGATCACGAACATTTTTGTTATATTTCCAGAGTTCTATATGAGTGTTTTTTTTAAATTATTATAACTAACTAATGCATTACTTGCCTGAAACTGAATATTAACAGATACCTTTCTTAACAACAAAAATCTTTAGTGAAGTGATTTACATATATTAACGTTTTTTTAATAAATTGCAATAAGAAAATCATATTTCATAGCCAAGGCAAACTTTCCTGAAATTATGTAAGATGTCAACCGTAGTAAAGGAAAAAGAAAACTACCTCCGTATTTTCTTCTTGATGATCAGATTAGCACCTCCATGTGTCAGACGAATATTTGACAGAGAGTTTTCTCCAGTTAGTTTGCAGAAGACATTAAAAGGATAATTTATCCGTATTACAAAATCTACGAGACAGAAACCGTTTAACACAAGCTCAGTGGGACCTATTGTATCCAAAACCTGGTAATAATACCTTAGGCACTTTTATATTTCTGTTAATATCTATCAGTACAATTCCGTAAGTTATATTATTGCGCATTGTTTCAGCAGTAATTTTTTATATAAATTATTGTTAAATGACAACGCGGGCTATATTTGCCAACATAAAACAGCTTTTTGTCGAGTTAAACGACATAAATTTTATTATGCGAAAAACTATTTCTTGATAGAAACAGAAATGATACCCAAAAACATTTACAATACAAGTATCAATTTTATTATTGCATACGCTTTGTACATGTATACTGACTTTAATTCATATTCAAACTTAATGAAGAGCAATACAATACCTTAAAGTATAGGTTTTGTGCATCAACAATATCTAAATAAATGACGATAGATTGTAGTGTTTTAATAAAATACTGTTTGCAGGTACTACTCCAGCAATGTCGAATAATTTTGACATTACATTAATGCTATGCTTGATCAGGAATATCGCACATATACAAATAAATGACCAGTTGCCAATACATAACCGTACCACCGAAGTTGATGACCTGTCTAGAATAAAGTTTTATAGAAACAAATTTGTACATTCAGACAAAGGCTTGCTTTCTGGACTGATTTAAGTCAGGTATAAATTTAAATGGATTAAGTGACTTGGTTTATTGCAACAATGTAATAGTGAAAACTGTATTGGAGAGGTTTGGTTCGCAGTGCTCTAACAATGGAGCCAAACTGCAAATCTCGAGCGAATTTGGGATTTGGAATGGGTGTGGTGGTGGTCATGAGATAATACAAAACGTAAAAAATATTCAAGAGAATTTTAAATTGTCGTAACTGTTTATCGATATATATTAGATATACACTTCAAATACTCTCTTAATTTATTTTCTGTGTACTTTACACATGACAATAATTGCTTTAAAATATAATAGAAATGTTGGTCTGCAACCTTCTTTATGCTGTGTTTGTATCTATCGTTTGTGCATTTTGTAAGCTAATTATTTGTTAGATGGCTTGACTTAGATGGCTAAAATTACTTCAATAGATGGCTTGACTTAGATGGCTAAAATTACTTCAATACTTTAAATATTTACCAAAACAAAGGTAGGAAAAACAGGCAAATCAAAGTTTTAAATTTCCGCTGTGTTGACTGTATTCATATGTTTAAGGCTTTTGGTCGTCTTGGTGGAACATCTGCGACAGACGAATGCGACAGACTGAAAACCTCTAGACTTGACACCCTTGACCAAGAAATGTTGACAAGATTTGTCTTTTTAGAAAAAACTGTGGAAGAATTATATAATTCTGTACCAAGGGATCTTCCAGGTGAGATATTAAACATATGATGATGTAAGCCACTATATTTAAGTGATACACATGCTTTATGTTGTCTAGTAAAATATTTTGAGTAAAATTGTAATTAAATTTAATCTAATAATCTAGTTTAAAAGTGGAAGGAACAATTATATACCGAATAATTGTCACCCATCTTCTTTTAAACTTGTTATAAACTCCTATGTCTGATTTCGTGTCTGCGTTTACAAGGGTAAACTCAATATTCTAGGTCCCAAATTTTTCTACCCATTTGATGAGCTGTAATTTATGTTTTTTTTGCATTTATTTTGCATTTATGTTATCTGCAATTTACCGTTTCATTACACACTACGTGAGGATTTCTAGAATGATATACCATAACTTATCCATGCTTCCAGTTACGAAACCATATGTAATGTCGTGATCTTTAACCTCAAAAAAACCCTCATTGCTACTTTCTATTTCTTATACTATTTTTTCGGGAACATCACAAGGGATACGGGTTCATATTCCCATGTCTGTGCTTTATATTCCCTGAGCCGAAAGCGACGCGCGAATATAGAACGAAGACATGGAAGCTGAACCCGTATTCCCTGTGAAGCCTGCATAACAATTATATTCTGTTGAAGTCTTTTTGTACAATTATTAATGAGTATATTATCATATATTTACATAACGTATATTTTTCATCGATATCCTATCAATTGTTAAAACCGTTACACATAACGTAGAATCATTTTTTGCATTGAATGTGCTTCGTTCAACGCTTGCTTTCATACGTCATACTTTCAAATTCTTTCTCTCCAAATGTGACAAAGTTGCACCTTTCATAAGACAACATTTTCCCCATTTTAACTTATTGCCCATCTTCTACCATTTCAAATGATCAGCGATGACAAGACGATGTCAAAATCTAGATCGCGACCTTGACCTTTGACATTTTGTTCATTTTTAAGGCCAAGATCAATGATGACCAATAATAAAGATCACATGTAAATATAATAAAAAACATTGATCCCACGCAGATAACTCGTACAATACGTCGATTAATAAAATAACAATTCAAGACCTTAATAAGATTTACATTTTGGTAAAGTTTAGGTTTTGTATCTTGTATGGTTAAGAAGGAGATCTGCACACAACTCAAAGGCAAACTTAAATTTTGACCTTGACCTTTGCCTTGCGAATGATGACCAACAGTGAAAATCCCAAGTCTTTATCATGTTCATGAGTTACAACGGTACAAATTATACTTTTAAAAAAGGGGGAAATAACTTCTATAAGGAGTCTTCAAAATCCTTTGCGCTATATGTAACAAATTGTCGTGAAAAATAACTGACCATTTTGGAACAACTTTCATTTAGACATCTTTTACAGTTTAAATGTTTATCTGTACATAATTTTTGTAACGAAGCAAATAAATCCTTAAATGAAAAGAGTTTGGTGTGCCAGGATTAACTGCAAAAGCGTAATGTCTATATACATCCATGGTACAAAATATCTTTACGACCTTTCACAAAAAAATTATAATGTGAACTGAAAATCTTGGCGGAAAAAAGGAAATGAAACAGACAAATAACAAGAAGTCTTCCTTCTCCTAAAGTGGAAAGCCTTAATAATGCTAGTGAAATATGTTCTGTCTATTAAGATTGAGACAGACCTTATCATTCAGACACAATGATCAAGCTCAAGTATTGCAACACTTCTTTGAGGCTTAGCCACAAAAGAAGTCTCTTTTTTCGTCATGGAAGCCGTAAGTGGGGGTTGTACATATATTTTGCTATTAAACTCATTCCGTATTGACTAAATACTTTTTTCTATTCTTCCGCCACATAACTGATATTTATACAAGACCTAATTTATTAGTTTTAACACTTTATTCTTAATCATTCTCTTGTTGACTAAATTCAAATGACGGTCGATGTGCGCAATAGTATTTTTTTGCTACTTGATTACGGTGAAAATTGCAATACGAATGAGTTTAGATTAGCTGAAAAATTACTGATAAAAACTTTGGAATAGTTTTAAAGCGGACAATGTGTATAAACTCCCTAGGAGTTCTTGCTCCGTTACCAGTAACGAAACCTCTTTGTTGGTGCTCGAGTATGTCACATAAGCTACATTATTGTACGGACATACGGATATAAGCAAACCAAATATGAATGAATTACTCTAAACGTTATCCGAAGGAATGTGTTTTATTACGTTTTATTGTTGTGTATTCCTTCAAAAATAATAAATTTTGATAGCTTTTTCATTGGCATTGATTATTATTTCTTCGGGAATTTAAAAAATAAGATGTCTCTTAAATTTGAAAAAACGATACTTTAAATTTTACGTCTAAATTGCGGCAATTTGTTGGCACGTTTAAAAAAAAGGTGATTTTTATCGTGCAGTTCATTTTTTAGGTCTAAACATGGAAATATTGGAAACCTGGAAAACGACCGCTGATTATAAATTTGAAACTAGTATTATTCGTAATATTCAATCAAAAATGGAATTAGAACCATGTGTCATGGTTGACAGTACAAATCTAAGATGTCTTGGAATTGATTCAGTGAAAGAACATGTAGCCGTATATATGAATCAGAAGCACAATTATACTGTTCTGCCAATACAAGAAGTATCAGAAGTGAAGCACTTTTATGATTCACGTGTCAGGCAGCTTTTTATTTTAGATGAAACAGACCATAAAATGTTTAAAAAACTGCAAAAAATTGAACAATATATAACATCAATATTTAAATCTAAAGCAAAGCTATTAATTTTGATGCAAAATTATTTTACACCTGATGATTGTTTTGAAAAATATTTGTTTAAAATTGACCAAAGTACATTGACAGACGAGGAAAAGTTGTTGATACACGCTAACAAGTACATGTCCAGAAAAGATATAGAAAAGTACAATATTTTGGAGCGTTTTCGGGAAATAGATTATTTTCCAGTCATACTGGAGCAATACTCAAATTATAAAACAGTCACAAGCATCGCAGACTTTTTTATTGAGCCTTGCAAAATCATAGAAAGAGAACTGGAAAAGATGCGTGAAAATGACAAGCAAGCATACTTCTCTTTAGCTCTTTGTGTTATGAACAATAATATGATTGAAATGAGCAAAGATAACGTCGCGAGATTAAAGAGACTTTACAATGCTCAAAGTGTAGATTTTGATACGAGGTTACCATATACGTATTGGCAATTTATACCATTTTATGATAGACTGGTGGGTAACTTTTTAAAGGAACAAACTGAAGATACCAATAATTGGGGGTTTAGTTCTGATAAACACGAATTCTACAGTGAACCTCTATTTATTGTTGTTGCGCGTTATTTTGCAGAACATATGATCGATTTAGTATTAACTGAAGGATGCAGCGATTTCGTAGCTTCCCGATTTCGATTTTTGTCGAACTGTAACGAAAATGAAAATAACTATTTAGTCATACCTACTGATAAAGAAGAAGTGTACTTTCAAAAACTTCTTGATGACTTGATTAAAGGCAATCCTGCCACTGCTTTCTTGAATGAAAATTTGCGAAGTGAATCATATTTTGAAAGGTTCTACAGATATTTCTTACTTCACGCAGATAAAGTAAAAACAGCAATTTCTAAGTTGACGAATGAAGCTGAGCATCCTTTTCATATCGTAGCTAAACACGATTTTTGCCTTGCTATACCTTTGTTACTGGATTTGCATCAAGATATTAATATTCAATATAAATTTGGTGCTACACCTTTTTTCTTCGCTGTACTTTTGAAAAAATACAGTATGGTTAATATTTTGTTAAGAAACGGTGCCAATCCAAATATTTGTCCAAAGAGTTTTCAATGTTCTACAACAGATGACATTATACCTCCTTTGTGTTTAGCCGCTAGAGAAGGCGACATAGACGTCGTTAAACGTATTTTGGAGAACAAAGGTGATATAAACATTGAATATAAACCGCTGCAATGGACTGCGTTGTTTTTTGCTTCATACAATGGACATAATGCAATAGTGAAGTTATTAATAGATTTCAATTGTGATACTAATATTTTTTATTCAAATAACTGCACTCCACTGTATATGGCTTGTAAAGGAAACCATATTGATGTGGTGAAGACACTTTTAGAAAAAAATGTAAATCCTAACACGCGCGACATATATCGCCTGAGTGAATTGGAAGAACTTTATTATAAATTATTAAGAGGAGCTCGATATTCAATGGACGGGTATTCTCCTTTATTAAATGCGATTAAACATGGAAACGTACAAATTGTCGAACTTTTACTTAATCATAAAGCTGATCCCAATATGTCCGATAGATACCACGTGTCACCTTTACATGCAGCTATTGCGTTTCGTAACCCGTACGAACTCAAAGGCCAATATTTAGAAATAGCAAGAATGTTACTGGAAAAGGCGCCAATCCTAACACGTTTGATGTTTATTGTACTTCACCATTATCTACAGCTCTTAAAAACAAAGACAATGAAGCTATTAAAATCTTATTACAAAAAGGTGCAGATACAAATTTTGACAACCGCTTCAGAAGATTCGCACCATATATATTTCAAGAAAATCTACACTTTAGGACTCGTGTTTTAGATATTATTAATTTAAAGCAATACTCGTGTAAAAACATTTGTTTGGCGTTGTGTGGTCTTTTTTGTTGTAGATTTAAACAAAAACCAGACTTGCACGAAATAGAAGAAGTTTTTGGACAGCTTATTGAACGTGTGTGATTTCAAGATATATTACCAAACATATTATCGTTGAATTTCGAGGAATTGCAGTGACAGTGACCTTTAGGTCATATGACAAGCTATTTCATGTTTATTATATTAAATTCATCCCATCATCATCTTCGGGGTTCATTCATAGTTCATATATATTCAAAATATTATAAGACCATTTTAAGATGTATAACTCTTTAATTTTGGATAAGAATGTATCATATTTCATGATAACACACTTTCAAATGATTTAATCCGCCAACTGCGAAATGAACGACAATTATTGATTTTGATGTAAGTGTTTAAATGATTTTTACAACACTTTAAAACTTTTAAAACTGCATTTAGTGAAAACAATATTTCACCAGATAAACCAATTTTATAAAACTTACTAACGTTATGTGCGCGTTTAGTCTAATCAAGTGATATGTAGTTCAGTCAGAAATTATTGAATGACCAAACAATTGGGATGTTGACAAGCTTTAATAATTAAAAATTTCAAAAGTTATAACTAATCCATCTTATTCCATCTTCAACTTAAGAATATATAAACCCAAGAGTTTAAAACATTTTCGACATTACAGTCAGTTTTGGCAACAAGTCAATGAACCGAGAACCGAATTTGTACTGGGCTGCTAAACATTAGGGAACCAGTACATCAGCAGTGTTTGTAAATGAATTGTAAAAACACCAAGGTTTAACATTTGCCACGGAAGTCGCGAAATAAAGACTCACCAGTGACATTCAAACGTTCAAAACCAATAATATTAGGACAAATAGATAGATGCTAAATAGTCTTTTAAATTCCATAAAGTTATGCCAAATACGATCTCGGTTATTGGTCCTGGTGGTCAGAGACAATTGAAAATATTTGGTTGCAAATAAAATGTCATTATAGATTCCAGGGTTATAAAATTGACTATGCAAAATTTCTGAACACTTGAAACAGCAATGGTGCATTGCAAAGGACATCTATTGATAGAGAGTGAATAATAGCAAACCAAAAGATAATATAAATAAAACAGAAACGTTTTAATGCTAACTTAAGATAACATCTCAAGAATGCACAAACTTTAATTCCATAAAGTTGTATTATTTTTGTATGTAATAGTAATATTCGTTTGACATAAGAAAGGACATGTGCTGTATACATTTCTTCTTATTTATTGTTATATGTTGTTATTTGAGTTTATTCATAAATAGGTTTCAACTACTGTGAATTGCATCATTTCTATGTGTCAATTTAAGACGTATGCTATTCCTATTACAATTAATTTCTATGACTTTATATTATTTGTGCATTGTATTTGTCGCACCATTTTTGGTCGTGATATATTTATATTATGTTGCTAAGGGTGAGCAAATACAAATATTTATAAGTGTACACTAAGTTACAATTTAATTGCCAGAATTTTGCGAAAAGAATGTCAGTTGATCAAGTTGATGTAATATTGTTTGTGTGAAATAAATACTTTGGTCATTTATTTACGTGCTGAGTTCTATCGATAAGTGCAAATTCAAAAGCCTAGCGCATTCGAAATCGAAGAATTGAAGAAATCGAAAACTTAAATAAAAAGATAGGGCTAATTGTTCCAGAACAATTAGAAGGTCTTTCCCACATTCTTTGAGAAAAAGTTTTTCAACCGGAAGAGACGTTTCAAATGTTTCAAGTAAAAATAGGAACTTTTTTCAACAGGAAGTGACTTTTTGAAAACCGGAAGTGACGTTTCAAAACCAGAGGTGAATGTCTTTAAACAGAAAAATATCCAAGTGACTTTGTGAAAATCGGATGTGAAGTTTTCAAAACTGGAAGTGAATGTTTTAAGACTGGAAATGTTGGCCTGAATCTAAAAACGTGGTTGCTAGGGACTTCTCTCATACAAGAATTGACCTTTTGAAAACCGGAAGTGACGTTTAAATTTCGGAAATATAATCTCTTTGACAAGAAATGTTTCGAATGAATCCAAAAAAATATGATTGTGAGGGACTTTTATCAACCGGAAGTTACTTACTTAACCAGCAGTTGATGCCATGACATGTTCAAGATCAAGTCTTCAAATGACCACTTGTGAAAACCCTAGGTGTTAACGATTTACGGTTTATGAGTTTTTACAGTTTATGGAATCATCACATATTCCCAAGAACAGTAACTCGTACACGTTCTCCGTAAAAGTTTTTGATATATGCAATAAAGTTCCGGTTTCAGACGGTAAACTCCAAAAAGACTTAAAGTAGACAAAAATGTCGCGGAAGACCTAAATTTTCCCCCATTTATTGTCTACTTCAAATTTGTACGGTTTTTATATTATTTTACAACAACAATAAGTGATAGAGGACATTTTGAAAATGGCCACCCAATGATATCACTTTGGTCTTAAATTGAACGTCTTGACTTGAAAAGATCACATCAAACTGATATATTTAATATATTTACAGTTTTTATGTTATGAATAATCGAAACATGCAAATGGCGATAACTTAAAAGCGGTTTATTGAACAGTCTGGGACCCCATAATACAAAATGACGGTCTTGATGAGAGGAACACTTTATGTATGCACGTTAACTATATTATCTCTAACCGTTTTCCCGTTTTATGCCAAAAAAGGAATAATTAAAACATGTCAAGGCCGATAACTCGAAAACAGTTCATAGATCAATCTCGGACCCTCCATACTAAATGAAGGTCTTAATGAGAGGATCAATTTATGTATACATGCTAATTATATTATCTCCCGCTGTTTTCAAGTTATAATCAAGAAATCAATTAACCGAAATGAGTCAAGGGCTCGAACTCGAAAACGGTTGATCGCACAGTTGCGGACCAAATGTACTAAAGGAGGGTCTTGATGAGAGGATGTTTTTTTGCAATTTATTGTCTTCTACATGTATCTGTTATAGTTTTTATTATTATGATAACAAGATTGGATGCCTAAGGTCAAGATCACTTCTGAACTTTGAGTTTTTCTTGAAGGACATGTCACAGGACGACTAATAGTGAGGACCTTAGGTTATTTAGACTTACGGTTTGTGAGTTTTTGTGATAAACGGATTCCACGAAACATTCAAGAGGTACCGCTAGTCAGAAATATTTTGCCAAATTATGCTATAAGGTTTTCACAAAAGTTCCTTAAAATTTGTCATTTTTCAGTTTTCTTCTATCTGTAAGTTTCGGTTTTCGGTGTTTGGGCAGATAACTCTGTAAAGAAAATGTTTCGAGTTAAATTCAGACAAAGATGACGTCACAATTACAAAAACTTGGCTTAACTCTATCAGAAAAACACAAAAACACTTTTTACCTTTTACAATAGGCTGGCCCTACTGTCGTATTTATAACGCGTGTTCTCGTTCAGTATAGTACAATCCAATATTGCGATTGGTATGCACGCAAAGTATCACAGGAACCAGATTACCATTTACACTTACAACAATATATTTGAGCAGATTTAAACTTGTACTTTTTCAATATAAGTTTTATCATATTATTAGTTCCCTACCGGAAACTATAGGTTTGCACTCCGTCCGTCAGTCAATCCTTGCAATACGGGCTAAAAGTCTGCTTTTGGACAGTTGGTGCGTTCTGTACATTTCCCACAAAGAAAATATATCTGACTGGGAAGTTCTTACAGCTCTACGCTGGTATCTTGTCAGTTTGTCTTCAGAAACTAGCTTTCTCTGAAGAGGGATGACAGCTTATTCAGGCGACATCGTTATTGGTTTTGATAGAATACCCGAACACAGTCCAGTTCTGTACTTTGCTGTTTCTGATAGAGCCATGGTTTTAGCATCGAGGAAAAGATGTCATACTAATAATTTAATAATAAGCACGTCATCGATATAGCTAAATATTGCTTGCTGAACGTAATACAACAATCAATCATATTTTTCATGTTTACTTTGCGTTTATGACCTTACGGCTTTATAGTTTCTGGTCAGCTTTCTGAACACGAAACAGAAGGATAGTAAGATCTGTTTGACACTGTCGCCACTGTTAAGGAATGCATGCACGGAAAACAACTGTACGAAAGGCTTCTTATAATACCGGTACTAGCTTTAATGCTTGTTTAATTACATTAGGAAGATAAATTACATTCCGCCTTAACGGTAGGAAATTTAGTATGGCTTGAAAATAATTGCATATAGCTTATTTGATACATTATAACTGTATATAACAACAGAGAACATGAAGTAGACTCTGAACATAAATATAAACATGCTTTAAACTGCGTTAGGCAAAAACAACTTCAAACGCACACGTGCAGAATGCAGAAAAATTCTGCCGTTATGGGATATTTGTAAACAGCAAAACGAAATAAGAAAGGCAAAAACAGTTAAGTGAAATAGTATAATTCTGTTACTACCGACTCTACATGTTGTCTAGTGGTAGTCAAACTTACATGGAGGCCACGATATATAGCCGAACATTTGCTGAAATTCCAGCAAACAAATATGTTTCAAATGATTTTTATTTTTAAATTGATCACTTTTATTATGCTGTTAGTTTTTACCAATGCTGATCACTGTTTAACAAACACCACGGTTAGCTGGGTAATCGTAGTTTTAGAGGCTCCTTCTTCATTTGGATTTTTTTAATGCAGTGTTTGGTTTCATAAAAAAAAAATCAAATGAAAAAAAGCAACCACGGCTAGTTACGATTTCGCAGCTATATATAACACCACTGTAAATCATTTTTAGTATTTACTGCAATTTGCGTTATTTATTTTGCCATAACTGCTGAAATTTTACTTGCTACAAATTACAATTTCGCTACAAAATCGATTTTTAATTTTTATTGGACGGTTTTTTAGGGGGATGCCTTTTTATAATTATTTAGACTTTCTCTATTAATATTGAGTCTAAATTATTATAGAAAGGCATTCCCCTTATTACACAGACCAAGAACTTTTACCTCCTGACTTCAAAAAGGACACCAGGTAATAGTTTACCTTAATGGTTTTTATATTTATTTTGATGTTGTCGAAATTCATTACTATAATGACATCATTAACTCTGAAATATTATGTTAAGACTTTTCTGAAAATATTATAAATAAATTATAATAATTGGATAATGAGCAGTATTGAAAACGGGCCATGAAAACGAGTTCACTAATGTGCATTGTTTCTATTCGAATTCAATTAACATTAAATTCAATTTCGTGCGAACGCAATAAAGGTTTAGAATGCGCATTATCTGTATTGTACGTGTAACCGGATCACAATTCAGTCCTTAAATATCGAGTGACAATTTTCTGTAGTTTTCAACCAATTCATGAAGCCGAACGTTAAACTTTCCGAATGAAGACTTAAATCTTACTGTCATGGTGTAAAATGTAAATAAAATACCTTAAGAAACCATTTTACACAGAATAAGTACAAAATTCGTGAGGTTAACTTCTCAACCCGTTATACCATGATTTCACCACATTTTTTATCGAGTAATATAGTTCTTTTACCTAAAGTTAACTTCTTCCACACTAAAATTTTCACATTGTTTTGGTACAAATACACGAGAGAGATAAAGGAATGTTAAATAACATGTTGCAAATTTTACGAATGCTCGGTCTTTAGAAATTCTGGTGGGATTGGCTCCCTGGACACCTACCAGGACTTTGACTTGACGAGCTGGATCCAAAGGAGATACCGGAATCGTCGTCAAGAAAGGCTTCCATATCATTCAGACCCTGGCTACACCATTGCAGAGGCAGTAGACGAATGACCAGACAAAAGCAAAACACGTTCCAAAAACAAAGTACGAACAGGCTGAGAAGCAGAAACATCATCAACAGCAACTAATTAACCTGCAATAAAGGGCTAAAAGTTCTGTATGTACTATGTTCAACAGAGTTAATGGGCTTCCAACATCCCATAAGTTGTTATTTTTGTTGTATTTTATTCGTTAACATTAAGAAATCACGTGACCAGTTTTTTTTACAATAAACAAATGTCAAAAGTGTATTCTCAGCAAAACTGGATTACGTGTTAGTCTTGACTGGGTTTTCTGTTAACAAATCACATTCAGGACTGATTACTTTTATTTCTGTGTCTACCAGCTTGACTATGTAAATTGGGCCGTTGAAAGATTTCTTGAAAGACTATATTTATCAGAAACAATAGCGGCATCTCTTTATGTTTCAATATTATTGTCATCTAAATAGGTTTTAAATATTACTTGAACTCTTCCAACAGCATAAGTTTCCTTAGCCTATTTAACTTTTGATAAACATTTTTTTTATAAAGATTTGGATAAATCTTTGTCTATAAGCGTCTTCATGGTACTAACTTATACGCTTTCAAGTTTTCTTTTTAATACAATTATAATCAGAACTATGTAGAGAAGATCAGAGAAGATAGGGATATGAAAGAGTCGGGGGATTCGGCCACAAGTACATTTAGCAGCATAGTAGACCAAATTTCAAATTTTCAGCAATTTTCTAAATCGTAGAAAAAATATTTATCGAAAGCTTTTCCAGGAAATTTAGGAAATAAACTTATATTTTCTACATCAGACGGTTCTTATTTTGATAATGATCTTGTGTTGCTTTTTATAGCAGCTTTTTATATTTTAAATATTAACCTTTTGCAATTCTAATTCTCAAGCATGTTTTCGTTCCCTTTTTTTTGTCATTCTCTCTGTTTCTTCACTTATTGTTGTTCAATCTTTCTTGGGATTTAATTTTTCAATTTCAGTTTATTAATAATTTCATTGCTACATGCACTAGTTGCATATGTGAAAAGCTGACACGTATTGATATGATTTTTTCTCCGGTAAAGAGAAGTCGTATCCACCACGTTCTATGCTCCGTACAACTACACTCATATTTAACCAAGCGGGTATTAGATATATCCATAGTTTGATATACTGAACAATTTAATAAAACAATGTAAAATACTATTATACATTTATTTGAGGCTATATGAAGACATTAACAAAACAAATTACTTAAAGTTCTAAATCGTACATAGAAAATTAATTATAATCTAACTTTTCGATTTGTTCGATTTTTGGTACAAAAAGGCAAAAGTCACCAAAACGAAAGGCATAATTATATGTATCCTGCATAGTGTTTACTGGATTCAACTACATACAGACACAATGTGAGGGAGGACAAAATGTTGACCTGGTACACATCTTTTGACAGAACTGTACTTCATCCTGTTGACTAGTGTCGACAGCGGTACAGTTTTTCCCATTGTCTGGAGTGACAACATATTTACTCTGACATCCGTTTTGATTCGCCACATTTTCGGTAGTTGCCGTTGCTTGTGTTGTAGTCTTTGTTGTGGTGACAGGCTTAGGTTGGCCATTCATCAGTATTTCTATATCGGCACAGTTTACAAAACATTCCTGTTTTACTGAACATCCTAAGCAACTCTGTCCAGTTATAGGATCTGTTCCCCAGTTGTTTCCTGAAGTGATACAAAATTATCTAAACAAATTGCATAATGCCACACAAATTTACTCGGTAAGAACCCATAAACTTAATGGATCAGCATACCATTTATAATATATTATTACTTTATACTGACATTTAATTTGCATATACAAAGTTTCACTGTAAGCTCTAAAAACAAAACACATCAAATGTGATATTAGAAAGAAAGATTAATTTAAGAAACAAATATCCATTACTGCTTTATTCCTAACAACACAATAAAGGTTTTAAATATGTGATAAACAAATTATAATATGCATTATTCCATATCGCACCCATATTAACATATCGCACCCTATATTAACAAATATTACGCTTTAGCATAGCTCTCGGAATGATATTATGGTTGAAATGGGGTACGATATGGAAGCACGCATTTTTTATTTAGTTTATCACATTTAAAACCATACTTAATTGGTTTATTAGTTTAATTTAATTCATTTTAATGTCATTGTTTTATTTTTTTTTTTTCATTTTAACATATTTTTTAAAACGAGTTTAACCTTAATTTTTCATTGACTGCTTTGTATAAGGCTTTGTATAAGGAATTTAGGTAAATAGCGGCAGTCAGTCCGAGTCGTTGCATTTTATACAGTACATTTGTAACATGTATGTAAAGTTAAAAAAATGCTCTTCCGTTCAACGTGTTTAAGACTTAACAGAATGTTGTTTTTGCGGACGAAACTAGATATCAGTGAGATGGGTTCCCATCTCTGTGGGCACCGCTGACCTGGAGGTCAAAGTTCCAGTTCAAAAGTTATTAACAATTTTAAGCGACACATTGCCTTGATATTATCTACCCACATACCAAATATCCAATATAAGAAATTAATAGCCCGAACACGATTTCGGACGGACGGACATACTGATTACTATAAGGCATCCTCGAATAAGCTGCGGGGCTATAATATGCGAGACATTTAGAGTTAACCCAATGCATATAGTATATGTTGAAACGTGTCATACTTTGATTATTAAGCAAATAGTACAGTTAAATGTTCCGTTTTGTGCAAATGCAAGCTAGTCTAGAATATTCGGAGATTCGATTAAGATTTTTTTAAAATTTTTAAATATCAACAAAGTTTGTCTCTTTAAAATACATATATGTTACGGCTTCATCTCTTTAAAGCTTTTCTCCTACAGAAAATAACATTTTGATATAACCTATATACATCTTAACGAACACATATTTAAATCTGTTTGCAGTGTGGTGTTGTATTAGGTTTCATAGAATGTAGATGAATATTGTCAATATACCTCCTTTCCAATACCACCTCAGCACACACTGTGAACAGTAAACATCCTCTGGTAGTTTTATACGAAGTATTTTCTTGGACACACCACCTGGCAGCGGCCATGTTGGTCCAGAAACACCAGTATCTGGATCGGTTATAGTAAGAGGGTGCAGAGCCAAACATTCTTCGGATATTTTCTTAGTAAAGTCATTGTTAACACACAGACTAAAATTGAACACTCCAAGATGGTTTGCAGTAATTCTTATAGTCACATCTATTTCTTGCCCCTGTGTGTACGTGGCTGTTACGACCCCAAGAGCGAATTTGCCACCCGCCATATTGTTTTGAACACCGCCATAGTCATCTCCACAAACACCACAGACTCCTCCGTATTTGTCCCATTGATTCTAAAGTCAATAGATGAACGAACGTGAAATATAAATATATGTAAGCATACCTAGAACTAGAGCAATGTATTTTTGTATTTTTTTTTTCTGTTAACACATCACTTGTCAATAAGCTATAATGATGTGACAAAAAATATCTTTATAATTTGTTTCTTTGTTGTGTTTTTCTTTTCACTAGAGTGTAGCTAGCCGCCATTACAACAGACTTTGAAAAAAATTTTAAATATCGTAGAAAAATTAGTTAAAGAAAAACGTCACTTACCGATATCCCTCCACAATTCATTCCTTGGGGTGTGTCATATTTAGCAAAATATGCCCTGTAGGGTGGATCCTCCATAAACCCATGACCTTGTACAGATGTTAAGAATAATAATGAAGTCACCAAAATCGCCGCATCCATCATGAAACGTCCCATGATTTTTTTAACATACAATTATTGTGGGCTGAGTGTTTTGTAATGATTTAACAAAGCTTTCCTTTTATTTGAAATTTTATATCCCCATTTGTAAGTTTATAAGCGTATCGTGACAAGGTTTAATAAAGGAACTTTTAATTTTTAATCTTTTTATATCAGTTGTTCGGTTAGTTTAATTTTCTTAAATTTTCCTAAAATTATTTTATGCGTGTGAAATAAGAATTAGGTAATTCAATTACAATGAGTTCGCAATTTACGACATTTTTGTATCGGTTTACGGCGTAGGAAGAAACAATGATTAGTACTGTTTCGTGCTATTGAAGATAGGGGACACAAACGAGTAAAGGAAAATTTGTACACTTTTTTTTCTGAAAGTTATTGTCTAGGTCAGAGCAATACCAACCGTACATGTTCCAACTCCCATTAGTAGCCACTATATATAAAACAAAGAAACCACAGAAAAAAAACGGAACTATATGCCATATGCAATAACCTTTAGATTGAACTATAGTAAATACGTACAAGGGTTAATATATGGTGTACCCTACATTCAGTATATGTGTATACTAATTAGTGGTTAAGTGGTTTCTTTCTTACTTTAACGGCCCCGTGCGGGATCCGGGTGGCCAAAAGAATAGACCGCAGTCGCGCTAGCTTGTCGTAAAAGGCGACTAAATAGCGCCCAGTACCCTGATCGGCGTGTCAGGTCGGTTTGCCTAAAGACCGACTGGGATGTGTGCCCCAGGTGGTTGAATGGGGTACCCCTGGCAAGCTGGGGTTGTCAGGCCATAATACGGAAAACCTGACCGCAAACCATATTAGTGCACCGTGTTGGGAAAAATGCCACGTTCCTCGCACGTTAAAGAACGCTGGTGTAGTATTCGCTATGAGTAGGGATTTCGATCCCGCTACAGGAGGCTGAATTGCCCGACCCTATCCATCCTCCCATTTGCCAGTGGCAATCTAAACTCCGTTACCCCTATTTTTCCTTGTGTCCCATCCCATTTTCATTCATCATCATTTCATGTTCATTTTATCATCCATTTCATGTTCATCGCCTGAACATGGCTGAAATAATGCTGCTCGGGCGTTAAACACCATTAATCAATCAATCAATACCTACTCATCGTCTCTTGTTTATTCTTGAAAAAGATCAAAGGAAACCTCCTTTTTTATGTTTAAAAGAAAACAATATCATAGAAAGTCGTCTTAACATTGGTTAAAAATATTAAATCTCTGAATATTATTTTTTTTAATTCGGGTTTATACACCTATGGTAAACCGGTTTGTTAATAAACTTTTATCTTGAATTTCACGAATCAAAAGCATCGATAAAACCGTCTTCCTATATTATTTTTCATCTATATATAGGCATTGGAAAGGAAAGGGTGTATTTGGTGAAACCCCTCGAACTTCGTTATGAATTATTACAACAAGTTTATTTTAAGTATTAGACTGTAGACGCCCTTGATTTGCCACTAATTTACTAAAATAATGCCGTCATCAAACATACAATAGACAAACATGTACAGCAAGATTCCATTCACACAAATTCGCAAAATTACGATAGCCCATTGGTACCATATATGATATATTTTTTTAACTTGTTATAACAACTTAACTAACTTGTAATAACAACCTAATAACTTGCCATAACAAATTAGCTAACTTGTAATAACAACTTAATTACTTATAATAACAACTTAGCTAACTTGTAATAGCAACTTAACTAATTATACAATAGTTGCTTATATAGAGGGCATTGTCATGATATCTTGACTGCACAAGGGAGAGTGGTATTGTCTGAAACATTGATAATGCCCGAACCAAAGGCGAGGGCATTATCAATGTTAAAGGCAATACCACTGTCCCGAGTGCTGTCAAGTATCATGACAATGCCAGCTATATAAGCAACTATTATATTTATTTTATTGAAAAATTGAGAAACAATGAGTTTAAGACTGTATTATGTATATGTAGCTGCTTGCTGTATGATTTGAATGTTTGGCCTCATGATATATCATTGTTTGGCATTTTTGGCTATACACAGTTACATGTAGTTTTCTAAACTTTATGACATTTTTTCCTCATTTGGGTTGTACATGTACATATTTTTTTGTAAATTTAAAATAAGCAGTTTTATGTTGCTTGTTACTGGAGAGGGGGGTATCACGGCGTGATAATGCCCTCATGTCAAATTACTGCAAATTAATTAATACCAGCTGACCTTGTTTTATCCAATTAAAACAAACATAATTTTACTGATATGAAATAACTTGTAATTCAAATAAGAATAAGTCGTTTAAGAAGGTCTATGAGTACTAAAGCATCATCAATTTTCAGAAATCTTGATGCTCTTAAAACTTTGTCCGACATTCATGACAAATATGTTGTTGCGCCAGCAGATAAGGCCCCTAACAATATAATTTTTATCTGCAAAAAACATTACATAGAGTGTTTAATAAATGAGTTAGGCATTGATAGTTCACTAGGCAATCCTACTTACACATTCACTGCGCCGTCAAAAGAGGAGATTATTGAAAATCACAAAGCGGTATTGGCATCCTTTGATCTCAAAGTCAGAGTCGAAGATTGTGATCTCCCTTTATTGTACTGGATTCCTAAACTTCACAAAAATCCATACAAACAGCGTTTTATAGCAGGATCGTCTAAGTGTAATACCAAAACACTATCGCAACTCCTGACCACTATTTTAACAACAGTAAAAACGGGACTTCAAAAATACAGTGGCATTTGCTACTCCAGAAGTGGAATAAATGAAATGTGGATATTAAAAAATTCAAAAGACCTGGTAGACATCTTGAGGTCTGGATCTCTTTCCCATTGTAACAGCATTAAAACATTTGATTTTTCGACACTCTATACGGCCATCCCTCATACGCAGCTTAAAACCAGGCAAAAAGATCGTATAAAACGCTGCTTTTTCAAGAAAATCATCAATGACTCCAAAGCTAATACTAAATATACTGAAGACCAAATCTGTCACATGTTAGATTTTCTAATTGACAACATATTCGTCATGTTTGGAGGACATGTTTTTCAACATACTGTTGGTATTCCAATGGGTACTAATTGTGCCCCTCTCCTCGCCGACCTGTTTTTGTACTCCTATGAGGCTGAGTTCCTAGAAGGCCTACTGAAGAAGAAAGAAAAGACTCTGGCCCAGACCTTTAATTTCACATTCCGCTATATTGATGATGTTTTGTCCCTCAACAATGCTAAATTTGGTGACTATTTACATTCAATTTACCCTAGCGAGCTTGAAATTAAAGACACCACCAATACACTAAGATCAGCCTCTTACTTAGAATTACTTCTAGAAATAGACTCAGGAAAACTAGAAACTAGGCTATACAACAAGCGTGATGACTTCAACTTCCCAATTGTCAACTTCCCGTTCATCTACAGCAACATTCCAGCAGCTCCAGCGTATGGTGTGTACATTTCACAACTTATACGTTATTCTAGATCCTGCGATCGTTATTCAGATTTTCTAGACCGATCACTGCTGTTGACTGCTAAACTACTCAAACAAGGGTTTGTTGTACCTAGGTTGATGTTATCTCCCCAGAAGTTCTATGGTCGGCACCACGACTTAATTGATCGTTACGGGAAATCAGTGTCTCAAATACGATCTGACATTTTCGCTGAGTCATAGGTAGTGTTTCCTATTCCTGGATTTGACTTTTCCCTAGACAAGACAATAGTAACTCGACGGGTGTCTAATTAGAGGCAGGCACTGCTTACTCGTCCGGAGCACCTGAGTGCACCTATTTTTTTATTGGGTTCGGGTTACTCTCTTTCTGTGTTTTATGTTTTTGATTTTTGTGTAGTGTTTGTCTATATCCGGATTTGTAACTGTCCCTTGGTTTTTGGCTCTTGTTGTTCGATCGGTTTTCTTTGCTACTTTGTAATAACAACTCAGCTCACTTGTAAAAACAACTTTGCTAACTTGTAATAAAAACTTAGCTAACTTGTTAAAACAGCCTAATCACTTGTAATATCAACTAGGCTAAATTGTAATAACAAGTTAGCTTAATTTTAATGACAGCTTAGTTAACATGTTATAACAACTTCAACCCTTATATAAATCAATGCACTAGATAAGAATCTTCCATTTGCATGTCATTAAATAATCATTCATTGATATTAACCTAATTCACATTTCTTGTCCGACCTCAACTTTTCTTTAATTTTATTATTATATTTTTCCCCTCCTCCTATCCATAAATTTGAAGAACGAGTCTTAAAACTCTGGGGGAGGGGTAACTCCATGTATTTTAGGGTACAGGTGTGCGGCCCAGAAATATTTTACCCACACCATTCATAAATACGCCTGCTAAAAAAAGACACCCATTCATATACATTGTTGTATTTCGAATGCATTACTGTGATCTATTTATATATAAGTATCTATAAATATACAGGTTCAATAATTATTCTAAAATGCTTAAATATTTATGCATTTATAAAAAGATAAATATTTAATCTGAATTCGTATTCTTGGTGATCGTCTTCTGTTGTCATTGGTCTGCTGAAGTTCTGGTGTCACTGTCAAATAAATCGCAAATTGTAGGCTATTGATATATGACATTTTGTGAAAAGTACACCTTATCATATAGGCAACATAAAATTTCCAACCTGTTCACATATTGCATATCCAAAAAGTATACCCTTTTGGGCCGTACATATGTACCTACCTAATTTATAATGAAAGTTACACCCCTATTCTGTAAAACTAAAACCCCACAAAAGGTGTTCTTTTTTGTGGGGGAGGGGAGTAGTTGTTGTTTATTTAATGAATACCATAATATGTAATGTTCAACATGTAAGTCTACAGAGAGAAAATATTTCACAATTAAAAAACCGAAAATAAAAGGGCCCGGGATGTAGGCCTGTCGTGAATCAGACTAGTAAAACTTATTCTTATAGAATTTACAGGGAGGCCTACAATTACCTAGGCCCAAGGAGTAGGTTACATTGGCAAAACAAATTAATATTATTGAAGCTTTTGGTTTTGAAAAGCTGATTTATGAAATCTTGAATTCATATCAAAATCTGCTGGCTGTTTTTCATTGTGGATGTTTTAAATTGCCGTTTATATATATAGGTTGTGTCGCGTACACTTATTCCACATCTCATTATCTTCCGAATGCTACCGTCGGAACCATTCCTTACCAATGACTGACGTACTTTGAATGGAGTTTATATAGTTGTGTAATAAGTTGTTATAACAAGTTAACTTAGTTGTTATTACAAGTTAACTAAGTTGTTGTAACAAGTTAGCTAAGTTGTTATTACAAGTTGGCATAGTTGTTATTACAAGTTGTCAAGTTGCTATTACAAGTTATTATGTTGTTATAACAAGTTAACTAACTTTTTATACAATTTAACTAGGTTGTTATTAAAAGTTAGCTAAGCTGTTTTACAAGTTAGCTATCTGTCATTACAAGTTGGCAAAGTGTTATAACAAGTTAAAAAACACATATGGTACTAATAGGCTTCCGTACAAAATTGTAATATAATAAAAAGATCAGTTTGATTGATTGTTGATATTAATTATTAGAGGATGAATTTTGAGAGCAGTTGAAAACATCGGATGAACAGTGTAGGGTGTGGAGCAATTATTATATGTTTAAAAAGAATGAAACGGATTTGTAACCAAAACTCATGTGATATTATGTATTAATGAATCCTATGTCATAGCTTTGAATGGATTTGATTTATCTGTCTATTTTCATCGTTAAATGGTATTGCATAGTAGTCACACCGATCAACCGACTTATATCATTTTGGTGAGAAGAAGTATGACACGATGAAAAAAGATATAAACAAGTTAAGACCTATACGTATACGGATGACTTTTTCCAAATCGCTACGTTTAAAACTCACTGTATCAAATATAGTGTAGTAAAAAATTATTTGGCATATATTTGTCCATTAACATATTCAATCGTTTTGTCTAATGTTTTCATTTGTTATCTGAAAAGATGTTCCAAAGGTACTGGCATCACAAATTTGAACAAATAAATGCAAAATTTACGCTTTTGCACAATATATTTCTGTATCAAGTGTTTTTGTTCAAAAGGACATATATCCAACTATTTCTCTGACCCCAAAATTATTCTTCAAATTGCAATTTATTAGGAGTTTGAATCATTTTTCTTTACGCATTTACTGAAAAAAATGATACGGAAAAAATCATCTCATCTTTTTATAATGACACGATGAATAAAAGTTCCTTGACACGATTGAAAACAGCCACGCATTTCTTAAGTGATTAGTTTTATACTTCCACATGGGGCATTTCAACAACTTTTTACAACTAATGTCTGTATATCATTGAATATTATGATGTATAAATTCATGACACAAATCACTAGACATGGAAAAAGGTAACAAGCAGCGGAGCAGCTTTTTAATTCATCTTAAAACCATAGTGAGGAATTAAACATAGAGTAAATGCTCTCATTAAGACAATCCCAGAACAGGGCTTAAGAGGAAATCTGTGTTGTATGTCGATAACGCTCTACATATGAGTTCGAACCTATCAACAAATTACAACATAACGAACACGCTTTTTACAAATATTTCCTACTATGTCGACATTAAATAGTATAAAACGGAACCATCTACTTGGTTCTATCTATATTGATGTCAAACTTTTATTACAACTTATAAGGTATGAATTTAGGCAAACATTATCAAATGTGCTGCCTAAAATTTATAATAAAGATGCAGAGCGAAAAATTAAAAGATTAATTAGCGTACAAATGAGAGTTAAATCTCAAGAATTAATACATCATATTTAACTGTAACACGGATACTTCTTATGTCTAATAATTTTTAACATTATCGGTTGCAAATATTTTGAGAATTAACCCCCCCCCCCCCCCAAGATCACATCAGTGCCTTTTAAGTCATTGCTTCGCGAGTTATAACTTTCAAAATAATTGTTTGACTGTTTGTTTGCTTGTATGAATGGTGTTTAATGCCACTTTCAGCAATTTTTCAGCTGTATTATGGAATCCAGTTTTTATTGGGAGTGGAAGCCTGAGTACCCAGAGAAAACCCCGACCTTCGTCAATAGTTTAAGCTTTTAAGTATAATCCTAGCTAAGATGTGAGTTCGAATCCCGCTGAGGGTAAGCAAAAATTTGACAGTGTTCAGCAATTATATTTCTCTTTTTGTTTTGTTATTGATAATTTTAACTTGCATGCATGCTCATTGTATTGTTAATCTATGTTATGGAGAGGACTTTATAAGTATGTTTTACTTGTGTCTGATGGAATTTGTATATTTTGACAAATAAAATATGTTTAAACTAAACTTTAAACTAAGAATCGGGGCACCGTTAGCATCCACTGGAATTCCGATTACCTGAAAAAAAAACATCATCCGAAGGTTACAAATAGGTTGTTGATAAAAAAATCTATCATACTATAAGCCTGTTCTTTGTTGTAGCATAACTTGCTGTTTTGTTCTTTAGTAGAACAATACGTATAGTTATTACCTAAAACTGCATATGCGTAGGCATATGTGGAAGCGAAGGCTTTATGTATTTAATACGAATTTTAGTTTATCGTGAGGCAATGTGGTATAAACAGTTGTAAATGTCATAACTGATGAAATTTTATATAGCGATCTTGAATTTAAATTGTCCAGAAATTCTTTAAAATGTGTTAGAATCCAAATATGATTTATATTCCTTCGCGAATTAAACAGTTTCGCAGTATTTTTGTTGCCCTTTCACTGCATATGTTGGTCAATTGTATTGACACTTGATAGGTAGAGCACATAGATAACCAGCTATGTACCTTTTTGCAAAGATTTTTATGCAGTCTTGTAATCCAATGCAAGAATAGTAAGTCTTAAGACTTTATTGTCAGTAATATTAAACGAAGGCACAAAGGGAATTACAGTTAGCCAGAATTTTATCTTGGTCAAATGTTGTATATTAATATGTGGAATTGCAAGAGATATCCTTAAAATTATTCAACATACCTGTCAAAAATCGCCGATTAAATAGTTGTTTCGTCAGCAGCAAGCTTGTGTCCTCAGGAATATCGTATTAACTGAGATGTATAAACTCTATACGCACGTGCTGCTAGAGTGTGCTACAAATGACCAGGATATACACATCATCTCTTTTATCTGTAGTAGACGTTATATTTTCGACCAATAAGAATATATATCAAAAAACGGCAAAAAGTATTTTGTTTGTTTGAATATTGTTTATCGCCACTTTCAGCATTTTTTCAGCTATATAATGGCGTCCAGTTTTAACAGGAGAGGAAACTCGGAGCAAACTGGCAATTCTTGGCAACTAAGATTAGGATCATACCCTGCCCGCAATGAGACTTATTGTTGACAGACCATGTAATAAATGACTAACCACCTTGACCTCTCGGCCACCGACAAGAAGTAGCGCGCAGTTAGTATCCATTTTGAAAAATGCCGTCCACAAACAGAACTAGTACGTTAACGATTCACAAGTCTGGCAGTTTGAAAAATCTTTTTTCGGTACCTTTTATTATAATTTGGTTCGATTTATTTAACCGAATTTTATGCTGTTGTACAAAGGATAGAGACTGAAGGTAAATGTTATGATGCAGTTGCAACAGAAAGACATTTAATCAATTCAAGAGGTCATTATCCTTTTGGATGGCCTGAGCAAAAGTAACCGAACGGGCGAGACATCAAAATTTTTTATTAAAAAAATCTTTCTTTCACTTAAAATTTCATATATGGGGCATTACACATATAATGCTAAATTACATAAAACTGGAGTAAAAGTATACGTGACCACGGATTTTTTTCTGGAATTTTACTTTAAAGTTTAAGAATGGTTTTTCTACTTTCATTTCAATGTTGTGGTCACATTGTACCACATCACACACTTTAGGAAGTGCTTCCACTGTAAAGACATTGACTGGAAAAAAATATATTCTTGTTCTACAGTAATGCCATACCTTTCAAAATATCCAACTCTTAAGCAATAGCAGTTATAAGCAAAAGCAGAAACAAAAGAGAGAATTGGGACTATTTTTTCATCCTTACAATTGTACGAAACTATTATTTTTATATATTAACACCTCTTCTGGTAATAATGTCGTAGTACCGCTGATACATGCTTAAATTATAAAAGTAATTTTATTTGGCTGACCGAATAATATACAGGTGTTTGTATATACAATTACCCTGTATGAGTTTCGCAAACTGATTGGTGGAAATGCACCAAGAACACATGACCTGAAACTTTGGTTTTCAAGTTAGTCTAGTGATTCGGGATTAAGGATATAAATATTTTTAAGTTTTCAAAGTTGTAACTACTTTGCAAATATTGACGGAAAGACCATCTTAATGCTTGATTATGCTTGCATTGGAACAAAATGTTGTCAATCCTCTCTGACATACATATCACACAGTCAAAAAATCGGTCGAAATTTAAATTTGACTAGAAACTTGTGTGGCATTAAATTCTAATAAAATGTTACAACGTTGGTATGGAAACAAATGTTGCCTTTTGTAGCGGCTTCAAATGCGCTTGTTATTGTTTGATAACTAAAAATGTCTTTAGCGTGCAATGAACATGGCATTTTCCAGACATTTAATGTGGTAAGCTACAAGGCTTTCCGTATTATAACTTAACAATTATCCACTGACCCCTATCCGGAGCTATAAAGCTCAAACCATGGAAGCCGATCTTGCAGCCAAATTTGTAAAATGAGTAAATATTTTTTTAAAGTTACTTCGTATGCAATAAGTTGCAATTGAGGACATCAAAAAATGAGATTTAACGTATATGTCATATATATATATATATACCTGTTATACCTGTAATCGATCGTTTTAAAGTGTCAATTGTTATATTGAGACACATAATGTTATGCACCCGTATTTGTGTGTAAAGAAAGTAGCGTGACCATTTAAATGACATATTATCGGTTTTGTTGATCCATGATCAAAATTTGCTATGCGTGATATAGGGGATCATGACACGTAAACAAAAACATCAGCATGTCAGGCAATACCCTTGTATATCACAGTGTATCACAGGAAGATAAACATTCCGATTCTGACGACGATTTGCTGGACGCGAATACAGATTTAACCCATACAAATGCCGCTTCCATTTTAGGTGAAGGCGAAGATGATCAAGAAATAGGAAGTGGTGTTGTTTTAACCGATAACAGTTATTCAAGAGATTTCCATTGGCACGAAACAATTATAAATTGCTTTTGTTCAACAAAGAGAAGGAAATATATTTCATCTGGAATTTGTTTATTTTTATTTATGTGTATATTGCTGATTCTTGTTGTTGTTGGTCTTAACAACATAAATACCGATCACACGGTTCATGACCCGGACAAACACCAAAAGGTAAGCAGCAACTTGAGCAGAACACACTAAAAGGTAAGCTGCAAAAACATGACCCACATACCAAAAGGTTAGCAGCAACATCACCCGGACAGACACAAGAAGGTAAGCTGCAACATTTTAGCTCCTTTTTTTGTGCTACAATGAGTTCCCATTACTGATAATGGAGCAAAAACACTCTTGCGATTTATACATATTTTCCGTTATTAAACTGCTGTTTTTGTTTAATTTATATTTTTTCCTTTATTCGCCGTTCAGTTGACATTTCTACAATGTCTAATTAAATAATTTTAACACTTTTTCTAGTCTCGATCATCTATACGCTTAATTAATTACATTTGTGCGTCTGGATTCATCTCTATATTGAACTCGTTATCATTACGCCCAAAACTGGGCGTAATTTCTGATTGGATGATATTTTTACTGTCTATAAAATTACTTCCGTTCATATCAAGAAGTATACAACAACTTGTATTAAAGTTTACATTTGAATATTTTTATAAACTATTACTTTATCAATTAATTAAACAAATATTATTGTATGCACAGTCAAGAGTAAATCTTACTGTGACGTCATATTATAAGTATGGTTCAAAAATAGGGCCCTAAAAATAGAACTGCATTGTTGACAAAATTAAAATTGTGGAGTGTAGAATTGTAGAATCGTATCGGTAAAAATTTGATCTCAGCTAATGCAATAAATCCAGAAAAACTTGATCCGGACGAATAATTTTACCAAATCGTTTAACAAATTATGCACTTCTGGAATTCAAATTTTGACAACAATGCTTTGATTACGAATACATTGTTAAACTAACGAATTATGTGTTGTAGAAATATCAGTCAAACTTAAAAGACATTAAAAAGTGTGTAGCAATTTAAGAAAACAGATTAATAGCTCATTATATGCATAAAACCCCCCGGGTGTGAATCACTCCCGGCTTGCTCCATTACGAGTAATGGGACCTCTTTGTAGCTCCGTCCAAAAAAAGGAGCTACATTATTGCAGCTAATCAAAAGGTAAGCTGCGGCATGTGAGCATCAACATGACCCACATACAACAAAAAGTAGGCAGCAACATGACCTAGACAGACACCAAAAGGTAAGCTGCAACATGATCCACACACACCAACAGGTAAGCAGCAACATGACCCACACACTAAAAGGTAAGCATCAACATGACCCACACACACCAAAAGGTAAGCACCAACATGACCCACACACACCAAAAGGTAAGCAGCAACATTACCCGAACAGACACCAAAATGTAAGCTGCAACATGTTAGCAGCAACATGATTCGGACAGATACCAAAAGGTAAGCTGCAACATGTAAGCAGCAACATGACCCAGACAGATACCAAAAGGTAAGCTGCAACTTTTAAGCAGCAACATGACCCAGACAGACACCAAAAGGTAAGCAGCAACATGTAAGCAGCAACATGACCCACACACACCAAAAGGTAAGCTGCAACATGACCCAGACAGATACCAAAGGTTTGTAGTAATATAACCTAAACAAACATCAAAAATGTTTGTTGTCACATGATAATGAAACGAAGACTAAAATGTTTATGTTTATATGATACAGACAATCACCAAAAGTTTTTAAATGACACCGACAGTCACAAAAAGGTCTGTAATAACATTACCCAGACTTTATAGTAATACCTGTTGCTTCAATAGACTACTAGGCAATCCCCATTATGCAGTTTAAAGATCAATATTTTAAGTCAACATAAAAACATGACAACACAAGCACACATACCAAGAATACTGTGTATAAAATGTATAAATATGTCTATTTTATGACGTTAAACAGGTCATACATAATTTGATAACACTTAAACCTTCAAAGTTTATAACACTATTGTGGTCCAGGAAACTGTTCTAAACTAACATATAGATTTGCGAGGGGGTAAGTACAAATGTTTACTTCTAAATCCGCTTTAAATTTTCTTTGCTTTTGTTACACAATAAATAAATCGGATTGTCCATTCTTTGATTGTATTACAGGCAAATCGTACAAGCTGAGCAGATCGGATGAGATTGGATGCACAATATTCCAAACTTCAGAACGAATACCATTACTACCCAAATCAAAGATCAACTTATACAATGGCTAGAAGTAATAAAATGGAAGGAAACAACTGAGTTTTGCTTTTAATCTGAACTTAAGATTTATAGTCAGAAACTAATGATAACTGTTTACCTACAGAGACTCTACCGAGTCCGACTGTTCAGATACATAAAATAATTGTCGAGCACACGAACAGTTTTTGTTGTCAATCAACAATTTTTTACGTTTAGCTTACGTCTACCGGATTGATTAATTTATATTGAATGGGTTGTTGTTCAGAGTTTTATTCAACTTATCACTTTGAAGTCGCAATAAAAATGGAATATTTGTTTATTGTCTGAAAATATAAAGTTTATTTCAGTCTGAAATGTATTGGCTCTGTCGATTATTTCCCGCCTGCTTCGCTATGACCGTACTGAGAGGTTCCAAGGGCTCCACCCACAAAAACTGCCCATCTTGTTCCCATGATCAGATAACGGACCTCTCGTTGGGGTGTCAGGTTATAATAAGGAAATCTGACCGCGGTAGGTCCAGTGTTTGGAGAATGCTACGGTCATCGCACGGAAAAAACCTCCTTTGTAAATTAAGAAAACAACCTATATGCTTATTGTGGCTACAAGTCTAAATTGTTTGCCCACACCAATTGCTCCATACTATTGTAGTGACAGACGCAGTTGTATTCCCGATGTCCAACCGCTCTTTCCCGTTAATTTATTGTTTGTTTTGATAACTAGCTAAAAGTTTGCTTGCTGGGCGTTATGCATAAAAACTTTATAATCTGACAATGTAAGAGTATTGTTTTAATCATATATACAACATGTAACATCCTGCGCAAATACTGAAGGATAGAATATTTAAGTTAGTTTTAAAGCAGGGCCGTAAATTTTCAATTACAAGAAAGAGGCGGTAGGGGGACTGGAGGGCGGAGCCTCCAACCGCTAGAGATATTTTGACCAATGTAACTCATTCACTCTGCTTTCTAGCATATTTTGATTTAGAGTAGGCAGTTGTCTTTCCTGCCAACATGCAATTTAAGGCCCTGTAAAGGAAAGATAATAATTGTTGATTAATTTTGTTAATTGACAATGGAAACGACTCGTTTGTATTTTGAAGAACACGGTATACAAGACTTAATGCGGTAGATGATTTGATTGTTTTTTTTTGTTTTTTTTCTGATCTTTTGTTTGTTTGTTTGTTTTTTGTTTTTGTTTTTTTTTGTAATAACTTGACAAAGGTAATCGAGCGTTTACCAATAGACCATAATAACCAATATTTATGTTAATAACTGAATATTAAGTGAAAGTTTTTTGGTCAGACTTTTTAAAAGCTATTCTGGTTGCATCTATTTCAAAGCAGTTTTCATATTTGTTAGATCCCTTCACTCATTTACACTTACTGCACGCACAGGGCGGCCAAGCGGTGGTAGATAGGGGAGCACCTTGTTTGGATGTCGTCATGTTATACTACGGAAAGCCTGAACTTGGATAATAGTGGGTAACGTGTTTGAAGAGCGCCACGCTTCTTGCTCGATAATGGCCCTATCGCAATTTTGTTTAAAAGAGTAGGCGCACTTTAGCCACTACAAAAGGCTAACTTTTTCGCCCCTACCCAAGAACTATACCTTTCCAGTGGCCATCAACATTTTCTGCCATTTAGTCCATCAATACATTTATAGGTGCCGATTCAGGCGGCGTACGCCTCCTTTAAATTTGCCAAATATGCTTCTAATCTAACTCGAGAAAACATGAGTTAAGCCAAAACATTTTTAGACTACAGGAGCGTACGAGGTTTCGCCCCATGGTACCCTAAGAGGGCTCTGCTACCGTCTTCTCTCAAATTTGCCGAACAAATTGAGAAATTTCTCGAGCAGGTAAAAAACTTAAGAGGGGTAAGAATTAAAAAATTAAGTAGATGATTGACTAAAATATGTGCTGTTTTCTTTATGTAAGTCTAATGCAAAACGAGTTCCTGTCTGATTCAGCTAAACTTTGCTGAAAAATTAGCAAGTTCTCCAGTCTAATTAAAATTAAAATTTTCTTTTGCACACCCTTTTTCTATTGTCACTTTAACGCGGCGAAAATAGAAAAGGAAGAGCAAGTACAAGATTTAAGAGGTAAGTTCTCTAGTCTGATCAAATAAAAAATCAAATCGTCAAACAGTTCCATAATAGCAAGAGATGAACTTCAGAATGTTTGCAATCTTCTGTGAAGTTTCCGATGGTTGTAAACTGCAGGAGTTAATTCTACAAAATATGTACCGTAGTCTGTTCAATTTCTGGAAAATGACAATTTTCCCCTGTCTAGAAAAATGCCTGGTGCATAACATAACAACATAAATATGTGTGTAATCTTTCGGTAGTTTTAGGTATATCTGGGTTGACAACTGTATAATTAAACAAAAAGGTAATGTGTTCTGACAATTTACTAACTTTCCAAATATGTTAAAAGGAAAGTAATTCCTTAAATAATTCCACAATATCAGATGTACAACTTCAATATGTGTGCAATCTTTCTGTACAGCTTTAGGGATCTGAGTTAAAACCTAGGAGGAGTTGATTATACAAAACACATTTCCTAAATGTCTATATTAGTACAGGAATACATTTAAAAACCACCAATACATTAATTGAAAATGTAATATTTGTACTCGTTCCTAGTAACCGGCATGCCTAAAAACCACCAGGTCTCTCACAAATAACAATAATTCATTACTTTTTACTGCACTGTTTCAATAAACAGGTAAAACGTCTTCAGTAATATTTTTGTTCATATGATTAGATGATTTTTTCCACAAAACATGCAACTAAAAAAAATAGATATACAAGGTGAGGCGACAGTGAAATTAATGCTTTAATTAGTACAAACGTAAATTACAGCAGAATTTTCAATGAAAAATTACATTTTCATACTGAGGGTTTTTCATAAATCTTTTATTATGTCCAGGAGAAGCCGAATTGGATCGGGTATAGCTATATTGACCAATTATAATATGGTATTAAAACTAACTGGTTAATAAAAGTGTCGATGGGCGTTTTCGAGTTTTCATATTCTACATGCATTATGTCGTCGGAAAGCGGTGTTGGGCCTCGAATAACTGCACTACAGCTATCCTTGACACAATACAGCTTCCCTTGGACGTAATACAGGTCAAATATGAAAACACCCATTTAATAACTCTATAATATTATGTCTCACACATTTTTTTCCTAATAACAGCTCGCCGCAGACTGCCTTCAGTATGTATCGCAATTCCAAAATATCCATATTTTATACCTAATAACGTACATAAGATACATTGTATTATTAATGTGAAGGTTTATTATGTTTGTAATACGTTATATTGTATTATTATTGTGTATACTATAGCAATTTTTTTACTGATGACAAAATTCAATACATTTAAACATTGGAAGATGTACCAAGAGGGAAGATTGAGATGAGAGATGGAATTAGCAATAGTGTGTTTATCCAGCATTTGTCAAGTTGACAGCAATAAAGTGTCATGAAAATGACAATATTTCATATCTCGCTTGTTTCTTGATAACAGATATAATACTATGTGATTAAAAGGAATTTATACAAATAATAAGTAACTAAATAAAAATTTAGAAATTGGAATTAAATAAAAAATTTTAATTGGCCAGTGCGACCCTGTGTGAGAGATATGGAATACCTTCTCGTTGGGGGTTTATCACATCATAAGACGGAAAGCCTTGCTGCGGACCGTAGTGGGTAACATGTTTGGAGAGTGCCCCACTCCTTGCGCGATAATCACCTCTTCTGTACATTTCAAAAAGGGTAGGCTAATTGTAGCCGCTACAAAAGACTAAATTCTCCACCTACCCAAAACTCCACACTTTTCCACTGGCACTCTAAATTGTGTTCACTGTGTCACATCCTACCCCCTTTTTCCATTGATTAATTAATACATAGATTATTGTGAGCGGGCTCTGTGCGAATTAGAACATGGTCATATCTTATATTTGTCAATATTTTATACCAAGTGATAGCGAGGTATAAAATGAAGACAAATATAAGGTCTGACCATGTTCTAATTTGCATAGAGCACAATTGCAATAATTTATTTTGATTCTAATATGTCTAACTAATTTCTTAAAATTTTGAAGTGGCTCTAAGATGAAGCTTTCAATGTTAATATTGTTTTTTGAATATATTGAATATACGAAACGTACCTTTTGAGCAAAAAAATATTTAGAAAATCTTAACAAAATTGCATTGTTCCAGTTTGAAACCTTCAGTTGAGCGTATATGACGTCGGAATTCTAATTGTGACCTCAAACCTTGCTCTATGCTTATTAGAACCCTAATTTGTTCTCAAAGCGTATGAAGGACGTCGTAATAGAATTTTTTGTTAACTTTTTCTTGTCCTGAATATAGCGGAAATACAATCAAAATTGCCATTTTCAGATAATGCAATGAATTATCAATGCCAGGGCAAACATGGAGCCTAGTTCATCATAGTAATCCACACAACTTGATGTAAACAAGGCTTAATCACCTGTGGTTTGTACCCGCATATTGTCCTGCAGCTGACTTGTGTACAAGGCTTCATCACCTATGGTTTGTTCCCACATATTGTCCTGCAGCTGACTTGTGTACAAGGCTTCATCACCTATGGTTTGTTCCCACATATTGTCCTGCAGCTGACTTGTGTACAAGCCTTGATCACATATGGTTTGTACCCACATATTGTCCTGCAGCTGACTTGATTGATTGATTGATTGATGTTTAACGTCCAGCAAGCGCAGCTGACTTGTGTACAAGCCTTAAACACATATGATTTGTACCCACATATTGTCCTGCAGCTGACTTGTGTACAAGCCTTAATCACCTATGGTTTGTACCCACATATTGTCCTGCAGCTGACTTGTGTACAAGCCTTAATCACATATGGTTTGTACCCACATATTGTCCTGCAGCTGACTTGTGTACAAGGCTTAATCACATATGGTTTGTGCCCACATATTGTCCTGCAGCTGACTTGTGTACAAGGCTTAATCACATATGGTTTGTACCCACATATTGTCCTGCAGCTGACTTGTGTACAAGGGTTAATCACCTGTGGTTTGTACCCATATATTGTCCTGCAGCTGACTTGTGTACAAGGCTTAATCACCTATGATTTGTACCCATATATTGTCCTGCAGCTGACTTGTGTACAAGGCTTAATCACCTATGATTTGTACCCATATATTGTCCTGCAGCTGACTTGTGTACAAGGGTTAATCACCTGTGGTTTGTACCCATATATTGTCCTGCAGCTGACTTGTGTACAAGGCTTAATCACCTATGATTTGTACCCATATATTGTCCTGCAGCTGACTTGTGTACAAGGCTTAATCACCTATGGTTTGTAGCCACATATTGTCCTGCAGCTGACTTGTGTACAAGGCTTAATCACCTATGATTTGTACCCACATATTGTCCTGCAGCTGACTTGTGTACAAGGCTTAATCACATATGGTTTGTACCCACATATTGTGCTGCAGCTGACCTGTGTACAAGGCTTAATCACATATGGTTTGTACCCACATATTGTCCCGCAGCTGACTTGTGTACAAGGCTTAATCACCTATGGTTTGTACCCACATATTGTCCTGCATTTGACCTGTGTACAAGGCTTAATCACATATGGTTTGTACCCACATATTGTCCTGCATTTGACCTGTGTACAAGGCTTAATCACATATGGTTTGTACCCACATATTGTCCTGCATTTGACCTGTGTACAAGGCTTAATCACCTATGGTTTGTACCCACATATTGTCCTGCAGCTGACTTGTGTACAAGGCTTAATCACCTATGGTTTGTACCCACATATTGTCCTGCAGCTGACATGTGTACAAGCCTTAATCACCTATGGTTTGTATCCACATATTGTCCTGCAGCTGAATTGTGTACAAGGCTTAATCACCTATGGTTTGTACCCACATATTGTCCTGCAGCTGACTTGTGTACAAGCCTTAATCACATATGGTTTGTACCCACATATTGTCCTGCAGCTGAATTGTGTACAAGGCTTAATCACCTATGATTTGTACCCACATACTGTCCTGCAGCTGACTTGTGTACAAGGCTTAATCACCTATGATTTGTACCCACATATTGTCCTGCAGCTGACTTGTGTTTACATGTATTAATATGTCCTGTACATGTTGCTATTATGTACATTGTATGAAATATAACTACATCTTTTAACATGTACAACACTACAATATGTTTTTAACTGTACACAACAGAATTGTGTTCTATCTAACTCACTCTCAGATTTAAATTTAGTTAAAGACAAACACAGACATTTACTGAAAGTTTATTTTGATTAACTGCTTGGAATGTTAACTCAAAATTTGGCATCATTTTTGTATAAAATAGATAAAAGCCTAATAAACTGATCAAACAAATAAACATTGATTAGATCTAGACATCAATAATGTGGTTTCTAAAAGTAAATAAACCATTAAAGATACATGAATTCCATGCATAGGAAATCAAGATTATATAGCAAAAAAACCATTTGTCAAAACTGATATTTATAGAAACAGTATATCGGACCAAAATTTAAATTTTTTGTTTCCCCTCTTACATGCCAAACAAAAGTCCGAAAGGAAAACAATTTCACAGCATTTTCATAATTTTTGTCTCGAAACATTGGTTCAAAGTCAACTATATATAGCAGAAAGGTTAAAACATTTAATCAAATATAAGACTTTTACCCAGGAATTATTCAATGTCAAATTTCACCCTGTGAATTATTAACCTTTCTGATCTGCTACAAACGACCCAATGTGAGGGGTAAACAAACCATATTTAATAGTGGTCTCAGAATGTTTTGTAACACTATTTTTTTTTCAAATTAAACAAATATATAAAACTAACATAAAAAATGTATAAAATGTGGATTTCCCTATACTTTTTTCAAAATGTACTTACCAAAAACTAAACAACATTAAATACTGCCAAGTACCCAAAATGCAACTAACAACTGATAAAAAAGAAATACACCTGTATAAAAAATGTCCAACAAAAATATAGATTAATATATTTTATTATATTTATATGGTAAAAAAACTCAAAAAATTATAAATACAATGCTTAGAAGCAAAGAATTCCTAAAAAGTGTATCTGTATAGCCCACTCCACATAATATCTAATTTATTGATTATGTAGTTCTAGCCAAAATTTTCCGCATAAATTATAATATTCTTAGCTGACCTGCAGTATAATAGAGAAAAATGTAAACAGTTACCTGATGTGGGAAATTATCATTTCAATTTATTCCAATTAAAAAAGCATATGGCTATTAAATAATTCTTGATATCATCGAAAGAAAACCAAAAAGATTTTTAAAAATACTATTAGTTAAATTGACTATTTTTTAGCAAAATTAAACTAAAAAGATTTAGTAAAATGGTTTTAACTTTAGGAATCTCTAAATCACAGAATTCTAAAGCATTACTATAAATGACTACAAGTTTATTTATTTACAAAATAGAAGGATTTACAAACAAAATGGATTTCTTATGTCAACTTAAAAAAAAAAGAAATTTAGCCTCTCCTGGAGGTCATTTGTTTCAAAACGATACAGAAAACAACAAGTTATATCTCTATCCACGGATTATGGAGATATACTGGTCAGAGAGTAGTTCTCGCCATTAAAAAGACAGAAGCAATTCTCGCCATTTTTGTGACTGTGTCATTATTTTTCCATGTAAATCAATGGAAAAGGCTTCATTTAATAGATTTCACCATCTTCTATTCAAAACAAATTACGCTGGCCACTTTTAAAATGACAATTTTTCACAAAAACTGTCAAAAGATCAGGTGGCGAGAATTACTTGCCGGCGAGAACTACTCTGTGACCAGTATGCCACAGCTGGCTACAGGTGTCACAGATAACAATAAATTACATCAAAATGTGTAAACAACATAATGTGGAATGGTTTACATAGTGAGGCATGTATACTGCAGTTATATTACAGTCCAACTTTTATAAGGTCATATATCTATTTATGTATCAAGGTCAACGTCAAATATCTATGAAGGTCATGGTCAAATATCTATCAAGGTCATATATCTATCAGTAAGGATGTTCCACAGCCATTTTATTTGTCAGATTTTGTAGTTCTACAGTTTAATTCCAAACCAAAGCCTATGGCCCTTCCCCTCCTCTAATCCAATTTTTTTTGTAATTTAATAATAAAAATTTTAAGAAGCTAACTGACAAATATATTGCATTCCATCATAAATCTTCACAGACCAAAAAATACAATACTTGATCTTACAAAATGAGGGGAAATATTTAATAGCTAATACCTCCAAACGTAAGCACATTGACCAATCATTATTTCTTGCTTATATTGTTCCTATATCATATTCCTTTGAAATTGTAACAACCAATCAAAAACTGTGTTGATCTGAAACTGACCAGTAAACATAGTTAAACAATTAAACTTTTGCAACAATAAATGCCCAAAAATTTCACAAGAATGTTAAAAATTTACTACTCGACTAATAAGGTCAAGTAAATAAAAAAAATATTGACTTGTCTATTTCAGTTGTCAGCAATTTTAAACCATATCATGGCATTAAGCCTGTTTTAAGGGAGAAAGGCATATTACCAGAATATAATCCAACACTTGGGCAAGAAAACAAGGCATTAATTAGACTACATATTTTTTGAATGTATATGTATTTGAATTCTAAAAACTGAACAAAGTATTATTGATTTTGTTCTGTCTTCATGTCAAATATAATAAAATTATTAATGATTATTATGCATATATGTTAATAAATAACTATAATTAAGAACTGTTAGATAACATCAACAATACATGGAAATGAAAGTTGCTTGTTGAGTCTTTTTGTCCTTTCAGTATTACTTCAGCTAAATCAAAACATATATTTTATTGGGGGAATAAGGTGAAAAACCAGGTACTAGTACAAACCTCTGATCTTCATCAAGTAGGTGACAGCCTGTCAGTCAAGGTTGGGGTCAAAAAACAATATCTTTAACTCATAACCCTAGTTTGACAATCTGTTATCAGTAGTTTGAGGCCCAGAAATAAAATGAGATTTAAATAAAACTGTTAAAACATATTGTCCATGTAATCATGTATATGTTATTGCACTAAATATGAAAACAAATTGGCAAAATAGGAAAGTATTACTTCAACACAGACACAGAGGTGGTGAGCTAATAAGTTACTAATTAACTGAGCAGATAAAAGTGAGATCATTTTCAAACATTCTGTTATGTGTTCTTTTGATGCATTTCAGTAACATATTTTTGTTGTTTCCAAATGAGACAAAAAAGGTCTGTCAAAAATGTTTTGTAGGTATTATCAACCAGTAGTGGTTGTTCAATTACATTTTAAATTGGGTTCAAGTTGTTAAAACAAATCAAATTAGAAAAAACCTAATATCATTAAGAACATAATCAACAGTGTTACCAATCACTTGTAAAGAACAAGAAATGATCACAAAACAGTTGCATGACTAATACTAAGACATGATACAGAACATAAAGCTCGATTTCTGGTAGACTTGTGCTTGATACAATTTACAATAGTTACTGTGCATTAAATCCCTAAAAATAATAATACTACAACTCTTCATGCATTGGTTCTTTTTTCATGTGAGGTTTGTCTTTGTTGCTTGAAGTGTCCATTTTTCCAAGGCCTGCTCTATGATGAACTTCGTCAGTCATGTGATCTTTATGTTTTCTCCCTGGTCCACTTCTATACAGACGGGACTTGAGTAATTCTTCTCTTATCTGGAAAACCATTATTATTTATTTCAATGTCTATGTTAATAACAGTCAATAATCATTTTGCAGGTCTTGATGAGCTGAATAATTTTGTATGGAAAAGATTTTCTCTAGCTCTTTCAAGTTACTGAGGAAAAATGAAAAATATAGAGTCATGTTTGATGCTTAGGAGGGACGTTCACCTCAAATTTTGACAAAAAAATAATCATTATATGCTTTGCATCATATTTTCCATGGTAAAACAGAATGTATAAATATTGGATCAAAAATTGTTTTGTTTGTTTATTTGAATGGTATTTATGCCATTTTCAGCATTTTTTCAGTTATATCATGGCATCCAATTTTCTATTGGAGGAGGAAGCTAGAGTACCAGGAGAAAACCCCCAACCCCTGAAGATAGGCATTCTTTTTTTATTATGACTAATGTAAGGTACACCCTGCCCGCATGGATACTGAAAGCCGCAACATTAGTGCTGACAGGCAATATATAACAAACTACATTAACCACTAGGCTACGGAGGCCCCTCAATATATGACAAACTGCATTAACCACTCGGCTACGGAGGCCCCTCAATATATGACAAACTACATTAACCACTCGGCTACGGAGGCCCCTCAATATATGACAAACTACATTAACCACTCGGCTACGGAGCCCCCTCAATATATGACAAACTACATTAACCACTCGGCTACGGAGGCCCCTCAATATATGACAAACTACATTAACCACTCGGCTACGGAGGCCCCTCAATATATGACAAACTACATTAACCACTCGGCTACGGAGGCCCCTCAATATATGACAAACTACATTAACCACTCGGCTACCGAGGCCCCTCAATTATAACAAACTACATTAACCACTCGGCTACGGAGGCCCCTCAATTATGACAAATTATGACAAACTACATTAACCACTCGGCTACGGAGGCCCCTCAATTATGACAAACTAGATTAACCACTCGGCTATGGAGGCCCCTCAATATATGACAAACTACATTAACCACTCGGCTACGGAGGCCCCTCAATATACGACAAACTACATTAACCACTCGGCTACGGAGGCCCCTCAATATACGACAAACTACATTAATCACTCGGCTACGGAGGCCCCTCAATATATGACAAACTAAATTAACCACTGGGCTACGGAGGCCCCTCAATATATGACAAACTACATTAACCACTCGGCTACGGAGGCCCCTCAATATATGACAAACTACATTAACCACTCGGCTACGGAGGCCCCTCAATATATGACAAACTACATTAACCACTCGGCTACGGAGGCCCCTCAATATATGACAAACTACATTAACCACTGGGCTACGGAGGCCCCTCAATATATGACAAACTACATTAACCACTCGGCTACGGAGGCCCCTCAATATATGACAAACTACATTAACCACTCGGCTACCGAGGCCCCTCAATTATGACAAACTACATTAACCACTCGGCTACGGAGGCCCCTCAATTATGACAAACTACATTAACCACTCGGCTACGGAGGCCCCTCAATATACGACAAACTACATTAACCACTCGGCTACGGAGGCCCCTCAATATATGACAAACTACATTAACCACTCGGCTACGGAGGCCCCTCAATATATGACAAACTACATTAACCACTGGGCTACGGAGGCCCCTCAATATATGACAAACTACATTAACCACTCGGCTACGGAGGCCCCTCAATATATGACAAACTACATTAACCACTCGGCTACGGAGGCCCCTCAATATATGACAAACTACATTAACCACTCGGCTATGGAGGCCCCTCAATATATGAGAAACTACATTAACCACTCGGCTACGGAGGCCCCTCAATATACGACAAACTACATTAACCACTCGGCTACGGAGGCCCCTCAATATATGACAAACTACATTAACCACTCGGCTACGGAGGCCCCTCAATATATGACAAACTACATTAACCACTGGGCTACGGAGGCCCCTCAATATATGACAAACTACATTAACCACTCGGCTACGGAGGCCCCTCAATATATGACAAACTACATTAACCACTCGGCTACGGAGGCCCCTCAATATATGACAAACTACATTAACCACTCGGCTACGGAGGCCCCTCAATATATGACAAACTACATTAACCACTGGGCTACGGAGGCCCCTCAATATATCACAAACTACATTAACCACTCGGCTACGGAGGCCCCTCAATATATGACAAACTACATTAACCACTCGGCTACGGAGGCCCCTCAATTATGACAAACTACATTAACCACTCGGCTACGGAGGCCCCTCAATTATGACAAACTACATTAACCACTCGGCTACGGAGGCCCCTCAAAGACTAAATTAATATATAAGGAAATACTGTGTTGACGAAAAATGCACGAAAAATGAATAACAAAAACATTCACAAGAACATAAAAACTAAAGATTGGAAAAAACAAATCCAGCTAAAAACCAGAAGTTGAACATGGGTGGTCCTAAAACGTAAGCAGTGATGTCTTTCATTAAGTAAATAGACATACTGCCTGCAGTGGAGGGTGTAACACCAGAATATCACACGAAGTAAATGGACATACTGCCTGCAGTGGAGAGTGTTAAACCAGAATATCACACGAAGTAAATAGACATACTGCCTGCAGTGGAAAGTGTTAAACCAGAATATCACACAAAGTAAATAGACATACTGCCTGCAGTGGAGAGTGTTAAACCAGAATATCACACAAAGTAAATAGACATACTGCCTGCAGTGGAGGGTGTTACACCAGAATATCACACAAAGTAATATATCAGCCTCCACTACTGGCTCTTGTATTATACATATATTATACTGAATACACTTTTCAATATATTTCGGGGACACAATTTCCATTCAAGAGGGTGTTATATAGAGAGAGGAGTGTGATATATCATGTTGATCTATTCTGGTGCTATATCGTTATTTAGAATGTGGATTAAGTACAGAAAAGAGATTGCAATATTAAACTCTTATTAATTATCCAATAAAAAGTTCAGATTTTTTGTATGAAGTATGATATATATACATATATATATAACATACCTCATCTTCCTCTTTATTGTCAGACAGTTTCATATCCATTGGATGTGTGTGTCCAGATATATCCATCTCCTTTCCATCCTTGTCAAACCCTGTAATTTACATTATGTCAAAAAATTCATCTATGCAGTCTTCAATAATAGAAACAGCTTATTATGTAGAATAACAGTGTTTATTAAGTATGAAATTTATCAGTTTGAACCACATGACATGTTTCACAATTTATATGTATCTACATTTGTGTTTGATGGACCATTTTTCAGATTTGCACAAGCTCCAGAACAAATTTCCAAGAACACTATTAGTACTTGACTGGATTAGTGGGGCAAATAATTTTTTATGTAAGGGTCGCTTCTAGCAACCATCATGGATTTAAATAATGCATGCAATAGTCATTGACTTGGAAGGAGCATTGTATGCGATGGCCTGAGATTGAAATTGGAAATTTTGTTGCCACAAATGGCAATTCAGATGGAATATTATCAACATATTATGTTCTCCAGAACATTTTGGATAAAACCTTTTAAACCTAATTAAACAAAATGATCATTATTTTAAAAAATTTTTAGGAAAGATAAATCAAACAGAGATGGGAAACAATAAAATTTAGACAAAACAAGAAAAGATATATATATCAAAAAGTTAAAGGAATATTCCACAAGATTCCAGGTGGCCAGAGATGGACACCAACATTTCAACATAACTGCCACTCTATGTGTGTGGGTATAATACCGAACTTGTTTACATTAGTAATTAAGATAACACAAAGTAGTGGGTAGGTTTGTCAAGGTACCTTCAATGTATTACATATTTCTAGTTTTCTTGAAATTGTCCAATTACAAAGGATAAGATTAAAATGAAAATAAGATGATCTTAAGATTCTGTATTATTTACATTATTCATAACAGTAATGAATAGGCATATTGTAAATGTTAAAACTAAAATGATATTAAATTTCAAATTAGCAAAAAAAACTTGGTAGAGTACCATCCAACAAAAACTCCAATATTTAACCTATTTCTTAAATTAATCTTGCAGTAGCAGCCATCTTTAATTTCTAATCAAAATAAACACCCATTGGATAAACATAATAAAGTTTTGCAGTTTTGGGTTCTATTTTTACGAAGTCCTGCAGTGACATCTATGTTTTTAGTTCCATAATTTGTAGGGAACCATCCAATAAACATTGGTTTTTTTTCCATTGATGTTCCATCAAATTTAGGAAAAGCTGTTATCAACTTCTTTCTTATAGGCTTGTGTGCTACCAAGTCCTGCTCTGGCAGCCATTTTAATTTATGACACAGCTAAAAAACATGAAGCACCATCAAATGAACATTTTGACCATGTTAGGTTTAAATTAAAATCCTTGTAAAAGGTTACAGATGATGCTGACAGTAAGTAAGTAAGATTTATTTATTTAGAGTCAGATATATATATAGCTCACACCACCCTTCAAGAGAGCTAAAAAGTAAACAAATGACTGAAGACAAGTGATTGCAATCCTGATGTTTTTTTCTTGTTAATTCAATTAAAAAAATTTAATTAAATTAATTGTAGTTTTTAATTACACCAATCCCTTCTACTACAAATTTTTTTTATTAAATTGATTTTCCTGTCATGTAGTTCTGACAAACATGTATCTGTATCTGTTGTACTAATGTATCTGTTGGTCATAAATTAGTTTACAAATATTAAAACAATCTATTTATATCTGAGTTAATCCTCAGAAGCCAATTAAATCCTTATTTTGAACTTGAGGAGCTTAACTTGAAACCAGACCTAATTAAAAACCTAGTTTAAACAATTCAATGTATTCTATCTGTGTTAAGCTAGTTGTAAAATTAAGTCAACACGATATCTCAAATTTAACATAAAAAAACTATATCTTGCTGCAACTTATCTTCCCACCTGCCTTCCAACATATCAACTTGACTATAAAAAAAAATATCTACAAACCAATTCCTTGCTCATTCACTGTCACTTTTTCATCATGTTCTCTTGCTATTAATTTCTTCTTTTTCTTTTCATTCTCTTTGTCGATCATGGACAGAAAATCATATCCTCTCTTTGTTGGCTTCCAATCTCCTTTTTCTAGAACCTCTATAAAAACATAAATTACTTTCAAACTTAATACTGCAATTTATGTCTTACAGATTGAAATTAAAACTTAATAAGTAGTTTTAAATTCTCAAAAGTTAGAAATCCAACACCAGAAATAATTAATAGGGAAAAAAGATATGTATATACTGAATAAGACCAAATATTGTTGACATATGTATATAACTAAATAACTTATAAAGTAATTTAATAACAGGAACTGGAAAGAAATATTTCAGTCACTCAACTATGAAAATGAGGTCAAGGGTCATTTGTCAGACTGTTCTTTTAATATTCATTTATATTTCAGAGAAACAGACATAATAAAAAATGTCAATTTTGTGTATGCAATTTATAAATACTAATAGAACTATAATTCGTAGTCTCCCACTTTTTAACTGTTCAAATATATACAGACAAAAGAACTTAATAATATAGCTCTGCTTGTTCTGTTTATTTACAACATCTCTGATATTTTTTATATAAATTTCATTAACATATATTTACAAGAGCCCTTACAAGATAATTTTACAATTCCTATGGGCATAAATCCCACCAAATTATCAACAGGTTTTAATTTTTTGAACATGTATAAGAAAAGATTAAAATTTAAAATTTTTCATAAAAATGTGACAAGCAATATAGGTATGAGAGCACTAACAGTACTATTTTCTATATAATTTACATTTCCAAAGGATCCTAACTCCCACAAAAACCATTGAATGCTGCAGATTATTAACTATTATATGTTATATAAAGCATTTAATTAAAATTTCTTAAAGATCTGTCCAATCTGTAGCCTTAAAAGACCTTACAAATGGGATGGAAGCTTGGGGCTATGGATTAACACAGGACAAGCATTTCCATGTCCTCTACTCCATGTTGTGGACGAGAACAATTAAGGAAGTAATAATGACAATTATGTATACAAACTTGATGGAGTTATTTTCTCTGAAATAATATCAGTAAGCCATTTTGATACTGTCTCCTCTGTAGGATAGTCATCTTTGTTATTAAAAACAGTTCCCTAAAACAGAAAATATAAAAACAAAAACTTTAGTAAGAATTAGTGATTATCAATAAAACTTGTGAATTCACAACAACATGATATTTCTACTGGTAAGTACATAACACTGCACACTTTATACTGCTAAAATTTATAATACCGTAAGCAGCTCCTAGATACTGTGATATCACCTGAAAATGTTTTGGAGATCAAATTCACTCGATATTTTCACCAAGTGACATGTTAAACATTAATTATCTATTATCTGTATTTTGAGCACACTTTGTTCATCATTGATGAATGGGTAATAGCAAGCATACTGTAAAATAAATGGTTTCTACCAAGGCTTCTGCTTGAAGTTAGACAACTTAGTCATGGTAATGGCCATATTACTCTTAAAGGATGACATGAACTTAGATACAACAAATCATTATTAGAATAGCTTATTACTCAACTACTGGTCTAAAAAACCTGCAGCCATATTCCCTTAAAATCATAAATTTACACTTACGTGTAAAGATAACATAGTCGTAACTTTACGTTTACGTCTACGATTGTTCATATTCTGGAAAGTAATCGCAGTTTTGCACGTAAAATAGCTATCATAAATCTTACATTTTGCACTTAGAGTTATCACAAATGCTCAGTTAATTCTTTCACTTTGGAAGTAAACACATTGAAAGAGAAATAACCTCAAAGTACTTAAAATATAACAATTTTGTAATTGCATAACCTCACAAAGCATTAAACTGGTGGAAGGAAAAACGGTATTATATATTGGCTAAAGTGATATGCAAAAAAATAATAAATAAATAAATAAATAAATAAATAAATAAATAAAATCATGAAATTCCTTGGTGTGTTGCTTAATTTTGAATAGGTGTTTTGAAAAGTAATCTGTTAATTTACCCAACGTGGAACACCTTTTAAGGTTATGTTCCTTCAGTGTAGCAATTAACGAGTAGTTTCGTGTTATAATAATGTAATAAATAACATAAAACCATTTTAACACAAATAAAACAGTATGATGTAAAATCACAAATCATACAGAAAAGGTTTAATTTCCGGAACATTTTTTCATTAATTTGGTTGTTGTTTCTTTCTTTTGAAATTATAAATTTTTGTGAGAGTTATTCCCCTTGGGTAACATATTTTTCAAAATATTTGCAAATTTTGCATGTTTTTCCTTCGTTTTATGTCCCGTGCAACAAAATCAATGATGCTAAGTAGTGAATGCCTTAAAAAACGATTTCTCTTTCCAAAATTACGAGGTAAGATAAGACTTACGAGCGATCAGGAGCAGACGTAAGTTTACAAGCGATATTACACGTAACTTACAACTACGAATCTTTGTGAATATTAAAACTGTCGTAACCTTATGTTACGTCTGCATTTACGTCTACGTTTTTTTGAGAATATACTTTCCGAATACTGATGGAAGATCTGGCAGAAAGTATGAGTTATGTTAAATGTAAACACCAGACTAAATCTTCATAGATCATATATTAAATAAACACTGCTGATGATAATCAGTGTTTAAACATGTAAATTTGCACTCTAGAGCTTAATGGTACTTCTTATAAGGAGGAGATAGTAGTTTGTAATTGTAGAATCTCAGCTGCAAAATGGTGGAAGATGGAGTCTTTCTAACAAAAACAAACCTGGTTCAAATAATATACACATTTAATATTAACTTTAGCATGTATATAAATACATGGCCAAAACAATAGACTGACAATGTGTTTTAATGCAGTAGAGAATTGTCATAGTCACCTTCTGGTTAAACATGAAAAAAATTCAGAATGTCTTTTTATACCAAAATCTGACGTTTTATCTTAAAAGTTGATGATTCTGTTAAAAAGTTTAAGACTAAAGAACCAAAGAAACCTATACATTGATACTACAACAGGTGCCATGGAAACATTGTAACTGTGCCTGAATGGGAGGTAACTCACATTTTTGAGACTGACATATGAGATAGCTGGTACCCTATTGTCCTTGTCATACTCATTAAGAACTGTTCTTCCTGTTGTCATTGGTTCAGCCCTGAAAACAGATTGATACAATGTAAAATTTAAGATAAAAAAGTTTTGACATGTAAGAAATAAGCAGCTGTTTTTACAAGACAATCAATAACTGAAAAGCAGGCAAGTTAATTTCTGCTAAATTTCACTATACAAAATGTTGATGTATTTTGGTGAGGATTTTTTGTGTGTCAAATAAAAACTGCTTACCAGGTATGGTCCAGCTTACACTCCTTTCGTAGATCCAAAAATGTGCAAATTTAATTCAACAATTATTTTACACAGTTATTTAGCGTTTTGAAATCCGGTGGATTTTTCATTTTGATAGAGCAATTTTATATAGTAAAGATTGACCTAAATTACAATGGAAGTGTTGGTTTGGAAGATTTCATTGTTGTCTGTTCGAAATCCTTCAGGTAATATCTTCTGCTGTTAAGGCAGAAAAAGTCTTGCTGTTTGTCCAAATACCACTGAATGTTACAAAAGCAGACAATCTTTTTGAAAACAATGCTAGATACCTTTAGAAACTCAAATGGCTGACTTCCTACGTAAAATTCCCATAGCAAATGTCAAGGACGATATTGGACATGTCAACAACAAAGAAATAACATAAAATATGGAACTGTTATCATGTAGAATTGTTTTAAATTGGATTTTAACACTACAAAGGTACAATATGGAATAATAAAAAATGCAAGCAAAACACTGAATGCAAGGGGTTGTAACTTTAGTTAAATTGTTTTTTTCTTTTCCGTCATTTGCTTTAATAAAAAATATGAGAGAATGTTGTAAGTGAACAATCTTGCAGATATATTTAATGTGAATAAGGCTGTATATTATAGTCTTTATTATTGAAGGATTGTTTTCAATTTGTGGTTCGATTATTGGATGTAGATGACTTTGGAAAGGTGTACACTTGTACAACATAAACCCATCCAGTCCTCTAAATCCAATAATCTAACCAACAATTGAAAACAATCCTGATATTTTAAATTCAATATTATGAAGAGAAAACAAGTGTGGACTGTGAGGTAATGCTCAGTAGTGATACCCCTGCTTTCACAAATTTTGCATGTATGTCAACTAGTGTAAAAATCTAAGTATTCGGTTAAACAGGAAGTAGATGACCAAGTAGCATAAAATTGCTATACACCATATTTGTACTATAGGATAGAGTATTATGCAAAATATCAGGCATCTGCACTTATAGTTGCTTAGAAAACTGTGGCAGAAATTTTTGTTACGGATGAACAGACAGACGAATTAACAGACAAGGATAAAACAGTATGCCCCCTATTGTTTTGAAGCAAGGATATAATATCAAAAATAATATTTAGCGTCATCAAACAATACCTGCAATTCACAATTTTTAGTTCGTCACTTTTTGTTTGCAAAAGAATACATATATAGTCAATGTCATCTATACTTATCAACAATCTGTGACATGCTGTTACCAAGTTATATTATATGTAATGGATATTTGCTCAGCAATTGAGTATTTAAAAAAAATAAAAATATTATTATTAAACTGCATTTACTGAAAATTGTTTATATTCAGTCATGATTTAATATTCCCATAAATTTGTACATTGCATGTTTCATGCCAGTAGGTTATGGCAGTGTTTACTGTCCATTCTAACATGTTTTCTGTGAATTGTTTTCATTAATAGGATAAATGAGATCGATATATTGATGTTATGATGTTTTTTCGTCTGTAAATGGCAGATTGCTGATACAGATGACCCAGTACAGATGAGCACATGTGCACACATCTGTACTTTTGTGCGTTATCCAATCAAAATGCATAAACCGATAATGTTGTTACTGTAATATCGCAACATTGTTGTTTGACGTTTTTGTGTTGGGTGTTCTGATTGGATGTCAGAGGCAATGGGGACAAACAAAATATCATGATGTGAAGGTGTTGGTTTACAGGTACTTTCATGTGCTTTTGGTAAAGCCCTTGTGATCATCCACTCATGATATAAGTCTTTTTGCTTGTTCGGCTGACACATAAAATTCTATCACTCATGGTGAAAGATCACCAGCTCTTCCACATAAACCTATGTAAGAACCTTTATTTCTCTTGATGTATATTTAAATGACAAGAGAAATTTAATTACCTCATTGAATACAGATGATATTGCTAGGAAAATATATATGTTCTGAATTGTTATATGTTCCTAAGAATCAGGAAAACTGGGATATTTATGACATCTTTAAAGCTAATATTGCTAATTACAAACAAACTAGCTGATCATACAGCCATTATGGGATACAACTATTTGAACTGCTAAACTTACTTCATCCATACAAATTGTATGTTGGGAAATTTAGCAGATAAAACAACATCTTCTAAAACTTTTTTGACTCTGGCTGACTCTTGGTAGCTGTCTAAAAATAGTATCACCAATGGCTTCCCTTGTCGGTACAGCATGGGAAACCATTCCACAGTTAATTCAGGCTGAAATACATGATACATCATTTTAATCGTTGATTACAGAAAGAGTCAAGTCAATGAAGGCAGCATAATGATCCAACTGACAAAAATCAAAAACTACAAATTGGATTGTGATGAAAATTGAACTTGACCTTCATGTTACAGTACTTATCAGCTGTGCAAAGTTTAAACAAAATCTTTTGATGTGTCTTTAAGTTATCATCTTAAAAACCACCTAGGCACAGACAGACAGATGTACAGTGATATCCATATGGTCACCAAGCTGCAAAACTAATTGTTTTGGGTTTTAATACTATCAATGTTTCAGCAATACTGCAACAACCAGTAAGCTGACAAAAAATGAAAAAAACAATTAAGGAAGAAATGAGTCAACTTTATCTTAATGTATCACAGCCCTGCATATAATAACAAGTGCCTAAGTGCTACAAAATACCTGCGTTGAACAATTGCCATTTTTTGTATAAATGAAGGGTCAAACACTGAAGTGGCTGAAGCAATTTGGCTAGTTATCAATCTTGATCGAGACATATAATGCCCATAAACATTTTCCCCGAGTTTCATGAAGATCAGACGACAACTGTTTGAGTTAGAGAGCGAACTAGGCCAATTTGCCATTTTTTTATAAACAAGTGTGGACACAGAAAAATGTATCGCCTGCATTCCGCAGTAAAAAATAACGTAAATAGCATTAAATTGTTAAAAATATACAATGCATGGTTACAGAGAAACAGACCTTATCCAAAAACTTTAACTTACTAGTAGTCACTTGACCGTGAAATTCAGGTCATGGTCAGTTGAAACCTACGAGACAATCATGTCCTTATCATAAGCAACCTATATAAAAAATACTGTCATCCTAACATGCATGGTTACTGATGAACTGCCCTAATCCAAAAACTTTAACATAATGGCTGGACAGTAAAAATGAGGTCAAGGTCAGGTGACACCTGCCAGACAGTCATGTATCCCTCAGCAGGAACCTGAATACCAAATATTGTCATCCTACCATGTGTGGTTACAGAGGAGCTGTCTTAATACAAAAACTTTTACATAGTCGCTGGACTGTGTAATTGAGGTCAAGGTTGGGTGTCACCTACCAGTCATGTACTCTTCACCAGCAACCTATATAACAAAAATTGTCACCCTACTACTAGTATGCATAGTTATAGAGGAACTGCCCTGATACAAAAACTTTAATGTAGTGGCTGGACCGTGAAATTGAGGTCAAGGTCAGGTGACTACTACCAGACTGTCAAGTACTATTCATCAGCAACCTATATACCAAATATAGTCATTCTAACATGTGTGGTTACAGAGGAACTGCCGTAACCCAAAAAGTTTAACGTAGTCGCTCGACCATGAAACTGAGGTCAAGGTCAGGTGACTGACTTCATGTACTAATAATAAGCTACCACTGGACCAAATTTGATAGACCTAAGGCTTAGGCTTACAAAGATATGAAGCAAGATGTCCAAATGTTTTTTAATCGCCACTGTCACCACTGGATTCCTATTCATATGTCTCGCCTCCGGTGACTATCGTCAAAGGCAAGACAATAACTCTGAAGTGGCTGGTTTTCTAACTTGGCCGAAATAATATGCCCATGAACATTTTCCCCCGAGTTTCATGCAGATTGGACAACAACTGTTTGAGTTGGCAAGCGGACATCACTGCGGATGCCGCCTGCCATGGATGTTAATACAACCCGTTTTCGACGGCTGTATAAAAATTTGGGTGGTAATAACCTACAGTGTAGAGTAAGATTCATCAACTATTACATGGATATCTAAAATGGCCCAACTGCTCAGGAAGAAAACTGCGACTAACAGACATGTATGTTTGTTTGCATAAGGTTTGACACTATATAAGAAATTTTATCATAAATATAATGTCAGTTGGTTTTGAGTGGAACTTTGGTGAAGGTAGCAGGATTCATTCGTAATAACCCCTGACCTGCAGCAAACAGCAACCATGGCTTAGCATTAATACCAACCATTGATGGTATACTGGCTTTCTTTATGAATTCTTTCAACTTCTCCACATCCATGTCTCCAGTGTACACTACATGTGGTTTCAGAATATCAGATCTTCTTAACACTACTATGGAGGGCACCTTAAATTTAAAGTCTGGTCTGCAAAAGTTTAAAATAGTCATTGTAATAAAAGCATGATTATATATAAAAATGTTTTCCTAAAATAACCTATATAATAATAAAGTCTTAATTTAATCTTGGAATAAATGCTACTACTAGTGTAATTTACTTATTTTCAAGGCCTGCTATCAAATGTCATTAGTTGTAAAAATGGTTAATTTAAAACTCACATTTTATTTGCAACTCCATCTTTGTTATATGCAAAAGTAATCTCATCTTCTAGGTGACTAGCTACTGTTTCAAACACCATCATTTCTGAAAACAAAGAAAATTTCCACTGAAAATTAAGAGCTCCCTATTTGTTAAAGAAATATAATTAAAGAGTATAAAGAGTATAATGAGATATCCTCTTCTTTGACCATGTGTTTCATGTTTGATTAACTTGTAACACATATTAAATACACTCTAGTTGCATCTTACATTCAAGGAACATTTGTTTTAAAGCATAAAGGTGCTTTCAGTAAACGTAACAACATTTGTGAACAACATGGCTTATGCATAAAATTAAAAAGATTTTATACAAACAAATCAAATATTTTATTAATTCTTTTTATTTAAACACACTTAAGTCAATCTATACTGCATTACTTTTTATTTATCTTGTGATTATTGTCTGTTTAAACACATATTATTAGAATCTGTTTTGATAACCAACCTTTGTCATGTGACTTGTCCAACAATGCCATGACAACAGTTTCTGTTACAACTGGATCCCCATTAGGCAATACTCCATTCATCAAGTCCATAACACCAGCTGGATCTTTTAAATTCAGAGGGTTAGTCTGGTTTAATCTAAAAATAATAGAAATTTAAAGCATTTAGCATAAAGCATTAAATAAAGTCTTACAATAATCAGTTTAATTCCAATTAAATATCAAACATGTGATAAACATAAACAAAAATCCAACTATTGTTAAAACTTTTGATATTTTAACCTTTACCTCATAATTTTCACTCTAAAGCTGAAATTTTAGTGTGATGTGATCATTGATTGCATTCTAAATATTATTGTTCTGTTTGTCCCATGAAATCAATGAAAACTGGTATCCAATGAATGAATCCAAGTTCCAATAAATAAAAACTGGTATCAAATGAATGAACTAAGTACCAGTATACAACAAAGGTGGACACAGAAAAATAGCCTGCATTCTGCATTAGTAAGGAAAAAGATAAGTTCATGAGCAACATGTAAATAGCATTATATTGTCATCATATAAAACATACAATGCATGGTTACAGAGGAACTGACCCAATTCAAAAACTTATATAATGTATTCACTTCACCATGAAATTGAGGTCAATGTCAGGTGACACCTACCAGACTGTCATGTACCTTTCATCAGCAACCTACATACCAAATATGTTCATCCAACCATGCATGGTTAATGAGAAACTGACTTCATCCAATAACTTTAATGTAGTCACTAGACAGCAAAATTTAGATCAAAGGTCAGGTAAAAGATCACCGACTGATAAGTACTCATCATAAGCTACCACTGAACCAAATTTGGTTGACCTATGGCTTAAGCTTACAAAGAATAAACCAAAATTGTAAGTGATAATGCCGCCACCAGAGTTCCGTCTCACGATAGTCGCAGGCAAGACAAAACTGGTATCCAAGAAATGAATCCAAGTACCAGTAAATGAAACACACTGCAAAAAACAAGACACCCACCACCACTCCAAATGTTTTTACAGTTGTTAGTCTGCCTGCAAGCGTTACTGCTTGTAAATATAAGTTATACTCAGTTATAGCATGTGTTGGTCAAGTTTATGCAAATCTGTGTTTAAACAAGTTGCGGGATACAATACCTTTGATTCGATATTTTAAATATTATTGAGATTGTTATTAAAAAACACATTGCTCATAAATTTCCTTTTTTTCTTATAATGATAGGACTTGGTTATCACCTGTTTGTATGGCACTGCTATATATATTTATTTGAACTGTTAAAGTGCTTGCTAGGCTCTTTATAATAACAGCATTGTGGTGTTTGGTACATCACAATTACAATATATGCATGAAAATTACCCTCAATAATAATAGTGTAAGGGGCTTCACTTGCGACCTGGTTAAGGTAGTACATCCTGTAATATTGATCATGTGATTGATCAGTATTGAGGTTGCGGGTTCCAGTCTCACTGTGGTAGGATAATTGACAACAATTGCCAAATGCAGGGGATTTTATCCAGACTTTCTACCCAATAAAAACTAGATACCATAAAATAGCTAAAAAATTTCTGAAAGTGGCATTACACAACATTCCAACAAACAATAAATAGTGCAAACGTCATATGTGTCTTTGTCGCGAATACACAAAAGGTTTAAGTAAAATAATAAAATGGACCAACAACTTACAACTTGACAGTGGTAACGACTGCTTTAGTATCCAACAATCCATTGTAATCCTTCAACATTTTTCCACTACGATACATTCTTACTGTAGGGTAAGCCATGATATTTTCTTTACTACATACATCTGTCCAATCATGACAGTTGACCCGGGTCAGAGGTCGTGCTGGGTCACTCTCTATTTCTCTGGAGGCATCAGCATAAGCATACAGAAAAGCAATGCTTTTGTCATCAACTGTAGAGATACAGGATAATATTAAATGAGAAGTCAGCTAAATGACACAAATATTGTTGTCATTATTTAATTACTTCACAGGTAGTTTTGGATTGCGCATTCCAATCTCAATGCAGACTCCAAATTTAATAGACAAGGATTGCCAGTTCTCCTACCGATATTCTGGGGTTTTCTCCAGGAACTCTGGCTTTCTCCCCTAATAACAACTGGATGCCATGATAAAGCTGAAAACTTGCTGAAAGTGTCATCAAACAACATTTAAAGATAGTTTTGAGAACTTAAAAGTAATTGTTGTATAAAATAAATCATAATGGCATTTACCTGAACAAAACAAGAATATTCATAAATCTTATGAAGCATAACTGGGTTTATTTAAAAACTAATTTTATTCAAGAAATATTTAATGTTTCTAGACATGTTCTATCATATAACCTGGTCATAAATTTAAAATATTCCTAATAATTTAATTTTAACAATAATACTTAACAATTTTATTGGTAAAAACAGCACTGACACTACAAAGTTTTTTGAATTTTAATGGCATTAGAATAGGTCATGTGACCAACACAAACTATATCATATAACCTGTGTTGCTCTTTTTGAATTGGCAAATCAGATTTCAGCTTAAAAAAGGGAAATTATTTTAATTTATGTCTTGCAATTTGATTGGTTATATAAAGTGAAGCCATTTTTCTGTATAACATCTTTGATAACATTTTATTTGGTAAGGAGGACATTTTTCATTTCAATTCTATACCTGTTTGATAATTTAAATTGTATTTAATGAAAATTATTAAAAAATTACAATTGATGGTTTTAATTTTTGAACAGTTTATAGTCTATTACCTGTTAAGGGTAAAACACATTTTTTTATAAACTACTTAACGGTTTATAAAGTTTAAACTGCCGTTATATAACAAGTTTAAAAAATAAAAACACCTTTAAATTTACATTTCCCATGTGATCGTCATAAACACTGTTGTATGTGTTATTATCTTTGTGTTGATTGATTGTTCCTAGAGATAAGACAAATTGTTTTTTGATACAGTCAACCCTCTTTACAACGACCATGTTAGTTTCCGGCCAATATTGACGTTAAACTGAATTTGCTGTTATAATGAATTTGTATTTTTGTACTTTGATTATCTCCCTTTTTAATTTGCGTCTATTGAAAATCGTTCAAGTCTGCTCAATATACAAGCTTAATCACAAAAAAATAATAAAATGCGTGTTTTCTTGCCGATATTTAATTAAAAACCCTTTCGTCTTTTTTTAACAAAATTAATTGTAAAGTTATGATTATTTACATTAGACCGATTTTCGGTAATTATCCTATTTCTGATGTGCCGCGTCAATCTTAACACACTTGTAATTAAGCCAATAATTTTCTCAAATATTTGAAGATTTAAATATTAAATAGCCTTTGACACCTTATTAATGAAGCCATATCCCGTTTTGTAACGGAAATGTCACGCAAGGTTAATTACGCAATAGCAACAGGTGTTCACCTGTGCAATTAACCGTTAGAAAAATTAATTCTCTGGACAAAGATAACCTTTCACAGGTAAATCTTGATAATTTGTCGTTGTAACGAATTATTTTATGCTAGCTTTGGTATATTTGTTACCGACAGACGAAGTCGGAGTCGGAAACCGAATATGTCGTTGTATCGAGCATAAACAACACGTGGACACGTTTGTTCCCACTGAAATCCTGTCGGATGTCGAATATTCCGTTAAATCGAATGTCGTTGTAACGAGGGTTCACTGTACAAACATATTGGTGACCTTTACAGCAATTGGCTGTGTGCAAGTATTGTATGTACTACGCCTTATCCAAGTTAATATATTTAAACACACCTCTGGGGAATAGTATGTATCCAAGGGTGACTACGGTAGACGGACTTTTGGACAAAAATACAACCAAGTACAGAATGTCATACCCAAATTTTTTTTGCTGAATTTAAAATTTGATTCTGAAGCTTATTCTTGTCTGATTCAAGGTTGCTATTTACCTTTTCCAGATTTTTAAATTAAATTAACTTTCCTACAAATCAAACCAAAAAATTGATACAAAACTTCTGTCTGACAAAGATGGCAATAAGGACGAATGCTTTCAACATGGGGCCTCAGTGGCCGAGTGGTTAAGGTTGTTCATCTACTATTGATCATGTGGTCTGGCAACACCGAGATTGCAGGTTTGATTCTCAGTGTGGGCAGGATGAACTCGACTCCAATCTTAATTGACAAGGATTGCCAGTTTTCCTACCGCAGGTCTGGGGTTTTCTCAGGAGCTCTGGGTTCTTCCGACAATACAAACTGGACACCATGATATAGCTGAAAAATTGCTGAAAATGGCATTAAGCATCATTCAAACAAAAGCTTTTAACATACTTACAAGGCAAGTAGAATAAAACAAAGACCAGATCTTTATTTTTAATTGTAGCAGGGAAAGTCTGATCTGTAAGAGCATCAATAAGGTCAACCTGGGGAGGTTTTCTTCTGGACTGGAAAACAGCTTCAGCAACTTCATCATCTTGTGTTTCAACTAGTGACAACAAAATTATTATTTTAACTTACTTAATTATTATAAAATTACATCTCATAGAAAACCTAAAAAATATAATTTCGTAACACTGTATTCACCAAATTAAAAATAAGAATATAAAACTATTCCTTATTATAGTCTAATTACATACATTTGTTATAAGTGAAATATTGTTATATTAGAGTTTTACATTAATACTGGGTCAATTAAGCTTAACCCTTACGGAAATTATTAGTACTTCAAGTATACTTCAAGTATACTTGCAAGTATAACTAAAGTATAACTCAGAAGTATACTTTAAGTATACTTCAAGTATTTTGATTTTATATGCAAATTAGTTAGCCAAGTATACTTCAACCAAGTATACTTGGCTAATACTTAGACCTTTATACTTGAAGTATACTTTAGTTATACTTTAAGTATACTTAGAGAATACTAAGGTTTTATACTTGCAGTATACTTGAAGTATACTTTAGTTATACTTGAAATATACTTAAGTTTTATACTTACAGTATACTTGAAGTATACTTAAAGTATACTTCAAGTATACTTAAAGTACACTTGAAGTATTATGTTCAGGTTCCTGACTTAACTGTATTAGTTGTCTGATTGGTCCATCACTGGGGTATTTTCTGGCCTAAAACACTAAAAATTAAGTAAATATTTATTCAAATAACATTAAATACAAAAATGTCTTAAAACTCCAACAAAACACTGACATGATTAAGGAGTTCATTTTTTTCTCTGTTTTCTTTATGTTCTTTGCCAATGTGCTGGAAAGAAAAATAAAAGTTGTGGATGCGACTGATTAATAAACAAATGTGGCCTCTACAAGTATGTCTCACCTGTTAGCACCACTGTGAAACTCATTCACAGTCTATCTAGGCCTTTAGTAGACTACAACCCCAAAAAAGACTTAACTTAACAGAGGCATTGAAGAGTGAAAACCCCAAGCTATCTGGTACTAGTAGTATTTATTTCAATTTTTGAATGCCCCCGCGACAACATGTCGGGGGGGGGGGGGGGGGGGGACAACTACTTCCTGTTTGCCACTGGGCCAAAATGAAAATGTGTTAACATGAGTATGAAAATTTCCCTCAAGCTTTTCTCAGAAACCGTACATTAGTAATTTGAAATTTGGCAGGGTGGTTAAGTATCACAAGGTGTACATCCTAAGCGACTTTCAGACCTGTTGGACAACTACATCCTGTTTGGGACTTCCTTTAGCGGGAGCATCCGTGTCCCATGGACACATTATTCAATTTTTTTTATATCCCCTGTATAATTTTTATCATTGTGGTTCCCTTCATCTGGGATTACATTTGTTTCCAAATATAACTCATTTATAAGTCCATAACTCTACATCAAACAGGAAGTAGATACTGAACACATATAGTACATGTATATAGATTTTATCGAAAACAGTGGTACATTAATTAGCATTGACTCACAGATTTCTTGATTAACTTGTGTCACTAGCAATGAAAACAGGTCTAGTTACTGTGTATAAATACATTGTACTTTCATTTTGTCTCGCCAGAGACGAAAAGTCATTAAAGACGAGACATAGGTATTACTTTCTAGTGACAGCATAAACTTTTATAGGACAAAGCTACATGCCAAATATCAAGAGGCTGCGGCATGAAGTTGCCCAGAAAACTGTGACGAAAGTTATTGTGATGCCACAGGACAAAGCATATAGCTAGAGTGACACTTATGTCTCTTTGCAACATGTTGCAGGCAACATAAAAATCATGCAAAGACTAATGTCTTACCTGCTACTTTTTGGCATTGATGACAGTTTAATTGTTAATCTCAAATCGCTGCACTTCCCATTAATGGCTTAACAAACATTATTTCTGTAGTATTGGGATACAATAAAAGGCAATATTCTGAAATAAAAAAGAAAATATTTGAAAATTAAAGCTTGTTTTTTGCCTACAATGTCCCTTTATATCTATAAGGACAAATAAAAAGGTATGTGTGTTTCCTGGAAAAAAATAGGGTAGGTAGGTAGGCATTTATTTTTATTTTTAATTTTATTTTACCTTAAGTGAACAGGGCATAGGTTTCAAGTTTAATGGTGCCTAAGCAAAAATGGCAATAAAAATTGATTGGTCAATACAGAAGTTCAACCTGAGATGACCTGTAATGGGATGTTGTTAGATCTTCAAAACGACAATAACAAAAAGGGGGGAGCTTGTGAAAGATTTAATTTTAATTAATATTGGTTTTTGTGTGTGTGTTGGTTCTTGTCTGTTTCGTTTCAAACTGGTAGATTATTAAAATTTGAGAGTTAAATGGCATTAGAAACATAAAGGTAGGGTTTTTCATGTAGATTATTAAATTCTGAACAGAAATAATTACAAACCCGTGTAGATATGGGTAAAGTAATATTTTTTTTTTTAAAGTTGGTGGGTATAGACTCTGTTTTTTCCCTTCTCGCACACAATAACAAATTCGAAAGTGCAAATAAATCTATTTTTACAAGCCCCTGTGGTTATTGTAGCTTCCGGACATTGACTATAGTGATAAAGTTAATATAAATTTATGTACAATTGATTTCCTGTAATTATCTTAGAACCATGTACCTACCACTTGTTTTATGTTCCCATTTATGCTGGCAGAAATCAGTTCGTGCATGTTGAAATGCAATCTTCACAACATTGTTTACGGCTTTTGTACAGTCACTCCACAACACTGCATTCCCATTAAATTAAAAGGATATCGTAAAATGACTTATCTGTAAAATATTAATTGACCACAAAGTATCATTTTCTAATAAATCGTAACCTTCTTTGTTACACAAAATCATAGCTTTGCCTTTCTCTATTCAAATATAACATTAAAAAATAGACACGCATGTTATAACCATCGCCATCGGTTCTAAAATTAAATTGCGAGATAAGCAGTTAAGTAAAAGATGGACGCATGAAAAGATGTATGAACTACTTCGCTAATCATTACTTACCGTCATATTTGATGAAATTCTTTAAATTGCCGCTCCAAAGCCAGGAAACAAATTTTGAATTCTGTGACGTAGCGGAAATGGAAGTCGTATGGATAAAACAAAGTTGTCACCGGAAAGACATCAAATATCCGGAAATTACCGCATACATAAATGAAAAAAATTAAGTTCAAAGATTCCATGATGTTCATGTTTAATTTGATTAAAGTTCTACATTCCATGATAGTTTCAATGTGTTAAAATTTCTAAGTCCATTTCCATGCCATATCATTTTCCTTTTCCATGGAATTGAATAAAATTTTTTCTTTGGTTTAATAACTTTCCATGGAAAATTATTCATTTCAACATGGAAAAACCTATTATCATGGAAACTCTAGGGATGGGTTACATTGATATGTATAATAATGTTGGATAATATCATTTGTTAATGTTATGTTGGCAAAAAACTGCAAAAAACATTATTTTAATTAAAAAAAACATTGAATTTTAATTTATTTGGACTTATAAATTTTCTGTAAGATGCATTCCTCTGTCAAACTCCTGAAAAAGTCTAAGTCCAAATAAATTCTTCAAGTATAACTTTTACATAAAATGTTTGATAATATCCATTTGAAGTATACTTCTTGTATACTTGAGTTATACTTTGCTATTACAAGGATGCAAAGTATAACACAAGTATAACTAGCAAATACTCCAAGTATACTTGGCTAATACTTTAAGTATACTTCAGGTTTCAAGTATAACAGATATACTTAAAGTATACTTGAAGTATACTTGCCTTATACTTTAAGTATACTTGGTGCAAGGCAATTCCGTAAGGGAAAGGCTGAACATTCTTTAATTAACTTCAGTCACATATTGACATAATTTGATAACTGCTCACCATGTAAGGAAGATGAAACACAGAAAATACACAGGGAGAGCAAAAAGTAACATGAACTTGTTTGACAGTGTATGTTGTGTAACTAATACAGCAAAGAAATCTTTGTACCAAGCATAAAGCTCCATTTTTATTGATATTAGCCCTCTCACCTCTACTATTGTACAGCCTAATGGTATAGTTGGAATATATACACAAAATAATTCAAAACTTATTCTGAAACGTTTAATTTATTCGACCAAATGATTGGAATCTTAAGTCTAAAACTTCAGAATTAATGACTAACATAATTGCTGCAATGCATTTCAAACTTTCTAAACAAACACAATACTTTCAAAGCTAACCTTCTTTTATCTCCTCCTCTGTAAACTGTTCTACAGCATACTCATCATCATCATCATCATCATTATCGTGATCATCCATCATATGATGATGTGGCATTTTGCTACCCTCCACCATGGCCATGGGGTCACTGTGTGCTTCAGGATCCAACCCTTGCCGTTGGTAACTGTTAAGATTTTTCACAATAAATTGGTGCACAGGCTGAAGATTCCAATCCTTAATCTGCATTATCACAGGTTTGTCCTGTTTTGAAACACACATTTTAATGAGTTATAAACACAAATATCAAGAAGCTGATGTCATAGTAAAAATGTAAACACAACATTAATTTCATACAAGCAATAAAATAAGTATACCAATTATTAAATAAATGGCAATTCAATAATACCAATAACAGTATAATACATGTATGAATAATTTTAATACTGTTATAGAAGAATATAAAAGTTTCTTTTACTTTTAGCAAATCTGACTATCTTTTGTAGAGATTGCTATTTTCAGTAAAATTCAAATTTTGACCTAAGGTTGAATGAGAAAATTTCTTTTCAGTTAGTTTTTTTCCCATTTAAAAAAATTATTAAACCCATTTTTATCATTAAAATTTATGAACACTTCTTTATGTAACATTCAACTGCAGAGGACATATTGAATGATATTGGGGAATAAGTTTACCATAGTTTTGGTGTGGAAGGCTACAGCTGGGTAAGGTCCATTGTATCCCATCTCAGTTATGCTGGTTTTCTCCAATGCATCCCTGACAACAAAAAAACCCAAATACTGATATTTAATTAACTCAGAGGAAATGTTTTATTTTTTTTTTTTAAATATCAAATATCTTGTGTGCATATCAGTTTATTGCCATTAAACAACCAAGTACAATGTTTCAATTAGTTTGAGCAAATAAATTTGCACTATGATATGAATTAGATTACTGGTATGTAAATGTAGAATACAAGACATTTGTTGTAATCATTAACTTAGCCAGCTGTAACACTGAACTGGGGACCTCAGAGTCCTAGTGTTTAGTATAATACTGAACATGTGGTCTGTCAACACTGGGGATGCAGGTTCAAGTTTCACTTCCGGCAGGGTGCACTCTACTCCAATCTTAATTGACAAGGATTGCCAGTTTTCCTACCAAATGTCATGGGTTTTTGCCAAGTACTCAGAATTCCTCCCCAAATAAAAACTGGATCTGTAATATACTAAAAAATTGCTGAAAGTGGCATTGAACACCATTCAAACAAACAAAACATTGAACCGGGAAGGTAGGTGTTGACTGGACATTGGACTAAAAGACACACTACAAAAAGTCACAAGCCCAAAAGTCACCAGCAAAAAATTTGAAAAGCCCAAACGTCATAGGACAAAAAAGTCATAGTACAAAAAGTCCAAAGTGCAAAAGTCACAGGACAAAAAGTCATAGTACAAAAAGTACAAAGTGCAAAAGTCACAGGACAAAAAGTCATAGTACAAAAAGTCTAAAGCCTAAAAGTCTTATTTGACAACAATTTTCAAATGTGGCTTTTTGTTAACTGTGAACTTCTGCTAATGCCTTTACCTATTAACCATTGAACAATTAGTTAAACTTAGTAATTGGTTTAAATTTAATAAGGACACAAATCCTTTTACGAATTCATATTCCAAGGTTTGTCAATCTATCACAAGGATACATTCATATCAATAATAAGTAACAAGCCATGATATTCTTCTTAAATTGATTCAATGGTTTTATTATGTCTACCAAGCAGTATTTCAACTACCATGTATGATTCAGGACAAGAATACAATAACAAACAATCAATTGAGAAACAAGATAGACCAATGGGGAAGACAATTTTGACTAAAATCACAAAAGTATCAAGTGCAATTTGCTTACTCTTAATGAGATTAATAGAGGGGTCTTAAAGGTGCGGAGAACATGGCACTCTCCATGTCATGTCAGCCAAATCCTTCCATATTATGATCTAATAACCAGGAGGCATCCATTATCTGCCAGCAAGCCATGTGCTGGAGCAATTTAAATTAAGTATCTAATAACTCCAAGGTTGTAAGTAGAGTCTCATTTCATTGGTCGGTGTCAAGGCAACTAAAGATTTATTTATGTATTAACTTATTCCATGGCACCATTGGTATGTTTTATAGATCATTTTCATTGCATATTATTGGACTTGTAAGTAATAAAAAGAGTGCAGAAAAAAGAAATGAAGTTTCCATGTTCCCAATACATGTTTAAGGCATATTTTTAAGTGTCCATTGCCACTCATCTGTAACCAAATTTCCTGTGTAAACATAGGTCCAATTTACTTAAAATTCAACTGTTCACTTGTAACACTATGGTCACAATAAAAAAGGGGAGAGCAAAAGAAAAATTCAATTTTAATTAGATTGAAGTAGGTTATTACATTCTCTGAAAGGATGAGCTCTTCAACATTGCTAGCTGTCTAGCACTTTTATCTTACTCTTGTTACCTCCCCTAAAATAAATTGGACATCATGATAAACAGTAAACCATGAAATTTTAAAATGAGGCAACTTTTAACTAAGTTTGTGCTCACTCTACACATGCTACAAATATTCCCAAACAAACAGTTTTGAGCTAAATAATGCAAACCAGACTCACATCTATTTCAGGAATTAGACAGGCAAAAACTGTTGACAGCAAAAATAACTACATTTACAGTAGCTATAAATTTTATGAACTACTGGTAAAGATGTAAAGTTTCAAAAACAAGGTGTGCTGACTATAAAATACTTACGTATCAAGAGCAATCACTCCAACGAGAGAGTAGAATGCATCCGAAGTGTCCCTGGCAGCATCGAGAGCTTGGTCCTTTGAGAGTTTGTCATACATGAAGTACACCACAGGCATACCTTTATCTTGGTAATATGGAATATCTATTCCATCTGATGGCATCATAAACTAAAAGATAGCAAATAGCAGTTAAACAAAAAAAATTTCATGAAGAACAATGAACAGAATGCCTGTCCCCACCCCTCAAGGACATAAAATGGTGTGTAATGTCAATCAAATGCTGATTGCCCAAAAAGAAATGACTGCATATCAGTATTTATTGAGTTTCGCCAGAAGTCAAAATTTATTTAAGTATCTCAAAGTATATTTCTTAATAATATTTTCTGCATGTGACTAACAATAATAATCTTTTGTCAGCATCTGAGTCCACATCAATTACCAAAAGTGAGTACTTAATATCAACACTGTCTCAAATTGTTGTAAAAAACTAATTGTGTTAGTAATTATTTTATTACACTACCTGGGTTAGCTTGGCCAGTGCAGTGTGTGAACTCTAAACAGTGGTCCTCAAGTTCAAGCCAATAACACCCAGGTATTAAACATTTCAACCATAACTTTGGTTACTGAAACAACACTATATCTACCACCTATAGCTTGTGCGAACGTGCCACCTGACTAAATCTTACATATGTGATAACAAATGTGGTAATTCTTAATTGTAGTCACAACTTTTACAAACAAAAGCTTATGCACCAATAATTAATTAGTATATACCTACCACACTAGGATATGTCAGGATCTTAACGAAGGCAGCTAAGTTGGCCAAGTCATGTCTCTGATTGTATCTCCAATGAGGACACTTTATCTCCTTGTATTTCCATTTCTTACATCTTAACACCCATATTGCCTTCTCAGATTTTTCTACGTTAAATGCAGGTTCACTTAAATGATAATATTTAATTCTTAAATTGAAGTAGCTGATCAAATATTTTAATTGTTTTCAGGTATTGCTCAAACGAGTGATCTTGAATGTTTCTCCTATTAACAAAAATAGGAGACATGCTCACATATTTAAGAAGCAGGAATTTTCTTGTGTTTTTTAAGTTTGTTCAGAATGTAAATAACATACTAATAGTCATTTTAAATTTGTTTTAACTCCAATCATCACAAGATAAAAGAACAACAAAATAGTCCTGCAAAATAATGTTCATTGTACCTAAATATTTCCTTTGATCAGAAAAAATATAGAAATGTGTAGAGGACCTCATATATATAATTTGTATTAAGTTACAAACACTGGAATTAGAACAAAGAGATTTATTTTAATTTCACCAAATGCGATGAAGCCAAATTTTTTTGCAATCTTGTTAAAATTAGGAATATTCATGGAAGGCTTTGGTTCAGGTTTACCCAGTTGTTGGACAAGATCAATATACTTAATGTTTGTTGGTGTAAGAATATAAAGATGGCTGACAAAGACTAATGGCAATGGCTGAAAGACACCTGAGCTAAACAATTACAGAAGGTCAGTCCTATACAGAGAGTGCTTATGTTTTATATTTTTCCAAGGATTACATTAGCATACTTAAGATCTTCAACTGCAAAACAATTACAGAAGGTCAGTCCTATACAGAGAGTGCTTATGTTTATTTTTTTTCAAACATTATAACATACTTAAGATCTTCGACAGCCTTCTTGTTTGTACAGACAGCAAACTTAAACTTGTCTTGGTAAGCAAACGCTACTTCCATGAATATCCTGTGATCTGAAAAAAACAGAATGGACACAAAATTTTTTTTAAGCAGTGCAAATGTACTAGTTTCTAAATAAATTATGTTTTGCCAAGTTAAGTGATTTTCCTAAGTGTACGTCATTATCAAGTTATCATCTTGAAACCAAAGATGGACAAACAGACAAACATTCACATCCATATGGAGGGTATCAAATAATATCACACTTTGTGAGGTATAAAAAAACAATAGAGATTCCAGAAATGCTTAAACCTGTTACATACACTATATACATGTACTCTTACTTTACTATGTCATATTGGTGTGCAAAAATAAATTTCATTACTTTTTATCATTTCTTGGCAATTTTCTTCAGATGACAAAATTTGATTTTATAAAATGTATACATTTGTTTGGAGAAAGATATTTAAAACAAGATAATGGCATGCCTATTTATTTCATTTTGTAACAATGTGACAATAACCATTCAATCTGATCTTAATACGTAACTGCAATGAAACCTTAGTTTTATTACCAATTGTCACTAAATCCCTTGGGGTATGTTTGGACAAGTTAGTCAGTTTGAGATATACAGATCAATTACCTAGGCTTTGTATCTCTGGTATGTACATTTAGTTCCAGACAGTCAAAATTTAAATAATCAAAACTTGAAAAAAATATATACATCAGGGGTCACCACACTCTAAAAAAGTAGGGAGAAGTGACTTTTCCCTGGCAGCCAAACAGGGAGAAGTCAGGCCCTGATAGGGAGACTTCAGGAGACAATAGGGAGAAGTCAGGGGGACCGTACACATAACTATATTCGCAGTAGTTACATACATTTTTCATTATTTACATCCATTTCCAGGATTGTTTCTCTTGTGTTTTAAAACCATAACACACTTAGATTCAGTTTTTTTTTTCTTTCTTTTTCATTATTATTCATGGTATTCAATATCAAACAGCACATAACCTTTATCATTAATCAAAGTTGTACTGATCCATATTGCTTCATGGGACACCCATCTACAGAACTTATCATGATGTCAATAATTACTATACATCTTTATTCTTTCAAGTGAAGCTCAAATACTTATCAAAGAAAATTGTTAAAGTACAATACTCTTTGAAAGAACTGAAGTTTGAAACCAATTTAAAGTGTTTGTTTATCAAAAATATTACGATTTTTCATTATGGGCCGTTGTACATTACTTTTCTTTGTTGTTCACTTCCGGTAATTAGTCACATCCGGTAAATAAACAAATGGCGCGTAATACATTTGAAAGACGTAAATCGTTTGAAAATATGTTAAATACGCATATTGTTTGCCGGTTTTTTTTGGAATTACACATTTACTGATAAATTGGTAGTCAGGGTGAAGTATTTGGACCAGATTTACAAGTATCTTATGTAAACCATCGGGCGACTTGAGGGAAATGACAGGGCGACTTCGACTTCGCTTTTGAGGCGCCTTAGGGCGACTTCAGGTCCTAGTAGGGCGACTTTGTCGCCCACTTCGCCCAGTGTGGTGAGCCCTGATACATGTAATATTATACAATTACATACTTTGATATGAGGTTGCTATGGGATTTTTCAAAAACAGAAAATGCTCTTTTCATTGAGCTACAAGGTGAGGTAAATATTACATTTTCTCTGGTTGAGAAATCTGAATAGCAACCTATATCAAAGTTAATATTTGTATAATATTCACAGAGATGCAGGGTGAGGTGAAATTTTCTTTTGGGGGTTGAGAAATTGTTATAGCTACCACAAATAAAAGTCAGTTATTGTTTTATAACAAGAAAAAAAAACCAACATACCCTCATCAATCATAGCAAATCTATTAGCAGCAGACAAAATTTCAAGGGTGTTAGAATCAAATATCTGGACAGATTCCATGCTTAAAAGAAAGACAATATAACCTCTGGTCTAGTGATCAGCTTCTGGGGAATTGCATTTAAAAACTATCTTGTGTACAGCTTCTACCTACAATGTTCTATATATTTCTGATAAGTAAACAAACATGGACCAGCACTAAGTCGTACTAAGTAAACCCCCACTCGACCATTTTCGGCTCAGAAAACAGGAAGTAGATTACTGACTGACCAAATTTGAAATTAATCCCTTTAGTACAAGCCGAGAAATCTGTTACAAAAGTTTGTACCAGACGGACAGACAGACAGACCAAGGGACGGACAGACAGACAGACAGATGGAGGGACGGAGAGACAGAGGGACAAGGTGATTGCAATATAGCCCCCTCTCTTACAATGAGAGGGTATAATATCTCCAGAATGACACCTACATAGCATATGTGTCTATAGCTTTCTGATAAAAATGTCTTCTAGATAGCCTTTACCTACCAAATGTTTCAATAGCTTTTGATAAGTAAACTAATATCTCCTAGTGACCTCTACCTACCAAATGTTCCTATAGCTTTCTGATATGTAAACAGTATATCTTTTTCTCCTTTATACTTATTTTCATATTCCAACCTCTCTTCAACAGACTGTAAAATGGGGACATCATGGATTAACACTAATCTGCAAAAAGGTATACAAGTATTTAGAGAAAGAAAAAGAAAAAGTAATTTATTTTGTTATCAACAAACTTGATCAGATGAACTTTGCATCTGGTGTAATTTATAACCTTGGTATTTTTGATATTTTTTTCAATTCATTACAAACATGCAAACCATGCTTGTCCCTTCTGCACAAATGCTTATTCCAAACATTTAAACAAAGTTCTTCAGGAATATTTTATTTTATTGTTGATATTTTGTTTAAATGCTTTTAATATTTAAAATTCATGACCAGAGTCCCTGAGGTCTGAATTATTACTTTTATTGTTAGTATAATATTTTATAAATGTTTTTGTAATCTGCAACACAGCAAATCATATCCTTCAAGTTTTCCCATTAAAGGGAAAGTCATATTTCAGTGATTTTTTAATTCCTTAAATAATTCCCCATGTTTTGGTTGGTTGCCTTCTTCAAGGTTGATATTACATTAAAATAACATGTTAAATAAAAGCTATATATTTCAAGTCGCTTTTATTAAACTATAAAAAAAATCACGATTATTGAAAAGACATAATGTACTGTATATAGCATTAACATATTAATAGAACCAGTTACCATGACGACTGCAGGCCAAAACGAAAACATAATGAACTGTTTGTGGGATGAAAATCATTGAAGTCCATCATTTTTAATATCAAATTATTACAAACAACAAGGTTAAAATCAGTTTCTTTAAATATTAAAAGCCAGTCACGAACTTCCTCCATTGTTGTAATGTATTTTAATGACACTTATCATTTTTTGTGATCTTTCATATTCAAAATGCCTGCAGCATATTATACTTCTGTATAGCAGGTCATGAGGTGGCTACCCCATTTTGGTAAGAAAACTTCAATTTGGTCAAAAATAACAGTTACCAAACCTAGACAAGATGCTGCAGAAATGAAATTTTTAAAATGTGTAAATGAATATATAGTTCCCAACAAAAAAGTATTTCTTTCAATATTTTTTCAATGTGCTTTATTTTATTTTGGGGTTCCTCTTTTTAATTCCTTTAAGAAGAATCTGAGATTATAAAACAAATAAAAGCATGTGATGATATGTATTGGGGGATTTGTGTGCAATTTTGGTCTAATGTTTTAATTGTAGCATATTTTTTTAAAATTCACTTTATGTTACAATAAACCAAACCAAATTGTGGTTTCATTCCAACCACTATTATAACTATTGTATACTTACTGCAGCATGTTAGACATTATAGAATTAATGTCAAACATGGTCTCCAGACCGAGCTCCAATAACACATAATTACTTTTATAGGTGAAAATCTGAAACTCTGCATTATGTTCATTACATTTTGGTTCTTTAGCTTCATGTAAATTTCCACAGTCAAACTGGAACAATGAAAATCCAATTAAATTTTATTTATTTATTTTCTGCTTGTTTGTTTGTTTGAGATTCAATGCCACTTTCAGCTTTTTTTCCAGCTATATTTTAGCATCAAGTTTTTATTCGGGGGAGGAACCTGGAGTTCCCGGTGAAAGTTTTCTTTGAACTTTTATACAAGTAGAGTATAGATATGTTAAACACAAGAAACTAAATAATCCCCTAATAGGACAACACTTTTATAGGTGAAGATCTGAAACTACCAAAAGAAATATTTCTATGGATTACCCTGTCTGCATTATGGCCCAAACTTGGAACCTTAGTGTTGACTTGCCTGTGATCAACAGCCTAACTAAAAGCCTTACATGTAACTACTCAGCCTCTGAGACCACGATTTCAGTTTAGTTAATTCCATATAAAAGGACTTTCTTGGTTTTATGCCTAGCTTACCATTTCATTTAGAGATGAACATGACATACTGGTTTGTATACAGTGCTAGCAAACTTCAGTAACTATGGATTTTTTTACATGACAGGTATCTCTGTACATTCCTTATAACATGGGAGATTGACTTTTATAGTACTTACAAATCCCACTTCGACTCCATACAGCTTGAGATATTCAGCAGACTTATCCAGCTCTTTAAGAAACCCCTTCAGTCTTGGTATGTCTGGAACAGTAGTGTTTATTATTACTTAACGTACAGTACTATTGAAACTTCTGCAAAACCACATTCTAATAAGCATTTAATGTTTTATTACCATAATTATTATGTTTATCTATAAAATAATTGAAATACACATTATTAATTTGAGGTCAAAATCAAAAGGAATCGAAGCTGAATTGTAGATTAATCTTTGGTGTCTAGCACCAGTCTTTACTAAATCAATTCTTACTATAAAAACCAAAAGACATTTCTGTTCTCCCTTCAAGCATATTTTTGCAATTAGATATTACTGAATATAACTGATTTACAAATTTTATATTAATCCAAACCAGAATGACTTATAAAGAGATATATCCCGCCAAGTCAGGGGTTATGGGGTTATGAATCCGCATTTGCTCCACCATGATGGAGCAAACACGTACTGAAAACCAGTGACATGGGAGTTGTTTGTTTGTTTGATGGTGTTTTACGCCACTTTCAGCAATTTTTCAGCTATATCATGGCATCCAGTTTTTATTGGGGGAGGAAGCCGGAGTACCCGGAGAAAACCCCCGACCTGCGGTAGGAAAACTGGCAATCCTTGTCAATTAAGATTGGAGTCGAATACACCCTGCTTGCAGTGAGAATCGAACCCGCAATCTCAGTGTTGACAGACCATGTGATCAATAGTAGACGAACTACCTTGACCACGCGGCCACCGAGGCCCCCTTACATGGGAGTATGAAACCAATACTTCATATTTTTCTTGCAGGGTTTTTTAAATTTGATACAATTGCATAAATCTTCAATATGGACTTCCAACTCACTTATTACTGTAAACATATTTATTTTCAAGGGTCATGTGATACTGTCTAATTTGAAGGTAGATGTACCTAATTTCATGGTTGTAAACTTAGTTCCATGAGAAATAATACAAATTGTGCACTTTTGTGAGTAATAATGGACTGTGAAATTAAGTAAGTTTATAGTATTGAGTTTAAACCAATGCATAGATTTCCTCAAATCAAACTACAATGAATACAGTAAACAGCATAAAATGGTAGATGTACAACCTGCATAACAATATCCTACCACAAAATTGAGATGACATGAAGAGAATCACCTTGTTTACTGAAGATGAAGAAATTCACAATTTTTAAAAATGATATATTAAATTTTATAAAACAAGTGCAAAGCATTTCAGCTCAAGAGAATTACATTTGCATTTACTATTTATTTTGCATCATGAATAACTTGTTGTTGAATTTAAAAAAATTCATTGTATGGATCTACTGATTATATTTGAATATTTTTCATTTTTTAACATACCAGTGCATATATACTGGACATTTAAAAACAACTTAACAGGTCCCAACATAAAAATCATTGAACTGGAAAAAAAGTCATTAATATGCTATTTGAAACTGGCATTTAAATCAATATTTAAAAAAATATACTTATTTGTAATTCTAGTTGGCACAATATTGTTCACCGATATATATTTATTTTTAAAAAAATATCAATAGTTATGTTTGTTTTCTTGAATGTAATTTTTTTTTTCACTTTAAACAATATTTCAGCTATTGTAGCAGTAATTTTTAATTGGGAGATGTATCTGGAGTAACTGTAAACCCATGACTTTTGGCAGAAAAACTGCAATCCTTGTGTCGCTGTGCTTGCAGTAAGTCTTGAACTCGGAACCTCAGTGTTGACTCACCCTTGATGTATTGTAGATAACTACCTAAACCTCTCTGCCACCCAGGCCTCAAAAATATTAAAGGTGAATACATGTATATAGCATTAATATACCTGTATATTGGAAAGGAGTAAAGACCATTTACTTGGTATACATGTATTACATTTTTTTTTATGATAAATGAGGACTGTGGAGCCTTTTCTTAATTTTTATAATGCAAAAATTAAGTTTTTTTCCCTGTTATACATTCATGTATATGTATCATACATTTACGTGTTCACCAATATTGCAGTAAATGAATTTATTAAGAAATTGCTGCATCATCTTGATAAAGCTAAAGTAGCAATTATGCAGAATTGATTTAAACAAGTAATTATATATGTACAGTGCATGTGTATTATTTATATTCATGATGTACATTGTAACATGTAAATGAATATATTGCACAACAGTCTGGTGAAAATATTGACTTCACATACAATTCCTCATCTTATTACAGTGAATTCTACATTGGTAATATAATTAATTTCAATCATCCTACGCATTGATGTTGTCAACACAATTACCCTTCTTCCTTTATTTCATTTCAATTGTATTTAATTTCCTATACAACCACCTTCCTGAGGATGACAAACACATTTTACAACTTACTATAATGAGTTATATTAGAGACATGTTGACATGATTATTGATCAAGACAACATTATCTATATCTTACTACTGTATTTCTTGTAATTCGGAGGGATACATGTAGTTCTACCAGAAATGATTACAAATCAAGAAACATCAACAGTTATATCCCAAATACAGAGGTCTCTTAAAGAAAGCATGTATCCTAATTTTCTATAAACATACATGTAATATATATATTGTATACTAAATTGTATACTAGTATGTAACAAATGCAACAAGGTATAATTAAATTAATCCATTACTTACATCACAATTAAATAATCATTAAAAAAAATATCAACAAATCCAACACAAATGTAAGGAAAACAACAACAGAAGGGGCCAATAAAAGGGAACATTAGTAAACTACTGGCTTAGAACAGTCATACAAGTGACCAAGGCACAGTGCACAGTGCTGGGATTTGCCTGTAGTTGCATCCTGGCCAAATGGTGTTAACAATGCGATGTAATAGCGGTAATGGCATTAATGCTTAATAATTGTTCATCTGCTGTAAAATTCTTGCTGCACAAGAAAACACAAGTTGACTCCAACAATCAACCATTATTTAATATTAACTATAGTCAACAATAATGAACAGAAATGGAGGTATACTAAGAAGTCAAGTAATAAATTCTCATATTCACTCAAGTACAATAACATCTGAACTGCAAAAATCTCCTTCCGTTTCGAACCTTTTACAAAAAAATCCTTCCCAAAATGTTCATGTACATATCAGATTAAGTTTTTCAAACAAATTTATTTCTTAAGTATTATGTAATAAACTGTAATAAGTAATTAGGGTGACCATATCTTCTATTAGACTGTTTTTAGATGTCTTGCTCAAGGGTATTTTTCCACTTAAAAAAGATTGGACAAAATTATGAGATATGAACAGGACTTGATTAAAACTTTATCTTTTGCAAATAACTAACATTTATCAGTTAATCCAATGGAATTTAGCATGTCTTGTACCGTGGAAAATGTTACCAATAATATAATTAAATTACAAATAATGAAAAATAAGAATAATAAATATAAGTTGACAAATATACAACTTGAAAAACTATTTATATGAAAAAGGGGGATGGACAAAGTCACCCCCACAAAACCCCTTCAGTGTATTTGATTTCTAGGATTTTGTCCTACACACGAAAAGGAAATCTCTTTAAAAAATTGCTTTCAGCAGTGCATCATGTGAACTGGTCATATAACACATTTGTTGTCATTGACAGATGAAAGGCTCCCAATCGACCCTTATAGCACAGGCTTATTGTTTTCATCTTCAAACCAATATTTTTATGGATTTACACATTTTGAATAGGCACAACCAAAAAATGTAAACTGTTTTGGCTTATTTTGTTAAATGTTCATGCTCATGGTAATATTTTTGTAACAGGTTAAAAAAATATATCTAAAAGAGATATTTGTACATGTACATTTTGTAGCATAAACAGAAAAAAAGCTTTATGGCCTTACTAGGTGTCGCATTTAAAATATGCTTAGTTAGTACATTTACTCAATTCAAATGTTGAAAAAAAAACAAAGCCAAATTTGAAATCTGTTCGATAAAACCAAAATGTTCTTAACTAAACAAGTCCAAAACGGTTGCAAGAAACCAATGCACATGTCAAGACAGCATGCATTATAGAGCAGCAGAATCAATGTACCATACAAGGAGCTCCAGAGTACCATGCATGTACAAAGAGTTCCTTAGTACCATGCTTGTACAAAGAGCTCCAGGCATGATATTACAGCCAGTCTGGAACTAGCATGACAAGATTACAACATCCTACAGTGTCTGTTTTAATTTGTTTTGTTACTAAATTAGCTAAAATAATGTAGAGCTACAAAGAGGTCCCATTTCTCATAATGGAGCAGCCCTTGTGTTTTTGCTCCATTACGAGGATTGAAACCTTTTGTAGCTTTGCCATGATAAAAAAAAGCAATATACTTTCATTTTTCCTTCGACTTGATATCTTCATCTTAAATATAACATAACTGAAAGATTGGTGGTCTGAAGTTAAACAGAAAACAACCAATTTATCTCTACCTTTGACAACCAATGTTGTCATACAATTAAGTTAAAAATACAAAAACAAACAACAACATGAACAAAGAAGTAACTAACTGTTACACTTACAACTATCCACGAAGGAACAATAATTGTGCTAAAATAAAACATCCAACTGTAATTGGGACTGATCCATAAGTAATAACTATTTATCAGATTACGACTGCTTCACTGACAAAATTCTAAAACATACGAAATGAATGGCACAATATTTCCACCAACATAAAACATCCGACTGTTTCTGGAACTGATTCATTAAAAAATGAATCCTTACTAAAATGTTATTTCTCCTGACTCCATAGAACACATTCTTTACATTATTTATCAAATTATGAAACTTGCTGGCAAAAACTCTAAACCCTAAATTTTCTTCAAATGCAAACTGTCAACGTGACTATTTTAGGTCATGGCCCTTAATTTTCAGTGGTTTTATAAGAGGGTTTCAAATGGGGAAGTTGGAATTAGTATTGCAACACTGATCAAGTAGATGAATCTTAAAGAAATGTGTATTTTTTAATTAAATTTTGACAGTGACTTAAAACTGTATGTCAGCAGAAAAGGGTGGGCATGAAACTCTGTCCGAAAAATGTTTTAAGTTTTGTATTTCCTACAGGCATATGCACCTTACCAAATTATATTCATACGGTCTCTCCAGCTGACTTCTTGCTCAAGACAATTTAGAAACAACTTGGGGGGATTTGGGGGGGGGGGGGGGGGGGGGGGGGGGGGGGGGAAGGTAAAAAATGCAACTTTAAAATAAGATACATTAAAAAAATATATTAGTACAAGTATAAATTTATCCATACTGTATAACTATTTTTACATATATTTTGTGCTCAACATGCAGTATACTAGTATAACCAAATGAATTGTTTACATCTATTTTTCTTTGTTACATAATGTTGACAAAGTTCTACATGTAGTGGTAGCTGTGAAAATGGTTACTCTTTATTTTTATTTTTTTTTGCGACCATATTATCAGAGCTATGTTTTCGCAGCTAATGTAATGGAATATGGTAGTAAGGTTCTTGAAAAATTAGAAAACAACGTAAAACAAGAACTGAGTGGAGTGCAAACATAATAATATAATAAAAAAAAAAAAAAAAAAAATTGTAAATACAAAAATCTATTTCAAAAAATGAAACGAAACTCTTTCAGCAGGCGCCGGAACGTAATCCTCAACTAGTTGATGGTGTTTCTGTACTAGAGAAGAAGAAGAAGAAGAAGAAGAAATATTGAAAAAAATAATAGAAGACTACATTTTCTGTTGCCACATTTGGCAATGCCTATTACGTCAAACAGAAAACAAATTCATTCATCTTTTCCTGCTATGTCAACTTTTTCCCATTATCACATATGGAAATTATGGAAAGAACCTTACCTCTTTTATAATAATATACAGCAGAAACTTCGCTCTTCTGTCGTAAACTGTCAAGTTCTGCATCGTCCAATACTTTCATATGTTGAAATTTCATTTCATTCGGCGGTTTGCAATTAACTGATGACCACAATAGAATATTACACACTGACCAAAATAAAATGAACGCCATTTTCAGCTAGCGTGTAATGAAACGTTTACGTCTTATTTTTCACTGCATGAGGAAGTATTCTAGGAACTTTTACAGTCGACAAATTCGATTCCCGACATCTGTTTCGTGCTCTTTATAATAATTAACGATCAGACTGATGATAAATCTAGAGTGTATACTAAAGTTGTTACAACTAATATATGTCCGGTTGAATCCGGCCTAAATGGTGCCTTCAGCGAGGTCCGCTATTACTATAAAAAACCTATTTACAACTACATGTATTCAATCAGGAACCTATAGTTATACTAGTCCCAGATTCAATATAATTTAATTTTTAAAGTTTGTAAATGAAAAATTATCTTTCAATGTATGTTTTCACGATCACTATATTGATTAATCTTTTAGCTACATGAATCCAATTCAAATATTTATCACACGATTTGTCGTACTTATTATGCTTTTTATATCTATATAACTGATATAGACAAGACAAAAGTTTTACTTGAGTCTTTATTTTAAAGTATTTATTGTACCAATAACAAACAGTTTTTAACATGGCGGATACATCTGCATTCAGACAGGGAACAGGGTTGTGTGGCATTTTTATGGTCTAATTATATATCAGACTGAATTTGCATTTCAAAATTTATTTACAAGTTAATATTTTAACAGTCAGTAAAAAAAGTATTGACTTACAAAATGCTCTCATTATAAAGAGTTGAATAACAGCTTTGTCTTGTCTTAAATCGAAAATGTGGTAATGAACTTTGTGATAAACATTTATAAAGTATCAAGTTCTATAAAAGTAAATTACAAAAATATCCCCTTTTTGTCACATGTTTCTCAGCCATAAAGGTAGTCAAAATGCAAGTTTTAAGGAATGAGCTGTTCAATAAACGGTAAACGAAAAGAAAGTCACAGGAAAAAATAATATTCATGCTGTACAGAGAATACAAGTTTATGACAATACACGCTATTTTATCAGGATGACACAGCTAGCATGGTTCCAATTTCAATACTTTAAAGGTGTTCTAAATAACACATATGTTACACATGTTTATAAGGTAACCATAATTCATTGATAATTTGACGCGATTTATTACATTATAATGAAAACATTGCCTAATATTAATAATATGAAAGTTTAGAAAGTTTGATACACAACAGTCGTTCATTGAAAGACATAGTTATCGAAACTAATTATGACAGTAATAGTTGCATATGCAAGGCACTAATTTGAGCAGTTATGAGTCAATGTAGTTTAGTTAAAGCATATAATAAAGAAAAAAGCACAGATAAGCAAGCTGCTTCGTAAGGCAAAGTAACTAAGTTATAGCTTTGCAAGAATAAGATTTTTGGTACAAAAGCAATTATTAATAGCCTGCTGAGCAGTAGCCATGACGTACTTGCCATTCCAACAATTTATTAAATTTGAATTGATATGATTCATTTTGGAAATGGTCTGGCAGCCGCAAGTCATGACATGTTTCAGCCGCAAAATAATTAAATGGGTTTAAACAATACCTTGTTGTTCTGACCCTTGGTCTGTTTGCTGTATTCGGGTGTCTAAAATTGTATTTATTATATTTAATTTCGATTTAATTATGTTAATAGACTGAAGTTTGTATAGTTATTGTTTTGAACGTTTCAATATCAATACATCTTATTCTTCTTATTTTTAGTGAGGGCATTTTGGATCTGGTCTAGTGTGCCTCATAAGAACAGGCGTTATCATTGTAAATGAATTTTAAGGCTCTCTCCTGGAGACTTTCCAATTTATTTGTATTAAGTTCACTACAAATGTGCTATGTTATTGGGAAGTAATTAAAATTAGATAATGTAAATGAATGATATATTGTTGACCTACCCAATTCTTTTTAAAACGTTTAATTGTCTTGAAGCGTTTTTAGATACTGGAAATATGCGTATTATATTTCAGCTGATAATCTATTGTCAAGCCTAAGAGCTTGACCTCATTTTCACAATTTCATAATTATTTAGATTGAAAGTTATGATTCTTAATGGGTTTTAATGAAAATGTCATGGGCCTGGAATTTATCAGAGTTGGCTTCCATTTGATTTATAGTAAACCAGTCTATTAATATTAGGCTGTCCGTTCCCAATTTAGTTATGAGTTCGTCAAGATTATATCCGGCATATGAAAGAGTGTTGTCATCTGCATAGTTATAAAGTGATGTATAATGTATGAAATAGAATATATCATTTAAAAAATATTAAATAATACTGGCCCTAGTCTAGAGCATAGTGGCACCCATTTACTAAAAGATGATCACAATTTGACATACAAATAATCCTGATGAAGTATAACAGATTCTTTTGAAAGACCATTTGTTTTTATCAAGTAGAAGATTGTGTTGGAGACAGTCAGATGCTTTACTTATGTCCTTTAATATTGCCGCAATATATTTATTTTCATCTAATGCTGTTTCCAGTCTTTTACTTTTAAGAAATGTGGTTTGATTCTTATTTGATTAATTTATTAAACAATTAAAATAAAGACGATGTAAAACTAAAGATTCTATATTCACTAAACTATATCTTAATTCAACATCACAATAAACAACAAAAAATTCCTCTTCCCCAGACTTTCCAGACTACATGTGCATTTTAAAAGATAAGCAACTCGTGAATATTTAAATCTGACCAAACTGACTACAAAAGACAAGGAGGCGTGTCATTAACCAAAAATGCTAAAATGCAGCTGCTCTGATTACATTAACCAGTATCAATATCATAATAATAACAATGCTCATCTATATAATCATTACAATGATTACGCTCCTGGCAACAACCCCCTGTAAAGTGGTTTTGTATTTAAAACCCATCGTCGGCAATCCACGACTGATTAATTTCTTTACTAGAAAGACGAGGTGCCTACTGAAATAAAATGTGGCATCCTCCCAAGTCAGGGGTTCTGATTATGAGTCTGCGTTCTACCATGTTTATCGCGCTAATAATAACATAATTGAATGAAAAGTTGTCAACATACGTCTAATACTCAAACTCAATTTGCGACAATATGATCGTCGGTTGACTCATGCAACTTGTCAATTACAAAACAGTTGTAAGAAGAAACCTAAATCGTTATACTGGTCCTGGTTTTAAGAACAAATATTTTACACTGATCATGACTAATACTAGTATGGCACAATTAAAAAACAATAACATAAATTCTTAGAAAACCAGGAGATGCAAACATGCAAACAGACTCGGCTACTTTTAAAAAAGCGAAGATTAAGAGGAGAAGTCCCTGTAGATACAGTAATGTAGCTACTTATTTTTATCTTGACGGCTTTAAAAAAAATGAGTAACATTATTGTAGCTAAGGTCCCTGGAAATACTTCTGCATGCACTGTAGCATTATTATATCATACATATTTAAATGCTTGCCATGTCATTATTAAGCTATTTTGCTTTATTTCCTCTTAGATAGTTTATTGCTTATTTGTAAAGTGTTTTCCAATAAAGATAACAATTACACAAATTTTAGATCACTGTTTTATATTTATCAAGCACAATAAATGTAATTTTTTTAAATTGCTGGTAGCCATTTTCAATTCTTGGATAAGCAAACATCGGATTCTATCTCTGTGTGCGAAACTCCTCCCAAATTACAAAATAGTATTTAAAATGCAATATATGTATATATTCTATTTGACATAAATTTGATTATTCTTCATCATAATGGTTTTCTACTTTACATGTAAACCTAAATTTGACCAATTTCACTTTTTTACGACAAAAATCTAATTAAGACAAAGTTTTAAAATATTTAATATGTGTCCGACATTTTATTTCATTTTTAAACCGTCTTTTCTGATGACCTTTCCTGACGTTTGAGATGACGGCTGTACAATTAAATCTTCACGCTACCCTATTTTTCATTTCCATCCGGAAGCATAAGAACATGAGAAAAGCAAACGTCCACGTTCCTCAGGTTATGAGACAAGTACATTTTGTACACCCGTTGGATTGAATTATAGGCATCCATTTTCTGTTGGCCACTTCTTCGTCAGGTTTGACAATATTGTTCAAAACTTCATGGAAAAGTTTATTAACATTTTCGCCGTCTTTGGCACTCGTCTCTATATAAGAAATTCCAAGTTCTTTGGCAAAATCCTGCAACGAGTCACATCAGACAAATAAAATTAAGATATTTATCTACAATATGCTGCTTAATAGTCTAATTTTAAAAAACAAAATACAAAAACGACACATTGATTTTTTTTAAAGCCAGTGCGAATTAGCTTAATACAAAAATTCAAGTATTCGCCGTTGACATTTAATTCTAACCACATTTGTATAATATGGGTTCCATCCATTGTCTGTAAATTGCTAATGACCATCGTTGTCTTGGGTTGATCACTGGTATCCTACAACAGACGCTCATCGTTCCTCACAGCGATGTTACATGAAATCTTTTTTATTTGATTTAATTCCCCTTTTTGACACAGAATTCAACTTTTAGAGAAATATACTTGGGTTTAGTTAAGTTCATAAAATGTAATTTATTACTTTAAATAGATTATTGCAGTTAGCTACAATAATGTAGCTATTTTACAGTGACTCTTATAAGTCATTACTTTGTGTCTTCGAGCAAGGCAATAGAATCCATGAATTGCAGACGATGTGTTGGCATAATAGCGTTCGTCTGTACATGTATCTATTTCACCATTGCAGTGTAGAAAAGCTAAGAACAGGATAAGTTGCAAGGAGCCATTTTATTAGTCCCTTACCGACTTTGCCGAAGGGGACTAAAGGTTTGCACTCGGTCAGTCCGTCACACAGGTTTTTCCACTATTTTTATAAGCGCTTGATTTTTGAGTCGACCATGATGAGTACCAGATCAAGTTAAAATTACGTTTCGGTCCAGTTTTCCGGACTTTTTTCTAAACACTTGTAAATATTGAGCTAATATTTAGTATGTGAGTCAACCATCATGAGTTACAATTCAGGTTTGAATGTGATTCCGGTCCAATAATTTGTTACTAATTTTTTTTCCTGGATTTCAGAACATTTCTTAAAAATAACATTTTTACAGACTTTTTTGAAACACTTGCAGCTGATATTTAGATCATGGTTTAAATGCCGTTCTGATCCAATGGTGAATTTTGGCGAAATTATGAACCTTGGATTTGAATTTTATTTGCCGGTAGGGGACTAAGTAATACTATCCCTGACCAATACTTCCACACTTGTTTTCACCAAAACAATCAATATAGGGCAAATTCATGTCACTAGGGGAAGAAGTGTATACCGAAACTGAATTCCCTGTATTTAAAAATAATAATACCTCGGCTACAAGTTCACTGGTGGCTCTGTCTAAACCAAGATCTCTTTTGTTGCCCACTAGAACCGGAAGTGTCCTTCTATTAGCGTAGTGTCTAATTGCATCAAAGAAGGATTTTGTATAAGCGAAAGACTCCTTAAAACATTAATGGCAGAATATATGATATTTTCTAACGATTCTACATTTCGAAAAAATAGAAACATATCGAATTAAACAAGAGTTAAAACTAAAGTCACTTTGTTGCTTTCTTCAACAAATATCATTTTCAGAATTGTAAAGATGAACGAGGTGATTGAAATAAAACCCCATTTTAAAGTGAATCGTTAATAATTCAGACTATCAAACACTGATCATATATAATTATATATATTCATCAAATGAAGCGAAAATTTAACAATGATCTCTCTCTCTCTCTTCAAACCATTTTGTGGGATCACATGATCTCTTTAAAATTGTTTGCATTTTGTTCACTTTCCTCATGGACGACAAATGCATAATGACCATTCAACTTATTTTTACAAAAAGAAGAAAGTTTATCAACCCAACTGAAACAAAAATAAGGTAAGAGAATAATATTGTGTATGGCTATCTATATACATCCTCACAAGTCAGGCTTTCTGTGTCCACATTTGTCCACGAAACCCTGACTTGTGAGGATGGGCTATATATTGCTTTGTCTGAACATACTTACGTAATTAGTGATGTCATATACCACTATGAATCCGTCTTTACCCAGCATTACGTTAGTACTCGCACCGTTTATTATACTGTCTGCGCTGCAATCGAACTGAAACGTTAAAGATTTTTTAAATCTGTTTTTTAATTATTAATGACAATCGAACATTGAAAGATAACAAATTATAAATGTTTTAAACTATACGTAAACTATCTTTGTATTATTTACACGTATTTTTATTTATAAAACACGTATAATGTAGTTTCACTGTATAAATATATCAGTCAGTCGAAAGCACATACGATACTCAATAGGAAATACTTCCAATGCAATATCTTTATATTGCTGAAACTAATGCTGGCATCACGTGTGTATTAGCAGTATTGTGGTTTTGCATATTAGCGATTGCATAGTTTACGAAACTTGCAAATTTACTTACTTACTTTTTAGCGCTAATTCTAGACCATTTTCAGAATTTCATAATACAGAATAATGCATGATGCAGGAAAACAAAGAACACAGGCGTATATACGAATGGTTCCGATGAGATCAAATTTACACGGGCATAGATTTTAACACCAATTCTCCATAAGGATCAAAGGATTTCCATATAGGGTGAGACATGACATGTCTCAGATTTTGCTGATTTTCATTTTATAAGTTGAAATTGACCATTGGATAAAAAATAATGATTGTTTGTTAATATTTGACTACGGCTGCCATGGTAACCGTGTCGGCCATTTTGGGGCGATTAAAATACGGTGAAAAGGGCAATATTCAAATCCCAATTTTTCATTTTTACCATGGCAACCGTGGTCAATCATAACAAACAGTCATCATTTTTGATCCAATGGTCAATTGCAACATATGAAATGAAAATCAGCAAAATCTGAGATATGTCATGTCCCAGTTATTTTGGTGCTTAGGGATAATTGGTCTCAAGTATTTCGTCGCCGCTTGAATTCAGTTATTTTTTGTCAATAATTCATTCTCTTTAGTGTTTCATATGTCAGCCTTTTTTCTCCACGTTTGTGATAATATCATTCTGAAGTATTCGCGAACATTGATATAATGGAATCATTTATATTGTTATATAAGTAATACATACAATACTAAACTCTACCGTAGCGTTGTCTATCTCAATCGTCTTTGTTGTCTACAAGAGCAATTGAGACACCATTTAAAACAGAACAGAACAAATGAACACACAAAATCCTGAAACTACTTTCATCACACAGTGTTTGAACAAAACTATAGAACAGCAACAGAATGGTCGTAATATAGTACTTTTTTCTTCGTTAAATTTACTTATATAAGATATCATAGAATTATGTTGTTAACATTATTTGACTCTACAGTCCTTATATATATACATTTCTTATTTACTCTGATGAAAGCAGCAACTTGAATTTTCGACACGCTTAAAGTTGCGTTTTTTTAATTTAGTTATATCTCTATCGGCAACACATTTTTGAACTGATCTAATTGTAACAGAAATATATACTTTGACTTACCTTGATGCATTTGGACGTCGGGTCGTATTCATCGTTAAAGCTATCATCCTGTCATGAAATAATACTTTCTAATATTACATTTTGATTGACGTGATTTGATATTCAAATGTACAACAAATGAAATTATTCAAAGGTGCAAATAACTGCAAAAAAAGTTTGATTTTTTTCTCATTTTTAAATTTTAAATGTTGATTGATTGATTGATTGATTGATTGATTGATTGATTGATTGATTGAGTTATCGATTGATTGACTGGTACAAATATGTTTAAATAGACATTTTTACTGTTTCAAGCGGATTTAAATAAACAGACATTTTATCAAATCAGTTACTGTCGTGTCAAAAAGTAGTGCCTATTAGACAAACGTAGCCTTATTATGGTGGCGTGTAGTTTTTATTGAGGAAGTAATTCGTAAATGACGACCTACCTTAACCATCTGCCACTGAGGTCCTAATTCGAACGGATAAAAAAAAACAATAAAGATTGAATTATGCGGACATTATCAGGAGGGTAATAAGTTTCACGGTGTAATCACTGCTGGAAATGAGTATTATGCATGCTCATTGGTTGCTAGTGAGGCCTATTCAGAGCATAACACAAACCCTGTTCCGACAGGCTAAGCTGTGTTGGTGGTGGAGTATAACACAATCCCTGCTCCGACAGGCTTAGCTGTGTTAGTGGTAGAGCATAACACAAATCCTGTTCCGAAAGGCTAAGCTGTGTTGGTGGTACAGTTTAACACAAACCCTGTTCCGAAAGGCTAAGCTGTGTTGGTGGTAGAGCATAACACAAACGCTGTTCCGAAAGGCTAAGCTGTGTTGGTGGTAGAGTATAACACAAACCCTGTTCCGACAGGCTAAGCTGTGTTGGTGGTACAGTTTAACACAAACCCTGTTCCGACAGGCTAAGCTGTGTTGGTGGTGGAGTATAACACAATCCCTGCTCTGACAGGCTAAGCTGTGTTGGTGGTAGAGTATAACACAAACCCTGTTCCGACAGGCTAAGCTGTGTTGGTGGTACAGTTTAACACAAACCCTGTTCCAACATGCTAAGCTGTGTTGGTGGTAGAGTATAACACAAACCCTGTTCCGACATGCTAAGCTGTGTTGGTGGTACAGTTTAACACAAACCCTGTTCCAACATGCTAAGCTGTGTTGGCGGTAGAGTATAACACAAACCCTGTTCCGACATGCTAAGCTGTGTTGGTGGTGGAGTATAACACAAACCCTGTTCCAACATGCTAAGCTGTGTTGGTGGTAGAGTATAACACAAACCCTGTTCCGACATGCTAAGCTGTGTTGGTGGTACAGTTTAACACAAACCCTGTTCCAACATGCTAAGCTGTGTTGGTGGTAGAGTATAACACAAACCCTGTTCCGACATGCTAAGCTGTGTTGGTGGTACAGTTTAACACAAACCCTGTTCCAACATGCTAAGCTGTGTTGGCGGTAGAGTATAACACAAACCCTGTTCCGACAGGCTAAGCTGTGTTGGTGGTGGAGTATAACACAAACCCTGTTCCGACAGGCTAAGCTGTGTTGGTGGTACAGTTTAACACAAACCCTGTTCCGAAAGGCTAAGCTGTGTTGGTGGTACAGTTTAACACAAACGCTGTTCTGACAGGCTAAGCTGTGTTGGTGGTAGAGTATAACACAAACCCTGTTCCGACAGGCTAAGCTGTGTTGGTGGTGGAGTATAACACAAACCCTGTTTCGACAGGCTAAGCTGTGTTGGTGGTACAGTTTAACACAAACCCTGTTCCGACAGGCTAAGCTGTGTTGGTGGTACAGTTTAACACAAACGCTGTTCTGACAGGCTAAGCTGTGTTGGTGGTAGAGTATAACACAAACCCTGTTCCGACATGCTAAGCTGTGTTGGTGGTAGAGTATAACACAAACCCTGTTCCGACAGGCTAAGCTGTGTTGGTGGTGGAGTATAACACAAACCCTGTTCCGACAGGCTAAGCTGTGTTGGTGGTGGAGTATAACACAATCCCTGCTCTGACAGGCTAAGCTGTGTTGGTGGTAGAGTATAACACAAACCCTGTTCCGACAGGCTAAGCTGTGTTGGTGGTAGAGTATAACACAAACCCTGTTCCGACAGGCTAAGCTGTGTTGGTGGTAGAGTATAACACAAACCCTGTTCCGACAGGCTAAGCTGTGTTGGTGGTACAGTTTAACACAAACCCTGTTCCGACAGGCTAAGCTGTGTTGGTGGTAGAGTATAACACAAACCCTGTTCCGACATGCTAAGCTGTGTTGGTGGTAGAGTTTAACACAAACCCTGTTCAGACGGGCTAAGCTGTGTTGGTGGTAGAGCATAACACAAACCCTGTTCCGACAGGCTAAGCTGTGTTGGTGGTAGAGTATAACACAAACCCTGTTCCGACAGGCTAAGCTGTGTTGGTGGTGGAGTATAACACAAACCCTGTTCCGACAGGCTAAGCTGTGTTGGTGGTACAGTTTAACACAAACCCTGTTCCGAAAGGCTAAGCTGTGTTGGTGGTAGAGCATAACACAAATCCTGTTCCAACATGCTAAGCTGTGTTGCTGGTACAGTTTAACACAAACCATCTTCCGACAGGATAAGCTGTGTTGGTGGTTAGTGTTGTGTCTCGAATGAGAGAATGGGAATGTTCCCCTGAAGACCACTAATACTTAGGTAACAAAACAAAAACTTACCACAAATCGTCTTATCAGAGATGTCTTACCACAAGGAACACCACAAACTAGAACACTGCATCTTCAATAAAACACATACATAACAAGGAATTGTTAACAGTGGATATAATGTAAAAACAATGACAACAACATTCGTGACAACATAGATACCTACTGCCTCAGAAGGATGCTTCACGTTCTCTTGGTTTGTTTTTTAAATTAATTTGTTATATTTTATTTTGATGACTTTAGATCAAAGCTCACATAATATGTGCAGCAAATGATGACCAGATGTCGGTTAAAGTGTGTATGAATGTGACCATTTACCATAGGCGGTGACTTATGACTTAAGATGAGTCAAAGTTTATATGTGACCATTTACCATGGGCAGCGAATGATGGAGTCAAAGTACATATAATATGGTTAATTAAGCATTTCCTGTTTAAGCATTTATTGTTGTATAATCTAAGTTTCTGAAAAGTATGGAAGCAAAGAATGCATCATAATACAACTTAATAAACATAACTTTGAAATTTAAGTACGTGGTTGCGCGCCTACATATCTCCCTCTTTAACCCGCTAGTGTTTTGATTCTTCTGTTATTTGATATCTTTTTCCCTGTTACTATTGTACTCCTAACAAGCCTTCTGTAATCTTATGTTCCTAACAAGCCTCGCAATTTCCGAGAAGGTTTTGCTATATACATTTTAATGGCTCGGTGCCTACTATGAAAAATTTGAATTTGTGTACGCCATGACAGATATTGGTCCTACTACATACACATGCAATCAATCGTATACTTATTCTCCTTGGAGTTTTCTAACCTAAATCCCTAAAATTTAGTTTTTGTAGCCTTTGTACACACAAAAATACGAATAAAAGTACTTACTTGAGAGTCCTGTTTTGTTTGGACATTTTAACTAAAATTCAACACCGCTTCGACTTAAAAATTTACCTACTAGTATTATGATCCGATATTCCGTTAATCTCGGATTATCTGCTTATTCACTAAATTAATTACTTTATTTGTTGTTGTTGTTTTTCTTAAGATCCAAACAATATATTATATTACGCGCAACCAAGCAAAATGAAATATTACACTTATTCTGGCAGGGGATTTACAAAAAAGCTATATGCACGTCGGATATTATGGTAGCAATTCGAAATGTCTTGTGCAACTTGTTTGCTAAAAAGACTGCACTATAAATATCTTAATACTCATTCAAGAAATAAATGGAAATCTCGACTTTTATATAGGTCCATGAATTACTCAAGTTGTTTTCCTTTTCGTTGGAGGCGGCAAATGCATAGTCGTTGTAACAACACAAAGGTCAAACCTGGTTTCTTTATGTATTGTGTTTCTTCATTTCTTACAATATATCTGTACGTATTGATATAAATATTATGTATATATCGCATATATCAATCAACTTGTAAATATATTGTATTGGGATATCTATATTAAATATCCTTCCCATATACGCGACCTTCCATCTCGGAAATAATTTGCTGAAAGCAAAATGTAGCAGATCAAACTACAGTTTATTATCAATACAGAATATGCAACGCCGTTCCTGCATTTAATGTTTTCATTATATGCATGTGCATATACTTTGCATATATATATATGCATATATTTTAACGTTATATGCATATAGGGGGGCATCGGTGGCCGAGTGGTGAGTCAGTGGTCAAGGTAGTTCGTGACCATTGATCACGTGGTCTGTCAACAATATCAAAGGCCAAATATTGTATGTTTGAACAAGGGAAATTCCGTCTAAATGTTTTTCTCATCAATTAACACTATTATTCCTTCAAAATATTATCAACAATACTCCCTTTTTTGCAAAAAACCCTAAAATCCATTCTAACGTATCGTCTCTCGTTCCGACAGTCGCCATTTTGGATGCCTACTAACTCTGAGTCCGACCAGAGTTAATCGAGGACTGGTGTCAAAGGTGAGATTACGTCATTTGGGCACATTCACAAGTAGTTCGAATGGATCTCGGGTAACTCGGGTACGATCTCCGGGTTGTCATCCGAACTCGACCACTGAGATTGCGGGTTCGATTCTCACTGCGGGCAGGGTGTACTCGACTCCAATCTTAATTGACAATGATTGCCAGTTTTCTTACCGCAGGTCGGGGGTTTTCTCCGGGTACTTCCTCCCCAATGAAAGCTGGACGCCATGATAAAGCTGAAAAATTGCTAAGTGGCGTTAAACACCATCAAACATATATGCATATACTTGTGTCATTATTTGGTTATACTTTGTAGGTTGTAATTTGTAATTATATGGTAATATTTGTATTTTATGATACTTTATCTTAATGTTACTATGTCCATGAATTTTCCTCTATTCTTCATCTTACAAATTAAACTGAACATTTAATAGTGTTGGTATGGATTTGTTCCCTAAACGTCTACTTGTGCCAAATAAGAAATGAGGATTAATAGGCTCGTTTAAGATTTTTTACCTGCAATTTACCTTAAAATAATTATATTTTGCGAGTAGACGCCTGTTCTAATCATTTTCCTGTTACGTTGCCTCAAAAGGGTTGGATTTACGTCAGCATTGTCTACGTCTCAGAGTGTCTGTAATCAAACACCTTCTACTGTGTGTGTTGGTAACAGCAGTAGAATGGCTTCGCGTCTTACTAAAGTCTTTACGTGGTCATTCTCTCGGTACGTAATCTTTAGATTTGATGCGCAGGTTTTTCTGCAAGTATATATTGTGTGAAAAGTGTTGCGACATTTTGGGATAATGCGTGTTGATCTAACTGGTTCCTGTTCTGCCTGGATAGAGCTCCCTGAAAAATAATTTTAAGAGGACTATAGTTCATTATATGTCCATGCAATGAATTTATTGGACCAGTATGCTCGACTTACAGAGCAGCCCAGCGCGTCCATGGTTGACGGATAGGGGAGACCCTCTCGTTTTTTGTTTTTTTTTTTTTTTGGGGGGGGGGGGGTTCAGGGTATAATACGGAAAGCTTGGCCGCGGACCGTAATGTGTGACGTGTTTGGAGAGTGGCACACTACTTGCACGATAAAGACTCTTTTTTTTACTTCGAAAATGACGTAAAGCAAACATCCAATCAATTAATCAATTAATTTCTTATCTAATGCTTAATTAGATTTTCAATTTAAAGGGAAGGGATATCGTGTAAATATTCTAGGCAGAAGATCTCAATTCAGTATATCAAGCCACAGACAGTAGTATTCGTTTTTTAATAACTACAGGAACCCTCGTTACAACGACATTCGATTTAACGGAATATTCGACATCCGACCGGATTTCAGTCCACAAGTTGTTTATGCTCGATACAACGACATATTCCGTTTCCGACAAGAAAACAAGCATTTTATTTTTTGTTATTAAGCTTGGGTATTGAGCAGACTTGAACTTTTTTAAAAAGGGAGATAATTAAAGTATAAAAATACAAATTCATTATAACAGCAAATTCAGTTTCACGTTAATGCTGGCGGGAAACGAACATGGTTGAAAGAGGGTTGACTGTATTTCTTAAATCGATACAATATTTTTAAAGGTTTTATAATATATTAATATAGAATTTTGTTTATCTTTTTTATTTAAAATATGTAAAATTTATATTTCTTCTTTGCATGAGTGTTGTTTTTATGGTAAATTCATGTCTCTTTACCTTGTCTGTTTTGTTTAAATACGTGTTTATTGTTTTGTTTGTTAAATGCCACAACTTTTCTTTTCACAACAAAACAAATGCAATGACAAAGTAACTAATATGAAGACAAAGTATCATAATGAAGAAATATACGCATAAAATAACAAAGAATATTCATATAGTGACAAAATATATCCATATATATGCATATAATGACAAAATATAACATATAATGAGATAGAATATGCATATAATGACAAAGTATATGAATATAGTGACAAAGTATAACATATAATGCAAAGGTATATCCATATAAAAACAAAGTATATGCATATAATTACAAAGTATAACATACAATGACAAAGTATAACATATAATGACAAAGTATAACATATAATAACAAAGTATATTAATGTAATGACAAAGTATATGCATATAAAACAAAGTATAACATATAATGATAAAGTATATGCATATAATAACAAATTATAACATATAATGACAAAAGTATAACATATAATGACATGGAATATGCAGATAATGACAAAGTATATCCATATAAAAAGAAAGTATATGCATATAGTGACAAAGTATAACATATAATAACAAAGTATATTAATATAATGACAAAGTATAACATATAATGACCAAGTATATGCATTTAATGAAACCTTAACACAGGACATGAACGGCGTTCCATAACGGACGAAACTGAAACAACTGTGACAGGACAATGCTAACTTCAAAACGTCAACTATAGCAGGCCAATTATAGCTACATTATTGTCAATGACGTAACAATATAAGTTTATGTGCAAGCCCTTATCGCCAAGGGGTCTGTGGACCGTTTACGGTCCAAAACAGGTCCCACCAGGAGGGGGGAGTTGCTTGGTATGTAAAGGTTAATACGGATGTGCGACCCGAAAGGGTAATCTTTTAAGCTCTCCAAAATATTTTAAAAGGCACCTTTTTCATTAAAAGATATATCATTGGGTAGTTGTAAATTATCTAAATATATCCATGCCACAATTCTCATCGTAGGCCGTTGTAAAACATGGTGTTTCATAAACATCACTTGATTATTTTTGTAGTGAATGGACTATTTTGTAAAATATAAAATATAGGAATAGGCCTGATTTAATTATTCAATACATGATTAGGTCCCGTTTCACTATGCCCGAAAATATATGAATAGGATTGGCTTTCAAATCAACGTCCGTAGACATGTATCCTTAAAGTATCCATAGTTTCCCCCTCCCCCCACCCCTCCTCCCGTGGCAGGTCCAGGACAGAGACGAAAATCATGTTTAGGTCTGGGCTTTTGTACTATCATTACACGCCACTGATTGTAGCTAATCAACTGTTCTTGGATGAACATTCACTGGTGACAATGGATATAAGTACGTGTGCAAAATTTACCATAAAGTCTCCTTGTGAAAACGTAAAAAATAATATGTGAAAGGTACAAAAATTACTTAGGGTACAGATTGTCTGATGAACCGTTTAGGAGTTATTCCCCTTGAACCGTTTTTTTTATCAGTTTAAATTGATTTTTAAAATCTTCTCCTCTAAAACCACTGAGTGAACTGCTTTGCAACTTTGTTCACATCATTAGTCAAATGTAAAACAAACGATGAGACAACACCAAAACTAACATTTTACTGGCGTCCACTTTTACACCAACGTAATAATAATTGATCGCTTAAAACGTCCAACGTCCACAATTATCTCAACTATGTCAACGAGAACAAAATAACCAACATTAAATAAATTGAGGAAATGGTCAGTTGATTATGGTCTGGCGAATCTACACAATTAGGGCCGCCTTTATCTGTCATCTGGTGATGCGCTGAACAGCCGTCTGTGGATAAGACGTTTAGAAAGTTTTCCTGTGATCATTGATAATAACTCAGTGAGGAAATATTATAAATCCAAAATTTAAAAAAAACCAACATATTATTTAAGTTATTAAATTTACGTACAACAGAATTTCATTAATGGATTTTAGTTTTTTTTCATCGAAGTCTGTCGCATGACTTGATATGTTAAAATAGCAGATAAATATATCTTGATCCCAACTCCTTCCGTTGTCCACGGGGTGTGGGGGATAGCTTGGTATATATAATCTAATACGGATGTGCGGCCCGAATGGGTCACTTTTTTACCTCTGCAAAATATATGAATAGGTATATGTTTTCATTGAAAATATATCATTGGGTAGTTGTAAATTATCTAAATATATCCATGCCTCAATTCTCATCTTAAAATCATGTTAAGCCCATGTAAACCACAGTGATTTAAAAAACAAAGTGTTCCATTAACATCACTTGATCATATTTATCAGTGGCGATTCATGTCAAAATTGAGATCGTTTTTCGATCTAGATGAATTTCAAAAGCATCTAGATGAATTTCAAAAGCATCTAGATGAATTTCAAAAGCATCTAGATGGTATTGTAAAGCATCTAGATGTGTGTTAAAGGCATCTAAATGTAATACCTTATCATCTAGATACTTTGTATTTTGATCTAGATGGTTTTTCATCTAGATGCTTATTCAAACTATCTAGATTTTTTATTCATCTAGATGGTTTTGAAACGCATCTAGATACTTTTGAAAAGCATCTAGATGGTTTTCCGTAGAGTTTCATCTAGATGCAGATGAATACATCTACATGGATATTAGGTTCATCTAGATACTGTAAACACACATCTATAGATGCTTTTAATACGCATCTGGATGCTTTCTAAACTCAACTAGATGCTTTTGAAATTCATCTAGATGGAAAACCCATCTAGATGAAACCATCTCAATTTTGATATGAATCGCCACTAATAAAAGTTAATGTATTAGATTAATAATACGGAAACGATGCAAAAATAAGTCCATTGGAAGTGAATGGACTATTTTTCAATGGGGATGTGCAGTAATAAAATATATGAATAGGTCTGATTTAATAATTCAATATATGATTAGGTCCCGTTTTATAACGTCCGAAAATATAGGGTGGGTTTTCAAATCTCTGTCCACAGACCTGTATCCTTAGCCCCATCCCCCCCCCCCCCCCCCCCCGTGCGGTTGTCTGTTCAACTCGGACCCTTTTTTTAAAAGCAAAAAAGCAGACGAATTCAATATTTGTTATCAGTAAACCAGTTTTTGCTATTATTTATCCAATCAAAAATAGGATTACATTATTGGCTTACCTAACCGGAAATAATTTATCGGACACACCTGAATTAAAGCAGGTTTCTCTAAACTGAACACATCTTCCAAATAAAAGAAGATGGTAAGAATTTCACTTAGTTGTAGATTTAATGTAGTTTTTATTTGTAGATATAGATACAGCTCTAAAATAATCATGGAAAAGTGACTAATTCACAGGTAACAATACATACATTACGAGTTCGCACCTGTAATGTATTGTTTACAGACTGGACGAGTGCAATTTCAATTTCATTCGTAATGTTTTACCTCATTATGTGCATTACGATAGATAAACTACACTTGTTATCTGTTTTTTCTGATAATTATAGAATTATTATCTTGTTTCAATGTTAAGTAAACACTTCGATAGAGAATATAAACTGACGTGTATATTGGAAAAACAATGCTCAGTGTAATAAATATGTGTATGACAGCTAACCCAGATATCCAGACTATAAAAAAAAAATAAAAAACACTGAAAAAACTATAAGAGTTTGATTTCTTTTTTTTTTTTGTTACTAATGTTTGCATCTAAAAAAACTATCTGCAGTATTCATATTTTAAGATTTTCACACACAAATGCACAATTTATAATAATTTTAGGAACCAGTTTAATGCACTCTAATGTTAACTGTGTTCTGGAAGTTAGAAGTTTATTGCTATTATTAAATCTTTAACATTACAGGTGCGAAATGTTTTTGCAAAATACATGTGCAGGTATATTGTGTATTATGTGCTGTCATGGTGAGATTTGTGCAGTATAATATATTTTAAAAATAAATAGTCTCCAAACCAACTATGGTATATGGCTAATGATATGTTATCGGACCCTTGATGCCACAAGGACCTGGGTCAATTCAGAAGCATTTAAAACCAATACATGCCTTTTTTAGCTCACCTGACCCGCCATCATTTTTCATCTGTCGTTGTTGTCGTTAAACGTTTATTTAAAAATCTTCTCCTCAAAAACCTCTGAAGGGATTGCTTTGAAACTTTGCACACATTATCAGTAAAATGTCCTCTACCAAGTTTGCACAAATCATGGCCTCAGACCAACCAACATGGCTGCCATGGCTAAAAATAGAATGGGGGGGGGTCAAAATACAGTTTTTAGCTTATAGTTCAAAAAGTATAATAGATACAGGAAAACCAAAAACAGCTGATGACTACCTACATAGCTATGTTGGCTTAAGATAGAAAGGGAAGGGGGGTCAAGTTTTTTGCTGATAGTTAAAAAAGTATAACAGGTACAGCTAATTTGAAGTGAACCTCCTTCCTAAGCATCAAAAGCTTCTCCTCGTAGGAGTTATTTCCCTTAAAAGGTCAAAATCAATGATTTTGCATAAGTGTTGGGCAATTCTCTATAGGAAAGAAAAGCTATATAAAAAAGAGTTGCTTGGTTTCAGGTTCAGGTGAGCGATACAGGCTCCTGGGAGCCTCTAGTTGATAATATTAGACTATAGACAAGATTTCTCTGCATATCAGAGCTTCTTATTTATGCAATAATTTTGGCCTTGTCGTGCCTGCATTGAAGTTATATGTAAACGATGTGTTTCTGTACAAAGTTCTAGTATATTATTGTGATAGGGAAACACGTTGGCAACACAATGGAACACAACTGAAGGCTCAGACTGTGTGTTTTTATCTGACCTTGTGGAGTCCATAACATTATGAGTCTACGAGTTTTATTATTCTAGTTCTAAATGAGAGTATTACCTTCAGATTTTCAATAATAACGGCTTTTTGTGCTGGTCTAGATTCTTGTTACTGACGTTACAATTTGGCAACAACAATTTAAAAGCTAACACAAAGATAAATTTTTGTAGATATTTTCTAGGTGACTTAATCTATGAAGTCTGATGAAACTTTTATCTAAAAAAAAAAATCAGTGCAACCAGCAAGTGACATTTCAATAAATTGGAAAGAAAAAAGGTATATTTCTGGAATGACTGCTGATTTTTTTAGTAGTTATGAATAACTATATCAGACATTTTACTCATTTGGTTTATTGGTTATGGCACAATATCTCATAACATGTTTGATACTTTATAATTTTGTGTATTTCAGTCCAAACTATCACAGCAGCAGTTAGATGGTAAGTCTGATTATCATTTAAAAGTAAAGGATTAAAATGTAATACTTTTATTTAGCAAACAAGATGACAACTTTACAGCAAAACAACCTCAACAAATCCAGAAAAAGATAGTATAAGAAGATGCTTAAACCTTTCCAATTTGTAATATTCTGGGTTATTCTGAAAGCTTTAGGAATATGCCTTATTCTAATAAAAACCAATAAAATTTTCTTTGAGGTGTTAATGTCAAATATAATCTGTTGAGCATTTTCTTTTGAATTGGTTGTTACTGGGACTAGTAAAACTCAAAAACTAGTTACACTAGTCATGCAATCTTGATTTATTAGTTCCTGGTTTTTAAGGTGAAAACTGTAAGATGCATGACAACATGTAAGGTGATAACACATCTCAGGTGATATGCATTTAGTTCTTATAGAAGTTGAAAAAATATAACACATCTCAGGGAATATGCATTTAGTTCTTATAGAAGTTGAAAAAATGCAGATTGAAAAACAATATTTTCATACATGATCAAAATAAAGATGATTCAAATTTTGGAAAACAGGGAAATACAACAGTATTTCGTAGTATTTTTTTTAGTTCGAATCTATATTATACTGGAACTTCTACTAGACACTCAGATTAATTCATTCCTCAAGATCTGAAATTACTGTTGGGTAGGTAACTTCCCACTTGGTCTACTCCCATTTGGTCTATTCCCATTTGGTCTACTATTTGCCCATTCCCATTTGGTCTACTCCCATTTTGTCTACTCTTGAAAATTTATAATTCCCACTTCGTCTACTCAATAAAATATAACTAGGTTTAAATTTCGTTGTTACATAAAATTATGGTGTATTAGAGTTTGTGTATGTTTATTTTGCATTATTTCACGAATGTTTGTATTGCAATAACAATTCAATAGCTAAATAAATACTCCATAATGAACTGAATGTTTCTTTTTTATATAGAAAATATTAATTAAAATTTTTTTGATCTGATAAAAAATAAAAGAAAAAAAAAACTCTAAAAAAATACATATAATTGTATTATCGATGATCCAAGCTTATGTTGATGCTGAAGCCAATTGCCTGTAAGTGCCCAAGCTACAAAATTATATCCGACAAGGATCAAAGCATCAAAAGTTATTAATCACAGTATAAACAAACAACTGGCAAGTTAATCATGTTAAGTATTAATGTAACAATTCCATAATACTAATTAGTAAACAATAATAATTGATTCATATGCACACATTCTATTTAATAGAAAGTTTAAATAAAACAAAGCTGTTTAAAATATATATAAAAGTGTTTACTTAATATATGTTCATACTTACTTTAAGAACATTTGAATACTCTTAATTTTTAACTTTATTTTTTTAATACCAATTTTATACTCCCTTCATATTTAAAACATTTTAATTTAAAAATAAAAAAAATAAATATTATAAATTTTAATGACAAAAAATTGCATAAAACTTAGTTTCTCATATAAAATTCATAGAGTAGACAAAATGGGACACTATAATTTTTTTAGAGTAGACAAAATGGGAATAGACCAAATGGGAGTAGACCAAATGGGAGTAGACTAACTGGGAGTAGACCAAGTGGGAATGAACCGTTGGGTATTGCCAAATTTCTTGTTCGTATTTATAAGTAGAATAACAGCATTACATGAATATATTTTTAAACATTCCATAACCATTAAACAATTGTGTCTTACATGTTATGACAGTTATGTTAATATTAATTGGATTTCACAGCAAATTAAGCTGGGTTGTATGTTTTGTTTTTTTTTTTTTATGGGTCTTCTTTTTATCTACCATCTATCATTTTTATTCATCTGCTTGTGTAGGGATTCAAATATCCCTATGAATTTATGACACCTGCTTAAATAAATTTGCAATAAACAAAGCATTTTATAATCAGTTATACTATCCCTGACATAATTGTTTGCAAAATAAAGATATATTGTTTATTATGTGCTGTCATGGTGAGATTTTAGAACATTTGTACACACAGCGACCATAACAAAAGGGGGGAGCAAGTGAAAGATTTAATTTTAATTATATTAATTTTAGAAGTAAAATTTATTTTAAATTTAAAAATTAATAGCCTCTATACCTTAATATGGTTTAAATGGCTAATGATAGATTATCTGTCCCTTGATGCCACAAGAACCTGGGTCATGAATATGTAAAAACCAATACATGCCCTCTTTAGATAATAAAAGACTACAGAACAGATTTATTTTCAGATTTACTGTTTCTTGCAATAAATTGGCCTTGTTGTGCATGTAAGTTAATTCTCAGAGCTTCCGATTCATGCAATAATTTTTTGCCTTGTCATGCCTGTAATTTAAGGAAAGGATTTGTTGCTGCAATTGGGATTAGAAAATTTGTACTTTTAATCATTTAGAGGGTACATTTTCAATTTAAAGCTGTATGAAGTATATTATATCTATAGAGATGCACATTAGCAGAAACAGAGTATAGCAGAGATCTATTTCATAATGAACATTATTTGGTTATTATTTCAGAACTGAAGGAGGCTTTTATAATCTTTGACAAAGACAATGACAAAAAAGTCAACATGAATGAATTGGCAACAATAATGAGATCTATAGGATTTAGTCCTACTCAAGCAGACCTTCAGAGCATAGCCCAGGAATCTGGAGCTACCCATGGTAAGGTATAACAATAATGAGGTTTATAGGATTTAGTCCTACTCAGGCAGACCATCAGAGCATAGCCCAGGAATCTGGAGCTACCCATGGTAATGTATAACAATAATGAGGTCTATAGGATTTAGTCCCACTTAGGCAGACCGTCAGAGCATAGCCCAGGAATCTGGAGCTACCTATGGTAACATATATCAATAATGAGGTCTACGGGATTTAGTCCTACTCAGACAGACCTTCAGAGCATAGCCCAAGAATCAGGAGCTACCCATGGTAATGTATAACAATAATGAGTCCTACTCATGCAGACTTTCAGAGCATAGCCCCGGAATCTTGAGCTACCCATGGTAACGAAGAAGGCTTTATACTGTTAGATATTAACTGCAACCATTTTCTGTATACTACATAAATAATAATGCAATAAAAATAATAATTTTGAACATGTAGAGAATATTAATGGTTTACTTTGTACCATACAGACAATGGAATATACTTCCATTACTTCCATGATTGATTTTTAAATCCCATCGCAACCACCATGCCTCTGCATTTGACATAATTATATGTCTGGTATCTGTCGGTACAATTTGTAAGCAATCTCACTCTTTCAACAATAAGTTAAATAATCACAAATCAGCACATATAAGAGTTTATGCCCCTGATAATGGTAAATTAAGCATTCTCAGTTCTGAAATTTTCATCGAATTTAAATGAAGTGTTCAAATGAATAATCTCTTGGAACAAATTTGGAAAATGTGCACAGATTAATAACTGTATTATAGGCCTGGAAAATTTAAGTTGCATGGGAAATTGTCCTGTAAGTGCTCTCACGCCAACATACTTTATAAGATTTTAATGTAATTTAAATAAAATGTTTATATGTTTATAATGTCTTAGACAATAAAAATTTAGCACTAATCAATCAGAATTGTAAATTTTATGAACAGGTCTCATGTAAGTGCTCTTATGGCTTTCTTTCTTGTTAGATATTTAAATTCAGTGTTATTTTTTAAACTTTATTGTAAATTTATAGTTGAAAAATAGGCACCAATTAAATATTTTTTGTGGGAGTTATGCCGCTGAAAACTGTGAATTGTAAATTAAAATACATCAAATAATTCTCCATGCAACAAAGTTGCAAGAGGATATAATGTTTATGACAGGTATATCCGCCAGAACATCTGTCAGTCAATGCAACTCCTCAAAACCTACTGATGAAGAAATTTAAAACTTGATGGGAATGAAGGACTAGTAGGTGTTCATATCGACCAGAAATTATGATCATATATTTTTTGTATGAGTTATATGGGCGGTTTAAAAAAAAATGACCCCAACAGGTTATGGTCCTCTAATTATGTCAAATTAATAGACGTATTATTGCTAAATAGTTGAAAATGTATGTCTAGTTGTGGGGAACATGTCTGCAAAAAATCTTAAAGATATCCAAGAAAACAAAAAAGTTATGCAAAAAAAACATTTTTTTAAATGTCACAAAATTGTCAAATCTAGCAATATGTGCATAATTCTTTTTTTGTTACACAGTTTCATGTGTTAACTTATTAAGAGATATAAAAAGAAAGTATGTTGCATTTTAAAAAGTATGAAAATATTGTTTTGAAAAAAAGAACTACCCTGTCAGGAGTGCAACACAAATTTAAGCCATTTTGCATTAAGTTCTTGGTAGAAATGTTTTCCTTTTGTTTTCAATTATTAAACCAAAACAAAATCATAAATATACCTTTGCTGCATCAAAGCAGTAAAGGCAATATACCCTAAAACTGGTAATCTGATCAGGGACCCCAAATAAAACACAGCACCCTCAACTGTCAGGAGTGCAACAAATGACATGTTTTCAGGTATATTTTCTTTGTAATGTGACTTATTTTGTGTTTTTCTTTACTTTTTAGCAGAAGCTACACAGAATCGTTGAATAAATATTTCAGATGGATGATAAATATTTTTTAGATTAATTTTTTTTAATGTCAGGAGTGCAACAGTTTTTTTTATTGATCTTCAATTGTATCATAATATGAAATATTTTAAGAAGATTTATTTATTATAATCATTTTAATTTAAGTTAAGGAAACTTTTCTGAGAAATTAAGTGTTACTATAGCATTTTATGAGCTTAAAATTTGATAAAAATTCATATTTTGTGCACAATTTAGTTGTATCTCATATTGATACCAACTGTTTTTTGTCTCGGCGGCGGCGTAAACACTTGACATCTTGCTTCATATCTTTGTAAGCCCAAGCCCTTGGTCCATCAAATTTGGTCCAGAGGTAGCTTATGATGAGTACTTGCCAGTCAGTCACCTGTCACCTGACCTTGACCTCAATTTCACGGTCCAGTGACTACGTTAAAGTTTTTGGGTTACGACAGTTCCTCTGTAACTACGCATGGTAGGATGACAATATTTGGTGTATATGTTGCTGATGACTAGTACATGACTGTCTGGTAGGTGTCACCTGACCTTGACCTCAATTTCACGGTCCAGTGACTACGTTAAAGTTTTTGGGTTACGACAGTTCCTCTGTAACTACGCATGGTAGGATGACAATATTTGGTGTATAGGTTGCTGATGACTAGTACATGACTGTCTGGTAGGTGTCACCTGACCTTGACCTCAATTTCACGGTCCAGTGACTACGTTAAAGTTTTTGGGTTACGACAGTTCCTCTGTAACTACGCATGGTAGGATGACAATATTTGGTGTATAGGTTGCTGATGACTAGTACATGACTGTCTGGTAGGTGTCACCTGACCTTGACCTCAATTTCACGGTCCAGCGACTACCTTAAAGTTTTTGGGTTACGACAGTTCCTCTGTAACTATGCATGGTAGGATGACATTATTTGGTGTATAGGTTGCTGATGACTAGTACATGACTGTCTGGTAAGTGTCACCTGACCTTGACCTCAATTTCACCGTCCAGCAACTACGTTAAAGTTTTTGGGTTACGGCTGTTCCCCTGTAACTATGCAGGGTATGGTGACAATATTTTGTATACAGGCTGCTGCTGATAATTAATGCTATTTACGTAATGCTTATGACGAAATTTATTTTCGTTACTGATGCGGAATGCAGGCGAGACGTTTTTCTGTGTCCACACTTGTTTATAATCTCGAGACATATTCCAACAGCTTATTCTTTTATATGTTCATTTTTCAATTGGCATTTAAAAAACATATTGTTGAAAAATATTTCAGTTCATTTATCTAAGATGTCCTGTTTAAAATGTCATCCATGTAAATGTTGCACTCCTGACACAATATTTAAATGAACAGATTATTGCAATTATACTGAAAAATTATGGTTCTTCATATGGATGGAACAAAGACTACAATTGGGAATGGTGTCTCTAGATTATAAAAACAGTTGGTATCAATATGATAGCGAACTAAATTGTACACAATATATTAATTTTTATAAAATCTGAAGCACAATTTTAAACAAACTGCTACACCCCTGACATAAAAAAATGAATGTTGAAGGAATTATCATCCATCTGAAATATTTATTCAATTCTTCTGTGTAGCTTCTGTTGAAAAATAAAGAGAAAACACAAAATAAGTCTACTTATAAAGAAAACATATCTAAGAACATGTAATTTGTTGCACTCCTGACAGTTGAGGGTGCTCTGTTTTATTTGGTGTACCTGATCAGATTACCAGTTTTAGGGTATCTTGCAGTGACTGCTTTGATGCAGCAAAGGTATATAATATTTAAGATTTTATTTTGGTTTAATCATTGAAAACAAAAGGAAAAAATTTCCTGGAGTGTCAGGAGTGCAACAAAATTGGGATTGACATAGTACTTTTTCTACAACCTTCCATTTTCAAATGGTTTAACTTTATCATGAATTTTTTTTCTCCAGGGATGACTTATAATTACAATTTAATAATTTTGTTGCTATATGCAAAAATACATACTACTTTTGACTTAATAAAAATTTTAAGAGGTACATAACAAAAGAATGTTTCAAAAATTCTTGAAAAAATTATTTTTAGAAAAAGTACAATTCTGTATTGCTCAAAATCTTGCACAGGAAGTCATTAGTATTTGTTACATTGTTTAAGAAAACAGCAACAAGTTATATGAAGCATAACATTGTTTAACTGAAGTAAAATGTATGAATGTTAAAGTTTTTTTATATTTCAAAATTTGTTCAATAACATATTATAAAAACTTTATTTCTTACCTTTTCATTAATTTCTTTTTTGATTTATTAACTTAAACGTATGCACATTTGGAAATTATGAACAAAAACTTGATATGCTCATGTTTAAATTTGACATTTTTTTCACATCTTGGGGTCATTATTTTTGAAACAGCCCATATACCTATTTTAACTTTCTCAAAATATATGTATAAACCAACTGGTAAGGGCTTCTCTGCTTAAACTACGTGTCAGAATTTTATGAAATTTAGTAAGAATAAAGGACGCCATATGCAGTTGTGCCACAGGATTGGATATTTGTTTTATGGATTATACCCCTTTGAAATTGGGAATTTCTCAAAAAATGAAACAACTTATAAGTGCTTCTCCTCAAAAAACTACTTATCACAAATTTATGAAAGTTGGAAAATAAAAAAAAACAAAACTGAAATTAGGCAGGTATTCCTGTGATCTTTTATACTATTTATGATGAAGTGTACTTTCAGTAATAGTATTCAACATTTGTGCTACAAAAATTGGGCAAGTTATATAAGTGTTAATACATTACTTACACTATTATGAAATTCTTATTGAGATATTAGAAACTGTACTTCTTAGAAGATTAAGCTTTTGTACCAATAAAGATTTTTACTTTGAATTTCTTTTCATGGGATTTGACTTTTTGACCTAATCTGTCATCTTTTACCAGCAGTAGTTTTCCAGTGATGTTAACTTAAGTAAAACTAGCTGTTGTGAATTTTAACTCTTGTCAGAACTATTTTGCAATATGGGTATGTATAATAATTAATTCATGTACTGTAAGATAAGTTAAATAATATAGGAGAACTTTTAACATAAAATCTTGGAGAATGGTATGTTTAGGATTTCTTTTGAATTTAGGCATATTTGCACAAATATGCGTGTCATTGTGTATTAACTTTTTAATCCTCGTTTTGCAGGAAATAAATTATTTGATTTCAATGAGGCACAGAGCATAATTTCAAGAAGGGCACCTCCACCAGAAAAAGAGGATACCATTAGGGACTGCTTTAGAATATTTGATAAAGATGGGAATGGCTTTGTCAGTGCATCAGAACTCAGACATGTTTTGACCAACCTTGGAGAAAGACTCTCGGATGAAGAGGTTGATGAAATGATTCGAGAGGCTGACATTACCGGTGATGGACAGGTCAATTACGATGGTATGTTCTATGGAAAGGAGTGTTTTATTATTGAACCATGACTTACATGTAGCAGAATTATAGTTAATTATAATGCTTGTTTTTATCTTCTAGGCAGTACCGCAAATCATCAGTACCCTGCAATCTCTATAAATCTTTATAACATTTGGTATTTTAAGAATTTACTTTCTATAGCATATAATGCATATATATAATTTTGGAAATGAACAGGAAAAACAGGGCATACATATTTTTCAATTTTTAATAAGATAGTGACAAGCTATGATTTTTAACAATACTTATGTATAAGTGGTTTTGTTAATAGTGATTTAATATTCACTATAGCGGTATTCATGGTAAAAGTTGGAACACGAAAATAAAAACACAAGAAATATTAGGAAAAATGATAGAGTTATTCATTCCGAAAAGGGACAGCCAAAAATAGTCAAACAGGTGTCTAACAAAAATGCTTAATTTTCGCCATACAAAAACAACCACTTATATGGCATCTAATTCTAATGTCGGCCTTTGGAATGAAAATATGAAGTTTTATAATATAATTTTTTTATTGAATTCTTGTTTTGTATTGTTTTTTACTCAAATACCAGAATTTATTATTCAGTAATGTGATGTTCAGTATTGTATTGATTCCTTAACATACAAATAAATTATTGTATATTTTGTAGAATTTGTGAAAATTTTGACAACTGGACGCTAGTTCTACCCAAGAGGAGGACATTTATAAATAATGGTTGTGTTCTATGCAAATTAGATGCTACACAAATTAGGAGGTTGGGAGTAGAAGTCAACAGCTACAACATTATATGACAAATTGTGTGAATTCCAATCAGCTTTACAATTATTTTATTATGTGGGTGAACTAGATCTGTATTTACATGTATTTTTATACACTTTACTTTATTAATCATCATTAAATATACATTGAGTTCTGCACTGTTACATCTCTATTTTTGTATGATACCCCATGCTTAAAAGGCTTAAAAAGTTGGAAGGGGGAATGGTATATGGTGATGAAGGTGTCCATCTGTTACACTATCTCATATCCCCACTCCTCATACACTGGTCAGTGGAATTTAATTAAACTTTCACACAATATTTGTCACTTGGTGTCATTGCCATTTGATATTTACATTTTCATCTGAATGATATTTGGGGTTTCCCATATCAAAACATGAATTTGCCATTCTGTGACACAGGAAGGCTGCAGTATCCCCATAGCAAAACCTGAATTTGCCATTCTGTGACACAGGAAGGCTGCAGTATCCCCATAGCAAAACCTGAATTTGCCATTCTGTGACACAGGAAGGCTGCGGTATCCCCATAGCAAAACCTGAATTTGCCATTCTGTGACACAGGAAGGCTGCAGTATCCCCATAGCAAAACCTGAATTTGCCATTCTGTGACACAGGAAGGCTGCGGTATCCCCATAGCAAAACCTGAATTTGCCATTCTGTGACACAGGAAGGCTGCAGTATCCCCATAGCAAAACCTGAATTTGCCATTCTGTGACACAGGAAGGCTGCAGTATCCCCATAGCAAAACCTGAATTTGCCATTCTGTGACACAGGAAGGCTGCGGTATCCCCATAGCAAAACCTGAATTTGCCATTCTGTGACACAGGAAGGCTGCGGTATCCCCATAGCAAAACCTGAATTTGCCATTCTGTGACACAGGAAGGCTGCGGTATCCCCATAGCAAAACATGACTTTGCCATTCTGTGACACATGAAAGCAGGGTATAAATTCGTGAGCATTGCTCAGTTTTTCTAGTTTGTCTAAATAACATGGACAAAGCTGTCAGTACATATCTCTAATGCCACAGTACTGAACTGTTTGGATTCCTAACTTCTTCCGTAAATGGCCAATTTCTGGTACAGATGACCTCATGCGCACACATCTGTTCTTGCTGCGTCATCCATTCAAAATGCCAGAAACAAGAATGTTTGACAAGAACGTTCTTTTTTGACGATCTTGTTTCCGGCGTTCTGATTGGACGTCGGAGACAATAGAGTCTAAAACAATGGAGAGTCTATAGGTTATACCGATGTGAAAGTTGTTGGTTTATGGAAGAAATAGGTACTTTCATACGTTTTTTGGGAAAGTCCATGTGATCTTTCACTCGTGATAGAAATTTTTATGTCTTTTGGCTTGTTCCGCTGCGCTTCACTCGTGAAAAGACATACAATTTCTATCACTCGTGAAAGATCAACCAGTCTTTTACCAAAACGTATGAAAGAACCTATTATTCTTTCATTTTTATAACCACATGTACAAACTTAACATGAACTAACTTAAATTATCATGGACTGTTTCCAAGACACCACTTTCAGCAATTCAAAGCTATGTGGTAGCATTTAGTTTTTGTTCATTTTATTTTGGGGGGGGGGGGGGAGAGGGGGGGATAGTAGCTTCATGTTTTTAGAGTCTAGACAGTTGTGGTTAAATGTGTTGGGAACATGGTTCTTCCGGATCTGTTTACTGTGCTGCTATTAATATCTAAAATGTACCACCATAACAAGCTCAAAACTCAATATTTGGTATCTTGTTTTGATACCAGTCATTGTTGATTTTTTAGCTTAGAAACTCCTAGTTAAAAAAGATGAAAAAATATTCCATCAGATGATAGATGGTGTCAAATACATCGGTGTGTGATCACTAAGACAAAATGTATGTTCAATTTTTTAATCAGCAATGAGTGTTGCTATAGTTTTTTTTCATTTGGATGGAAAACTAAATCTTGCTGAAATTCTGAAATAAAGAGCAACAAACAATACTGTATCGATTTCCTTAATTTTCTTTGTTCTTATTACATATGTTTGTTTTAATCTTCCATTTGCAATTTTAATCCAGGAAAATCTAGGAAAAAAAATTAAAACATGCTTTTTCACATTTTTTATTTTGCTTCCTTTCCCACTCAACATGAAAATAAATACATATTATTCACAAAACAATTTCAAAGCTGTACAATATTAAGTTTATCATACACTCTTGTATACAATTTGCTGCAAGAAATAGTCACCTTTTATTGATAACTCAAAATGAATTATCTCCCTTAATAATCCTAAGTAATAAAATTTAAAAAAAAAACATTGATTCACCACAGATCAACTAACCACAAGTACCCACACTATGGAAACAAGTTCTTTGTGGAAAATATCTTATTATGAATTATTTTTGTTGTTTGCATAATTGTACAAATAAACAAAAACCACATTAAGTTAAGTAGATACAAGCATTTGATTGAGGTTTATAAGGGAGTATCCCTCCAGATAGAATTGAGATATAGAACAGCTCAGCATTTTTCAAAATAACAGATAACTGCACACAAGAACATGTTTGTATGGTATAAAATGTAATCCTTCACTTTCGATTAAGTTAAAAAATTAGTGCATATCATTTAAAAATCAATGGTTTTTGTTTGTTTGTTTTTTTTAAATTATCATCAGTTAAATCTATGTATTATAATATATTTATCTTTTCAAAAAGGCCCTACTTATTATTGTATCATGTATTGTTAAATTCTAAAGTCTGCAAGAATGGAAAAATGTGTTAATAGTTGTACATGGGACTGGTTCCTACATATGGTGGGACTACATAAAGTGGTGAATCTTAAGTAGTGACCAGTTTAAATACAGGGGAGATAAACCAAAACAAACCTCATAAAAATCAATTTCTGACGGTACAATAAATAATTGAAAATTCACACAAAACAAATAAAACAACAGACAAAAAGGACATTCACTGCTGGCTTGACATGATCACATAAAATAAAAATACTATCTGGTTTGAACTGGTTATAACTATACCATTCAGCTACAAACCAATACTCCAACACAAAACAGAAAATCACCTAGACAAAAAACATGCATTCAAAATACAAAAATACAATCTGCATGGTAACTTGGAACTATAGTTTCAGGAGAGGTATTTTCTAAATTCACACCCAAAATATTAACTGGTGTCCATGTTAGTTTTCTGATTGATGCAAAATGAGGGTTTATCTTGGATAATTCTTGTCCATGTTGGTTCTAATAGCAATCTCCACGCAAAGGATTCTGGGTATCCTACGTCAACCACAATCACCTCTGCCATACCATTGGTTGACATTGTGAGATATATCTCTCATGGCAGATACGCTTCGCGTACAAACGCAGTAATTGCAATGTAAAACTGTATCAAAAGTGTATAAATAGACTTGATAAAAATAAAAAAGATCTAGTGTATTATTTTACAAACATCATTCTTTGTTTACAAACTTTACAACCAGACGATAAATGTAGTCCCGCAGTAAATGGTGAATGACATGTGGCAGAGGTTATATCTGGAAACCAGTTATGTTCTCTGTGCCGGAGAGTGTTCTAATAGGTCCAGTGTGGTAACAGAAAACAAAGTAAAACTGGGAAAGTTTAGGAAGGACACTGGACAGTGAGTCATGGAATCACTTTTTTAGACTAAGTTGGTGATTTGAGATATGATATTCTGAAGTTCTACATCAAAGTACCTATGGTTTGACACTAATATTTAATGTTCAATCTCGGAAATTAAAAACATCATATAAACCTTGTCTGAATCAGTATACAGTTTTAGCCACAATACCACAAATCTTTTAGAAAGGTCAATACTTTCACCTTGTATGGAACAAAGGTAGTGTGTACATAAAATGACGAACATCACAACAGGTCACATGAACAAAACACATTTTAACTCTCATTCTGATTAACTAAACATGTAAATTGTAGTTTTATTAAATATATATACAATTGAAATATTCTAACTTCCTAAAAATTGTATTGGTCCTAATGTCAATGTCAAACTGCTTAAAAGACTTAAGAATGCAATGAAATCGAAGAAAGGGATTTTAAAAAGTACGAATGTATACATGCATACATGTCATGGCAGTGCCCATTCACAGATTTTTTAGGAATAAACTAAATTGATTTATAATGGTCAATAACATAATGTGTCCAAAATGATAATAATATGAGAATAAGGACATCAAAAATACAGTCAAGGGTACAATCTTTAATATCACTGTTGTCTGTATGGAACACAACAATTAAATGTAAGCAGCCTTAAACTTAGAACAAATCATCGTACCCTCGCGTTTTTGTTGTTTTTTTGTTTTTTTGGCAAGGGTACAAATTTAGTCCCATTACTCGTAATGTAGCAGAGCGGGAGTGAATCACTCTTAGCACTTTGATGTCCAAAAGAAGTTGCATAATATAAGCCGCTGGGGTAAATCTTAATGTCTTTCAACAGTATCATCATTTTTGTATCGGTTTCATGTTTTAGATCAATCATTATTGATAGGCGATGATAATTATTGACGTTTTAAAATAACCGGCTGTAAATTACTTGATTCTTACTACGTAAAAGTTGTTACAGTATGCAAATTAGCACAATTATACTAAAATAAGGTCACATTATCCATATATGGAAAAATGTTCAACATAACATTTTCCACATGCATTTTCAAACACGAAAAAGGAAATTTCTTCAATAAAGATCGTTTTCTGTTATTTTCGCAATGTCTGAAGCTTTCATAACTTAAAGAAGATGAATATTATGCTTGAATTTTGTATAAATAGACTGAAGTTGGAATTTTTTATTTGCTACATTGCGAGCAATAGGACTAAATTCTGCCATTAATTTGACAAATCACAAAACTAACTTCGGAATATAATGGCAGAAAATTTCAGCCTACCTTTACCTAAGAACACATTACATTTCTACTAGTCTATGATACATATACTTGAGTTTCCCATGAAATGAACAAAAAAACTGAAAAAAAACCAACAAATAAAATCAATCAGCACCAATAATACTCTCAAAAACTGGACTTTGCGTGGGAGAATACAAATATATTGGGTTTTTTGTTTGAGGATATACAACACTTTCAGACTGTTTTTAGATATTTCGTGGTGTCCAGTTTTTACCGATAGGTTAAGCCCAATTGCCCAGTACAAACACCCAAGCCCTAATACCCAGTACAAAAACTCAAGCCCGAATATCCAGTACGAACACCCAACCATTGGCAGGAAAACAAGCAATCCTTATCAATGAAGATTGGGCTTGATTTTACATATGGCTAAACAACACTGGCATTGATATGCATGTGGCAAATACAAGATACAAACCTACCAGGATTGCTAGTTTTGTTGCTGAAGATTGGGGGTTTGCAACTGGTACTCTTGCTTTCTCCACAATAAAATAAAAAATTGTGTGAAACTTTCAAGATGTTAATAAACAATAAACCTAAACCACTAAGCCAATAAGGTGCCTAAAAACCAAATACTAAAAATATCTAAATCAAAAAGTTGTATGCATCTATTATTTTGATATCTTTTATTTTATTTGTCACTAATAATGCTTTATTTATTTTAGTTATCATTACTTTAATGGAACATAACTTGCAGAATTGCAACATAATTAAAATCCCAATATTATTTCTAAATCTTTTTTGGGAAATACATTTGATTAATTATTGGAATATATTTCATGGCAGCAGTTTAATAAATTATCACAAAAATTGATACAATATATAAATAACATAAATGCAAGAATAACAATATGATCCATCACCCCCTCATCTATCTGTTAATAGTTTTACTACGGGTATACTGAATGCTTTTTTACAAACATTTTGTCTGCTTAATCCAAGTCAATAAGTAAATCTAATGCTCAATAGTGATACCCCTGCTTTCACAAAAAGTATTCCATAAACAGGAAGTAGATGACCAAGAAGCATAAAATCTCCAAACACCATATGGTACTATAGGACAAAGTTATATACAAAATGTCAGGCTTTTGCATCCTATAGTAACTTAGAAAAATGCAACAGAAATTTTTGTAATGGATGGACTAATAAACGAACGAATTAACAAACAGGCAGATGGACAAACAGAGAGACAAAGGTAAAACCGTATACACCACTTCTTGGAAGCATTGGTACAATGTATTACTAAGCTCTTGTGTGAAGATCAAAACATGTCACTTATAAGCACAACACAAAACCCCCAAGCTTCACAAGGAGGATAAAGATGAGAGGGTGACCATACAAAAAATGTTACCAGCTGAGCCAGGGTGACCGAGAAGATTGTTACCCTTGCCTTATCCAATGAAATTATAGCTTACATTATAAGTATAATACAAAATCACCTGTTTTTGTCATTTAAAATTTTCCACAAATTAAGTAAATTGATAAAAAGGAAGTACATATTTATCCATAAAACCATAGATAATATAACATAAATCATAAATACAGACAATATATAATAAGTTATAATTTGTAAGTATGTGCGACTTAAAATAGTTACATAAGTAGCCATTTATTTACAATCGCATAATTTTATCCAAGTACTCAATGTTGCAGATAATGCAAAAATAGAAGATATGTTTTTCCAAAATGTAAATAAAAATGTGATGAACTAACGAGCATTTCAAGTGCATAAATAGTTCCCTTAAGCATCACTAATTTGCTTTTCTTACATAGGTTGTATTTCTCCTTAAAGATGGCTCATTTTTTATTTTCAGGCAAATCATGAACGATATCAAGGTTCCAATGGGTTTATTAACTGCAGATTTATAAAAATATGCTGGCAAGCAGTAATATCATCTATTTAACCTCACTGCTGGCAAAAATACATAAATGTCACAAAACTGCCTCCTACTACAGCCAATCAGAATACTACTTAAAATTATTTTTTTGAACTTGTTGCCTATTCACATCTGGAAGAAAATCCTTTCACTGTTTTCAATTTAATATTTTATGTCAGCTTTAATACACAGTATTCATAAATAACTGCTATATTTGAATATAGATCCTTTAACAGTTCTGTGACAGGACCCTGAACTTGTTATATGCTGTATCTGCAGTTGGCTTTGTGGACATGTGAAAAGTCTCAAATAACTGATCCTTTATTTGTTTTTACAAAACTAAATCAACAAATATAATTTTCAAAAAAAGTTTGGTACTGTGACAAATTGATGACAAAAATGTAAAACAATATAGGTAATAAATGTAGTGACATATAATCGGTCTATATTACAGCAAAGTGACTTTAAATGCATAGAAACTTTGTATACAAATAGAAACTTTCTCAATGTTAATATCGAAACATTATTATTTCTTTTTCTAACACTGATCTAATGAAAACTAAGTACATGTACCCTTACTTGAAGTTGAAATTAATTAGTTAAAAATGCTTTTAACCAATTTAAAATATCTAATGTATGATTTTCAGTCACTAATTATGATTACTTTTTAACTATTTTTGCATTAACAACTATAAATTTTCTATACAGTGTTTCTCAATACAATACATGAGACTAGTGAAAAAAAAACGTTTTTCAGTAGACAAAGGAAGGTATAAAAGAAAATATGCTTGAACGCTGAATTTCTCATTTTTGTCTTCATTTCAGAAATTCACATCATATATGGTAGTGTTAAACTCTTTTAGAAAACATTTTTACATTGCAGCAAAAAACATTTTTCACACAAAATTGGAATGTTGATTACAATGAATGGGTTTCTATGGAACCAAACCTCAAATTTTATTAACCTTTGATATTTCCTATTTTCTATAAATTAAATGCTTAATTATGGCAAATTGATTCTTAAATGTAGACTTTCATGTTTCACAACAGATTACCCAATCAAATATGGCTGTTGTCATGCTAACTGGTAAGTAACAGATGAATTACAGATCAGCCATTATTATGATATGTATTACAGCTTGATATCTGTTATGGATCATTATTTACCATAGCCGTGGAATGCAATTGTTTATTTTCGTGTTACATCAAGCAAGAAACAATATGGGTAAAACTACTGAAACAAATGTGTTTCTATAAATACTCATATATTTTGTACACTGAAAAACTTATACTAATTGTTATAAATGACAGGCTACTACATCAAACAGATATAACATCTATGTTATACTGAAGATCCATTTTTTTTGTGTATCAATTTCTAAGATTTAGGACAAACTTATTTTATGTGACCCATTTATTTGTTGTGGTAAGGATTATATTGCAGCATAAATGTTGTAAAGTAATTTAAATTTAACAGTCCACTTTGACAGTGGTTCAATTTAGCCAAACAAAAATCATTAATTGAAAAATAATTGACAGTACACACATCTGAAGGTTTGTTTACAATTGCATAGTTTGTACACCATAAAAAGCATACACTATCCTGTATACATTTGACAGATCAACAAATATATTTACAGTTTATGCCACAATAATATATAAAATCACAGATTTAACATCAATTAGGTATGGTTTTGAAAATCAACTCCTTATACAACAAATGTTAAAATTCAAAATCAATTTAAAATCCTCTCCATATTAACATGATATAAATAAAAAAAATAATTATATTTTACCTGTAACAAACAGGTTTAATTCAGCAGTACATAACATGAAGTTTTTAACCGTTACCTTTCTTCTTGTTATTTCTTTCTTATTCACACTACAATTTTATCTATATTTTTTGTACCATGATCCTCCGTTCAGTTGTAATGTTATATTTCCTCCAAGTTAAACATCAACTTTACAACTCATATGTACCAGTTTATTGCATTGAGCAAAGACTAGAATAAAGAAGTAGCTGTGTTAGGGATTATTTTTTCCAGGAATAAGTTTCATTGATCTCCCACTTTTGTGAAGTTTTACCTGGAACACACTGCTGTAACATAAGTTTTCCATCAGGCATGGCCTCTACACACTTATTATGACTCTGTTCCCGTATCATCCCTAAAGTCTGTAAAACAGGCAATAAAGTTATGAACTACATACATATAAATAAAGGGACTAAACTGCTAAAAAAACATCTCAGAAGACAATTTTTGCCTTGACCTTGGACCTATAAACACAAATTTAAATGACCCTAATTCAAAAACTACAATGGAACTTTGCAGAAAATTCAACTTTATTTTCACTTTATAATGCAAAGTATAAACAAAATCCATTTTTTAAGTAATCTTTTGAAAAATGACAAACTTTGACAATTTTTCATTTTTTTTAATTGGACTTGCTCAAAACTGACAAATCAAATTGGATTGTGCTGAAAATTGAACTTTATTTTCACATTATAGTACTAAACAGCTGTGCAATGTTTTAACAAAATCTGTTGACATGGTTTCAATTTATCCTTTAGAAACCGCCAACTGTTGACCAAAATAAATTTGAATTGGCCCAAGTCAAAACTACATATTAAATTGTGCTGAAAATTGAACTTGATCTTCATTTTATATCTAATAGCTGTGCAAAGTTTAAAGAAAATCAGCAAATGGAAGGACAGACACTCATATCCATATAGAGTGTATCGCATTATACCCTCCCACTATATGAGGCAACATATAAAATTTTTAAAAATTCATCTATCAACAACTATTTGCTCCCCCAAATTTCTGCACTATCAATTTTTATGATGTTTAAAAACAAACTAATTCAATATGAGATTGGTAAGAACCTTAAAATTATAAACAATATAAAATGTCAATACTCGTTGAATATACTTATATTTTGCATGTTAACAGAATGATTCCCTACCTCGTCCCATGACCAAGGGCCAGTAGGCTGTACATCACAGAAATGTAAATGTAATGTTGTTCCTCCTGTAGCCTTTATACATCTCTCCCCCACTCCTATCTGTCCTTTAGTATTCAATCTGAACATCTGAAAATCAATAACAATATTATTTAACAGGAGAATAATAACTACTGATATTGATCCTGGAAACATTTTATAGCCAATCCCAACAAGAGTTGTAACTAGACAAATGAAATGTGTTTCCAAAAACAAGATAAAAATTTGTATTTACATCTTGCATCAACAGCTTTCTTAGATAGTCAACACCTGGAATGTGAGCTCACAGACTTCATACAAGGTGTTCTAGAATTCAAAAGAAGATTGTTTGGACCATACCATGAGGGTTTACAGTGCTGGACCCCCAGACCTGCCCAGTGTATCCCCAGGTGGCCAATAGGGGATGCCTTCTCATTTCATTAACAACTGTTAGGGAACAACTTTTTTGTTCCTTAACGTAAACAATTATGGTGACCATGTGTTGTGTACACTCCAGACAATTAACTTTCACTTGAATTTTTACTCTGAAAATAATTTGTATCAGTGTATGGCATAAATGGAAAGTTATTTTTTTGAAGCAGCTGTATATTATTATTAAGGAATAATTTGTTTAGAGAAATACATACAAGATATTTTAACAGGACATTTTGCTTTGGATTCATTGTTTACATTGCAGAATGAAGGGAAATAGCTGTAATTCGAGTGTGGACAAAATGCCAGTGGAAAGGCATATATAAATGATGCTTGTAAATTTGCATTTCTATTATATACACACAATAGCCGTAAAAGAATCTTTCATTTTTCTCAGTCACAACAAATCAATGAGATGAATAAGATGCATGGCTTTGCCACCAACTCATGCTTCATCACTGCTCTTGCGATTTTCATGGAAAAATCCATGAAACAATGACATGTTTTTCATGTTCATATTAAAATAAGAAACGGCTAGCTAGAATTATGTAGCATTAAACAGCTATGATGTTACATATATAAACTGTGATACGATGAGTAACATTAGTATGCAGAGTTCCTGGAAATATTCCTAAGCATCTCAAACTTATAATAGAATTTAATGTGAAGAGAGTGGGAAAGGAAAAGATGGTTATAATTTAAAAACAATTTTGGAAGATTTATAAGCATTTAACGCATATTTTTGGTAAGTGCATTTGCAAGTGAGTCAACTTTAAACATAAATTGATGAATGACAAAAACTAAGTGTTTAATTCTACAATAGTTTAATGACAATATTAGTTATATTAATAATTAATTATTAATAATTATGGGGACACAAAGTCAGCCATCTTGGGTTTTGGACTAGCATAAAAAACCTTTTGAAGAAATGTATGATTATTTATACACTTTCACTTACACGATTCCCAAGGATTTTCAGCAACAAAGTTACAAATACAAAACTGACAATTTTCCATACAATGATACTTCCGCATATTATTAATTCAACCAGTCAGTATTTTCAGACAGATTGATAATAGTATGTATTCAATGGTCTCATGCAAATTGTTTCTATTGGCCCTCAATCTAATTATCAATCAACTAAGAAAGATTTCTGCAAGGTAAGCATTTTACTAAGAACAGGTAATAGTGGCTACAAAACATCTTTGATAAAAGTTAATATTTGACATAATGCTGACAACTAGTATACAATACCTAACAGCTACTAGTTTATGGAAAAGTAAGATATAGTGGATAGTAATTACATATGAATTAGTTCAAGTTTTCATTTCATTACATATACCTAGTATTGAAAGCAAAAGAAGAAAAAATTCTATAATGCACTTTCTTTTGAAATCCATTGGCTTCATAACTTTAATTAAACTATTACCAAGTAAAAGGGCAATTCAAATTGCATGTTTTATTAACAGTTTTTAAACTAGTTTGAAAGAAAAAATAACTTATTTTTAACTAAGTTGAATAAAGAGCTTATAAAGACATAAACGGTAAGAACCTGTGAAAGTATACTTAATATACAGATTGACTTAGCTTAGATCCTTGCATAAAACTAAAAATAAGAATGTTTTCCATAGTTTAAAGACTACACATGCAACACAAAAAGTATATTTATACATTATCATCTGTAAAGAAGCTATCTAAAGAAAATTTTATTAACAAATTCAAATTTTAAATGCTAAGATAAGCTAAAAAAATAGAAAAAAGATCCTGCCAACAGCATTTATATCTAACATATCTAGCCCATCACCCCAAGTTAAAATGTTACCTTTTCTAATAGATGCATCCAAATCAGGATATGTTTGTTTATATAGTAAGTGTTACTTATAATTAAAGCACTGTAATGACAAAGATTATATAACAAGGTCATCAGCTTACCAAGGTCACCTCAAAGAAGGTAGCCTGGTAAACTGGATGACAACATCTAACATATAATGTAATTCAGTCACATGACACAAAAGACTAAGACAAGATGAAAATCATAAATGACTTATTGCAATTCTTTTTGCCATCTCATCTACTAATCTTTCACAGCTTTGACATATACTTAGTCAGAATATATCTTGTCTCATTTGTGTACTGGGAACTTGTTTTTAAGATTTTATTATTACAAACTACTTTAATCTTTATACATCTTCTAAAGCATCCTTCAACAGTTCAGCACAAATACTGACTAAATATATGTCAAATGCAGAGCCATACAACTGAATATTAAATCAAATGGTTTCATCCATGTTACCTGGTTACCACCAAAGTGATGACAGTAACTAAGACCAATTGGACCACCTCCAACTTGTTGACCCATTACATCCCAGCACTTGTTACCTCCCTTGGTTTTAAACTGAAATAGAAAGTGCAGTTACTTTGGTTGTTTAAGAGGTTTCTTATTTCTTCACTGCCATGCATTTACTGTTTTATTTGATTAAAAATTAATGAATTGTTTCAGACAGTTGTTACATACTAAAAATGCCATATTTGTTTTAAATTTATTTTAAGTCTGAAAATGATGCATACAAAACACAATTCAATTCAAATAATTCCACAATTTCAAATAAACAAACTATGTTACATGTGGCCTGTTCCTGTTTGATAAATATCAAAATTTGGTTTCCAGAATTTGACTGGCAAAACTATAAAACTTGAATTCCTGAAATAAAATAACATACCTCTCCCCATGCCTTGTTTGGAGGTAAAGGAGGGAATTTTTCATAAACTTCATATGCTACATTCTCCATAAACCATTTGAAACTTTTACAATTGTGATCTTTTTTAAACTGCAGTTGTTTTGAGATATCACCCACAGGATACCCTCTTACACCTGGCTCACGGGTGTAGAAATACTCCTTGAACTCATCATCTAACCAAACTTCAACGACTCTCATGTAATTCTACAAATCAAAGCAAAGTTTACATATAAAAAGGAAACCAATAGTGCATTAAAACCAGAGGCCCAGTGGGAGCCTTGATTGCTCAACTGAACCCCAAGAATCTGTGCTGTATAAAATGCAATTGGTATATTTATCATAACTGATCAATGTAATTATCCTTTATATGTAGAATTGTATAGTGTCCTTTCAACAGGCTATCTAAGTTCAGAAAAAGATAGTGTCAAAAAAGATTAATTTGCAATTCAAGTTGCAGTTGACCTGATAAATAATTTTGAGGATAAGTCATTTAAGTATTTCTTATAAACTTCAAATTGACTTGACAGTTTCAGTTAAAAAGATAGGGTGTAGATATAGGCCCATTCTACAATCTGGCAAAAATACTAAATTTTTGCTGTAATAAAAAATTATGATTGGGATGAATTGGCACACTTGTGTAATAAAAAAAAAGAAACATTGTATTATTTTTTAAAAACTGGAAAGCCAAGAAACATGTTTCCCAGTCCGTGGTGTAAACCTACTACAACCATAGATGGAACCCAGTAAGTGGTCTAAACATGTCTTATTATTATTTTTATTCAAAAGAGCTATGAACTAAATCTGCATTATAACTATTTAAATGGCTAAAAATAACCATAGATTAACTTTACAACTTTCTAAAAGAACTTATTATTCAGTTATTCCATGAAAAAAAACCACATCTTTTCTGAACAAAATTTTTTATAGGATTAAACACTGGGTTTTAGGAAATTATCAATGTGTAAACTCCTGCGACTCACTCACAAACTAAATAAAGTCCAAAGGACATTATGTCAAGTTTGTGAGGGAGTCACCAGTGTTTACACATTGATAATTTCCTTAAACACAGTGTTTAATCCTTATAATTCTTTTAAATAATAGTTGCGATTTTTAAAACAGCAAAAACAGTTACAGAAACCCATCTAGACCTCAAAACGTACCTAGACCAGAAAGCGCAGGGATATGCAAAAATATAGTACCAAAGGAATCACAGTTCTGTAGATATTGATAGGAAAAAAAGAAACGAAACACTAAATTGTATTTATATTATATTTTATTTGAAATCTCAATCGATTTAATTGGAAATCATTGGGGCAGAGAAAACATTGTCCCCTCTCCCAGACGATACGCTAGGACGCCATCTTGTTTACATAGGATCAGTAGTCCGCTCAGATGAAATATCGCAATATAAATTATCTGAGAAGACGCCATTTAAGTGTTTTATCCAATCAAAGCACTTAATATAAATAAATTACAGCATGAATAGAATTATAAACCAATAAACTAAATATCAGATACAGCAGACTGTAACATTTGTTTTACAACTGTATATTTACTCACCAGCTGAATAAGAGGAATTTTGACATCAACTTTACCAAATCCATAAGGCATGTGGTTCCTGTACACATGGCCCACCCTAGAGCAGGGTACCCATTCTATACTGCCACCACACTGCCAAAGCTGAAAGTACAGAATAAGAAATTTTCTTTAAATGAGAAGAAAGACCTCGAGAACCCAATCAAATCAAGTCATGGTTTAGAGTGCATTTACAAAGTAAAAAATAAAGAAGTTGTAATGGCGGTTACCACCAGTACAGAAATCTTTAATCTGTTAATATTCCTGTACAGATATTTTCTTGCAAGAATGCTTGTGACTTCCAATAAGCAAAATAAAAATGCTAAAACCTACATGTATCTATCCTTACAATGATAAGGAATGAAAATGACAACTGTAGTCTGATTAGATATGGTGTGTATGTGATAACATGTACTCCTTGTTTTTTCAATATGTCTATTTATAATTTTCTATTATATCAAAATAATGTTCTGAATAAACTTTATATCAGGATAAAAAAAAAAAAAAAAAAATCCATGTTTTGTAAAGAATGGTGCCTTGCTGTTTGTGAATGATTGGAAAGTATAAAACCCAACAAAATGGACTATATATTAACCTTAAATGACAATTCAAAGTTTTCACCACCCCAGATTTTCAATCCTGGATCATATGCCCCCATCTCAAAGAAATACTTCCTGTCCATGGCAAATAACCCTCCTGCATGTGTTGGTGCTCTGTAATAAATATAATAAAAATTGTTAAAAAAAGATATAAAGCAAAATGTCAAGTATTTAGGCCACTGCTTACATATTCCCATATGTGTGTCTCGCCACTATCATTACAGGCGAGACAAAAATAAGGAAATATTTTACAATTACTGACTTTTGATATAGATGGCTATCAAGATTTCTCAACCAATGAAAATGTAATATACATGTTTAGGGTTGAGAAATACTGATAGCAACTGCTTATCAAAGTCAGTAATTGTTTTATTACATGAATAAAATACACATATTCTCGTCTATCATAGATTTGCATATATTTTTGTTGACAAGTCTTTTGAGTTACAGATGTGTACATGGATCAGATACATTGATTAGTTGATTGAGATTCAGATTACCATTCTCATTGAATAAGAAATTGACATCTATATTTAGGGTCAAACAAGTTAATATTAAATTCCACTTGACAGCTTGTATTCTATTTTTGGAATGAAACTGTGCAGTGGACAAAATAACCATATTTGATGCAATTTAGTATGATGCGGTTTAACATGACTTGAAAGTATTTTATAGACCAATCAAAAACACACTTTCATGCTGAAAAAAATGTATCTCATTTCCTGTTATGCATCATAATTACCATAAATCATAAGAAAATGTAAAAAAAAAATATCATCTATTAAAGCTTTCTAAATTATGTAATGACACAACATCTGCTAGCTTAAGTTTCCTTTTTGAATAATAAATCAAGCATGCAATATACAGTAACAAATATTATCAACTGAAGCATTAATAATAAACAGGGATTTAATTATACTCTTCAAGAAATAACATTTTTATAAGTAGCTTTTTGTATTTATAAAATATATACATATTTTCAGATAATTTGTTTGTCTGAATGGTGCTTAACGTCTTTTCATCTATATTATAGCATCCAGTTTTTATTTGGGGCAGAAGCCGGAGTACCATAAGAAAACACCCTACTTGTGGTAGGAAAACTGGCAATCCTTGTCAATTAAGACTGGAGTCGAGTACACTATGCCCGCAGTGAGAATCAAACCCACAATCTCAGAGTCGACAGACCACATGATCAATAGTAGTTGAACTACCTTAGCCACTTGGCCACCAAGGCCCCTCAGATAATTTGATGCTTAAGGCATACACTTGCTAGGTTTAAAAATGTAATTACAGACAACGACAGTGTACTTCTCAACACTATTAATATTTTACTTATAATTAATTTGATATAGGTTGCTATCAATATACATTTTTGAGGGCTGAGAAATCCTGATAGCGACTGTATATCAAAGTCTGTAATTGTTTTATTACATGAATAAATCAACTATCTTCCTTCATTAGAAAAACAGATGATGCTTACATTTTGTAATCGTTGAAACGCTCGTTACCCTTAATATTTTCTATTAATACTGCATTTTGATATTGATTTGCTGATAATCCTGAAATTCAAGTTTCATCCAATTTCAAATATTGAAAAGAGTATAAAGAGTATATGGTGAAAATTATCTGATTCATACATTTTTTAACAGTATATTTTATTATTACATAATATATATTTTTGCCTTTTTCCTAATTGGCCTAAACCAATACACGTGACTTTCCATTTCCTATCATATTGGTTTGCAAAAAACTCATTCTACTCAATAAAAAACCATATTGCACGCTTGTGAGAAATTTATGAATGAAAATACCTAGCACGTGCTGTTTCTCCCAGCGGAAATACAATAGCCAATCAAATCTTCCTTCTTTAATCCCCTAAACCAATCAAAATTATTGTTCTGACTGATGTTTGGATTATATTGTTGTTTGTAAACTGGGTAACATTATTGAGTGAACGTAATACGGATAGTTCTGGTGCTAATAAGCGAAGATTTGCAGATATTACTAACTTGGAAATAAATGAAATCATTACGAAAAGAGATGCTGTAAACACTCGCAAAACAAAAGAGCAGGCGATTTGTTTTTTTACGAAATATTAACGTGAAACGATATGTCAGTTTGTTTGGAAACGGAGGACCCTCTGGAATTGTACTCAAATCTATGTACATTTTATGCAGAAGCAAGGTCTGAGGATGGGACATTATACAAGAAATAATCACTGCAAACATTGGTCACGGATTATGTCGATATTTTACCAATTTTCAAGAAATAAACATTAAAAAAGACTGTCACTTTCGGGAATAAAAAAATCCTGTAAATTCCATTTCATGACTAAAAAAAGTATGTAATAAAACAATACCTACACTTGAACTTGAGCAATATGATGTTTTATGGAGCAGGGTAGGATAATATTGAACGAGGCGAAGCCTGTTTTCATGTAATTTTAGTACAATTGTGATTTATCGTGACCGGAAAAAATGTTTTTAGACCAATCAAACACACCCAAATTCTATTCATATAATAATAAAACACATTAATGATTTATCGCCCTGAAACTAACAGAAAAAACCCCATACATATATTATTTTATTATTTATTTACCTGTAAAGCAAGGTACATGTTATCACTATTGCGTAAAAAACAACAAAACAGAGCACAATGTGTTATTTGTCACTTCAACCTTCATTTACATATACAGATACCTTCACTGTGATGATACTCACTTATAAGGTTCGCTGTCATGCTGTCGTTTATCCAGTTCCTGTTGGGGTACTTGACTTTCCTTATACAGAAATCCCCATTCAAATATACCCCTGTGATGTACAGCGCTGTAGACTGGATGATAACCAAAGTTGTCCCAGTCTATCCCATCAATGGTTGGTACAGCCATTATAGTTCTGTAAACATAGTTCATATGTTTTTCTAATAGATTCAAATTTTAAGTTATTTGCAAATGTGTCGATCCCCTTGGATTTAGGATCTGCACAAAAAAAATACTAAAACTTTGTAGAAGAACATCTGAGATAGATTTTTACATTATCACAATTGTTTTAACTAAGTGGTTTTTATAAATACAAAATTTTGAAAGTTAAGCCAAGCTTAACACATTAGCAGCCCTGGCAATGATGTTAAATTTCAGATAAAATTGAAAAACTCAAAATAATTTATGAACTATACAAGCTGCATTTTATAAACCTAAGCTGTTTTAAATTGGCACAGTCGTTTCCAAGAAGACTTAATTAATCCTTGTCAAAACATAAAGCCTCATTTTCATATTTTCCAAAAAAAGTTTTAAAGATAAAACCTTAATATAGTTCTCTTCCTGAAACTGGTGGTGTTTAAAAACATTAAGGTGTTAATTTCAAGAATACTTCACAAAATACAGAATAATTTAAAAAGATGCATGAAGCTGAAAAACAAATCTATTAGTTGCAAATCAATAATATTTAATAGATGAGTTCAAATGGTAAATTCAAAGATTCAATACATATATACCTATCATATCTGATTCTAGCAAGCAGTGGAACAAGCCAGTTTTTATTACATTCACAATGAGCATCTAAAAACACAATGACATCACCGGTAGACAGTTCTGCACCTCTTGTCCTTGTTCCTATTAATCCCATTCTCTCTGTATTTCTGTATAGTTTTACTTTACCATTAAACTGTTTGATATATTCTTCAAGTCTGCCTTTTAGATGCTCTGTAAAATGAAAAAATAAATTTGTATTGTTTTGTTGAGTTATTTCCCTAGCATAATAAGACCAACTGCTACATGCACACACATTTAAAATAACTCGAGAGGGGTATCGCAGAGCAAAGTCTATCACAATATATCATGGTACTTATATTGTAAGAATCTAACACATGCATTTAAATTTAACTATTCCAGGATCCTGTGCATTGGCTGTGTAATTGTACATGCATTTAAGTTTTAATCAACATTTAAACTATCAAGAAGACAAAGGTAATGTATGAAAATAAAGGAAGGTTCAACAGTTTTTTAGAATTTTGTTACAATTTACGGAGTCTTACAAATTTTCTATAGCATACCAGTATTCAGAGACTGTACCGATACATATCACCAATGACCCTTATCACAATACACCAGTACACTGGTTATACTGCCCACCAATAACAATAACCCATGCACTTTAATTTTGAATGTTAAAAAGGATTGAGTATAACATGTGAAAACCCCAAACCTTCAGTTGGAAAACTGGCAATCCTTGTCAATTAAGATTAGAGTTGGGTACACTGCCCGTAAATTGAATTGTCAGGTTTATCTACTTTTTACATACGATAAATAATGTAATAAACGATAACTTGGTGATGCAAATATGATTTTTGTTTGTACTGTGTGTTACTGACTATTTCTAGCAATTTTTCAGGCATATAATATCTTCAATTTTTACTGAGGGAAGAAATGAAAATCACTGACTTTCGGCAGGTAAATGTAAACATGATGTGATCACTACATTTTTTACCACTAAACCACTAGTACTAATATGGCTATTATGTTGTCTTCCATGATAGCCTCCACCATCTGTTTATAAGATCTATACAGTTCTACATATGAACAATCCTCTCCGACTTATGTCATCCACCATGACGGCTCCATACACCAAACCACTCAGTGATTACATCTGTATGCACATTGGTACAATCCTATTGTCATTTTAGCCTTACAGCTATATGCTATACATGAGTTAAGTGATGTATTTAGGCACTGACAACATGCAGATCTCGGACAATTGGACAGTTAGATATTAATGTCACCGCACTGGTTTTAATGCAGTTCTGTATCTGTAAATTCTTGCATTAGAAGCCAAAATTGTACACAGATGGGTTACTATATGAATGTGCTGCATTACATTCATACTAAATGGTGTCAAAATAGTCATCTACCATTACAGGGACAGGGAACACTTGGTACCAACAGCGTACAAACCTTTGTCACTAAAATCATCCACCATGACAACTTCATGCAGTAAATGTGGAGGTGATGTGTTGATGACACTGTGTACTGTTCGAACTAATGTTGACCATCCTTCATTATGGAATACAAGAATCACACTTGCTGTGGGTAAATCCTCTGGATAATGCCAATATTTACACCTATAACATAACACAAACTGCATTCATTAACATTAAATGATAATTTCAGAAAAAATTATTGCATGAGTTTTATAACCCTGTACAACAGCTATATTCATAACAAGTGTGGACACAGAAAAACCTCTCGCCTGCATTCCGCATCAGTAACGAAAATAAATTTCCTCATAAGCATTACGTAAATAGCATTAAATATCAGCAGCGGCCTGTATACAAAATATTGTCACCATACCCTGCATAGTTACAAAGGAACTATCGTAACCCAAAAACTTTAACGTAGTCGCTGGACCGTGAAATTGAGGTCAAGGTCAGGTGACACCTATCAGACAGTCATGTACTAGTCATCAGCAACCTATACACCAAATATTGTCATCCTACCATGCATAGTTACAGAGGAACTTTCGTAACCCAAAATTTTAACGTAGTCGCTGGACCGTGAAATTGAGGTCAAGGTCAGGTGACACCTACCAGACAGTCATGTACTAGTCATCAACAACCTATACACCAAATATTGTCATCCTACCATGCGTTGTTACAGAGGAACTGTCGTAACCCAAAAACTTTAACGTAGTCGCTGGACCGTGAAATTGAGGTCAAGGTCAGGTGACACCTATCAGACAGTCATGTACTAGTCATCAGCAACCTATACACCAAATATTGTCATCCTACCATGCGTAGTTACAGAGGAACTGTCGTAACCCAAAAACTTTAACGTAGTCACTGGACCGTGAAATTGAGGTCAAGGTCAGGTGACACCTACCAGACAGTCATGTACTAGTCATCAGCAACCTATAGTATACACCAAATATTGTCATCCTACCATGCGTAGTTACAGAGGAACTGTCGTAACCCAAAAACTTTAACGTAGTCGCTGGACCGTGAAATTGAGGTCAAGGTCAGGTGACAGGTGACTGACTGGCAAGTACTCATCATAAGCTACCTCTGGACCAAATTTGATGGACCTAGGGCTTGGGCTTACAAAGATATGAAGCAAGATGTCAAGTGTTTACGTCGCCGCCGCCGGATTCCCATACGTATGTCTCGCCTCCAGCGACTTTCGTCGCAGACGAGACAAAAACCATAAACTGCATAATAAGGAAGGCACACTAAATCTGATTTAAACTAAAAAACTTATCATTTTGGTAAGATATAAAAACAATAGAGTTCTAGATTAAATAAGAGCCCAGAAACTTAACTTTATACAGGTTAAAAATAGTTATGATTTACCAGAACACAGTTTCTACTGGTTTACAATTATCTGAAATTTTTTTCCCATTTAATAAATGTTTATTTGCAAACCAAACCTTAAATGTTTTACATAATACAGGCTTTCAAGCTACTTTTTGCAAAAAATAAGGGCTTTTTTTAGGGCTAAATTCTAAAAAAATAAGGGCTAATTTTAGGAATTTTTAGGGGTTTTTAAACAAAAATAAGGGATAAAATGTGCTATTTTCTAATGATTTAAGACTGAAAAATTAAATTTACTCACCATTTTGGGCACAGAACAATATTAGAAAAGTTAATTACCAATTCAGAAGACCATTTGGATGATATTTCTGAAATTATACTAAAGCTGGCTTCATTAAACTTTAATATATTTTATGTTTATGTTTTATTTTTATTTTTGGAATTTTTAAAATTAAAAAAATTGGGATTTTAACCAAAAAAGTAGGGCTTTTTTATGATTTTACAGCTTTAATTAGGAATTTTAGGGCTGTTTGTGAAAAAATAAGGAAAATTAGGAAAATAAGGGCCCACTTGAAAGCCTGAAAATAACCTAAAACTATTCTTCCCACAAAAAAGTTTGAAAAAATGCACAGTCAGCAGCATTTCAACACTTTTTAAGATGAGAAAACTATAAACAAGCAACAAATCTATTGTTAGGTATCTCCAAATGAATAAATAGGAGTGTTCAGGAAACTTAGAAAGCAGGGTACAATTGAAGTGGTCAGGAATGTTTAGCCTCAAGAGTTGCCCATTCATAGACTATTCCTAACAAGTTGGCTGCAAACCTTTGAGAATCTTGTAGAGTTTTTGATGATGAGGTAGGAGGCACACTTCAGATTTCTTGTATCTGTTATTACTTTTTGAACTATAAGCCAAAAACTATCTTGAACCCCCTCCCTACACCTTTACTTTTTAAAGCATGTCGTCAGCTGTCATGATTTGTGCAATTTTATAGGGGACATCCTAAAGAAGATGTGTACGAATTTTCAAAGTAATCCTTTGATTGGTTTTAGAGGAGAAGATTTTTTTTTATATCAAATTAAATTCAAGGGGAATAACTCCTAAGCAGATCATCAGACAATCTTGACCTTGAAGTCATTTTTGTAGCTCTCATAGAGCTGAACAATTATGCAATGCTAACTTTTTCTCTAGTTCTATTAGTTTTTAACATTTTTAGGAAAATAGGGAAAAAAAATCATCAATTTTGATGATTAAGGGGCAATAACTCCTACAAGGGGTCGTCTAACAACTTCAACTCAATGAAGAGTTTTGTAGAGCTTTTGATGCTGAAGAAGGAAAGTCTCTTGGATTTTCCTGTATCTGTTATACTTTTTGAACTGTTAGGCAAAAACTGTATCTTGACCCCCAGTTTTTTTTTTTGGCCAAGACGGCCATGTTGGTTGGTCTGCGGCCATGATTTGTGCAAACTTGTTAGAGGACATTTTACTGATGATATGTGCAAAGTTTTGATGATGAAGGCCTAGTGATGGCAAAAGCTCACATGACCCTTCAGGTCAGGTGAGCTAAAAAACTAAATAAAGACATTAAGTGGCTTACTCGTCAAGTCGAGTGTCTGGTATAGTCCTGTTCATAGCTATCTTATCACTGTTAATCATATTGAATCCAAATTCTCTAACTGATTGGTCAGCACGTATTTTTTCTTCCATACTGGTATACACTGCCTGACCACCTTCACCTGTTTTTAAAAAATACTATTAATATTTATAAAAATTATATGTTATTAATGATTCTAAAAATTTCTGTAATCAAGAAACACATCCAATCATTATTGCTAACCAGTCAATTAAATCAAATATTCAAAATAATTTGTAGAATAAAATTTATGTGGTATTTATTGATAAAGATTAAAACACCAAAATTTGTTCATTCTATTTTTTTCTATAATGCATATTCTTCAGAATAATTGGAGAAGATTTTTAAAACTAAGTTATTTAGTATCCACTGACATCTATGTATAGTACTAGTACATACAAATTCTGTATTTTATTCTTATAATATACCAAAACTACTACTTTGCGATATAAAGATATTCATGTTTATTTTCCTTTTCTAGTTCATACCTGCTCCACCTTGTTTAGGTGGATCTTTGGGTTCAAAGTTACCCAGGACTCCAGGCTTTAGGACTGCTGTTGGTCCAAACTGTCTCAGTGGTTCCGGTGGCTTTTCATCCTTTACACCCATTGGATTGTCTGCCACATTTTTAAATTGATCGTCTTTAACAATGAGAGGAGTATCATGGTTTACCTAAAACAGTCGGAATAATGACACTTAAAATATAAAAAGTCTGAAATGGCTGGATTGCAAATCCAAGAAACAGGGATACTACATGTGTAAGTTCCCATGTCTGGAAAATTAGGAAAAAGAATCTGGGAACGATTCCATAATAGCAGGTGCACAACTTCAATACATGTGCAATTTTTCTGTGAAGTTTCATGAGATCTGGGTTGAAAACTGTAGGAAGAGATGATTATACAAAATAGGTACCCTATTTTCCATCGCGGCCTGCCACCCAACTTCACCATACTATAATCCGGGTTTGCACTTTGTGCAACCCGGCCAATAAAATTTATGTACATTTTTTTTAATTGAAGTTTTTCGCCACGTTCAGCTAAAGCAAAAATGGACCTTTTTTTTATTTTGAAGTACGGTAGAGAGCCTGTTTATCATTTGTTGTTATTGGGTTTGGTGGACAAAGGATGCATCCACAGTACAAAATCTCAAATGAGTCAAATATCATGCATGTATTAAATCATGTCAAAGATATATCCTGTTATTCGATCTCCATATGATATTTTCTTAATATTTTATGTTAACTTTCCTTATGAAAAAATCTTTATATAAAGCTAAAAAACATTAGTGGCCACGGACCTTATTCAAAAGTTATGATGTCATCTTCATTACCTGCTTTTAGGGTACAAGGATTATGTGTTATTTTACTTATATTTTCCCTTTAGTTTCTTGTTAGAATCTACATGTACTTATTTTGTTTTTAAGCGTTCATGGCATTTAGAAGACAACTATGCTATAATCTATTTAAAAATACATAAGTTTCGAGCATAAAAGTGGAATTAATAGGTTCATACCATTTTTGTTATGGACTCATTTGTTATACACAAAATCACAGATCGCAAAAAATTGACCTATGATAATAAAACTATATTTTCACAGAAGATAGAGGATAACTTACTCCCCAAATTGAAGAAATAAAAATATATGGTCATCAAATCAGGGGAAAAAATATTTGTGAAAAATATGTATAGGCCAGAATTAGAAGGAAGGAAAGGGCTCATTTTTCTTCGTGCAAACTGCAATATACATGTATTTTCTCGATTTGTAGCGCTGAATACAATCACAAAAGTTCAATAGTTCTTTTTTTTGTATGCTTGCTATTGCAAAGTAATTAATTTTGTTGCTTTCCCAATTCTAAGAGGCGGTATTTCTTTTTTACTTCTAAAGTAACATTTTAATAGATCCATAAAACGTATGGTAATTGAAATGGAAATTTCGTGGAATTTTGACAATAACGACGTCATAATTGAATTACAAAACAATAACTTTTAAAATCAAAATGCGCAGAAACAATATTAGGATATTTTTCCATCAACTGAAATTCTTTATCAACAAAAAAATTGTGAATGGCAGCTTTAATTGTATATTTATTGAAAAATACATTTAGCAAATATTGATCACCACATACTTCTGGTAATCTAAAATTCACATCTATACCAGTATGTACCAACCTTTTTTCTTCGCTTCAGGAGTGCCTGACTTTCACTGCTACTACTTTCCAATTTGCTGATTAAAAATGGAAGGATGAAAACCATGGCAACAATCACCAGTCCAATCTTAATAGCAGCCTTTTTTCTGATGTGGTACCTCATTTGTATTGACAATGTATTGCCTTATATTCTGTGTTATGGTTCAAAGTTTATTTTAATCTATAACAAAAAAAAAAAAAAAAAAAATTGATAATGACCACACAGTATTGAGGAATAACAAACTAAAAAGCTTGGTTTTTTAGGATTTCTTTTTGATAATAAAAAAATTATCAATATCAAACTTGTCAATAACAAATCAAAGTATAAATATTATAAAAATTATATACATGTAAAGGATCCAGGTCATTTAATACTGTACAGTTTGGAAGCCTATATTTCTGATAAAGACTCTCATGGATTGGCCTGGATTCTACAAAGATTCTAAATTTCAAAAACCTTGTGCCACAGTAAAACTATCAACAGTGTTCATTTGAAATTCTAATATGACATGCTTTAAAGGCTTTGAGACCACAACTGTGGTAAAAAAATGATTTATCTATGAGCAACATGCGCTGAGAAGGGCGTGTTTTAAATGGCTGTTCCAAATAAAAAACTGTAACTCCCACCGGAATGCTATTGCATATGACGTAAAATCTTATAAATAGCAACACACGCTATAATTATCCGTTGCAATATATTGTGTGTTACATTGACGGAACAGCCAGTTTATGGCAGAAATGATGTTTTCTATAGGTACGAAAATATTATAAATGTACTCTAACTGTGTTATTAGAATAGAAATAATTCACGGAGATGACCATTTATGTCGTTATTTTATCCCTTGCTATCGCTCGGGATAAAACAATACAACATAAATGGTCACCCCGTGGTAAAACAATGATAAACCACAGCCTCAGTGAATTATTTCTTAATAAACCCTCACCAGAAATTTATTTATTACATAGTGACTATTTCTTCTTTTAGTCATGGTTTCCAGATGAGCCGTATTCACTACAGCAGTTATTATAAATAATTTTCTCCGGGTACCCCGCCTTCCTCCCCCAATAAAAACTGGACGCCATGATATAGCTGAAAAATTGCTGAAAGTGGCATTAAACACCATCAAACAAACATATTATAAATAACAAAAACCTTGCAACTACATTTTGTATGTTTATCTAACATATGCCTGGAGACAAAGGTAACAAATGTAACCAATGGACGAAATCAATAGAACAGAATATTTTACATGTTTTTTTAATTGTTGATAAATCTATTTCAATTTATATATAGTAGCATGGCTACTATAGCATCGTTTTGTTTCTACACTTCACCACCAAGAGGTGCTTTGGTCGTCTTTCATGCCAAAATATATAATTACATTGCTCATCCCCCCTTTTTGATATCTGTATTCCTTTTGGAAATAAAACCATCTTAGAGAAGTTTTAAATGCTTCATTTTCTTGATAAGAAAATAAGAAAAGATGGTCCCTTACAAAATGTAAATACTTGATAAACTAACTTCATAAAATGTTAACATTTATTAAATTCTTCATCACAGTGAAAATGTCAGAGAGATGTCCAAAATCATATTGCTATAGTAACATCAATATGATATCCCTTTTCTCTCTGTAATATTTTCTGCAAGTGTTGATATTTGTAAAGATGGGAAACTTTACAATTTGAATAACCTGCAGTACTTCACACACAGTGGTCAAGTGCCTATTATCTAGAATTGAATAGTCTATTCCAAATGTTGATATATAAACATTTCTTTGCATTTTTTTAATTAAATATGCCAATACACTGACTTTCTATAAAGGTTTTATGTTTTAAACAATGTTTCTGATGAAATTCATCATTTGTAAGCAACAGTTTTTAAAACTCTGTCACATGCATATGGAAAATTGTCAGTTTTCATATTCAAAGGGGAAGTAACTCCATTGTTTTTTACACTTGAATTTAACTATTAAAACCATGTTAACAAAAAATTCCAGAATTGTTTGGCACTTTAAAAATGGTGGTAAGATATTTTGTTTAGTTCAATTCTTGCTATTTATGTATCTTTTTCATTATTTCAACATTATGAAATAGTTGCATTAAAAACATTGCAAAACCCAATATTTGTTGATATAGGTAATAAATAATAATAATAAAGTGAATCCCAGTTCAACACACACATTTTATTTTTTCACTTTCAGATTTCGCAAACAGAAGTAGTTTTCAATAAAGTATAAACATTATATCAAAGCATGGCATTTTAGATCCATTTGATCATTGTATTTTGTAAAATTTACCCAAGTAGAAATGGTATTGAATACTTTTATTTCCTTCATTAATCTCTGGATCTAATCAGGCATTTAACAACCCTCATGTTACAATTGGTTTTTAAAATGGTTTTCACATCTTTTATAAATGCAACTGTAATATCAAATGTTTTATAGACTGAATTTATTTCTCTTCAATCTTTTGAAAGTAAGAATCTATTAGGCCAAATGAGTCCATATTGTATAATCCTTGTTCCTCCATTGACTTAATGTTTGTTAACTTCTTCTCTCCTTCAATACAGACAAAATGTTGCTTACTGGATGTGTTAAGCAAACATCCAGTAAATCTATATCCTGCTACAGGTGTGATGAACAAATGTTTAAATAAACAACAATGTCATAAGTTGTCTCGGGTACATCCCTGGGTAGCTAATACATGTGACATCATATAATTTGTCTTATTGGTGATATAGGCCATAAACATTAAAGAAAACTTACTGGAATTAGTTATAGGACTAAACATTTTTAATATAAATTAATAAAAAACAATTTTTTTTCTACTTACCAATACACTAATTTATTAACCAATAAATTAATTGCCAGTTTCCAGAGTTTTTTTGTTTGACAATTTTGAAATCCAAATCTCTCAAGATTAGATGAGAATGAGGCGTTGGAGGTAAGAGATATTTCTTATGTAATTGTATATTAGATATGCCTTGTTTATTTCTTAATGCTTATTTGTTACCTGAAACTGAACTTTAATGAAAGGTAAACATGAAAGACAAATAAAAGACCTACATAATAAGCAGAGAAAATGTTAATTTAGATTATGATTTTTATATGAAATTCAGATTTAAAATACAGGTATGTTATAAATAAAAATTTCTAAATTAGTGTTGTGAAAATCATTAGTGGTACTGGCGGGATTCGAACCCTCAACCTCTGTGTCTGAAGTCAGCGCTCTAACCGATTGAGCTAAAGAAGTACTTCCATAACTCAATTGATTAAGGCTGCATTTAACCCTGCTATTACACTAGCTACACTCTCCCCCTTTTTCTTTTTTGGGACGGCCGGCACCATCCCGAGCAGCATAGTAATTTACTGCCCAGCCAAAGCTGGCACTCGGAACATCTGATCTTGGGCCATATCCTTGCACTATGGCAGGATTTGAACCCTCAACCTCTGTGTCTGAAGTCAGCACTCTAACCGATTGAGCTAAAGAAGTACTTTCCTAATGCAACCGATTAAGGCTGCATTTATCCCTGCTATTACACTATATTAGTTAAAAATGTAATAGAACCAGAGGCTCTTAAGAGCCTGTATCGCTTACCTGATTTTATAGGCAAGGAAGATGGCATTTCCCTGATGTTAAAGTAAGTCCTGTAATTTTCAATAAACTTTAAATAGGACCATCCAAACAATATTACTAGAAAGCTTTGTTTCATTGGTTAACCAGTTGTATAGAGAAGATTTTTTTTATTTGCCCATAGGGTCCTCTGTTAAACTAAGTCCTGCGGCGGAGGTGGCCATTTTGAATTTCCAATTGCCATAAAAAACATAAACTTTATAAAGGACCATCCAAACAATATTGCTAGTAAGTTTTTGTTTCCAATGATTAACCGGTTTCAGAGAAGAAGCCTTTAAAAACTTTTTCCAATAGGGTCATATGTTAAACTAAGTCCTGCGGTAGGGGCCATTTTGAATTTCCAATTGCCATAAAAAACATAAACTTTATAGAGGACCATCCAAACAATATTGCTAGTAAGTTTTTGTTTCGATTGATTAACCGGTTTCAGAGAAGAAGCCTTTAAAAACTTTTTCCCATAGGGTCCTATGTTAAACTAAGTCCTGCGGTAGTGGCCATTTTGAATTACCAATTGCCATAAAAAACATACACTTAATAGAGGACCATCCAAACAATATTGCTAGTAAGTTTTGTTTTGATTGGTTAAACGGTTTCAGAGAAGAAGCCCTTTTAAACTTTTTTCTCATAGGGTTGAATGTTAAACCAAGTCCTGCGGTGGCGGCCATTTTGAATTTCCGATTGGGATAAAAAACAATAACTTTATAGAGGACCATCCAAACAATATTGCTAGTAAGTTTTGTTTCCATTGGTTGGCCGGTTTCAGAAAAGAAGCCTTTCAAACTTTTTCCCATAGGGTCCTATGTTAAATTAAGTCCTGCGGTGGCAGCCATTTTGAATTTCCAATTGCCATAAAAAACACAAACTTTATAGAGGACCATCCAAACAATATTGCTAGTAAGTTTTTGTTTCCATTGATTAACCGGTTTCAGAGAAGAAGCCTTTTAAAACTTTTTCCCATAGGGTTCTATGTTAAACTAAGTCCTGCGGTGGCAGCCATTTTGAATTTCCAATTGCCATAAAAAACACAAACTTTATAGAGGACCATCCAAACAATATTGCTAGTAAGTTTTTGTTTCCATTGATTAACCGGTTTCAGAGAAGAAGCCTTTTAAAACTTTTTCCCATAGGGTTCTATGTTAAACTAAGTCCTGCGGTGGCGGCCATTTTGAATTTCCAATTCCCATCTTAAACACAAACTTTATAGAGGACCATCCAAACAATATTGCTAGTAAGTTTTGTTTTGATTGGTTAAACGGTTTCAGAGAAGAAGCCTTTAAAAACTTTTTCCCATAGGGTCCTATGTTAAACTAAGTACTGCGGTAGCGGCCATTATGCAGGTACCACACCGATATGCAGTTTTGTAAGTTCCTGTGGTTGTTTTTTCATGATCATAAGTGGCTCATTATCAATGGTACAACAGGTTAAATAGATGATTCTGCTACTTTGAATGAAGTTACAAAACACATGAAAGATTTTATTTCTACATAAAATAAAGTAAAAAACCAATAAAACTGTAAAGAAAGTGTATATTGTGGTATATTGATGGTGCATGTGGTAGCCTGTGGTGTCGTGTGGTAAAAAGTCACACCCGACTCTTTGACAATTAACTATATAGTATAAGGGGTTTATATACTATAGTCAATTTTACCATGTCGGTCCGACGGGTTTTGCCTGACAAAATAGAATACTGCTTACCTGCATTCTGAAATGCGGCTGAATTTCATTTTGAGAAATCGAATTTCCATAGGAAGTCAGCCATTTTTGTTTCTAAAGGGGTCTAATGTTGTTTACAAGCGTTCGTCTTCTGTGGTGACGTTCAATGGTATTCGGACAAACCGCGAGACTTTTCCCGCCTTAACTGCAGATGACATTACCCGATGGATTACGAATAGACAACAATGGAATTTTCCTAACGTACACTTCCGTTCAAAACAAGGTCAAAATTTAGTATGGAAATTCGATTTATTAAAATGAAAATTCAGCCGCATTTCAGAACGCTGATTAACTGTGGAAAATAATTGTTGATATCAAAAAGTGTAATATGAGATCTACAACAGGACCATAAACTCGACCATACGCGGTAAGCAGTATTCTATTTTATCAGGCAAAACCTGTCGGATAGACACGGTAAAATTGACCGGTAAAACTAAACGCAGAGAACTGCAGAGAAGTGCAGAGAATTAATAAAAAAATGATTTATTCGATTAAAAAAAGGTTTATTATAGATATATATGTTATATTTTGTAGGAATAAACATAAAGAAGACCATATCTTTACATAATTTGTCATTTATTTGACAATTTCGAGCAGTTTGACGATGTTTACATACCATGTAAATGGAGAGAAGTACGAGAGAAACATAAATAATGGTTTATTCTAATATGACGTGCTTTAAAGGCTTTGAGACCACAACTGTGGTAAAAAAATGATTTATCTATGAGCAACACGCGCTGAAAAGGGCGTGTTTTAAATGGCTGTTCCAATTACAAAACTGTAACTCCTACCGGAAAGCTATTGCATACGACGTATAAATCTTATAAATAGCTACACGCGCTATAATTATCCGTTGCAATATATTGTGTGTTACATTGACGGAACAGCCAGTTTGTGGCGGAAATGATGTTTTCTATAGGTACGAAAATATTATAAATGTACTCTAATTGTCTTATTAGAATAGAAATAATCCACGGAGGCTGTGATATATATAAATGTACTCTAATTGTCTTATTAGAATAGAAATAATCCACGGAGGCTGTGATTTATCATTGTTTTACCACGGGATGACCATTTATGTCGTTATTTTATCCCTCGCTATCGCTCGGGATAAAATAATACGACATAAATGGTCACCCCGTGGTAAAACAATGATAAACCACAGCCTCCGTGAATTATTTCTTAATTTATCTTTAATAAATTTATCCAATAAGTTTTATCATAAACAATTTATTATGTTAAATAAGGTTTAACATATTTAACGAACTTAGATTTATCATAACCAACTTTATTTCATCCAAATTTGTTCGATGTTCTATGTAAATTCAATATGGCGATTGACAAAGCTGAACAGTAAATTCCTGGTCCTTTCGGGAGTGGATCTGTGTAATGTACGGCATGACACAGTTTCTGATATATTATGTTATATTCTTTTATATTGCATAAAATGTTATAAAAATGGTCAAACATATGATTATATTATTTAAAAAATGCAAAAGTAAAATTATGTTCGCTGAGTATTCATATTTCCACTTCTTTTTAATCGCAGTACATTTCTTCTCATAGTCAGTAAAGAAATAAAGATAAAAGAAAATAATTTTAAATCGACTAATGAAGAAATTTGAGCTTTTGAACGGTAGTCTAAACAATATGCGGAACATTTCTTTAATCTTGTCATTTTTTAAACTAACAATTTTTGTTGACGACCCTATTGAGAATAATTGATCATTGTGCCTTATTTGGTTCAATCAGGGAAAGTTATGTTAATTGGATTGTGATATCTGAATACAGAAGCAAGCGTGTGACAACAACAATGTAATTCAAATTAATTAACAGAGGTGTCAAACAATTACGAGGGGATCAAACGACCGTCGCGTTTATATAAAACAACATGTCGAGATGTTTATTCAATGCCATTTCTTTGGTATTATTTGGCCATGAGAATGCTTCATCTGAAATCAGATTAAAGACATTCTTCGAATTATTTGACCATGCTATGTTTTATGAACGCATGCATGCCAAATCCAGCATACCGGACATCAGTCCATCAATAGCTGATGCCATTCGTCATTGTGCCCAGACGGGTAGCTATTCATGTGCTTGGACTATGCATGCTGCCAGTACTGTTATTGGCAAGCCCATTAAGTCTGTTTATCCAGTTGTTAATGGCCCCTGTGACTACAACATTAAGATCCTTAATACTGTTTTTAAACCCAGGGGATCCAGGTCTAGACATGATATTACTATCATGTGGTCGGGGGCCCACATCATTGGCTCTTTCTGGAAGCCATGTCATTTTGTCCCACTTATCCCGCATACTGTTGAATGTTCAGTCATCAACATTGATGACCATGAACAATTTCCACCACTTGGCACACCTGTTAAGCCTAATTAGCTGAAGTTGACCCAGACACCACGATCAACTATTCTGATATAGATGATCCTGTACTGAAAGCTACAATTGCATCTTTTATTCAGTCATGTGAAACTGAAAATGTGCCAGAATCATTCAGTGATTCTGAAATCCAGTTACATGTTTCAGAAGATTCATTTGTTCAGTCGCCTGAACATGAAGTCAACATTACAAATGTGAGTGACATGGACATAACCAATAATGTTTTAAAGAATGAGATGTAAAATTTAATATTTTAAATTATAGTGTTTCGCCTGCAAGACAGGAGAATCACAAAGACTATAATGAAAAAAAAATTTAGGGGACTGTGTGACTTGACGTACATTGAATTGTGTTTCGCCTGCAAGACAGGAGAATCACAGACAATACTGACGGTTTAACTACTTAAACTAAATACTCACATATCAGTCATAAATTTTGGGGGTCACTTAAAAATATAATTTAAAAATATTAAAATTTCAAATAAAATGGGGGGTCACAATAATTAGTTTAAAAAATTAATGGGCCCACCTCCACATAGTTCATAGCCTTGACGTGGCGTGGGGGCTCTTCCATTATATAATTTAATTGTTGTATATAATGCATATGGTTGTCCAATATGAACTGTCAATCCGGAATTTAACCGGTAATCGTGGTGTAATTATTCCCTACTTGCGGTAAACAAGATTTATCTCCCATTTGCAGAGTTATCTGTTCTTTAGAGCAGGTACTTTATAGTACCTACTGTGGGTAAAAAGTAGTTTTTCTACAATATTTTTTTATTCACATACAGTAAAGCATCCAGTAAAATTTATTATGATGTGCAAACTAATTCTGCAGTTTTTTTTAGTTGTACTGGAAGAGTCAGTCCACAGACATTATTTACAAAAAATAAAAACGTGATTTTTCCCTATCTGTTCAATACTAGATACCTGCTGTTATGAAAGACAACTCTTGAAAATGGGAAGTAACTCTTGTATTCCGAAAATAGGGAATATGCACATTTGTTTACACAATGTACGAGAATGTACACTTGGTTTACTTACTATGAAATCACTCTTTATTATGGTTTTAATAACAATTTTTTCACAGAAAAGTGTTCTTTGTGATAAAATTGTTCAGAATCATACTTATTACATAATAAATATCATGTGTGATACATTATACAGTTACTTCTCTCTACTGCCAGCCATTACAACCTATGTAAACATCGTCGAACTGCTCGAAATTGTCCATTCACAGACGAATTATATAGAAATAAGGTTGTATTTTTGTCAATTTTGATAAATTTATACAAAATATAACAAATATATATATAATAAACCTTTATTTAATCGAATAATTCATTTTTTTTTAATTACTTCTCTGCACTTCTCTGCGTTTAGTAGGACCCAAATTGACTATAGTAAGTGAAGCCTTCATTCACTTACAACTTTTGACATTTGTGTCGAAAGCGATAACCATAACTAAATATGTGCAATAAAATTCTTACTCGTGGCAAATCAAATTATCTTTTCGCAATTACATTAATACTCATCAGATCCTTGAGATTCGATGAAAATCCTGTAACGTTCCAAAAGCAGTCGATAAATTTGACTGTCAACGTGGCCGCAAAAAGTTTAATAACTGTCCATCTCAGGCAGTATCCGTAATAACGCAATTATTCTGAAATTGCAATAAATTATCTCTTTAAATTAAGTATGCTAAGATTTTAATGATCGTCTTGAAGTTTTGTACAGGTTACTAACATTTTTTGTCTAATATCCGCAAATACATCCACCAACCGGAAACAGGTTGCTGTTTACAACAATAAAGAAGAGTTATGTACAAGGGAAGTAAGTTAGATTAGACCTCATGAATTGGAAATGGAAAATAAGATTAATTGTTTGTTTGTTTGATGTTTAACGCCAATTTCAGAAATTTTTCAGCAATGTCGGCAGTTTTATTGTAGGATAAAGCCTTAGTCCTACGAGTTACCCCCCTTCGGTAGGAAAACTGTCAATCCTTGTTAATCAAGATTGGAGTCGAGCGCACCCTGCCCGTAGTGAGACTAGAACCCACAAATTTCAGTGAAGACAGACCACGTGATCAATAGTAGACTAACCAGCCAAAGAGACCCCTGCAAATTAAAGAAAATTAATCATTAACAATTATCGAGCAAAGACCCAGTCAGCATGCTGACGTTGGGCCAACGTTGGCAAATTGTTGTACGGTTGGTTATTGGTTGGCGTTGGCATTGCAACGTTGGGCCAACGTTGGCCCAACTATACTTGGACTTTAGCAATTAAGAGGTATAATGTATCGTCGAAAGGCCAACATAGATCCAATGTTGGGCCGACGTTTGGAACTTTTCCTTCGTTTTTTATTCCACAGTTTGTTTCCTAACACAGTAGCAACATTGGATTTAAAGACACAGATGTTTTTTTATTTTATTTATTCTGTTGTATTGTTTTTTTCTACAGTGGTTTATATGTTGTTCCAACGTTGGGCCAACGTTGGTACAACTATGGCAAACGTTATGGAATAAAAACAAAAATATTGTTTTAAATTAAAATCCGAATTAAAATTTTTTATAAAATTTTTAGTTTATAAGGAAAGTCTTCATTTATTTCAATTGAATAAATCTCATACTGTTGCAATGACGTGTGTGTTATGAGTTTTTATTACTTGCTACGTTATTCATAAATATAATAATATATTTTTTTTATTTTTTAATTAAAATTTCAAATTGAGTAATATTTCTATTTGTCAAAATTACATTTTTCATATCTGTTTGAAACTTTATGTGATTGCCTGTACTACTCGGCCTTAAATTTGAGGAATGTGCTGGGATTGTAATGACCTATGACCTTATCTGTAATCTAACATCGCTGGATTTCCCGCGTCTATTGCTGCAGTGCTTTACAGAACTTTAAAAGTTAAATCATGTAAGTAAATTTAGTTTATTATAGAATATATTTTTCACTTATTGCTGTGGGTAAAATGTTCATTGTTTATTTCCAATAATCAGTTGTACAAATTAATACACATATTAATTCATTTGTAAATTATCAGTCGTAGTAAATGAAAATAAATGCTGACAAAAAACTTCCTACTGTCTTTAAAGTATCTGTTTGTAATCTGGGACTAGTATAGGTTCCTGGTTTAATGCTCATATTTTTAAGAGTAATACATTTTTAATCTTTCAAATTTCATAATGCAATAAATATAGTTAATGTAAATGTTTCCATTCTCCAGTAATTAGGTCACCTTCCAAATGTGTGAAGAGTTTTATCTGCAGATTGTTGATTAATTACTACAGTATACACATCTCACACAAATCACACCCAGATTATACATGGTATAGAATTACCACATTTCCTGGGAAGATTTGAACAACTAGGATTTAATGTCATTATAAATAGTGTAATATATTTCCACTGTCTAAAACATGGATATTAAGTATACCATTTCTTATTTTCATTGTTATGCCTGATATTTAGTGCAATTACTATGTCTTTCAGGTCTGGAAGGATTTAAACAAACATATATGCAGATACTATCAAAAATACTTGAAAACAGTGGAGCTGTAAAGCTGAACAGCTTGACTCAGAAAAGGGGGTCAAAAATACCGTTTTCGTCATTGTGGTTAAAAGATGTTTTACTTTGTAAGTAGTAGCTAAATTAGTGTGTTATGATCTCAATTTAGTACAAAAACGTGTACATAAATGCTGTAAGGCATTTAACAGTTATGTTAAATTTTGGTCAACTCAATACTGTTATATTAAGTACTTCGTGGTCCTTTAATTTTTAAAATTAAGTGATTTTAAAGTAACGCCAAATTTGTTATTTTTCCAACAGAAACGGAGACAGAACAGAATATGTAGCCAGGATACAGACAAAGAAATAGAAGATATTTAATTGAAAAGACAGAAATGGTGGTAGAAAAAGAAATGCATCGGACAGAAATGATGGTAGAAAAAAGAAATGAAAGAAAAACTGCAACAAATAAACAGGAGTGAATAAACTCTGGACATCAATGATATATTTATAAAGTATGAAGAAAACATAGTGTGTTCAGTGTTAATTGATTTGTCCATAGAACTATGTCTATCCAAGGATTTATACTTTTACAAGGATTTTTAATTACTAACTTATAAGTGGACAAAATCTTTAGGACCATTAAGTTCGTTTATAAAGCTGTACATACTAGTGGATAAATAAAGAACGTCTGCCTCTAATTGGGTTTTGTTTGGTACATAGTTGATCTATGGTTAGTATCTAGTCTGCTATATTTTGATATAGCTGGACCAATGTTGGTGGTTAGATGCAACGTTGTTGGCCCAACGTTGGCAGATAGATATGACGACATTGGCCCAACATCGGCTCTCGGTTGGCAGACAGATATGACGATGTTGGCCCAACGTTGGCTATCAATCGGTTTCAGTTATTACGACGTTGGTCCAACGTTGGCTCTCAGTTGGCAGTTAAATATGACGACGTTGGCCCAACGTAAAACCAACATGTTGGCCCAACGTTGGCACACTTTGCACTTATAACGTTGGCCCAACATTGTTTTCCGACGGTGGCCCAACGTAATAGGTAGTGGTTGGCCCAACGTTGGCCCAACCAAGGCTTGCTGTCTGGGGAAAAGGGGAGGGGGCAAGATCTTTTCTGTTAATATGTTTTGGACATTTGTATACGTGTGTTAACTGTTTTTAAGAAAATAAAGCAACTGTTAATTGTTTTGCAACCATTAGCTGTTATCTGTTTTCTTAAAAATTGACATTGTTGTTAACTGTTATAATGAAAAAAAATAGGGCATCTAAAGGGGCATTAATGATACCCCGCCACGATATTCATCAATAGTTAAATATATTTGTTTATTAATTAACTACTATAATATTCGCTTAAATAACAGTTAAACTGCCAATATGATATATTTTGCTTAACTAGTCCAATATCGGTATTGGCCTGATTCGTCCTGTATTGGCCTAGTTCGTCCTGTATTGGCCTAATTGCAACCTGTATTGGCCTGAGAGATTTGGACTAGTTAATTAATAAAGATATCATTACGTGATGATTTCTGTATTGGCCTAGTTATTGGTCCTTGGCCAGCTGTATTGTCCTTCGGCTGCGCCTCAGGCCAATACAGCATGCCTTGGACCAATAACTAGGCCAATACAGAAATCATCACGTAATAATATCATAATATATACTATACATCCACTATATACTAGTATATAGAGACAGAAAGAAATTAGTTATCTTTCATAGACCAGAAAAGTTCATTGTCAAATTTTGAAAATTTATAAAGTGGCAAAACTTCAATAATATTTTTCGGATCATCCTGAAAATTGAACTTGACCTGTATTTTATTGTACTGAACAGCTGTGCAAAATATCATTCAAATCCCTTGAGGCGTTTTCAAGTTATCATCCGGAAACCTTCGGGGGACGGACAGACGGACGGACGGGACGGACGGACGGACAGACACCGAACGAAACTGAGGGTATAACATAATACCTCGCCACTTCGTGTGGCGGGGTATAATAAAAACCATGTTTGCTGTTAATGGTATTGCCCTTGGATGAGATTCAGCTGTTATTTGTTTGTTTTTTTCGATTTTTGAACTCACTGTTTTCTGTTTTCTCATTTAAATTGATGTTATCTGTTATCATTATTTTTAATTTACTGTTATCTGTTTAGGGGAAAAATAATGAATATGTGTTGCCTTTTCTTCTAAGATGCTGTACAATCACATAGATTTATGTACGTTGTAATTTGATGGATTTTTTCCATGGGTCTAGTCCACTGTTACCATTTATCAAAAAGCACATAAAAACAATGACTGCAAGCATCTTTTAAACTACAGTCGCATTGTGACCATACTGGGAGGGTTCCCAATGCTCGACCAAGAGAGCTGCACAGGGCGTCCCCATATGGCGAAATGGGAGACCTTCTATTAGGAGGGTTGTCGGGTCTTTACACGAAAGGCTTAGCCGTGGACCGTAGTCTTTTGAATAATACCACGCTTCTTGCACGATAAAAACCCCTTTTATAGGTTTCGAAAAATACTAAGCGGATTGTAGCGTCTACAAAAGCTTAAATTCCCCACCCCTACCCAATGCTCCATACGTTTTCAGATGATGTCAAAATTTTGTTCCCGATGTCTTATCCCCTTTTCACTGATTTATTATTTGTTGACTTGTTCTCATCCTTAATATACTGAAATACTGTTCGTTACATTATTATTCAATCAATCAATTTAATCCAAGTAAACGCCTATTTCAAATACATATTCCGCATTTGTTGACTGACCTGTCAAAATTTCTTTTAAATTATTCAGTCGAGATTTCAATTACGACCTCCTAATAAATGCGTTATTTAGTAAGTATTAATTTGAAAGATACATATAATTTTTCATATTCTCGTCGTCTAGATACATGTCGAGAAGTAAAAAGCAATAATTGTATACTATCTCGATAAACGAATATAGGTCATCCGTGAATAAATTAAATAGTAATATTTATAGTTGTTTTGCAGACCGTGATTTAGTAAACAGCAACAATAATATCGTAAATACCTTCTCAGGTAAGTTTTATGATAATTTCTGTTTAATCAGTGTATTTTTTCGGAAATTATTTGTTAATATATCGTAGCAAAGACGCTTCTAGTACTGAGCTCGAGGTATATACACTATATACAAACGGTATTTTGTAATTTTATTTTCGATGTTCCATAGTAACAGAAAGTAAATAACCGTTTCGTCTTACATAAACTTATTCAATTATTCAAAACAAGACCAGAGATAATACATTACAAAACTGTTTATTTTTGTTTGTGGAGCAATTAAAATCGTTGACACGTTTATTTGTTAAACTGCCAGGGACAATTAAATACCTGCAAAAATATCTGCGCAATATGACATTTTGAGATTTTTCTTCCTTACAAGCCGGGAACCTATCATTTAATTATATTTTAATTCTCTTCTAAGGTATGTTAATAAATTATTTTTTTTTGTTTATTTTTGTTTCAAGTCTTAGGGGATACATACGGCGTTTTATACTGAGCAGTTTCGCATGGGAATATGACTGTCACCTCACTTAACCCCACTTTTAACCTTGTTGCCCCTTTTGTACTATTATGAATACATTTCGGACTTGTACAACATGTATAAAAGCTGTGGTATGTGTTAAAATCAATACAAAGTAACAGTCTCCAAAGCGACAGATTGATCAGTACAAGATGACAAGTATGCGGATTCTTCAATGAGTCATATTGTAATAAACATGGCTAGAAATAATTTTAACTTATAGCAAGTCTTGGGTATTTTTGTTTATGGATATAAAGGGGAGTGACAATACCATTTTCTTTAAAGTAGTGAAAATAATTCATCAGTCATCCAAGTCGGATACTTACAGAAAATAAATGTGAAGTTAAAATTTATGTGGGTAAGGAGGTAGTATGGTATTAACTGTTGTTCGAGTTTGACATTCTATTGTCACAGTCCTTTATTGCACAGTATCAACAATTTCAAAGGTTATAAGGTTATTTAGTTTTTACGTTCTTTTGTATCATTTTGATGTTATTTTGGTCATTTTTACTATTTCAAGCAGTCAGATTTTGCCTAAATGTTAACATTAGTATCTAAATCACGTGACCACCTTATTGTTTTTGCATCTGGCTGTCTAAACTTGCTCTATATGAACATAGTGATTTTAAGGTAACTATTCATACTGGCAACAGAGATGCCGTCGTCAATAGTGAATAACCAAAACTACCAGCCTTTATCGGGGTCTTTAAATCCCTACTTTTCATTATAATAAAACCGATTGAAATGTGTTATTAGATTTGAAATGATTTGGCTGTTAGCCCTACATATTCTTCGTTTGTAAGTTTTTCACTTTAATATTATTATTTGCTTTAAAAACGTACAAGTTTTATAATAAATACGAAGTGCCATTTAGTTGACGGATTAAAAGACAGGTAAATAAACTGATACACTGAAAAAAATAATCAGTCAAACTGATGACTTCTTTAATCAAATGCTCCCTATACGATAATCAAATTGGCTTTTGACTTAAGACATAATCAAATTGATGATGAAGTTAATCAAGACTTGAGAAGCACGTGCTACAGTATCAATATCACGCATGTGCAATAGCCGCCATTATTGACATGATTTTGCCGCGACTGAAGAGAAATAGAATTTTACCGTGTTTAGAGAAATCCAGATTTGTCCGCATATACAGAAAGATATAATGGGTAAGTTTTAAAACTCAATATATAACAAAATGCATATTCAAAGACATTAACGAGACATTTAGCACGATCATCACGTGTCGATTCACACGTTTTACAAACACAAGTAAGACCGGTTTATTTTAATCTAAATTACCAAATCATATAGTGATCTATTGCATTTATCTTGTTTTTATCATTTATTTTACAAAACTGCACCACGGCACACTCGTTTGTCCATTCGAAAGATAAAATCTTCTGGCATAGAAAAATAGGTTTCTCTCCCTTCTTTTTAACGTTCCAATGTGTAACAATGAAGACAGTAATGTTCGAGCTCTCCACAGCCCTTCAGAACAACTTGTAATTACATGCAGGAACAACATAACTACATAATTTTTACATGTTTGTTACTTTTTTAACACATAATGTAAACCAGTTTCTGATTCACTCTTAGTGGAACTAGTCTATTGTCTAGTATTGATCTTTTGTTTCAAGACTAAATAAGTAAATTTATCACTTATTCTAAAAATGCAGAAATGAGAGTTGATGTCATCTAGGTATTTGTTTTTGAGAATGGGTGTGTATCCCGGTGTCTCGAAACAAAGTGGGTGACTTCACTTTCATTATAAATTATTGTACTAGTACCTAAACTTTATATGAAAATTAATATTTTTTGGGAGCTCAAATCTATTACATATCCTAAAAATTTAGGGATGAGAGTTGATGTCATCTAGGTATTTGTTTTTGAGAATGGGTGCATATCTCGGTGTCTCGAAACAAAGTGGGTGACTTCACTTTCATTATAAATAGTTGTACCTAAACTTCATATGAAAATTAATATTTAGTTTTTTTTTAAGCTCAAATCTGTCACATATTCTAAAAATTGAGTAATGAGAGTAGATGTCATCTAGGTATTTGTTTTTGAGAATAGGTGCGTATCTCGGTGTCTCAAAACAAAGTGGGTGAATTCACTTTCATTATAATAATTGTACCTAAATATGAAAATTTATATTTTTGGAAGCCCAAATCTGTCACATATTCTAAAAATTAAGGGATGAGAGTTGATGTGTTTGTTAGATATCTCTTCATCTCGAAACACAAAGTAGGTGACTTCACTTTTATTATAAAATTAATTTCACTTGAAGGAAGTATTTTAATCTTTCTATTAATAAGATTATTAATTTATAGACTATTTAAAGTTCACAGTGTTGTAATTTTATTTAATGAAGAAATTCAATATAAAACATAAAAAAAAAGCTAAACAAGGAGGGAGGGGTTGGAGTCTTTGTAATATAAACATGTTCCATGAAATGTGCTTTTTTTTAAGAATACTAGTACCATGGAAAACCACTAAATAAAGCTAAATATGTTAAATGTACAAAATACAAGTGAATGATAATGAACTGACGGAACAAAAAGAGCTGAAAATCTTTAATCCAGAAAAAGTGTTTGTTTAAATGTTGTTTAATGCCACTTTCAGCAATTTTTCAGCTATATCATGGTGTCTAGTTTTTTTGTGTGAGTAAGCTGAAGCAAACCTCTGACCTTTGCTAGGAAGAGTGGCAAGCCTTGTCAGTTAAGATTGCAGTTGAGTACACCCTGCCCACAGTGAGACTCAAACCTGCAACTTCAGTGTTGACAGACCACCTGAATCAATAGTAGACGAACTACCTTAACAACTCTGCCACAACTGAGGCCCCGCAATCAAAAATAAAAACAATACATGTACATGCACTGCTGGATACAACACAAAACAAAATCCCAAAATAGAAAGTGTTTAACATGTTTAACCAAAACATTTTAAAAAAATTGGTCATAATATTTTGTATGTTTTTTTAACAAGATTTTTATTTTACAGATTAGACCACAGTTCTGCAGTTTAATGTTTAGTTTCTTCAGAGACAACACATGAGATCTTGTAAAGACATCATTTCAACTTTAAAATACTGCATAGGTATGTAGTCTTTGTAAATAAATAAATAAGGAAATTAATGTAATATATATGCTTAAAAATAAAACCATGTTAGCAGTGTGCAGTTTCAACCACCTTTTACCATTCTGGTCATTTCCATGTCATTTGTTTTGGTTGGAGGGAAACTTTTATCTTTTGAAATATCATTGATATTTACATGTTATATAGCATTCGATATTTCAAATGAGTGGAAGAGTGATTGAAGTAGTAAGTTGCCTATTAATGGATAACGTGCCTGTCAACACTTAGTTTTCCTACCAAAGGGGGGGGGGTTCTTAGTCTGGCTTCCTCCCCAATAAAAACTGGATGCCTTGATATAGCCGAAAAATTAATATAAGTGATGATATAGTAGAAGTGACATTCTGATATTGATGATATCATGCGATAAAATTTAAGTAGTATTCTAGCTAAAGGTCAGGCAGTGGGTGGCACATCAAAAATTTTGTTTTTAGCTTTTTTGGCTTAGATGCATTCATTTTGATATAAAAACACATTCTAACAAGATTTTACATTTGAAAAAGTGTCAATTGCCTAGATAATTTTTGACTGGTTACATAGAGAAAAATTTGGCGGGAAAATTTCCCGGCATTTTTTACTGTACAATTCAACTAAATTTCAAATGATTATATCTTAAAAAGGCAAAATAATTTAGAACTTTAATAAATTAGAATATTGTTATATTGGATAGTTTTATCAAATTCCATGATCAAAAGTTTGCGTTTTTTTCCCTTCATGTGCCATCACATGTATGCATTTTGCCTGATTCTTATGTGGACTGATACTTAAAATGTTATTCTTCCTAGGTAAGAACCTCGCATACTACAGTCAAATCAATTTATTTAATAATTACCATATTAAAATCAAAATAGTTATCGAAGGTATGATTTATTAGATATTTAACTAAAGTCTAGCATTAAACCCATAAAAGCTCTTACTTAATTTAAATGGATACAATATGATGGACTCGTGGTAAAATATCCAATAAATCTAATTTCCTAAATATAACATCAAGAGATTATTCATTTGACATATTTGATCAGAAAGATGTTTCAGTACAATTTATTTTGTCTGTTGTACTATGAATTGAAATGATTAGGAACAATTATGAATGCATTTTTCTTTTTTTTTCAGCCCTTATCATTGCCAGCTGTTATTAAAGTCGTGCCATGAAAATGAGAAGTGACAACTTTTAAAATTTTGTTGAAGACATATTCAAATGAACTAGTAGCTCCTTGATAAAGGCAGTCCTTGACCAATTACCATGATCGAAATATGGTTGTTTCATGTAATTACCTACATGTAGCATATGAGGAGATACAATTACACTTTATTCCAAAAGAATTTGTTCTAAGGATGAGAAGATGAAAATGTTCTTGAAATTATTTCTACACAAGGCATCACGACAAGATTGATAATGGACAAGACTAGAATATGCTGCATTTTTACTTTCATTTAATATGTAATTAAAAACAAATAGGAACATATAAACTTTTAAAGATTAATTTATCCTGTTTATAGGTTATATTCAAAGTTTAATTATAATATTTATTCTTGCTTTTGAAATGTTTACTTCTAACAAACTTATGTTACAGATTACACTATAAAAATTGACTTGTCTGATGTAATTTTCTGTTATTAAGAATATTTTTATGCTGCTTTTATCGTTTTAGTACATTAAACAATTGAAATAAATTTTTTTATTTGTCTATGTTTTTTTATCTATATTTTTAAAACCTATACATATTAAGCTGTCTTGGTGGTGAAAATTCTGTATTGATTGCGGTCTTCATTGATGGTTTCACATAATGTAATTGTGCCAATATTTATAAAATCAATATTATTGTCCTGCATTCTATGAATATACTTTGCACAGTGTTGAAAGTACAGAACATCACACACCAAAAATCTGAGAATGGTGATCTAATGAAACATTCAAACAAAGATGTTAATTTGTTACAATATAATTTGCTTTATTGGTACTGATATAGAAACCAATATTTTTGCGATCAAACCTTTTTTGGATCGATCAAGCATTTAATCAACCCGATTAAAATAAAAATCAATTTGATCACAAAATTCAGCATTTAGATTATCTTGATTAGTCATGTTGATTGAATTTTTCATCAAATATGATTAGAAAATAGCCAGTGTGATTATATGATTAATCAATTTGATTGTTATGTTTAATCAAGTTGATTGTTATGTTTAATCAAAATGATTAATTGATTAATCATCTTGATTAAAATTAAATTCATTTTGATTAAAAGGGTCGTCGTCCTGGGGACAATCAATTTGACGACTTTTATCAATCAAGTTGACGACTTTTTTTTTTCAGTGTAAATGTTTACCGTAAACCACCTTAGCAGCATGACTCTTCATTAAATACATTGACATAAAAAGCAAAAAATTTACATGCTAGCTACTTGAATATAAATAGTGTAATTTGATAACAGAACTAACGAGGCATCGAGACCCTAAAACACAAAATGTCCTACCATAACCCAAATAAAAAAAAATTTTTTAAAGGCGACAAGGCGAAGGTGTAACACTAACTGCAATCATGTAACTGCTTGGACTAATTTTGATGTCGGCGAACGTGTTCAATTCGTCAATAAGACAACGAAATAAAGTTTTGTGTTTCTATTCTTTATAGAAGAACTAAGTATATAAAGGAATCAGTAAAGGATGTAAGTTTATATTCCATCGTTTTCGGTGAGAAGATTAGTCGAGCATACCCTGCCGCAGTGAGGCTCGCACCCGCAACCAACCTCAATGTAGATAGGCACCTGATTAATATAGTGGACTAACTACCTTAACCAATAGGCCACCTAGGTCCCGAGAAGATTGGGTTAAAAATCTTCTTCATTTAGCCTGAGAGTCGTTCAGGTTCAGATGAGACAAGGATACGACAAACAAAACACGCATAGTACTACAAGAGGATAAAGAGGATGCGATAGTTAAGGAAATAGTTTAATGCAATTTTCAGCCATTTCTTTCAATATTAGTGAAAAAAATATGGATACAAGTTTAACTTCAATTCTTCTTTTCGGCATCTATGCATGGCTTGTGAACATACATTTATGGTGATTCCTGGTAAGCTGATGGTTCACTATAAGTTGAAAATTAAATATATTATGATTATTATTAATAATTCAAGAGTTTGTAATTAATAGTAAGCCAGCTGTCTATAGGTTAGAATGGTAATCATAAAGACGAATTACAATTTATAAGCCAGCTTTCTACGAATTATTCATCGTGAATTTATTGTTAGTTATAATCACAGGTATCATCGGCTATCTTATATTATGGAATTTTATGCACAATCTTGAAAATTATTACTCATAGACATGTATTGTAAGGTACAAGCAATAGTAAACAGTTTAACTAAGAATTTTTTTCATTGTTTTCCTTATATTACGAAAAATAATTACAGACATTGTTTATTTCATTTTTATATTTTAGCTAAAATGGGGAGTTTCCAAGGACTCTCAGAACGCCTCAGGAGGGTTTTATCGGACTTCTTGGAATTACAACCTACGCTGAACGATTCGAAACTTCCAGCTGTTTTACGGGAACCAGGTGTTATTCGTGGTTACAGAAAACCGTATCAGCCATGGCGATATTACTTGATAAGTCTTTTTCAGATTCACAACGAGACAATGAATGTATGGACACATCTTGTCGGGTTTTTGATTATTTGGTTTACAATGGCGGAATACAACGAAACACTTGATTTTTGGACAAACAAACACTCGTGGGCTATGCTCGTCCTTGGAGCTTGTGTTCTTATTGCCTGCTTTATTAGTTCTTGTGTACACTTGCTTCATTCCAAGTCCGAGTACTGTCATTATAACGCATTCATGATTGATTACGTTGGTGCCACACTTTACGCATATGGATCCGGTGTCATGGCATTTTATATATGTTCAGATAGACAAACGTATTTTCTAGTTGAACGATTTTACTTCCCCGTTTTGTGGTTTTACACGTTGTTGAATTATACTGCTTTATGCTTCGCCAAAGTGTTCTTTGGGTGTGATATCCACAACAGATACAGGAAGTTAATTATGGTCAGCTCTATGATTGGTCACGCCATGCTACTCACAGTACCAATGGGACCAAGATATTTACGGTGCTTTCAAGATGACACATGCAGTTTATCATCACTGAACCATTTAACAATATTATATGTTTTATTTGGTCTTCAAGCCTTTTTCTTTGCGAGCCATCTTCCAGAGGTCTTGTGTCCTGGAAAATTTGACATTGTTGGACAGGGCCATCAAATATTCCACGTGCTTTCAACAATATGCCAATGCGCACAGTTTCATGCGATTTATCTTGAAATTAACACCGGTCATGCAAAACATGGAGACCCAGACTTGTCACATTTGGCATTTTCAACTGTGGTTTTAATAATTGTAGAGATTGCTGTAATGATGTTTATGAGACGATTTATTCCAATTGAAGATAAATCAAGTTAAATGGCTTGCTTTTAAATGCTTTATGTAAAGAAGAAGGGTAAGCTTAAGGATGTACGTGAACAATACATTTGGGGTTGTTGGAGTTTGCACTCTTGCAAGCAAAATTGTGATATTTAATTTTTTATAAGCATCTTATATACATTTTTGTCATGTTTGTTAAAAGGGAAGCGTTATTTTTCAGATTATAAATCAGAATAAATATGTTTCTTTCTTTTCATTCAAAACATAAATACCTTTGAATCAATTGAAAAATTTAAGACTCCCATAAAGTTAAGCAACGGTATCGGTGGATGGCCATACCACTGTCAAACTGAAGTTATCGTGGACTGTTGTTCCGTTTACCACGTGATCTGAGTTTTCAATTCATAAAAAAATATTTTTGCTTGATTTCGAAGTGATCACAAGTTGTGAAGCACCAATATCTCCACATAAATTTAGTGATCAGAGATTGTGAAGCACCAATATTTCCACATATACTTGGTGGTCACAGATTGTGAAACACCAATAGCTCCACATACACTTGGTGGTCAAAGATTGTGAAGCACCAATATCTCCACATATACTTGGTGGTCACAGATTGTGAAGCACCAATGTCTCCACATATACTTGTTAGTCACAGACTGTGAAGCACCAATATCTCCCCATAAACTTGGTGGTCACAGATTGTGAAGCACCAATATCTCCACATATACTTGTTAGTCACTGATTGTGAAGCACCAATATCTCCACATATACTTGGTGGTCACAGATTGTGAAGCACCAATGTCTACACATATACTTGGTGGTCACAGATTGTGAAACACCAATATCTCCACATATACTTGGTGGTCACAGATTGTGAATCACCAATATCTCCACATATACTTGGTGGTCACAGATTGTGAAGCACCAATATCTCCACATACATGTTAACAGATTGTGAAACACCAATGTCTCCACATATACTTGGTGGTCAAAGATTGTGAAGCACCAATATCTCCACATATACTTGGTGGTCACAGATTGTGAAGCACCAATAACTCCACATATACTTGGTGGTCAAAGATTGTGAAGCACCAATATCTCCCCATATACTTGGTGATCACAGATTGTGAAACACCAATATCTCCACATATACTTGGTGGTCAAAGATTGTGAAGCACCAATATCTCCACATATACTTGGTGGTCACAGATTGTGAAGCACCAATATCTCCACATATACTTGGTGGTCACAGATTGTGAAGCACCAATATCTCCACATATACTTGGTGGGCACAGATTGTGAAACACGAATATCTCCACATATACTTGGTGGTCACAGATTGTGAAGCACCAATATCTCCACATATACTTGGTGGTCACAGATTGTGAAGCACCAATAACTCCACGTATACTTTTTAGTCACAGATTGTGAAGCACCAATATCTCCACATAAACTTGGGGGTCACAGATTGTGAAGCACCAATATCTCCACATATACTTGGTGGTCACAGATTGTGAAGCACCAATATCTTCACATATACTTGGTGGTCACAGATTGTGAAGCATCAATATCTCCACATAAACTTGGTGGTCACAGATTGTGAAGCACCAATATCTCCACATATACTTGTGTGGTCACAGATTGTGAAGCACCAATATCTCCACATACATGGTCACAGATTGTGAAGCACCAATATCTCCAAATATACTTGGTGGTCACAGATTGTGAAGCACCAATATCTCCACATATACTTGGTGGGCACAGATTGTGAAGCACCAATATCTCTACATACATGGTCAAAGATTGTGAAGCACCAATATCTCCACATATACTTGGTGGGCACAGATTGTGAAACACCAATATCTCCACATATACTTGGTGGTCAAAGATTGTGAAGCACCAATATCTCCACGTATACTTGTTAGTCACAGACTGTGAAGCACCAATATCTCCACATGAACTTGGTGGTCACAGATTGTGAAGCCCCAATATCTCCACATATACTTGGTGGTCACAGATTGTGAAGCACCAATATCTCCACATATACTTGGTGGTCACAGATTGTGAAGCACCAATATCTCCACATATACATGGTGGTCACAGATTGTGAAGCACCAATATCTCCACATATACTTGGTGGTCACAGATTGTGAAGCACCAATATCTCCACATATACTTGGTGGGCACATATTGTGAAACACCAATATCTCCACATATACTTGGTGGTCACAGATTGTGAAGCACCAATATCTCCACATATACTTGGTGGGCACAGATTGTGAAGCACCAATATCTCCACATATACTTGGTCACAGACTGTGAAGCACCAATATCTCCACATATACTTGGTGGGCGCAGATTGTGAAACACCAATATCTCCACATATACTTGGTCACAGATTGTGAAGCACCAATATCTCCACATATACTTGGTGGGCACAGATTGTGAAACACCAATATCTCCACATATACTTGGTGGTCAAAGATTGTGAAACACCAATATCTCCACATATACTTGGTGGTCAAAGATTGTGAAGCACCAATATCTCCACATATACTTGGTGGTCACAGATTGTGAAGCACCAATATCTCCACATATACTTGGTGGTCAAAGATTGTGAAACACCAATATCTCCACATATACTTGGTGGTCACAGATTGTGAAACACCAATATCTCCACATATACTTGGTGGTCACAGATTGTGAAACACCAATATCTCCACATATACTTGGTGGTCACAGATTGTGAAACACCAATATCTCCACATATACTTGGTCACAGATTGTGAAGCACCAATATCTCCACATATACTTGGTGGTCACAGATTGTGAAACACCAATATCTCCACATACATGTTAACAGATTGTGAAACACCAATGTCTCCACATATACTTGGTGGTCACAGATTGTGAAGCACCAATATCTCCACATATACTTGGTGGTCAAAGATTGTGAAGCACCAATATCTCCACATATACTTGGTGGGCACACATTGTGAAGCACCAATATCTCCACATATACTTGGTGGTCACAGATTGTGAAACACCAATGTCTCCACATACTTGGTGGTCACAGATTGTGAATCACCAATATCTCCACATATACTTGGTGGTCACAGATTGTGAAGCACCAATATCTCCACATATACTTGGTGGTCACAGATTGTGAAGCACCAATATCTCCACATATACTTGGTGGTCAAAGATTGTGAAACACCAATATCTCCACATATACTTGGTGGTCACAGATTGTGAAGCACCAATATCTCCACATATACTTGGTAGTCACAGATTGTGAAGCACCAATATCTCCACATACATGTTAACAGATTGTGAAGCACCAATATCTCCACATATACTTGGTGGTCACAGACTGTGAATCACCAATATCTCCCCATATACTTGGTGGTCACAGATTGTGAAGCACCAATATCTCCACATATACTTGGTGGTCAAAGATTGTGAAGCACCAATATCTCCACATATACTTGGTGGGCACACATTGTGAAGCACCAATATCTCCACATATACTTGGTGGTCACAGATTGTGAAGCACCAATGTCTCCACATATACTTGTTAGTCACAGAGTGTGAAGCACCAATATCTCCACATAAACTTGGTGGTCACAGATTGTGAAGCACCAATATCTCCAAATACATGTTAACAGATTGTGAAGCACCAATGTCTCCACATATACTTGGTGGTCACAGATTGTGAAGCACCAATATCTCCACATATAATTGTTAGTCACAGACTGTGAAGCACCAATATCTCCACATAAACTTGGTGGTCACAGATTGTGAAGCACCAATATCTCTACATATACTTGGTGGTCACAGATTGTGAAGCACCAATATCTCCACATATACTTGGTGGTCACAGATTGTGAAGCACCAATATCTCCACATATACTTGGTGGTCACAGACTGTGAAGCACCAATATCTCCACATATACTTGATTGTCACAGATTGTGAAGCACCAATATCTCCACATATACTTGGTGGTCACAGATTGTGAAGCACCAATATCTCCACATATACTTGATTGTCACAGATTGTGAAGCACCAATGTCTCCACATATAATTGGTGGTCACAGATTGTGAAGCACCAATATCTCCACAAATCCTTGGTGGTCACAGATTGTTAAGCACCAATATCTCCACATATACTTGGTGGTCACAGATTGTGAAGCACCAATATCTCCACATATACTTGGTGGTCACAGATTGTGAATCACCAATATCTCCACATATACTTGGTGGTCACAGATTGTGAAGCACCAATATCTCCACATATACTTGGTGGTCACAGATTGTGAATCACCAATATCTCCACATATACTTGGTGGGCACAGATTGTGAAGCACCAATATCTCCACATATACTTGGTGGTCACAGATTGTGAAGCACCAATATCTCCACATATACTTGGTGGTCACAGATTGTGAAGCACCAATATCTCTGTGCTTCTACAAGGAAGACCTTCAATTTCAGAGCTGATGAGTTTTGTATTGATAGTTTATCAGATATGACCAGGACTGCATCTGATGTCATGGTTAACTCAGTGTAATTAGTTTTTAGGTATTTGGAATCACCATCCTCTTCGACGACAACACTATATAAGTCACCGTTGTAGAAATTGTCGCGGAATCGTCACTGTCACCTCATCGTCACCACGGACATTTTTGATACGTGTCTCTTTGGTACAGAATTTAAGCTCTTACGGGGAATATGGGTTCGTACTCGAGCTTTGCATCATTTATAGGTGTCTTTTCCCTCTTCCCGCATTCTCAGTTCATGGTCGGCTGTTACTCTCCATACAAATACACTTGGCATGTAATGATGAATGGAGCAGGATTAAGGAATACTTTTAATCGGCTTGGCCTAATCTCAACATAGTCGTCTTTAACATTAAAATCATTATTGTCACGCTTCTGTGTTGAATTTTACAAATTCTTATTGACCTAGATCTAGCACCGTAAAAGTCCTTAACAGCAATATGATATATGGGCATGAATACGTGCTTTTATTGTTGTTTTTATAAACCTATTCAAAATAAAATATTTAAGAGGTGAATTGATACTAAAATGTCCAGGTAAGAACATATCTGAAATATAGTTCATTAAAAATGGTTTCGAGGATTCAATTACGTAAGAGAAAATATGTATCGTTTCATTTGTCTAAACAAAGATGGAATGCTGAGAAAAGCAATGAAGCTTACGAAGACAGTAGAAAGCAGAAATGTTAAAACACAGATAGTGGGTCACTTGAAAGAAAAGATTTTAAAAAAGAATCGATGTTGAAAAGGTGTTATCCCAAGAAACTGCATTAGATGACCCTTGACATCATGTTGCATAGAGTCTAATAATGTATGTCAATGTTTACTTTATAAACAAGTCTCGCAGCTCTGCAATTCTTTCATTTGACACAATTTCTTGGAGGTGCTGTGTACGAGTATATCATGATTATGCATGCCAAATAGTTGAGCGCAGATATTTTATGAATTTACATGAAATATTCTCTTGGTGACTTTATTTTTTACGGAACATATTTTTGTCTAAATTTAAGAGAAGATCCTTCCTTTGCAGTAATACAATCGCAGACTATTTCACATTTTGAACATTAAAATATGTATAAAAAACAGGAACATCTAAACTCATATATGATACACAACTCAAATTAAGATATTCGTGTTAGCAGCAATTAGTCAAGCACTGAAGCATGGACTGAATTTCACTCGACTTCGTACATAATTCAAGGATGTAATTTATAATATTGGCTAACGGAAGCAAATTTCCATTTAAATATCCACCTTTTTTTGGCTACTTGGTACAAATAATATTGAATGATCTCCCCTACTAGATGTTTGTCTAATTCATTCTAATAAAATAACCTTATGCGAAATAATATTAAATTGTGTGTCTGTAAACTTCTATATTTTAAACTAAACGTCAACAAATAAAAAAATGTAAGCTTTACATGCATGTATCGTCTATTACATGATCCTATGGTACTTAAAAGTATAGTAAATTATCTGCCCAAAACCAAAGTATTTCAAGCCATTGAAATTTGTCTTAAAGGGATAAATGATAAAATTTTTGAAAAAGTGATATTATTTTAATACATCTTTTATGGCACGCCGTTCTCGTCAAAAGTATGATTCAAAATATCACAAATTACACACTCAAAATTTTTAATTACACACTCAAAATTTTAAATTACACACTCAAAAAATTAAAAAATGAACTCAAAATTGTACGAAAACACACTCAAAAGATAAATAGAAATTACACACTCAAAATTTTTATTCATGCACTCAAAACTGAAAATTACGCACTCAAACAGAAAACATATACACTCAAAATTGTGCGCACCTTTTTTACGCAGGACTTATAAATATTCATTAAATTGATTTGAATATTTCAATCCTGGTTTTTTGAAGCTTGAAACGGGTCCCTGTAAAGCAACGAACGAAACAGACGAAACAATCTGTATTTATTTTCTTACCTTGTATCTCGGACTCATATTAACTATAGAGTATATGATTTATTCCATTATTGAATTATGTTTTATGGTAAAACAAATAGTTTTTTCAACGGGTTTATCAAAATAGGTGATTTACAGCTGTATCATGCAGATTGAATGAAAGAGTATAAATTCGTTCTAGTTTCTGATATAATTGAATTTCAACAGGAACTCTTGTAGCCATTACATACAACACTTCCATACAGCTTGAAAGCTTTCGAACAATATTTTCCAAAGCGTTGTTGTCTCGTGTTAAGGGGTATAAAAGTTGCATTGTATTTTCATACACGTGCAACAAGGATTGAAAAAACTCGAGCAAATCTCCTGTGTCGTGGATTGACATTTGGATTTCAGCATTTCGGTTCGCTTTGAACTCAAAAACCACCCAGATGAAATTTTATTTATTTATATCTTTATGAATATTTATGAGTTTTGCGCGAAAGCAATGCGCACAAATTTGAGTGCGTAATTTTCAGTTTTGAGTGCATGAATTAAAATTTTGAGTGTGTAATTTCAATTTATCTTTTGAGTGTGTTTTCGTAAAATTTTGAGTGCATATTTTAATTTTGAGTGCGAAATTTAAAATTTTGAGTGCATATTTTTAATTTTGAGTGTGTAATTTAAAATTTTGAGTGCATATTTTTAATTTTGAGTGTGTAGTTTAAAATTTTGAGTGTGTAATTTGTGATGATATTTTGAACCATACTTTTGACGAGAACGGCGTGCCATAATCTTTCAGTATTTGTTTTTTTAATTTCAGTCAATTTAATTTACCATAAAACTACACCTAGCTAGTATACGTCCTTTAATTCAAGTACAACTGAAATTTGAATACTGATCATTCAATGATAATTCTATGATGGTTATTCTGTTTTCAGCCATTTTTGTCTAGTAGGGACTACTTACTGAGTAGCTACTTCTCTCAATGAATGTATAACAATTGCGTAATATTACAACAAAATTTTGCAAAATTTCAGATGGCAGATTTGTTTTGAATTTATTGCTATTGTGCCATTTTTATTCACCATCCTGTCAAGTACAATGTGTACAATTTATTAGAAAAAGTAGTGTTTTATATTCTAAACCATTGTAAGTAGTTAGTTTTAAATAAGAACTATAATAAAAACATACCATATGGCTAGTTTGAAAGAAATTAATAGGTGTATTTGTCCTGAACCTTCTGATTTCCCATAATCTCAATTGTTATCTAGATGCACAGTGGAGTCTATAATCGTTCACATGAGCTTAAATTTAGAACTGATTTGCGGAAAAAGAGGCTGCCATCTAAGCAATTTCAGTTATAGCAGCACCGTAAGAGGTTATGGAGAACGAGACCCACCGAGTATATGTATGGTTTGAAAATTAGCCAAGTGGCTTCCGAGGACATGGGCGAAAATGGACGATAATTGTTCACGCTGGCTTTCAGTGAGGTGATCTAAAAATCGTATGAGTTTTCAAACGGCGCATTTATTGGATTAAGAGCTTGTAATCGCTGAACAAGAACACAGATTTAAATGTCTGTAATTAACAGTTTCAGTCTAGTTGTTATAGCTTTTAAGTTACTGGACAACTCCATAAATTCTGATTAAGTACAATAACTCTTAACTCCTATAATGGTACTCGACTCCAATCTTAATTGATAAGGATTGCCAGTTTTCCTACCGCAGGTCGGGGGTTCTCTCCGGGTACTCCGGCTTCCTCCCCCAATAAAAACAGGGCGCCATGAAATAGCTGAAAAATTGCTGAAAGTGGCGTTAAAACACCATTAAAATAAACAAACAAAACTTCTATAATGTTCCTCAAGACAATTTCTGCAAAATTAAATGATTGTTGGTATTGTCCTTCAGGTTAATTTAGTAATCTATAGTTTTACTCTTATGTGTTATAGACTTTAATACATAACACCAAAACGTATTTTGTCCGAATTCGAAATTAAAGGCAATAACTCCTATAAAGAGTCATCTGACAATTTGGGACTAAGTAATGATATGTAGACCGTGCCTTGCTGATAAAGTGTGCAATTTACAGTTTCACTCTAGCTGTTCTGGCATTTCAGTTACAGGGCAAAAACTACAAATTTCACCAAAAACTGTGATAAAGGGCAATAACTACTGTTAGGAGTCATATGACAATTTTTAGAAAAGATAATGATTTATAGGCCTTTTCCTTCTTATTATTTTTGCAATTTCCATTATTACTCTAGGTATTCGAGTTTTAATTTCTTAGGCAAAATTGGCAATTTTGTCTAAAATCGTCATGAAAGAGCAGTAACTCCTATAAGGAGTCATCTGACAATTTCAGACCAATTATGTTAATTTTAGAACTTGTATTGCTGATCATTTTTGCAGTTAAAGCCGAATTGTTCTATTTTTTATGTTACAGGGCGAAAACGGACAATTCCATTAAAAACGATTTTAACGACATTAAATGGCAAGAACTCATAAGGAGTCATTTGACAATTTCAGACCAATAAAGCGAATTGTAGTATTTGTATTGCTGATCATTTTTGCAATATAGTTACACTCGAGGTGTTATAGTTTTTATGTAACAGGACAAATACAGGAACATTCTTCGAACAATCACCATTAAAGGTCAATAACTCCTAAAAATAATCATCTGACATTTTCAGACAAATAAATTGATTGTTTTAATGTTGTTAAACGTCACTTTCAGCTATATCATGGCGTCCACTTTTTATTCGGAAGCCAACGTACCAGGAGAAAACCGCCGACCTTCGGTAGGCGAATATATTGAATTGCAGAACATGTATTGCCGATCAATTCTGCAATTTATAGTTTCACCCCAGTTGTTCTAGTTTTTGGGCACAGGACAAAAAGGCATTGTCTTGCAGATCATTTATTTAATTTCAAATGTCAATCTAGCTCTTAGTTTTTCAATTTATATTTTTGTCGAAAATCACAATTTAAAGAAAGTAACTCGTACAAATTCCATACACATCTTCAAACCAATGATAACTATTATAGAGCTTAATGTGCTGATCAATTTGAGGTAACAGTTTTCTCTATAGCTATTATAGTTTTTGAGATGTTGATCAAAAACATGTGTTGAAATGTTCTATTGTTAGTAACAGTGGCCATCTTTGTTGTTTTAACACCATAGACACAAATTTTAAATTAGGTACCTTAAGAATGATTGTTTCCAAGTTTGAAAAATCGCAAATCTGAAATGGCCGGGTTGCAAAGCAAGTGCCTTAATAAATAGGGTATGGTTTACAATTTGTAGGAAGGTTTTGGGTGTGTGTAATAAATTGTAGGACTCGATTCCACAAAATCTGTACCATCTTCTACTAATGTTCTGAAAAATGACCAAGTTCCCAAGTCTGGAAAATTAGGAAAAACAAGTGTGGACACAGAAAAACGTCTCGCCTGTATTCCGCATCAGTAACGAAAATAAATTTCGTCATAAGCATTACGTAAATAGCATTTAATATCAGCAGCGGCCTGTATACAAAATATTGTCACCATACCCTGCATAGTTACAGGGGAACAGCCGTAACCCAAAAACTTTAACGTAGTTGCTGGACCGTGAAATTGAGGTCAAGGTCAGGTGGAACCTACCAGACAGTCATGAGCTATTCATCAGCAACCTATATACCAAATATTGTCATCCTACCATGCGTAGTTACAGAGGAACTATCGTAACCCAAAAACTTTAACGTAGTCGCTGGACTGTGAAATTGAGGTCAAGGTCAGGTGACACCTACCAGACAGTCATGTACTAGTCATCAGCAACCTATACACCAAATATTGTCATCTTACCATGCGTAGTTACAGGGAACTGTCGTAACCCAAAAACTTTAACGTAGTCGCTGGACCGTGAAATTGAGGTCAAGGTCATATGACACCTACCAGACAGTCATGTACTAGTCATCAGCAACCTATACACCAAATATTGTCATCCTACCATGCGTAGTTACAGAGGAACTGTCGTAACCCAAAAACTTTAACGTAGTCGCTGGACCGTGAAATTGAGGTCAAGGTCAGGTGACACCTACCAGACAGTCATGTACTAGTCATCAGCAACCTATACACCAAATATTGTCAACCTACCATGCGTAGTTACAGAGGAACTGTCGTAACCCTAAAACTTTAACGTAGTCGATGGACCGTGAAATTGAGGTCAAGGTCAGGTGACAGGTGACTGACTGGCAAGTACTCATCATAAGCCACCTCTGGACCAATTTGATGGACCTAGGGCTTGGGCTTACAAAGATATGAAGCAAGATGTCAAGTGTTTACGCCGCCGCCGGATTCCCATACATATGTCTCGCCTCCAGCGACTTTCGTCGCAGGCGAGACAAAAATCCTGGAACACTTCAATAAAAGCAAGTACACAACTTCAATTAATGTGGAATCTTCATATGTGAAGTTCCCGAGAACAGGGTTGAAAACTGCAGTTGATTACTCAAAATAGGCATCATTTTATGCATATTTTGTGAAAAATTATAATTTCTCAAGTCTGGAAATTTGTTTAAAATACTTTATTCCCCCCGCAAATACCATACTATAACCCGAAATTGCACATTGTGTAACCCAGCAAAAAATTGGCCCAGTGGTTTTAGAGATTTTTTGAAACAGAAAAAATTTATTACGCTCGACATATGACAGCCGCCAAGTGATGGCAAAAGCTCTAATGAATCTTCGGTTCAGGCGAGCTAAAAAAAAAGATTCTAGTCCTTGTAACGGCCAACAAGAGCTTTATATAAGCCAACTATGGAAGTAAATATGGAAGTGGTGATGCCTTTTGTCAACTCAAAATACATCATAAAGGGCTGTACAAGAATCGAGCTGACTTCGAGAAACCAAAAAGACCCACAGATTACAAGAACATTCGGGCAGGGGTTCCAGGTTTTCAAATTTCAAAGGAAATTAGCTCAAGAGGAGGACGAGGTTTTTACATCAAATATTGATGGTGTGACTGAAACATGCAGCTTCAACAAAGGCAAAGACAAAACCAGAGTTCTGACAGACAACATAGTCAATATCTCTTCTTAGCTACACCTTTGTATCTTTCCTAGGCATAAATCAACAGTCAACAAACAGAGAAAGCATATCACTGTTTCACTTCAGGTGTATACAAAATAAAACACGAACATTCAGCCCAATTTTTATTATTTAGATACTTTTCTTGTGTAAATCTGTTTAATTCATTTTGTAGTGGTATTTGCATTCATATCTACATAAATTAGTTTCTTTTTCACAACATAAACTAACAGTTTTCTCTGTACATCACCCAACATTCATTCAACAAATTGTCTCACTTGACCAATAAAATCAAAAATAAAAAGAAACAAAAAGTAACAATAGAGGTAAACTGTCAACGAAACAAACACCATTACATATCATACCTGTCTGCATTATGCATACTTTGACTTGCAATGTTTACATAAAAAACCATGCAGTAAAAACAGCGTATTGTGTCATCTGTACCATAGCCTTCTAAACTGTGTACCGTTTCAGCCTACTCCAATTTGTTACCTTTTAATTCATAAAGATCGTTTTAAAAGGTCTCTGTTCAAAACAACAAAAAATGGAACAGATTTCATATCGTTTAGAAGTTAAAGCTTATATATATATATATATATATATGCATGTTTTCCTTTCAGAATGTTAGTTAAAATATCTTATTAAAAAAGCCTGGCCAGACAAGTTTTTTCCTTATTTGACAACTTTACACATGAAGTCTGTACAATTTGTTCAACAGTTTAACAAGTAATGAACTCGTTCCTAATAAATTAATATTTAAAATAATATACTCTCAAGAAAACAAGAAAAATTAACAATAAACTATGGCATGCGTTTACAAAAACACACAATAAATAAAACACAAATGTGCCATTACACAACACTTTAAGTGTCATTCAATAACACTGTGTCAGTTGATCACATCAATGTGTCAGTGACACACGAGATCATCACCTTTGCTGTACAAGATCTATGCTTAAACAGTAACTGGTATAAGACGGGGTTGACTTTCATCCCCTGGTTTCTTTTTCATGCAACACTTAAATTAAAATATGCATCAAAGCACGAAACATACATTATTTTCCTGTTTATAAAGTTTAAACAAATAATCTGTTATTTTTCCTTTATTGTATTACATTTTATTAAACATAGTCCATATAACTGAAATAATTATTATTCTTTTACCCGAGAACACTTTGAATAAAGGTAAACTCAGAGATTCCAAACTGAATTATTCCTGTTGCTTTGCTTTATACAATCAATTAAATACTCTTTTGTCATCTTTAGAATCTTGCTTTAAATAAATATGAATGAAAATAATGACTATCACAGCACTTTTTTGAGGAATATGATGACCATGTAGGGCCCTCAAAGGGTAACTTTATGATTTTACTTTGAATTTAAATAAATTAACATTCTTTTCTTTTTTGACAAATTGCACATTACATTTAAATAAAACACTACCAAATATATCAAATAGATGTTCAGTAATAGACAGAAAGACTATAGTTTTTATAAAGTAAATAATGGACAAGTTGTTTTCAACAATTCATCTTTCCATTCTCATTATAATGTACTGTTCATTTTTACGAATGTCTTTGCCCTGCTTATATATTCTGGATACAGGAATGTTTTCTAGCTGAACTAAATTTGTTCATACCCAAATACTTAATCACATGATCAGGTCACATGGAAGTCCTATTTACAAATCTCTCATTCTGCACCAAAATTTCTCATCATGATTCGTGATCACACTATGGAGATATCAAAGCAAATACCAACTGTAGTTAATACATACAAATACATCTAGAAGCCAAGAGTACATATTCATCACCTACTGTGTTAGTTGGTAACCAGATATATCAGAGAGTAACTTGTGTACAATATAAATGGAGCACAATCAAGATTAGTCTACATGTTTAAACTTTTACTAATAAAGTAAAAGTTAAGTTGTTTCTGCAAATATTGTTCACAGTAAGAAACAAAAATACATATATACATAAGAGTGTTCTGTAAATCTAACAACATTACTCTTTCCATACAATGAATTTGAACAGAAAGAGCAAACTGTCATTGTAAAATATGTACTCTTGGTTTTGTTTATTAGTTGATTCAAGATTCTATATAAGAACCTTTTGTGCTCAACTCTTAAAATTCCCTAAAACCAACTACAGATTTAATTAAAACAGGTTTTTAATATCATGAAATACCTTCAATCCAACAACATATATTAATCTAAACTTTTATTTAAAAGTAAAGTAAAAACAAAAATAGCTTTTGTATAATTCATTTAGTTTTGTTTGTATTGGAAAAAAAAATCTAGAAAATATGTTTAAACTAAGAAGATGGGTTTTGTACTTCAATGGTAATGTATTAATACATGGAATAAAAACAAAAAGCTACTGTGATCTAAGAGATATTTACAAAATGGCTGAATGATATCACAGACATTTGAATAACTAATTCAATCTCCTCACTCCATAAATAAATAATTATTAATATATATTATGTATATTTATATATATATATAAAGTATCACCTTTTCATCAACTCAAAAGCACTCTGCAAAAAAAAAAATGATAACTCTAAACTGTACAGCAATGACTATGTAAATTACTTTCAAGTGAATATGTGACTATTTAGTACAATAACCCTATCTCAGCTTTACTTTTTAACACTCTGTGAAGGTATTTCATGATAGGCTCCTGGTAATAAGTGTATCAGACCTCTGCTGAAGGGAGGTGTAATTTGGGTCCAGTTTTTTGTATCATTACAATTGTACCATAGACAAATAATATATAAATAAATTAATATTTAACATATTAATTAATCGCTAATTTGCATATCTTCTTCATCAATCAACAACATTACCCAATAATATGGAGGTAGTAGACTAGATTTCACTTTAAAACGCACTGATTTTGTGATGCAAAAAACACTTGAGTAAGACTAAGTCACAAAAATCAAAGGATGTTTACTATGGTTACCTCCCTTTAAGATAACAGGGGATGTTTCACGAAGCTTAACAAGGTCTATTAAAGTGTTTAGTCTGTATATCAAAGCTTCTTTGCTAAAATATTATCAATTTTCAATTATAACAGAATAGAGAAAATGACTTTTTAACCCAAAAACTACATAGTCTTCAATCCTAAAATCTTCATTGGAATTTTGATGCAACTAACTATTATTGTGACTTTCTACTAACTTACTTCAGTGTTTATTTTCACAATAATCATGTGTCAGAGGAAGAAAAAGAAATTTTTCATTCCTCATCTTAAATTTGACTAATACTGAAATACAAAGTTTTGATACAGCTAATGTTTCTTCTCCAGTGCACTTACAATGCAACATATTAACCTGTACAAAATGTTTATGAAACATGTTTGTCACCAAGTGGAAAATGTTCAAATATTGTCATTCTTTAAAGTTGTATGAATTTTTTTTTCAGATCTTTCATTCAGTAACACCGTCAGGTTATAAACCAAATCTTTGGCCGAACCTTCACTTAAAAACTTTCTCAATAAAACATAACTCACTATATAATTAAAACATACAAAAATAAAACTGCTGTAAAATCTCATTCATATAAATGCATTTTCAATAAAAAAAAACTGTATGACATGCTTAAACTCAATAGATTAATGTTTTCATTGAAAACAATTGATCTATAGTTTTTCTTTAACAACAGAAAGGTTTTTACCAGTGTCAGGATTTCAACAATAAACAAAAATATTTTTAATAAAACAATTCAAGGAAATTGTTCTACACCATCAAATCAAAGAAATTGAAAGTGAAAGACAGGATGAAAATGATGAGAAATTCGACCATGATATCACAGATCTATAATTCTATGAAATGATTGGTCATTTGTAAAATGCTGCATGTCCTGCACTGAAATCTTGCACCAATTTGATTGGTTGGAATATAAATAATTAAAATGTCAGTTATTTGCATATAGAACAGTTAAGTTATGACTTTCACTGTCAGATTCTGTGATCTGAAAAGCATGTGTGAAGATTGAAGTTAAAGAAAAATAAATACATAAATACAAGATGACTTTGGCTTGTTCGAGACCAAAGAATTATAGACAGTAACTATTAATGCTTTGAGATCAAAATTGTCTAACCTAGGAGTAATGAATAGTATCCCTGCCATTAAAATGATGGTTGGTCTAACATCATACTAACAATGAAATATTAATCTGGAAGTTTGAACATGTCATGCTTTTTTATGAAAATGTACGAATATGAAATGAAAGTTATATGCAGTAAGCTTGAACTGTAGTGACTAAATAGCTGCTTCGTTTCCACAATTTAAAAATTTTGACAAAAGCTTTGTAAAATCAACTGTCAGCCTTTAAAATAAGCTAAAATCTGGACCAATTAAGAACATGCTAGAATTTTTGGAGTTATTTTTAAAACATTCAGTAATAAAACAAAAATAAAAGAAAGGTATCTTTAATAAAAGCAAACTGCATATATTTCCTGGACATTCTTACTGACATTATTTATTTCTATAAAAATGTACATGTAAATGGGGAGTGTTTGAGTATCAATCCGATAGCTCGTCTGTCGTGAACAAGATGGGAATAAATGATTCTCTGCGAAGATTATAAATATCACAGCTGTGTGTCTTGTCAGCACCCACTTATCGATTGGTGAAGATATGAAAACCAATGAGAATACTATGGACAATGCATTGATATATCAACTGGTCTCCAAAAAAACACGCCCTTGATACAAAAAAAAACTATTAAATAACTATCTTATAAAATCTCTGCACATTGATTAATTAATAATCATCACCACACACTAATAAATAATAAATGAAAGTTGTTTTTTCTGAAAGTAGGGTAATTTGAAAGACTCCGTAGCTGGCACATCATTGAAATAACGAAGAAATTATGATCAATGCCAAATGATGAATATTCATATAATGGGGTGACAATGCAGAAATTTGAGTACAAGATGCATAATATAAATCAGTGAAAAAGAATGCTAAAATCTTGTGTGATGATATTTTTAAGGGTAAAAAGGATTTTCTTGAAAGACTTTCTTCACACAATGGGCTGAATAATGACAAAATATTAAATGTTTCAACAAGCACTGGGCGGGAAAAATCTCTGAATTGAGAAAAGATAGAATAAAAGAGTTAACAGAAAAGATCAGAAATTTATACTAGCTCATTTCACACCAAAAACAAAAAGAATAAATTATAATAATAACTAACTGTACCCGTTACTCAGGTATATAACACACATCTAACCTTCCACAGAATATTTTGTATATAAAAAAACAGCCTGCACAAACAAGCTGTGAAATTCTACCATGCTAGTACAAACCAGAAGCTTGCTCTTCCCAGATAAACTTGCTCTCACTAAATTATTTGTGGTGTAATGGTATAAATAAAAACAAAAGTGAAAATTATTGTTCATCAACCTGGCATTAATGTAATTCATGATTTCCTATACCTTTTGATGTCACAATATCATCCATTTCCTAATATTTTTGTCAATTTATATATTAGTCATGTACATGACCTATATTCTAACACCTCAATTACATCTGTTCCCAATAAATGAAAACAATCAATTGCCTTACAAATTTTGCTGGTTCTGTACACAGCAAAAACTACAACATACACCAGAATCCAACTGTTATAAAGTCTACATTATTCCAATAAGGAATAAAAAACTCTTAATTATCTTGATTTTCCTGTTACTTTCTATCTTTCACACCGATGCAATTGATTCAAAATGATTTTTTAAGGGGAAATAATCATTCCAGTATAATAAGTAATAATTAGACTTTCCTTGCTATAATATATTATTAAATGTAAAAGCAAGTTATATTGGGCATGCATAACTAATTTGCAGCCACCAAAAAACTGCAACTGGTTAAAACTTCCTCTTCTTTGAAAAATGTGAAAAAATGCTCTAGGGTGTTGTATGGGTCTAGACAAGTATATCTAAATTAACATATACATACAAATTGTTAACAACTTTGAGTTAAATAATAACAATCAAAATTTGACTAAAACATTATACGTCAACAAATCTTATCCTTCTGAAAAAGTTAATATATATATATATATATAATATAATAATATATAATTATACAATATTGAAGTATTGTAATCTACTAATCACAATATAAATAAGGGAAACATTCATTCCAGAATAACCATAATATATATATAACAAACTAAATATCACGCTTCCTTCGACTTCATTGCTTGCAAAAATGTTGATTTCTTGCTTTATTTCATTTCATGATACTATTCTTATTTTTTCGATAAAAAAAAACAAACCTTGAAAATTTGCCCGTCACAGTAATTCATTATCAAATAGTTATAATAACTGTATTTTTGCTGGAATAGGGTTTCACGACTGTGTTGAAGATTTTCAGCATGAATTATTACAACAAAATCTTCTGTTTTTAAACTGTTGCAAATATTCATTTCAAGGCTTATTGCCTAGACAAAATTTTTCCTTTAAATTGTCTAAATGTTACCTAGAAGTTCATCTTATCTGACTGAGCATATCTGTAAACCTGCATTGTTTCTGTAATGTTTTAAACCAATTATGACTGAAGATGTACATATCATGTTTCAATCTAATGTTATATGACTGCTGTATGCATCAAAAAGCTATATATACATAGACAAATACTATATGTAATTAAGATGTAACCTACATGCTTTTTCAAAATCCCATAACTTGGGAGAGAAAGACTTTAAAAGTTTCTTATGAAAAACAAAAACAAAAACACATAAAAACAATGGGCATGCAACTTTCCAGTGATTCGTGATTGTTGACAGTCTTTGTTTACATAATAAGATCACAAAATATGGGGTGCTGTTACAAATTACTCCAACCACAATAAAATATTAACTTAAAAAAAAAAATTAAAAAAAAACAACAACATACTTTTAGGGAAAGAATAATTACTTAAAGCCACTACTTAAACCTAACGAGAGGCTTGTCGTGCACGTTTCAGTTCTTCCTGTTGTATACGCTGTTGTATAAGATACTGTGCTTTTCCTATATTTGATGGAGTACCAGTTATTGTAACAATACGGTTTCTGGTACCAGGAACGTAAACTCCTTTCTTAGAAATCTGGATGTTGGTTTGTGTAAACTGCTGTAACTCGACAATTCCTTTTCCACCAGGACCTAAAATGGCCCCGACTATACTTTCAGCCACTTCCAAATCTTGTTTTATGGTTTGTTGTTTGTCTTCTGTTGGACTATACATACTTGTTCCTAAACCAAAAGAATTTTGATTTAGCGCTATGTTTGGCGGTTTTTCACTCATGGTTGCGGCAAATGCTGTTGGAGTGCTAGTATAATTAGCTGCCCCAGTAAAGGAGTCATTAAGCATAGGGCTCCCTACATATCTGTCATTGCCCATACTTGGAGAGGAGCTTCCAAACAGACTAGAGCCAGCTCCAGTCGATCCAGAACTCCCCAGACCAGATGACCCACTACCAACAGGGCCAAAGAGGCTTCCTGCACCAGTTGAGCTATTGCTCGTGTTGAGATAAGAATTGTTATTCTGTGATGAGACAGGTGTAGCAGTCATCATTCCCTGAGCTCCCAGGGATGAATTCAAATTTAATCCTTGCTGCATGGTAGCCTGTGCCATCCCTGTCATTCCCGGGTTGTGCTGACCCATATTTGCAATTGTACCTAAGCTATTTACAGTGGGAATTTGATTTAGTCCTATCATCCCAAGAATTCCATAACTAGCCAATGTATTCATTGCATTACTGATATCCTCAGTAGCTTGTTCTGAATATCCATTCCCTCTCAATGTCATTTTTAGATTTTCTAAAGCTGTACTAGTCATGCTCCCTTGTGGTGCCCCAAGTGCTGCATTCAAATTCATATTTGTTATTCCATTTCCTAAACTTTGTCCGAAAGTATTTCCATTTATACCTATGCCGAAAGCACCTTGTGTTGAATAGTTGGTTGTATTGACGACCATTTCTTGTCCACGGTTTTGTGCAGCATTCGGGTTTGCAAATGGGGAACCAGTAGGATTAGCACTAGCAACAGGACCAGTATAATCTGCATAGCTGATGTTTGGACAACTTCCACTTTGAGGATCTTCAACAATTTTCTGTAAAATCATATCTACTGCTTTTTTGTTTGATTCCATATCACCTTAAAAAATAAGAAAATAAATGTTAAAGTGTAAAGAATTTTTCTTCTTGTTTCCGTATGATACCCATCAACAGTTTTTTTTTAAATTACTTTCATTCTGCATATTTTTTTATCTGCTGTGGTGTACATATATATTTCAACTACTATAACATAGTGTTCTATGATTTTTTTTGGTATGTGAACTTTTCATGGTAACGTGTCCTCTATAAATAGGCTTTCCAACATCATTAGTAAACTTTTACCACAAAGTTTTCATCACGTGTTAATTTTAGATTAATTATTTATAATGTACAGACAAGGATAGTGTCCCTTATAAATTGGCTTTCCAACAACTCAAGTTAACCTTCCCAAAGTTTTAATTACATGTTAATTTTTGAATTATCATACAAAAATGTACAGATACAAACTGATGGATTTTCTTCTTGTACTAACAGTGCATTTATACTATAGTGCACTTCTTTCTAAGAACCTGACTTAGATTTCTTGTCAAAAGTTATAGCTCGGACATGATTAGTTTTTGACCAACTTATCACTACAGTGCATCATACGGGGAAGTATGACCGAGTATAAACTAATTTTAGCCTATATGTGTTATTGTTGTTTTACTTTTGTGTTCATTCATAGTCAATTTCTGTGTAGTGACTACATTTTGGGTTTTTTAATTATACTACAAGTCTATGTAAACATTAGATTAAATTGGCATTTTCTTGTCAGCTGTAGTCGAGCACACCCTGCCAACAGTAAGGCTGACAACCTCAGTGATCAATAGTATTCAACTCTACCTTCAAGGCCTCAACAATCTTACCAGCTATTGTGACACATCTTTCAGGTAAGTTTATTTCTTTCGATTTCTGTGATATCTGTATGTATGCACCACTTTCTTCCTTGATCTGTTTAATATAGTTTCCAGACTTTCCAATGATCATTCCAGCAGTACTGTTTGGCACTAATATTTTAACCTGTTGGTGACAATAGCAATTAGAATGCAAGAACAAATATGGATACATTTTGAACCTAACAACAATTACAAACAGGGACATCTAATAAAGTTGAGTTCATTATTTGTGTACATGCATTGTTACAATACTCTTTATTATGCATTTATGTACAATAATTATCCAAAACGTTTTAATTAGTTTTTAATAACAGGTAAAAAGGCTATATATTTGGCATAAAGCAGTGCTTGTTGTGTAAGAAGTGTTCTGAAAAAACCTTATCCATATATTTAGCACGAAGTTTCACACTATGGTAGACATGAAAGATGATTACTACTTGAGCTTATAAAATGGAGCCCCCAAATGAACGAGATGAAATGATAAGGCTGAAGAAATACCATAAATAGGGCTACTTTATTAGTTTAAACTTGATGTATTACAGCTGGAACAGATTTCAACAAAATCTTAGCCCAGACTTGACCTAAGGTCCTTTTGAGAAATTCAGGTCAGGAAGCCATTTCTTTAAAAAACAAAATTGTAAATTACATTATACACATCCAAATTGACAGAATGTCTCAATTATTTACATATAACATGTTATTTTTCTTCATGTTTTGTTCGCATTTATGTACAGATATTTAGACAAATGTCAGTTTGTGTTTTTAACTTTGCAAATGTCAAAACAAGAATGTAGTTGTAAAACCATCAGTATTTTACGAGTCTAATTTAGAAAATTATCAAATTTTAGTTCAACTGTTTTAGGGTATTCAGGGTATTTCTTCAGCCAGTAGTTATTAATGATAAATGATATCAAACCATGTTAATTGGACGATAATTTACTTCTGTACAAACCTGTCTGTGCCTCTCAAAGTTTTTATTTGTTTCTTCTAATTTTGGGTTAGGGTCTGGTTTTTCTCGAATTTTTTCCATTATGAAAATTTGAATTCGTCTGACGGCATCTACAGCACCCATTATTAAACACACTCGTTCTGTTGTGGCTGTAAGAAGTTAAAATGCGTTAACTACAATCTGCCATCAAAAATTCACAATCCTTCCATGCAAGACATTGTTGCATAAGGGCTAAAGTAAGTTAAAATATCTGTAATGACTACTGTCTACAATTCTGCATGTTTAATAAATACTTGACAACCTTGTTTTAGATTCTTTAAAAATACAGTGAAAACTATAGAAACCAAATACCTTTGAGACTAAGTTGTTAATATAGGGTAAAAATTTACATGTTTAAATCTAAGTAGCTTTCTGGTTCATACTACCATCTTGAAGAATTAATATATAATTTACTTTAATGTACATATTGTTGAGCATCATTGCAGAAAAAATTGTCAATTAACAATTACAAATTTTCCACATGAATGACTTTCAATATCTGAACAGATGAACCCCATCACCTGAGTTTACCACCTATTACATCAAAGAATTACCTGTATAAACCCACAGGTAAGCTATTTATCTATTATGTATGTGACAACACCCATAGAACATGTGTATGTATCGACCAGTATTTTGCCTTTAACCATATAACGTCACATAAGATAGGTATTAGATACTTGTATTAGAAAAGGAAGGAAGTGTTATATTTTTTTAAAACTTGTACTAGTATTTCTTTATATCAGATAAAGACCTGTCTTTCAAATGTTAACTGCAACTGCTGTACATTTTGGTTAATACCATTATTCTTTGCCTTGAGTTCTAAAAATAACATGTTTGTTTCCATTCATGCTTTGGTTAAATTGCTGTTTCCTCAGAGTTGGGAGAGGGAGAGATTCAAGAAGAAAAAACCTGTGATCAAACCCCTATATTCAGTTGGAATATATGCTTTCAAGTCAGCTATGTATACCTTTCCCCAAGTCGGACTTGAACTTGGATTTCAGATTGGCCACCCTGATATTTGTGAAATGATTTTAAAAGCATTCTGTATGTATATTCTACACAGTACTAAGTACAAAAACCTTTCAAGTCAGTAAATGATTCCCATAATATCACAACTATATCTGGATATCATTTTTCTAACAAACCAATTGTAATATTTAGTCAATCAGAATACATTTATGATCCTGTTGAACCATGCTGAAATTTAGATCACCAGAACTATACATTACTACCAATATAAATTCAAAACTGTTAAGTTTGGCTGTAACTGATATTGGTGATGCTTGTAATGTAAAAAGTTTTACTTGTGAAGACTAATGCTAAATGAAGAGGCTAGGTAAACAATGGTGGAACAAAAAGCACACTACAGCAACATTCCCAAGCTATGTTTCAGTTTAAGTACATGTTCTTATGTCACAGATCCTTGTTGGAATTCAAATGTAAATACAAACTGACTGGATATCTGCTTCATCCATTTTTTTTTGGCAATGCTCAAGATACATAGTTTATCCATTTTAATATTATGTAGACACAACTGACATTTTTGTTCTGAATCAAACAAGTCTGGAGAGCTTCTGTGAGAAATTAGTTAAATCAAAAAGAAATGTCAGAGCTGCTATTTCTATAAAGAATCATTATGCTTTAAGCTTTGGAAATAAGAAAGTATCAGCATATTTTTTAAACCTATTGGAAAATGACAATCCTGAAAATTAATGTTACAGAAAGAACAATGGCTAACATTGATGGAAGTTGTGTGTTGTGATGGGGTTCGTCAAAGGTCATCTATGTACTGAAAACTACTATACACTGAATTTTTAATATACTCAGACACTAAACTAAAAACAGTATTCTCACTGGAATTTCTTATGTTAAAAAAATACAAGTTAATAATAATGCTCCGAGGAAGTTTTCTGACATCATTTGTACCAGACATACAAGGGTTTACATGCTTTGATCTGACATTGTATCATCTACATACACTCCAATCAGACATTCTATTCCCATCTTCACAAGAAAAGTGTATCATTTTCTGAATCACCACAGCAACATCCTACATGTGGTAAGAATTTCAAGTAGGCTGATACAATGGGAATCCAAAGACAAATATACTGTACTCACTAACCATGTCAACTATATGCTATTTGTAGCTGAAACAAGTACAGTATATGTATTTATTGAACAAGAAAACCTGATTATAGGCAAGATTGTCACTATGGAAAACATATACAAGATTTGCTTACATGATGAAAAAAAACCAAAGGAATCATCTTTATAATGGAAACATGTACATCAGTTTTGTCTCTATATAAAGAGGTAAAAATCCAACAAAACAGGTAAAACTGAAAATTAAAGGCCATGTTTACAAAAGATTGTTTTGAATGCAGCACCTAACTGGGAAATTTAAAGCAATTAACTTCCTCTAGTATTTCTGTAATCCACAATTACATTTTTTGCTATTTTCCTTAATTAAACAATGAAAACCCATTAGGTAGCACCAGCATGCCAAAATTATTATAGCCCTTTGCTAATTGACCAATTTACCAGGTACTGAAAGACAAAGCAATGGACACAATAAAAAAACTAATTAAGCACGTCTTTCAAGTGTCACAAATGTCAAAATTGTTTAGTCATTCGTGACATCTGTTTTTGATCATGATAAAGACATTTTAAATTTATTACATCTGAATGACCAAGTGTTTTAACACCTTTAAACAATTCAATGAATAGCCATGTTCTATTGGTGTATTGTTACAGGAATTGTTCTCCCTTTAAATTTTGACATGATGACCGCAGCTTATACACTACTGGCACACTGAATTCAAATGGCAACACATGTAGAGTTGTCTGTAGCTTATGACTTGGCAAAAAAGTTTGTGTATGACTATGTACTGTCCATACATGTATATAAAAAATATGTGCTCAACAGTTAACCAGTAACCTGACCAGGAAGAGTAGATACTTAATTAATAAAAACTGGTCCCACATAAAGCTAAACAAATTTGTAGTTGGCGTGATTAGAACCAATTCTTCGAAAATACAAATGTCTTAACATAAAGACAGCAGTAACTGCACTCCAGACTGCTGAAAACAAATGCCAAATAGAGCTACAATTAAATTATAGCACATTTTTATTTATATACATGTAGACTTTTCAAAATTCAAAATCAAAAGTCATAACTAGATTTTACTTCAGGGAAAGCACACAAGCTCATAAGCACTGGCATAAAAAGGGGTGTGGACTGTGAGCACGCTCACAAAAGAATTACCCCCCCCCCCCTTTTCGCTTTTAAGTCCAATAATCTCCCTTAGCAATATCGGAGGTCAATAAAAATCCTTCATGCACATCTACATATAATGTACTTCCTTTATGCAAAGTTTCATTAAATTTCATCAAGCCATTTAGGAGGAGTTACGCTTACAAGGGATGTGGACAGACGGACAGACAGACAGACAGGGTGATTCCTATATACCCCCAAACAGGTTTGCGGGGTATTATAACACTGTTTTATTAAACTGGTTATTTGCCATCTCTGTTCTTTCATTTTCAAAAATTACCACACTTAAAACATTTAAACCTTTTATATCTGTGTACTGTCCTATATTACAAAGATATAAACCATGGGAAAATTCAAATATTTACCAAACAAATTATCCGTATAAAGCTTTTAAACTAACAAGTTCTAATGTTTCTACAAATACACCACTTTCATTTATGATATCATACTTTGAGATGAAGGCATTATTTCTTGAGAAACAACTTATTAACAGTGCATAGTACACTGCTTTTTAATACTAGTTTCTACATATTACACACACGCTAGCCTTTACACCCTGCTACAATGGTTTATTGGTTTAAATGTTTCAATATAGCGATAAGATAAATAAAACATGTAGTTTCGGAACAATAACCGTTCATTTACAGGAAATTTCATGAATAATTTGCTGACGGGTATGGTTTTTAATTTTGGGAAACAAAATATTCTTTATAAATAGACTGTTGTTTAGTTTTACTCCAACAAATGTAAACAGATGGTAATGTGTTATTATTTACAATACATTATTAAATACAAGTTTTTACTTATTAAAACATGTTTGAAAAACACAAAAGTGGGTGAAAGCTAGCCATGTGTACAGAATTTAATCATAAGCATAGTGAATAATATATCAATAAAATTCTTGTTGCAAGTAAATTTCCCCATTATTTTACTTTAATTTTCAGGTCAAATACACAACAGTTCCTGAACAAATTGTGTTAAAACTTTCATAACAAGGGCTGGCTTTAGGCCAATTGCACCTAATTGGGCCCATACAATTCAGTGCATTATGATGCCACCATGGACAAGGGACACAATCTTTTGCCAGTGTTAATTGTACAGGCCACATGATAACTGACGCAAGTGCCAAGTGAAGATGTACCAGCTATACAGGTATATTGACACAAGTCTGTCAAGCTATATACAGTATCATTGTCATAATTTCATAATTGGGCCCCACACTTCCCTGTTCATGATACTTTCTTCTTTGATGTGTACAAAGCAGTATGCAATATTTTTTTATCCATATGAAATAAGTCCATTGGTGAGAGTTGGCAAATGGCTAGCTACAATAATGTACCCCCTTTTTTTTATAGACGAAGCTACAAAGAGGTCCCATAACTCGTTATAGAGACAACCCGGAAATTGCTACATACATTTTAAAGTCTTTGAAGTTTAACTGATATTTCTACAACACCTTATTCGTTACAGAACTGTAGTTTTACACTTTATTCGTAATCATGGCATTGTTGTCAAAATTTGAATTCCGAAGTGCAAAATTTCTCAATCGATTTGGTAAAAATGTTCATTTGGACCAAGATTTTCCGGATCAAGATTTTCCTGATTCATTGCATTAGCTGAGATCAAATTTTTACTGATATGATTCTATAATTCTATACTCCATAATTTCAATTTTGTCAATGCCATGATTACGAAAAAAGTGTTAAAATTATTCAGCTGATTGGTGGAGAAAGAAAAAAAAATTAATTAAACAAATATAGCTGTTTAATAGCAAAAAATCCTTCCAAGACAGAAATGTCAGGATTTCGTTAAACAGGAAGTAGGTACGCGACAGACCTGAAATCGAATCACATGTGATGGAAGGCCATTCTGATTACCAAATTTCAAGAAAATGTGATTAGTAGTTGCTGAGAAAACTTCCTACATTTGAATTTATTTCTGTCATCAAAAGAGCATGTTACACCATTTACCAAAACAATCTGGCAAATTCAGGATTATTCCTGATTATTGATGTACATCTTGTTGAAGGTTAACATATATTCCGACTGACATATACATGTACCAGTTTATTTGCCTGGATTGAATAATTCACTAAAGAACACAACAGTGGGGGTTACCATTGAATGACAGAATTGCATCCCAAACTGACCAATCAATAACCTTGAGCATGTTGTTAATTTGTATTGATGAATTTCATAACAAAATATAGCATGCACTTACTAGCAAAATTGATGATGTCATTTAAGTTCACATGGAAACAAATCAATACAATAGGAAATCAGTAATGAGATACCACCAACCTACTGCTAGAGATCAAAGAAATTATATCATAATGTCTCAACAGAATTAATGGTGATATGAATTAATAACATGTTAGCCCATATGGTTACTTTACAAATGAGTGAACCAGCATGAAAAAGCAAAATTCAGATTAAAACACTAGAAGATTCGATCAAGCACAATATCTCAAGAATTTTATGCTCTGTCTTTATCTTCACCATTTTAAAATACATTTTATACAAATATATTTTCAGAATTATACAATCTTCCTTCTTTATTAAACAAAATATATATAGTCACTCACTTACATAAATGAGCAAGTCATTTTGTGACATTATTATTTCAATCATTCAATTCAAATTTTTATCTGAATGATGATCTATATGTATTACAAAAACATATCTTGATGCTAAGAAACTAGTTGGTTTTTTTTAAATGCTCTTTTGCTGCCGGGTTCTAATGCTTTAGTTTCTTCCAGTCCTCATGATGAAGAGAAGTTTTTTTTATTGGTTCGAAATGACTGTTGTCAGATTCAGTCTTTTTTTGCATTTAACATGTGTATTGAACAAATAAAACTTTTAATCCTGAATTTGTTAGTGTCTTGTTTAGTACATGTGTTGATAAACATGAGGTTATGTTTTGTAATAAACAAAAAGACCAAAAAATTGGTTTACTGCATCAAGTTTCATTCGTCTTTACCCTTACCTGGATAAAAATCATTTGCCTTGGACATTTTAACTCTAGCCCCAGCTTCTTTTTGTACTTGAGCGATGGTTTCTCCACCTTTACCAATTATGGCTCCGGCAGCTATAGACGGCACCAAGATCTTCAAATGTATGTTGTCACCTGAAATTAAGAAAGTTTACAATTAAAGATAGAACCAACATTAGCTGCATAATAAAAAAGATTCAAAGACTTATGTCACGAATAAGAAATCTCATTTTCTACCATTTTACAAATTAAACATGTTAGTGTAGATGTATGTACAACATATTTGTTACAAGACTGACAAAATTCAACTTTAAAATTCTAAACCAAAATTACATTCATCTTTTTATATATAAACTGTTTGGTACATTTTAGAAATATTTATACACAATATTTTTTTTTCAAATTTGTGTATATACAAATATATCATACAAATATGAATGTAGAATCAATGCTGATCATGAAAGGAAAGACCAAAGATGATTTTCTGATGAAATATTCTGCAGCAAATTCAATATCATCATTTCAATGATCTAGCTGCAGTTTCCATTGGAGATATCAGTATTTCCAGTGGGATATTTATAGCCATCACTTTATCATTACATTTTTCTCTCTACTAATCTGGAGCACTTACACATAAAATATCGTTAAAAAGATAATTTTATCATTCATAAAAAATAATGTCTTTTTTAAGAGATCATGTTATCAAACAAATGTGCAGTATTTGCACATCATATATCTTTCTACGATCAATGTATAGATTAATTTTTGAAAACAGGCCAAGATTTACTAAGTATATTTATTTAATAATTTATACATGTACACATCTTTTTATGTTAAACTCATAATTTGTCCTATTTTAAAAGATTATAATTCCCTCTATTTCATCATCCTATAGTAGATTTTGTTGATCTTTAGAAAAGAGCACCAAGTCAGTATCTGGTACTAAATGGAGCTCACTAACCACTGTATTAAATGCATGTAATGACAATAAACGAAATGCTGTAAAAACAAATGTGAAAAATATATAAATATATATTATTCCTTCCATACAAGTATACAACCACTTGTTATTGCATTCAAGAAACATTTTCTTAGGTTTGCCTGCAGTAACAATGATACATACAAAATTCCCTCTGGCCCCCCCGCTGCACAGCTGATTCAAGAAATATGCAGAGCAACATTTCCTTCTGATTATGTTGTACTAAATATAACTTCCTTCTTCACATATTTTGCCAGATGCTAAAAAATCGTCTGTACATTTATAAGCTCATCTTCAGACAATCTATCTCTCTCGAGTGTTTAATGAAATTACTTAAAACAGTCCAATAAATTTCCAAGAATAAATACCAGAAATTGATGCTGAAGCAAACTAAATCCTGATCACTTGAAGGCATACTCTTTTTACATACTTTAGCAATTTAGTTAGGTGTTCAAGAATTTTGCACCACTCATACAATTTAAAAGATGCTTTCATTTCACATTCTAATTAATCATAGAAAAGCGTAGGCCAAATTTTACTGCCATTATAATCCGAAGTTAGTTTTGTGATTTGTCGTCCAAAAAAAAAAAGAAAAAAATAGAGAAGGGTACTATTATTTGTTTTAAGAAAATCAGTATTGGCTCCTCTCTGATAAAGTTTAGGGGGAATATTTTACAAAATTTGTTAACTTTACTAATTACAACAATTTTATTCTCAAGAACAAAGACACAAATATACATGTACCTACAAATAATTTATATATATGCTTTAGTGGTGTTATTGAAAAACTTTACATCCCGATTTCTGTATTTCAATTAGATTTATTTGCATTGTATACATGTAGCTGTGTTTTCAAACAACAATTTTCACACAAAAATTCTGAGTATTGAATCCCTCCTATAACCTATACATAGCTTAGCTGTATTTAACTATGCTTTTCTATTAAAAAGGAGTATATTATAGCTCAATAATAAAAGGGAAAGAAGAGTACTCAAAGGAATAAAATACATAGTATTGATAATTCTCACATATTGTATGTTTTTAAAGCCAATTCCAGCAATTTTTCAGTTATATCATAGCGTCAAGTTTTTATTTGGAAAGAAGCTAGAGTACCTCGCGAAAAACCCCTGACCATGCGGTAGGAAAACTTGCCATCCTTATTAAGTTTGTAGTTGAGTACATGTTCTCCGCAGTGAGACTCTAAACCCACAACCTCAGTGTTGACAGATAACATGATCAATAGTACATATGACTACTAGTAACTACCTTAACAGCTCTGCATAAATAAAAAAACAACAGATAATCCATAAATACCAGTTAAATATATATTACCCAACTAACTGCTTAGAAACTATTTGATATTTATATCTGTGGTTATTCAGAATACATTCAATTTGTTCAAAAGTGTAGAAATTAAAAGTGTACAATCAATAAAAAATAAAATTTCCTTTATGTACAGTTTGAATTATAATTGTTTTGAAACCAGGAACTATTCACTTATTAATTTATATTTTGTATTCGGTCTGTAAAGATTCTGAGCAAATCTGCAAATGATAGCAATACAAAGAAATCCGAGATTTCATGCATGGGGACATTAACCCCACCACTAACTGAGAACATACTGACTGTATTCATTTATAGGAGATAGTATCTGACAATAGGTTACAATCATCAAACCATCGTGCACATCTCAGTAATGAGCTGCATATGCAATAATAGACAGGATGTTTTCCATTCCATTTACTTTGCATGTGTAACTAAAAATGAAAAAATCTCCCAGATGTTGTGAAAAAGTCAATGCCGCTACAGATTTTTTTTCTCCAAATATTCATTGAAATTTTGCCATTTTTTCATGATTTTTCAAATTAAAATGGTAAAAAAATTCAAATCTAACTTTGCACTAACTACCAAAATGGTTTTAAGCATATTTTTATGTCATTGTAATTTCTCTGACCAATAACAAAAAAATGTTGTGAAATACATGATTGTACCAAGTAATATCAAAACTAAATATAAGGAAACATCTCAAAATGTTCTTGTAGTTCTGACAATGACAATAACAATAGTTTAAAATTCCATTTTTTCACAATCAATCAATCAATCAATCATCTTTTCATATAAAACATTTTTATTCTGAAATGAAGCTTTCAGTCCAATTTCTTAAAATATAAAAATGTTACTGGTACCTCTCCCAGTCAAGAAATGAAGTTTGTAAAATCCTCCCATTGTAACAGAATTAAAATGACCACAAAACTCCTCTATATCTTGTGCATTCATCTTTAGCTACTTCTGACCACAACTATGCTGAAATAGGGTGACATGTATCCTTGTTCCCCTAGATTAGTGTTACACAGGAAGTATACAAGTTCAATGTTCAATATTTTTTTAGAACATAAAGGATTATTGTATTGTATCCTCATTGATGTAATGTACTTTTCAGTTCAGTTATTTTTTTTACAGGAACTTGAATAATTAAAATACTTCCCTGGTGATCCAAACAAAAAAAAAACAATTAATGGGATTTGAAAAATTGGTTAAATTTTACAGGATGAGGAAGGTGTTCAAATTTCGTATGATCTGATTAAATGAATCGAAACAAACACACACTATGTGAGGAAAAAAAAACTGAAAACATGAAATATTGAAAATTCCACTCTTTCATTATAACTACATGTACTTTCTTACAGAATGACACTGGATTAATTTTACATGAAATTCTTATTTGAAGTCCTGCTTATGCTATGTATACAAAACCTTGTTAAAATGTCAATAAATTTAGTTTGCACATGCACAAGTTGTCTGTTTATCATATAATTTAACATACTGCCATTTTTTAATCTCATCACTATAAATGATGCCACTTGTGAGGTATGTGGAACAGCCACATACTGCGTCACAATTATCTTCCCCTTCCAAGGCACAGACTTCCACATTTGTCATTATCTGAATTGAAATAATACATGCATGCCATACTTTGTCCTTTTTAACATGGGTGGATAACTAATGATATTATACCCCTCACTATCCCTTGGAGCAAATATTCACAATTATAATGCCCACCTATATTAAAATGACAATAAAGTATAGTACAATGCATTAATTATTCCTTGAGCTTTCAATTGTACTGCAAATTCTCATTTAATTTCTCTGCATATAGGTCAAAAAGGACTTAGTACCAGGGGGTAGGGAGGTGGGGTACTACAAATTGTAGACAACAGAAGATAAAAAAAAATGCCAACAATTGGTTATAGGTATAATATGTTACACTTGCTATCTTGTGTTGTCGGCATTGTCAACTTCACAATATGATCAATTTCTCCATGGTTATAACCATCAGCAATCCTTGTTAGTTCAAAGAAACAATTTCATGAATGAAAATTAGCACTTTGTTATCAATACCCATTAAAAATTTATTTCACAAGGCATTTTGTTTCAGTCAATTAATTCTTCGTTTTCTATGTCAGCAAAAAATTACTTTACATCAATGAAAAGTATTGACTCCTGAAGTATACTTCATAATTCCATTCAAACTTTCTGCTTCTAAAAGGCAATAGACAAAGATTGGTTAACCCAATACATGTATATAACTATCATTTTATCTTTTAGCCATTATTCATTGCATAATGGAGTATTATCTCTCATTTTTAACTTTATGATATTTTTAGATGTTTGTCAAACACATTTAAAATTTTAAAAAAATTATTCTAACACAATGTTCACATGAACATGTATTTTTACAAACTTAATATATCTTTAAACACCCTGGTAATTTGTAAATTATATATATATTATACCATGTTAACAAAGTCAGTCAGAATCGTAAACCTATTGTCAAATCTCAACCATTTAAACCATTTCCTCCAATGAATGCAAGCAATCTAATCTATTAACTTAAATTGGTATTATTGAAAAATGGGTCTAGTCAAATTACATGTTAACTATAATAAGAGTACATGTATATATACAAATATCTCTCATGGCTACAACTCCAAGATACCAATTAATATATGCCCTCATGTCAGGTGGAACATTTTATTAAAGATTAATATTACATACTATACAAAATATGATTTAATAACCACCAACAAAACAATCTAGATTTGCATAGTTAGATCTGTTACATGAAAAGCTCAATATGTCACAATTATTAATTCCCATGGATAAGTACAAGTAACCAGGGCTATTTTTTAAATAAATTGCTTTGTATTTGCAAATTCCAAAACAATGTATAACTATATGAATTGGGAAAATTTCTGCCATGAAACACATTATTTGGAAAAAACTTGTAAGCACAATATGTAGTTACTAAGTTAGTCAAAATGTGGGGGTATCTTTTAATACAACAAAATGAATAAATGTAAAAGTAATGTTTTGAATAAATGGATTAATTTCTTTGGCACTTCTGCTGGCAATTTTATTATAAAGCATACATTATAGCAGAGGTTTGTCCTTAGGTATCATTCGGTGGAATGTTTGTGTTGGCAGGCTCCTATTTACCTTACGGAGTGTCATATATAAAAGAACTGCAAAAAAAACATGTATCAACAAGCTTTTCTAAGTCTGCTTTGTTTCTAGACCATCATACAAAAAAATTTCCTAGATTGTTATGCCTACCCCAACTTAATACTTTCAAAATTACATTTGGAAAAAAACTATTGCTGATACTTGTTGCAAAATTATCATCAGTTGTGTCTGATTTCTGTGTTGTTCTGTGATATTCAATCGTTTACAGGTACTTTTTGATTTCAATCAATTTTTATATTAAAAAAGAAAATATGGTCTTTGCCATTACTGCTTTTTGGAAAAAATGGCTCAAACTACAAAATAATAAAATATAACTCCCACCCCCTCCTTTTAGTCACACACATGATACACACACTCACACACACATTTAGAACAGTTTTTCATTTTGGCCTTTTTCAATAGAAAATGAATCAATGACTTAATACAAAGGACACTGTTCGACCCATCAAGTTCATACTGAGGTTGAACTGTCTGCTGGCCTTATTACTGGAGGTAAATGACTATGAACAATGAACATCAATAATTAACCTATTGACCACATTAATGAATATTTACTGAAAATCTTCAAATTAGTTATAGATTCGAGAATGACAACAGCTTCATAGTTTAACGTACTATTTAGTTCAGATTGTGGTCGCACATACATGAGGATAATTTTTTGTTCCAATATTATTTCATTCCAGTTGCCAAGTACGAAATTTAAGTAATATTTTACAATAAATTTAAAAAAAATAAGTTCCAAAATTATATTATTATTACTAACTTTTTCTGTAATTTAAAGTTAGTACTAACTTTTTTGTAATTTAAAGTTAGAACTGTAAACTCAAATAAATATACTCAATTTATTATAAATTTTATCCAAAAAAAATGTGCAAATTACAGAAAGTGAATTATTGAGGGTCTCTACAAAATGTAAAAGAAACGAAAATTGGGCAGTACATTTCAGACAGGAGGAACCTGTAAAAGCACACACACTCTAAACCTGATTATAGATTTTTGCTAATATTTGCTGAATAGGCAATTTTGTTGGGCAATCAATAATACACACATATCTGTTTGGTTGTTGTCAAGTCTAACATTATTCTACAGGAGTTCACTGACAATCTACTGTCAGGTTAGATGTAATTAATGCCTTAAGTATATTAATTAAATGGCCATCTGGACATGCAAGGCTTCTGTTCCTATGCTTTATTGATAATAATTATATTGACAAAATGTTGGTTAACAACTTCAAAAGCATTTATAAAGGACTAAAAAACAATAATTAGAAGGGGAAAGAACACAAAAAGTTGGTTCTGAAAATCACTATTCATTCAATGTACTAGTATAACCCTATAAGACTAGATATTTCAAATGTGTACCCAGTTATTTCTTGTGATTAAAAGTATGATATTGCCTATGATATTAAACTATGTATGAATACATGTTATATTTAAAATACGAAACGACACTGAATTTAAATAATAAATCATTACTCGGAGTTACTTATATTACATATACATTAGTGTGTTGAATATTGATAAGTTTTAAACCACACAATCCTTGGAGTGACTTGAAGGAGTTAAAATTGTAAACTAAAATTATGACTACAATTAAAAAAAAAAATAAATAAAAAACTAAGATGCATCATTTAACAAATAAAAAAAAATATTTTAGTGTTCTCTAGCTCTAATTTATGGGCCCATGGTTTTTCTTTATATTCTATTACGAATGGCAACACCTTCAGAGTGCCTCATTTACCAGTATACATGTATCTTATAATAACTTGAAAACTGAAGTATAAACAGCATATATTTGTCATGACGCCAAAATTTTTTTGTAAAAGACTTGTATATTCACTACACACTTGCTTGATTGTAGAGAATTAAAGTGTACAATGTATTAAATATCAATATAAAGTCCACATTGCACTCTTGTACAAGTTCAAATAACACATGTCGAGTCTTGTGTTGAAAATAAAATTGACCAGATTATTCTACTTTATTTTGAAAGGACAGAAGAGCATTTGTTTAGCAGATTAATACCAGAGCTATTTTACAATGACAAATTAGTTCCTAAGTGTCAAACACTCTTTTTTTTTAGGGGGGGGGGGGGGGTGGGGGTGGGGGAGGGAGACTTAGTGAAAAGGGAATAGGGGATACATTAGATGAGGCATAACAACACATAGCTACAAACAAAAAATATTAATGATGATGTTAACTGTTTAAGGAATATTTGAAAACCTTCAGTTTCAACTTCAGACATCTAATACCCACCCACATTACACATTCCTGCATTTTCCATTAACGATCCAAAGTTTATTAATCGATCTGGATGAAGTAAAAAAATAAAGGTAAAAACAAAGAACATAGACATGCTTTAAATCAGTCTAGAAACTGTTTCCAATACAAAAAAATGATGACTTTGCAATTAGTTCATATCCTAACAATTTTCAAGGTTAAACCATAAAGCACACAATTTTTTTAATACAAAATAAATTTTTTACAAAAATAAGTAAATGTGAAACTTACTGGTTGTATTAGCTGAACTGTTATCAGTATCATGTATTTTTATTTCCGAGGTTTCCTGAACTGAAATTTTATTCTCCACATTTTCACAATTTCCAATGGGATTAGTCCACATATTATTATTACCAAAGTACTCGACTGCAGTATATCCCCACATAGGTACCACTACTCCTGTTAAACCAAGTGGCTGATGTGGTTCAAACAAGCCTAGGGCCCCAGAATGAAACAGTTTTGTTTCCATGCAAGTCAAGGGCGATTATTAAATATCTAAATGTGCTTACATAAAGGAACACGTTAATATATGGTAGGTAAAAACATAATCAATGGTTGTAACGTTAATGTGATTAAAGGAAGAATAAATTTAATATGCATTAGAAGAATAGAACAATTATTGACAAGTCTTGACAGGAGTACTGTACATGTAATAATCATAAAGCTGTTATAAATATGGTATGAACTAACAAGAGGCCCAATAGGATATAATACTTTACTTTTTTTCTTTAGGGTGGAAAACAATGTTAATTTTTAACCAAAAAAATGAACACATGTTTAATGTTTTTTTTCTGGATATTTTTTTTCACACAAAACTACACAAATGAACTGTAATCCACTTATACAATAGAACCCCACCTAAATTTTTTCACACGATCAAACTATGACATTGATACATGTAAAAGATGAAATATTTCATTATTTGATTATTGATTGAGAGCTGAAAGTATCTGTCAAGGTTTTCATCTACTTCCCCAATCCTTTTTCCTATTAAATGTCTTGCATTAAAAATCGATAGCTGCAAGTAACATGCAGAGATTGAATGAAAATATAGACCTATTGAATATTAAGATTTTTGTTTATACTAATTTTGTAAAATGTATCATTTTGTCTATTACTCTATTTATAGTGGAAAGGTTTCCGACTTAAGAAATTATTTAAAATAACTTTGTCCATGTCAATACATGCAAAAACCAGACATTTTTTCAAAATAAATTCTAGGCAGTTTGAAACTTTCTTTGGTACATACATAAAAATTTAACATTATTAAAATGTGCATATTTCAATCAGTTGAAAGAATCATTTCTGGACTTCAAAATTAATATTATAGGATGCTGCATCCTGCTAACCTTTATATTATTTATAAGGGGGACTAAAAATACATCCTTAACTGGATGTCGAAGAAATATGGGTTTTAACAGATACACAGGTATAAAACACTGAAACAGTGTTCAAATGTCCCGGACTTGTTTTCACTATAAATATTTTTTAATAAGTGATTCTTCACTGGTACAAAATATGTATTGTAACAGTTTGTCATTCAAATCCATAAAAGTAGGCTTTAAAATAAAATTATTGTTTGTTTGAATAATGTGTAAGACCACTTTCAACATCTTTTTAGCAGCTATATATCATGGTTACCATTTTTTTGGGGGGGGGGAAGAAGTTGGAGTACTTTGAGAAAGGCCTGACCTTCAGTAGGAAAACTGGCAATACTGGTCAATTAAGATTATGGGTGTTGAGCACACCGTGCTCGCAGCAAGCACAATCTTGCATCCTAAGTGTTGACAGGCAGGTGATAAGCAGTGACCTATAGTAGACTAACTACCTTATCCACATGGCCACTGTGGCCACACTTTGAAATTAAACAACAGACATAATTATTTCATAATAATTAATAGTGACATGTATTGAAATTGAGACACAAACACAGCAACGTGCAAAACCCTTGACCATTGGAAGATAACTTTACATAAATTTCCATTCTACTCACTAGATCTTAAACTTGTAGCTCAATCAGCCCAAGAATAATAAAACAGGGGGGTGGGTAGGGTGGGGAGTGAGAGTGGGTGGGCGACCGTGACTTTACAAAAAATAACTATTCTTTTAGTTGGAAATGAATCTGACAATGACTAATGCAATAACAATGACAACTTTTATTTATTACATTTTTACTAACTGATGTTTTAGGTGTGGAGATTAACAGTAATCTTGGCAACAATACTGAAAAGCAAGACAAGCTGTTTGACTTCCTTGTCATATCCTTCCTGTTAGAATACGTTCAAACCATATTCTACAGCAAACATTTATAAAACATTGAAAACCGTTTTTGAGGTTAAACTACACATGTGGCAAGTCTAAAGGCTAAAACCTTATTTAATTTATCATTTTTTCTACTTTCTCATGCATGGGGAAAATCTGAAACAATAAAAACAATGACTGGTGTGTGCAAACAGTAGTTTTTCTTCTATCTCTATAAGTCTTGTAAAAAGACTCATCCCCTAAACTAGAAACAACTTTTGAACTATGTAGAACTGTAAAAAAAAATAATAACTTGTTTCTTAAATTTTTATTCATGACAGATATTATTTATATTTATTTATTTAAAGAAAACGTAGAAAAATCTGTAAAGTTATTTGCTTCTTCTATTGCAACATGGGCTACATAATTTTCTCATAAATGTATAAATAGCTACATGTATGATAGTACCTACATTTATTAAATAGGTTATGGCAAACAGCCACTTCAAAAATATTGCAATTTCACAAATTTAATTTAAAGTTTTAATAAGCAGATTGACTTCTTAAATTTAACAAAAAACAATACATGCAGGTAATGATGTATTTGGTCAAAGATGATAAGCAAATCTAAATAGCAACTAAAGATTAAAAACTTGTGTTAAAACAAATATTCGCACAGCACATGTTGCATAAAACTTGACTTTGGAATGCATGTATATATATTACGTGGAAAAGAAAATTTTTACTCAGAATGGTTTTTTTTATAAACTTCTATATAAAATAAACTGGAAATTGGCCAAAATTCCATAAATATAAAAAAGTAAAACGATTCTGAAATCCACCCATACCAAAACACATAAACTTACAACAAATAGAGAATCTAATAAAAATAACAACCCATTTTTTCAGAATCAGATTAAAACAATAGCATTATGCATAGGAAGGTTTCAAATGCTGGAGTTTCTTGCTAATAGAAAAAAAAATAAAAGTACAAGAATTGTTTTATAAAGAGATGTACTTTGGTACAGAGTTAATTTTTTAACTCAAGTTTATGGAGGTACTTTTGAAACAAAGCATTATCAATATAAAGATATAATTACATGTACAATCTAAAAATGGTGGAGTCAATTTACACTTCTAAGACAGACATAAACATGTATACTGAGTAATAGATGTACATGTAGCTTCTATGAATGACCGTTTGAACTTGTATTAATAACAAGTATAACTTTGGTAACTACATGTTTTTTGATAACTAAATGTAACATTGTTCTTACTGGAAAGAAAAAGACGGTCTAGTGCTAAACAACATGACATCCAGCAAAACATATGCCAAGAGAAAGCAATTTCTTTCTTAATAAATGCATGTTAAGTTTTTATAGAAAAGTGGTACAGTAACTATGCATCAATGTATTTAGGATATCATAACACATATGAACAATGTCAAAATATGTAAGTTCACGAATGTCTGTTTTTGACATTGGCTGTAAAAAAATATACCGTTATACAGTGATGATATGATCACGATTCAATGTATTCATCAGTCAATGTACCATAAGCTGGAAATCACACCATATAAATATAACAATGTTACTAACCACTACACTACACATTTGTGATGAAGACAGCAATACAAAATTGATGGCTGAATTAAAACCTCATCTTTATTTTGTAAAGATAATTGATTTATAAAATTTCCAATCAAGCAAAATAATGTAAAATTATTTTTCTGGTTTTATGCTTTATGCTTAGTTAAAAGTTGAATGTGTAAAAAAATAACCAGATATTCTACATATTTGTTTTAGGTTACAGTGTACATGTACAACAATAGACATAAGTTGTATGGATTAATTGAACAGATATTGTATGTTTTCTTGCCAATAAGATGGCCAGTAGCTAAAAACCGTGCAGGACATACATGTATATTGAAATTCCTAATGTTTATCTTACAGCAATGAATGATGGCATTAAGTTTGGCAGACAACTAGAAAATCGACATGTAATTATGCATTTTTTTTTTATGTTAGAAAGATGGGAAAGCAATTAAATCAATCGTCTGCCTTATACAAGATCTCATAAAAACAGATTTATCATCAAGTTTCAAGACAGTGAACTGGCATCTTGCATACATGTATGTCTGCTTTTTAAAATAATGTCAGTGGATTCAGATCTTATTCTAATGTTATCCCTGCACAGCAAACAAAATCTTACCCGAAAGAAGCCAAGAAAACATCCTATTGATTTAATCTACAACCAAACATTGAACCTTTTGTACTTTCCATTCCTATAACTTAATTTACTGTTTCGGTAATTGTACATGAGAGTACAACAAATGTTGCTAAAGAATTCTGTTTCAACAGAACAACGTTATATCCGGAATTATTTCTTTATGAAAACCAGGAAGAAGTGATCCTGCTTTGCATATAAAACAAAACATGATGTTTGACAAATTGAAAAAATCCTATTTAGTTGTTTATATCTTTATGATTTTAGCAAAAGACAAATACAAGTGAAATCATTTTGAAAGCTAATTGAACTTGATACATTTCTGAATGCTAATTGGATATGTTTATACATGTGGTCCTCTTAATAGTCTTATGCTAAAATTTTATAAGCTGTTAAACCCCGATCTAAATATTTGGTTACACTGTACATGTATGTCAAACTAATTTATTGATAGAAATGTTCTTGCATTCATACTATAAACGGCATGCATGTCTATTTGTATTTTGTATTTATATATTTTACAATCAAGAATTCATACACATTCACCGGCACATCAAAACATCCCTATTATATAGAATGGAAATTTCTGTCATAAGGCAATCCAATTTTCTTCATAGAATAGTAAAGGTTTCTTTTCATGAACAATTTTTTTGCAAATGCTGTTCATTTGTTTCATTTTCTCCATTCTTTTAAATACATTTATATGAATGGCCCAAATGTAATTTATTTTTTGAGCTTTTTGCTGACTAAAAAGTAACCAGTACATGTAGTAAAATTTTGTGTAAACTTTACCGACTACATAGCTCAACTCAATCCTCAATGGACTTGATTATTTTTTACTTTGTGATTACAAAGAGGAGTTAAAGATCAATAAACTCTATAAAATAACTTATTTACTTATGTCTACCATTAAATGTGTTTAACTATGTCATGGCCAAACATCTTTTGACATTTGCAGAACTACTTTGCTTGTGTATGAATTTATAATGTATAAACTGTTTTGCTTGCCCTAACACAGACCGATTAATAAAACATACATTTATGAAATTGTATTTAAACAAATATTAGTGAATTGAAAACAAAATATTATTTATGCTGTTTCATCCTTCTTTTTATTTTTAAACTTCAGTTTGGTCCAGTTTCACAGATCTCTTTAAAGTTCTATTCAGCCATCATTTTTGTCAAAAAAGCATTAAATGACAATATATACCCATGATAGCATCACCATTAGATTCTTCAGTCATCATGTGCTGCATCTGTTCTGGGGTGCCTACAACGAGTGAAGGTTGATGATGATAGGATAATGAACTATGATGTAAGCAATGAGGAAGGAGTTAACCTTGGGTAAATCTTTATAAAATCAAATGGCAACTGAAATTACAAGTCTAAACATTTCAATAATGATGATTACAGTCTTTCTGTAGGTATGTCCGACAATCGGACATCAATGTTTAAAACATAAAGGACCCGAAAAAAATTCTAGGGCAAGGAACGAATGTCCAGAAACAAATTTCGGTGTTATAATTTTTCTGCACTTCTGGTAGCAGAATCATGTGCTTTTTCCTATATTATGCTAGTTTGTCCTGCCTGGAAAATCCAAAAGAAGACTAAACTAGTATAATAATGAAGACAAAACTAAAATAAACAGGATACCGAGACTGAGAATTTGTTCTGATTGAAATAAATGCTATACATATATTTCCTATTAATGTGAAAAATCTTTAGTCTGGTAAACATTCCTTCAGCCCTGAAAAATTTGAAATACATTCAGAAAGACTGATTCTATATTAATAATTATATAAACTATAATAGAAACAGTCTAAACTGTTAAATATATAAAAAAAACTTTATGCTGGTCTTCAAAATCTTTGTGCATCATGCCCTGGTTCTCATGGTAATTGGTTTAGTGAAATAACGAATTTACATATGTACCTGCTTCTTCCTTTTTAATTTAAAGAATAGTCAAATTGTTGAATCTCTATATTGATTACAAATTCAAATGTTGTCCATACCCATAACACATGTAGATGTATTATAATGCATAACACTAGTACATGTATAAATATCCTTTTAAATTCATTTTATTTACTAGGAATGTAAGTTTATACATTTGTTATTTCATTCCTAAAACTTGTAAACAGTTTCCAGGAGATCTACATACCTACGTTACAAATACAGATATTTTCTTTCATTTTAAAGCTACTTAACACTTAACTGCAAACTTACTCCCCAAAAAATGTCTTGCATATCAAGCGAATTTTCAACATAATTAGCTCAAATCATAAAAATTCTAAAAAAAACTATTACTAGGAATCTTGATGTACATGTAGCTGGAATTTTCCTTTTTGTTTGTGCAAAAATATATGCAATTAAAAAAAGGTGGTTTACAATTTATGTTCTTGGTCAACAAAAATGAAACTTCCAATGTGTCTTGATCACTAGACTTGTACAAAATGCTTTGTTTGTTCTGTGCTTATTCTGTAAAATCACATTTCCTGAATTCTCTATATTCACCAGTTCAATATAAAAGTTATACTTAGTCAATTACATCCTTTTTAAAATTGTGATAGAAACCTATACTACATGTATATACTAGTATAGCACTTGGCACTTCCTGATCCCAAGTTATAATAAATTTGAAATTTTCTTAAAACTTGCCAGGACATATTTCATAGCTTTTAAAATATAAACATTTGACTTCACTCAATTAAACGAGAATTGTTTGTTTGTTTGTTACAAACATTTTTCATTTAAAATACAATCAAATAGAATGACAATATTTTCTTTTAAATAATTTTTCTAAACAATACTGAATACATCATTTCCTCAAAAACCAAATAAATTTATCTGAATTCTCCAACAAAAAAATTCTTACTGAAAACCATAAAATGTATAACAAAATCAAGAATTAAACTAACATGAGTACATCCAAGTCACTTGTACATTTGTTTTAATCTTATAATCTGAGTTTCAATAATGATTAATTATCATAAAAATTTGAACAAAGTAAATACTTTAAGATGTTACCTATATTTACATCTTGCTCACACCCACACATCATGTATGTGTATAACTGTGTATAATGTGTAAATTGTTGTGGACGAAACATTGTGACATATTTGTCTGAAGGCAACATTTTATTTTACATGTAATGTGACTAGGAATACACAAATATATGCATACAGTATACAGTAAGTATACTACATGTATGACAGTAAACTATCCAAAAATATTTATAAATATACTTAATAAGCACCCTAAGATTCAAGCTACTTCTTAGTTATTCTGTATACATATTTCAATACTTAAGTTTTGTATATTGTAAATGTTTTTACATCAAATTCAAATAATTAATAAAAATTACTCCCCTCCCCCCCTTTCCCTTACCAAAAACTTTTTTTCTTTCCAAAAAGGGATATTGCAATGTATGTATCTGTTATCTAATCAAAATTCAATATGCCTCCCCCACTGATCACATCAAATTTAGCATAATTAAGGGCAAAGGTCTGTTACATTGTCTTATCTTAAATGTTAGATTCTAGTTACTTTGAAGTGCTTTCTGGCAAAACAAAGCTGTTCCCAATGACATTTTCCCTTTACACTATAAAGGAAAAGAAGAATTTATTAATGGTTTTAAAAAAGGTAAAAAAAAACCCATAACTTAACATCTGTTTTGTTACATGTACACTGTACATACTGTACATGTACAGTAGTATATCTACGTCTTACCGGTACTATCTTCCTAAGATATGGGTTAGGTGAAAATATGGGATTCAGAATTTTTTTATTAGTTTTATTTTATTGTTCCGATATTATTCACATAATAACAATTTTTTTAGATACAGCAATTACAGCAGAAGAAATCGACTGATTGATGTTCAATGCCCCAGCAGTCAATTATTTCAGTATAGCAATGTAAAAATTCCTTCATCCATGTTTTCGTACTAAAAATCAATTCATACACATAGAATTGATTTCCCTATTTTCACATCATTTGTTAAGGAGGTCTAATTCATCACAATTCCATATATCAAATACATTTTGCATTCATAGGAGATAAGATTAACAGATCAAAAAATGAAAAAAGAACTGAATTTCAAATTAATTTCTTCATCATGACACAACTCTACTGGTAAGGAATCAATACATTGTATTACTTACAATAAGAGAATGTATCAGTAAAGGTCGACATCTCCCCAATATGTCCAGAAAAGATGAACTCTGAACTGAATGGATGCATCATCTACACACAATATCCTTCAGCTATCTAAACAGCTGACAGCTGTGTAGTGAATAATAACCACACATACCAGATATAAGCCCTCCCATCACTTTATCTACCATCTAATTATCTATGTTAATAATGATGATATGTAGAAATATATCTATGGGTAGCAACCCCAAGGGACATAAGATCTTAGTAACCCAATACTTTACACTGAATATGGTCACACTTCACTGACCACAACATAAATGTTGCAAGTAAAGCATGTTAATGAAATATTTCAAGTTTGACAGGAGAAATTATATCTTAAATGAAAATAGAATTTATAAAGTCTTTTCATAACAACATATTTTCACTGCATAACACAAGACTATAGTTTAAAGCACCCCTGGTCACACTGATAAACACAAATAAACTGATCAACATATGCTATGATCAGCACTTCTGTCAACCATGTATTTCAGTTAAACATGGAAACAGTCAACTAAAAATGCATAAAATTAATAAATTAATTATCAAAATAAATTAATTCATCATTTGACATGAAATTAAATGAAGAAAACGACTTTATGACACGTATTCAGTTTCCACCATTCCCAATAGCAACGGTGAAATCTATGGTGTTCCCAGGTGAAAATGAACATAAAAGCATGAATGAAGGAAAAGTCGTTAAATTGAAATACCTCTCCAGACGTTAAAACTCATGTAATCTTGGGTTTCAGTCATTGGTTCGTCCAAAGAATTAAGACCAGGAGACCGATGAAGGTCAATAAGGGTCATTCTAAAACTGTGTCAGACGAAAGAGACCCGTTCCAAAATGCTCTCTGTCCTCTGCAAAAAGTCGACAAATCTTTTCTGTTGTTGACTCCGGTTGTTAAAATCTATCCCGTCTCTAGTCGCACAAGGGTCTGTTGTGTGTGCCAGAGCCGGTTAGAGAGAACGAATGCCCGGATTGGTGGCTTTCAACACATGTTTATACATGCATGCCTCCAATTGAAATCGATTATATGCCAGCTTGTCATGTGAATATATCGACGAAACGAAGCGAGATAATCCTTCAATTAATTAAAAAAATCGTAGATAAACACTCCAATTATTCTAAATAAATTTAAAGCAATAAATTTTAGGCTACAAGTATGAAATCAGACAACTCCAACATTTTTTTTTTTGAAGGCAAGTCAATTTTCCTACCGGCTGTCAAACTGCAGCCATATTGATCCCGATCGTCTGCGCAATTTTGGTCATAGCATAAAGTAATCAAGTAAAAATGCTAACCTGCACCTTGGTTAGATCTTTTAGGGACCCCATTATCTATTTCTGTGTCCAATGGCCTTTTTCTAGAGTCGGAAGTGTCCATATCAGTGCCATTCATGCCGTCGTAATTCATCGCCATTTTCCACTTCGTCCAGTTCTCGTGGGGTAACGTTATGTATACAGTCAATGTCACGAGATTTGTTCAGGTGGAACAAGTTGTGAAAATGTTCATAATTGCGAGTAAAATATAGTGTATTTTAGTTTATTTAGCAAATATTCCCCAAGACTGTCCAAAAAGAAACAATATTTATCTAAAGATAACACACAAAACAGTTTATTTCTGCGGGTTTCGGATTACACAGAACAATGCAAGAGCCACGCCCCCAAATTCCACGTGTTGAACTGTCAAACTGACATTTAAATTTGCCAAAACATCAAGCAATACACATTTCACACATGAGTAATCAGCCAATTTTGAGGTGGTATTACCGGTTTAATTTCAAGTAATTTTTATTCTTAGTAAAACAGAAAAAAATCTTAACTAGATACATATTCTGTTTAAACAAGTAAATTTTAAGAAAATTGAAAAACAAATCAATTTATACGCAAGTTTTATTATCTTTTATAAGGATAAACTACGTCTCTGACTACGTGAATAAAAATTGACCAATCGTAATTTTAGAAATGTAAAAGTTAGTGTTAAATGTATTAAAATTGCTTAACAATATTTTCATTTCTTGAATTTAACAAAATATAAATAACCACATTTTATCTATGTGAAACAGGGATCGTTGGCCGAGGGGCCAATGTATGCACTATAGATTACGGGCGTTTCAACAGTGAAGTTGCTAGTTCGAGCCCGACAAGTTGTACTCCGGCTTCCCGTTCCCTAGATTACAAATGGACGCAACGATTTATCTGAAATATTGCTACAGGTTGCGAAAACAAATTCAAACAAACAATTTTTACTGAAATTTATTTCTCTGACCCTGCAAACAGTTACCACGCCTCAGCACAGTGACGGCTACTGTTCACGGTAACTTTCACAGTTTTAATTGTAACAACAATTTTGATAAAAATCTTTTATATGGTAATATGAAAACCATTGGCCAATTTGTACCAAACGGAAACAAATATCCCTGGAAGGTCCCTAACAAATATTCGATCCTGACCAATATTCCCCTTCTTGCTACCGTTAATAAAAATAAAAATCATTTACACAGTCCCTTGGACTATGTAATCTGAGTCTCGACAAAAAAATAGATATACCGATTTATAACATCGAAAACTAGAATCTTATATACAAAATTTGATTGACCAACCGATCTATTGATTAAAAACCACGAGCCGCCCAATCCGACTAAAGATTGGTCTTCCGCATCTGTTGAGTTTACACGGTCCTTTGAAAATCTTCGCAGATTGTAAAAACTTCTCAGTGACAGCATAAAACAAAAATATAAATAAAAAAATGTTGCATAACTTTGAACACAAATTTAAATATCATTAAAACTTGGCATACTGTTTCTATGGATATATGTTAAATAAGTCGCATGCTGGTGGCCATCTTGGATTTCGGATTCCACCATTACAATATTGATAGGAGACCACCATTTAGTCTTTTCTTCGTAATACGGTTTCAGACTGTCTAAAATTTCAATCTATTACGTACTGTGACGACTATCCGAAAACACAACTGATCTTAATTTATACCCCTTATAATAACCTTTCTAGCAGTCCTGGCATTGCTAGGATGTTGGTTGACAGACATCGCAAATCAGATTAAAAAGTTATGTAGTGAACAGTTAGAGGACTTATTCAATCATAGTATTAATGCATTTTTATGCGTATTTTACAGTGTTTGTGTTCATTCGAAAATAGTGGCAGTCATGCCGGATTTTCCAGCAGCATCAATATTCCAAGTATGATTGGGGTCTTGGAAATGATTATTCTGGAATTTACCAGTAGATGGATTCTTAAATTGTTTTCAATACAAAGATATGGATGTCTTAGAGAACTATACGTAATGTCTCTCAGTGGTCATTATGGATATAGGTAGTCCGAGAACACTTGGCAGTCCAATGTTTGGTTTATAGCGTTGGAACGGCAGATGATTCCGGGACTATAGGATCTTCGGCCTCATTATCATTTTAATAGCTTTAAAAAGATTTCTGAGATTTTGAATTTTGTAGGTTTACACAAAAGGTCATATGTAAGCTATTCTTTACTTCAACTGGTGGATTACAAACATTCATGAAAGATTTACGCGTTAACTGGTGATGTAGTTTTGTACACAAGTTTTTTTTTCAGCCAATCCGAACATAACATTTTTTAATACTAAGTTTGTCAGCTAACTACGAATTTATATCTATTTCTGACATGGCCCTAGTTTCATAAAACTTCACAAATCGAGATTTTCATCAAATCTGCGAGATTTTTCTGAAATATAAATTTTCTAGCAATCAGGTTGATCAACATTTGAGTTGATGATAAGTTGAGGAGATGCCAATTATGAAGCCGGGCCCTGGTCGGGTTAACTGTAACTTTAATTTTTGAGAAGAAATTGAAATGCAAGAAGCATATAGGGGAAAAGAAGGCTCATCTTGAACTTTGGATAGGCGGGGTACAAATTGGTAATTCCAGTATAATTGCTAAACAGTAGAAGTTGTAGTTCAATCTAATCAGGGGCATATAGACTGTCCCTGTTCTAATTTATTGTTTATTAAAAAGTTTAATAAGGCAGCTTTGTCAAGATTGAGTTACTTACATACAGCTGTGATGATACTGCTGCTACACCATCAACGTCCTCAGCCGAGGCCATCCCTCATTGCGTGTTTCGACCCCTAGCTCGGTACACTCTCAGGATGGGGGGTCCACAGTGATGATCAGTCACTGCGCGTTGGTGGTGGGTATCCAGCTACTAGTGTCTCTCTTTATCCAAACCCAGCATGATGATCTTTCTGCTGCTTGGGCCATCCTTTGGACTGCTGTTCTCCTGCTTCTCCCTGTCACCCCTAGTCCAGAAAACATCCTCCAAACTGACTGTGCCGGGAAGCCTCTGCATCCAACCTCTACTGGATAATTCCAGGTCTGCCAACCTTTCTCTCTACATTCTGCCAGCAGTGGATCGTATTTTGCCTTCTTCTTTTCATGGGCTTCATCACATCTTTCTTCCCAGGGAACTGTTAGCTCTATGACAATGATCTTCCTTGTATTTGATGACCACAATACCATATCAGGTCTGAGATTAGTTGGAATTATCTCTGGGAATGTCAGTTTCTGACCTAGATCTACAGCCAGCTTCCAATCGTCTGCCTGGTTCAGTATTCCAGATATCTTCTCTTCTCTCTTCTTTGCTGTTTCACCTTCCTTTACAAAGCAAATCTGTTTATGTTTCACTATTGTCTGTTTGCTTTTATTCTTCCGCTCTTTCTCAATAGTGTCTGCCATCTCTTTTAGCACCTGATTATGACGCCATGTGTACCTTCCTTGTGATAATGCCACCTGGCAGGAGGATAGAATGTGCTGTAGGGTTCCTCTTTTTCCACATAGGGGACAGTCTGGTGTTTCTATGAGATCCCATCTGTGGAGATTTGCCGGTGATGGTAGCAAATCGTACACTGAACGTAGTAAAAATTGTAATTGGAACTGCGGGTATTTCCAGATGTCTGCCCATGATAGTGTCCGTTGTTCTGTTTCCCATCTTGTCCAAGCCCATTGGACTCCCATCTCCACTGCCTTCGCTTGTCGGTTTTCTTCCTCTCTGGTTTGAATCTCTTTCTGCACCATTCTACGTCTCTCTGTAGTGTCAGCCTTATTCCAAAAACTGCTTTTTGCCGTCCCTAAACCTTGCCTTCCCACCGCTACCATTCCTACAATGTCTTTGTGTCTCAATCTGCTCTCAGCCTCTTCTACTGCCTTTGTTGCTGACCATTTCCGCCCTGTCCGTACCTCTACTCCAGATAATCGGACCTTATCATCTCTTGAGCCCTTCAAGGTCATGACAAGTCTTGCTTTGCTGGTTTTAAACTCTTCTACTATTGATGTCACAGGAAGTTGTAGTTTGGCTGATCTGCTGTACAAGCCGATTGATGTAAAACTTGGTGGTACACCAAACCATTTCCTGAGGTGTTTATTGATGGTTCTCTCCAATTTCTCTACTGTTGAAGTTGGTATCTCGTACAACATCAATGGCCATGCTAAGCGTGGTAAGAGGCCATGTTGGTAAATCCATGCCTTGAATTTCCCTGGTAACCCTGTTTTATCTATGTTCCTCATCCCTTCTCTTACTTGTTGTTCTGTTTTTTGAATATTTGCTTTATCTCCAAGTGTTTCGTCAAACCATTTGCCTAGGCACTTTATTGGGTTTCCGATGATAGTTGGAATATTCTCCCCCTGGATTGTTAACTCGAACTTCTGTGTTACTTTCCCTTTCTTTATTATCAAGGATCTTGACTTCTTAGGCTTAAAGGTCATTTTTGCCCATGATGCTGTTTCTTCTAGAGCCTTTAGTATCCATCTTGCTTGAATATGGGTATCGGTTGTTATTGTGAGATCATCCATGAAACCTCTGTTTGGTGGTTGCCTGATGTTGCTTGATGTCTTGGGACCTCTGGTTTCTCTCTCTCCAGCCTTGATGATCATATTCATACCCATTACAAACAGGATCACTGAGATGGTACAACCTGTAACAATTCCCTTCTGCAGTTTCTGCCAAGATGTTGTAAAGTTGGCCGTTGTGAAGCGTAAATGTATTCCACTGAAGTAACTTACGATCATTAACCGAAAATGCTCTGGTATATGGTAATGAACAAGGGCCTCATCTATGAGAGCATGTGGGATTGTTCCGTATGCATTTGCTAAATCTAACCAAACAACCGTGAGGTCCTTCTTGTTGACTTTTGCTTCATGGATTAGTTGTGATATGATGCTGGTATGTTCAATACACCCAGAGAACCCAGGTACTCCTCCTTTCTGTACAGATGTATCCACATACTGATTCTTGGACATGTAAGCCGTCAACCTTCTCGCCAGGATTGAGAAGAAGATTTTCCCTTCTACGTTTAGCAGTGAGATTGTCCTGAACTGATTTATCCCCTCAGAATTCTCCTCTTTTGGTATAAAGCACCCTTCAGCTTTCTGCCAACAAGATGGAATCTTTCCTTTCCTCCATACCACTCTCAATAGTTTCCATAGGTGTCTAAGAATCTTTGGGCATCTCTTATATACTTTATAGGGGATACCATTGGGGCCTGGTGCTGATGATGTTCTAGCTTTCTTTACAATATCTTGCACTTCTTTCAGTGATGGTTCATTTTCATTCATTGGCTCCTCTGGTTCTGGTACCTCTTCTATTCGATCACATGATCCTAAGTGTTTCCACTGCTCTTTGTCTCCATGTGTTTCTTCCAAATACTTCTCAACCTCCTCCTTAGAGCTCTTCAGTGCCCCTGTCTTTGCACCTTCTAGGGTTGATTTTGTAAATCTGTATGGGTCTGCTATAAACTTTGCCCTCTTCTTTCCTCTCTCTTGTCTGGCTTTCCTTATCCTCTCTGCTCTTTGAAGGTTGTTCCTCTTACCTCTCAAAGTTGCTCTAAGCTCACTGAGCCCTATTTTCCGATCTTCACTTGCTTTTCTATACTGTTTGGTTATTGCATTGATCTCTCCTCTTAGTTTTTCTATCTCCTGCTGGCGTCTGTTTGGTTTTCCTTTTGATTCCTCCCTGTGCTTTCTATCTTTGGTTCCAAAGCGTTCAGCTCCTACAGTGTATACTATCGTTGTCAATGATGTTATCTTCCTCTGCACATCACCTACCAGTGTGCTATGTAGAATCATATCTAGGTCATTGTCAAATGATTCCCATCTCTTGTCGTCTGATGATGGCCACTGTACTGCTGGTTTCCTATTGTCACTAAATAGTTCTGGGGTTGTAGGGTGTCCGCTTGACCTCACTGGTTCTGGCTGCATGCTGTCCTGAGTAGCCTCAGTTGGTAAAAGGTCCTCAGTACTGTGGTGTTCATCCTGACTGTGGTCCTTCTCCGTCTGATCAGTGTTACCTGTGCGTTCCTCCTGTTGCTGCTCAGGTCTACATTTAGCCCTTGCCTGATGTATTTTCAACCCCCTCAGGTTTTTACACAGCTTTCCGCAATAACATCTTGTTTCTGCCGGTATTCCTGTCAAAGTCTGTTGCACTAGCCGAGTCGTTGCCGTTGAATCCACAGTGTTGGGTCTTTCATCCTCCCCCCCTCTCGGAAGACCCTGGGGGTGTTGCTTTTCTCTCTGTGTTGTAGCTTGCTGTGGTGTTCCCTCACAGGAACTGTGTGTTGGGCTGCCAACCCTTCACACCCACTGGATGCCACCTGTCTCTCCAAGCGTCACCAATCTATTCTTGGTTGTCAGCCAGTCTTTCCTAGCCGTCACTGGTTGTCCAGATGGAAAAGTTACTTACATACAGCTGTGATGATACTGCTGCTACACCATCAACGTCCTCAGCCGAGGCCATCCCTGGAATAGAATCTGTCAGGGGAGACACATTTTCATAGAATATGTAAACTGATACCTCATTTAAACTAGAGTATTTATAAATAAAACATCCACAGGACAGCTATTGTCCACCAGAGGCCACAAAACATCCACAGGACAGCTATTGTCCACCAGAGGCCACAAAACATCCACAGGACAGCTATTGTCCATCAGAGGACACAAAACATCCACAGGACAGCTATTGTCCACCAGAGGCCACAACTGGAAAACTGATACATAATGTGGTTGTATAATTTACCATAATAAATGATAATGCAATATAAAATATGCACACACGTACATATTTTCAGATTTTCATAAAACCTGTTATACACAATATTCTCATTTCAAAACGGTTAAAATTTGAGTTGAATCTATCTGACATATCCACGGACTTTTTGTATGTCTCATTTGCTTAATCAGATAACAGGGCCTTGATGGCAAGATCTAGGTAGTTAATTCTATGTATTAATTGAAAACAGGCTTGTGTTCATAAAACAGCACAGGACAAAGCGTGTTCAACAGCAACCCTTATTGACACAAACGAAAACTGATCCGGGTTCTTATCAGACTGGGTACTGTGGCTTATGGTAACCATGCACAAAACTGACACAACTGTGCCACAAGTGCGGTTTTATGTACACCGATCCTGGTTGTCATATCGCCTTGAACTGTTCGTACAAATCTGAGCTCCGTGACAAACTGTGGTGTGATATCATAAACTTAAGTGATATGATGTTTACAGTTTACTTACACTCGTTACCTGATTTGATATGTTCTATATACTGGTCAGTGGAGTGGCCATAGTCTTCGATGATGAAGATATAATCAAAATCCATGCCGTAACATACGTCGTGAAAACAAACAATTTAATTCAATTCTTATCAGATATCCATGATTATCATAGTTTTTACGCTCATTATTGTATGTATGTTAATCAATATTTGTACTCTTGGTAAGTGAAGGAATTATATATATATTAATTCAAAACAGGCTGGTGTCACAAAAACAACAGAGGACATGGCATGTCGGACAACAGTGACACAAGTGCAATTTTTTCCTGTCGTGGATCATGGTTCTTGTCCGACTGGTAACTGTGGCTTCTTCGCCTATAGCAATTTTGCTATACTGTTATCATTGCTGTGACAAATTTTAGTGGTAATGTATTCCCCATATCCCTGGTATAGTCATTGCCTGGAGGAAATGAGGCACACGGGCCACAAAGGATACCCAAGTCACAATGGTACACATATTGAAAGAATTATGTTCAACTAAAAATGATTTAATAAACTCAACTTGATCAACTAACCACGTCTTTTGGTGGGCCTTGGTGCCATTTAAGAGTATTCGTTGTATATATGTAGTTTACGTAATAAAATTAATACTTCACAATTTTTCTATTGTTTGCTCTTTAAAGAAAAAAAGCCATTAAACTGAACACATTAAAATACACATTAAAATTCTTTTTACCACTGGTTGTAACGAACAAAATATAACTGAGAAGATTGTTTAATTTTAAATCATATTTCAAGTTCCTAATTACTTACACTTTTAATGAGGATATGCACCTTCTTTGTAAAATTTACTTTACTCGGGGATAAGTTTGAATAAATTACCTAACAGGATGATTTTAAATATTATCTCCCCTATGAAGAATGCATGGCCCTTCAATTCAATAAACTTGAATTCCCTAACCAAAAGATCATTTGTACCAAGTTTGATAGAAATTACCACAATAGTACATAAGAAGAAATGTTAACACAATATTTTAACAATTTTATAATTATCCTAACTTTCATATATATAACAATTTCCTCTATACAGGGACAGTCTATACTATAAGTTAGTATAGACTGTCCCTTCTCTATGTATCTCCCCTTTGAATAGGATGTGGGCATTCATTGGAACGAAGTTGAATCCCCTTTCACCAAAGATAGTCGTCATGTTTGAATAAAAAAAACATGTTCCTGAAAAAAGGTTTCTCAAATTTTGACATCTTTTTCACAATTTCCTTTTGTCTCCTTTGAAGAATGTGTGATCCTTCATGTTAACAAATTTGAATCAAATATTACCAGATATACTTTGTGCCAAGTTTGATTGAAATTGCCACAATAATTCACGAGAAGATTAAAATGTGAAAATTGTCAACAACAACAGACAATCGGCAAATTTTTATCTGAAAATATAAAGACTATTCCAGCCAATATTGGTACAATTCAAACAGTACTCACGAGGGACCTGGGTCACTCATTGGGTATCATGGTTAGTATCTGTCCAACCAGAACAGCAAATCACGTGCAGCAAATCAGAAACATTGATAGTGATTGGTAGGTAAGTTGATACGAATTCAAATAAAAAGAATGAATCTTATTTGTCCTGCAAAGTTACATTTCATTTAAGATAATCTTTCACATACAATATGCATAGAACCAGCTTTGCAGTTTCAGAAAAGATGGCATTTGAAAACAGTCGTCTGTTAAACTTAGTCTGAAATGGTAATGGAGACCATTTTTTGTCTTACTGGCGTAAACAAATTTGTAAAGGACTATAGGATAAATATTCCTAATTACTTTTTTTTGATTGGTTAACTGGTGTTAGAGGAGAAGCTTTTATAAAGTTTCCCATAGGGTCCTGTGGTGGCAGCCATTTTAAGGAATGAAGAATTTGTGTAAATACGCACTTTAAATGTCCAAGTTACTTTATTTATTAAATATTTAGAGAAAAGGATTCATGACAGTGGCAAATAAGTGATCACTGTAAAATGACGAATCTGCAAAATACTTCCTATTCTGCCTTATTGTCTGAGTAACCATGGTTTTTATTGGATTCCGGTTAGTCACTTTTTTGGTTTTGTCATTTATGTTTGTATGAATCCAGATTTACCACTTGACGTTTGGCTCTTGTTGGTTGGTTTCCTTTCTATTTTTCTTGAATAAAGCTACCGGCAAGTTAAAATTTATTAGGCATTGTAGTTTCAAGATTTGTATAATATCAGATAGTCAACAAATCAAACCATCAAAATTAAAACTGTCAATCCATGTGAATAAGTTTTGAGTCAAGCACACCCTGCCTGAGGTAAGGCTCAACCAATGTAATTGTTAAAGCCAAGTGATCCATAGTAGATGATTTACAAACATTTAACATGACTTGGTCACAAAAGCCAAGGTTTAAAGGACAAGATTTGTTTATTTATTTAATAAAAATAAGTCTAATTTGCATGAGGTGTCTATCTAGAAAACAGAAAAAACTAAGTTTATACAAGTACTAACCACTCCTCGTTATAAATCTACAAATGAGATTGTATGCTGAAAAAATGGTAAAAGAAGTTTAAGAATTTTCCATTTCATTAACAGGTGCCAGCTTGAAGGGTAAGAGATAATGCAAGGATCATCAATACCAAGTTTGGTTTGAACCACTCTGGTGATTTATAAAGACCTTTTTTTTAAGTTAGCAAAATCTGACATAAGAATCTGTTTTAATTCTTAAGAGCCTGTATCATTCACCTGACTTGCACAAATTTTTTTTAAGAGACATTACTTTTCTTACAAATTTTTATATTAAATACTAAAGAGTTTACATGATGATGCTGTTTCTATGAATGTTGCCATATTTCAAACCAATCTGCATGCAGTTTGTAAATGGATTTTTGAAATTTCAGCTAATCAGAACCCATTAGTGACACTGGAAGCCATGTTCAAGGTGCAGACTCGAAAAACTCAAAATAATAAGATAAATATCCCACCATCATTTTTTCATAATTTTGGCTTCATTGTGTGGAACAGTTGTTTGTATGTTTTTCCCATAGGGTCCTATGTTAAACAATGACAGCAATCTTGGATTTTGGATCGGCACTAAAATCTTAAACTTTGTAGAGGACCATCTAATGTACATATCTGCAATATTTCAAATCAATCTGGCAAACGGTTTATGAGAAGAAGAATTTTGAAATTCAGCCAACCAGAATGCATTAGTGGCCCTTGAAGCCATGTTGAATTTGCAATTGGCTTAAAAACTCAAAATATTACGATAACTATCCAACCTTCATTTCTTCATAATTTGGCTTCATTGTGTTAATTGTATGTTTTTCCCATAGGTTCCTGTTAAACTATGTCCTGCGATTGTGGACATCTTGGATTTTGGATTGGCACAAAAAACTCAAACTTTGTAGAGGACCATCTAAGGTACATTTCTGCAATATTGCAAATCAATCTGACAAGCGGTTTAATTATGAGGAGAAGATTTTCGAAATTCAGCAAATCAGAACGCATTAAAAGCTCTGGCAGCCATGTTTTATATTTGATCAGCACCAAAAACTAAAACTTTGTAAAGAACCACCCAATAAACATTCCTGTTTGGTTACAATTGGCCAAGTGCTTTTGGAGATGAAGATTGAAATGTGAAAAGGTTGCGGACACTGACAACGATGATGGGATGCAAAGTGATCAGAATAGCTCACACTGACCCTATGGGTCAAGTGACCTAAATACCGGAAATCAAAATTGAACTACTCCTTTCTATAAGACAACAGTTTAAATTTGAACCCATTTGGGTGAGGAAAGGCAGTTTTGCTCTTAACCCCCACATTCTATATACAAGTGTGGACACAGAAAAACGTCTCGCCTGCATTCCGCATCAGTAACGAAAATAAATTTCGTCATAAGCATTACGTAAATAGCATTAAATATCAGCAGCGGCCTGTATACAAAATATTGTCACCATACCCTGCATAGTTACAGGGAAAACAGCAGTAACCCAAAAACTTTAACGTAGTCGCTGGACCGTGAAATTGAGGTCAAGGTCAGGTGAAACCTACCAGACAGTCATGTACTATTCATCAGCAACCTATATACCAAATATTGTCATCCTACCATGCGTAGTTACAGAGGAACTATCGTAACCCTAAAACTTTAACATAGTCGCTGGACCGTGAAATTGAGGTCAAGGTCAGGTGGAACCTACCAGACAGTCATGTACTAGTCATCAGCAACCTATACACCAAATATTGTCATCCTACCATGCGTAGTTACAGAGGAACTGTCGTAACCCAAAAACTTTAACGTAGTCGCTCGACCGTGAAATTGAGGTCAAGGTCAGGTGACACCTACCAGACAGTCATGTACTAGTCATCAGCAACCTATACACCAAATATTGTCATCCTACCATGCGTAGTTACAGAGGAACTGTCGTAACCCAAAAACTTTAACGTAGTCGCTGGACCGTGAAATTGAGGTCAAGGTCAGGTGTCACCTACCAGACAGTCATGTACTAGTCATCAGCAACCTATACACCAAATATTGTCATCCTACCATGCGTAGTTACAGAGGAACTGTCATAACCCAAAAACTTTAACATAGTCGCTGGACCGTGAAATTGAGGTCAAGGTCAGGTGACACCTACCAGACAGTCATGTACTAGTTATCAGCAACCTATACACCAAATATTGTCATCCTACCATGCGTAGTTACAGAGGAACTGTCGTAACCCAAAAACTTTAACGTAGTCGCTGGACCGTGAAATTGAGGTCAAGGTCAGATGACAGGTGACTGACTGGCAAGTACTCTTCATAAGCTACCTCTGGACCAAATTTGATGGACCTAGGGCTTGGGCTTACAAAGATATGAAGCAAGATGTCAAGTGTTTACGCCGCCGCCGCCGGATTTCCATACATATGTCTCGCCTCCAGCGACTTTCGTCGCAGGCGAGACAAAAATGATGGCCATATTGGATCAATAGCCAGGAAATGGTTTAACGATTTCATAGACTTTGTTTACAAGTTTACATGTTGTTTAAATGGGTTGTAATGTTTTCAGCAATGTTATCAAAGCATCCAGTTTTTACTGGTGGAAGCTGTAGAACCCAGTTAAAACTTGACCTCTGGAAGAAAACTGGCATTCCTTGTCAATTTAGATTAGAGTCAAGCATACCATCCCTGCCCTAGAGCTATGGCCTGCAACCTAAGTGTTGACATGCATGTGATCAAAAGTAGATGGTTTTTTGTTTGTTTGATGGTGTTTAACGCTACCTTCAGCAATTTTTCAGCTATATCATGGCATTCAGTTTTTATTGGGGGAGGAAGCCGAGTACCCAGAGAGAACCCCGACCTGCTGTAGGAAAACTGGCAATCTTTGTCAATTAAGATTGGAGTCGAGTACACCCTGACTGCAGTGAGAATCAAACCCGCAGTTTTAACAGACCATGTGGTCAATAGTAGACAAACTACCTTGACCACTCGGCCACCGAGGCCCTAAGTAGATGATTAACTACCTTAACATATAAGTCAGAGATCCCTTTACAGAAAAACAGGGCCACAAAGATCCCTTTACAGAAAAACAGGGCCACAAAGATCCCTTTGCAGAAAAACAGGGCCACAAAGATCCCTTTACAGAAAAACAGGGCCACAAAGATCCCTTTACAGAAAAACAGGGCCACAGAGATCCCTGTACAGATGGATGACTAAGATATGTCAAAACAGTGACGGCAGGAAAAAAACAAACTGAAGACATTCCTCTTTACATTTGTATCCAATATACTGTAAATAATTATACACATTACATAATTTGTACATGCAAGTCAATTTCTTATTAAAAAATATATGTTTTTTTTCTGTACACAAAATTTTGATATCAATAATATCTTGACTAGAATTACATATCACAATTCTGTTTCAATTTGACCAAATGTATAATTGTCCCAGATATTATCAAACATTGGTCTACAGTTAACTTTGCATCCTAGTTTGGTGCACAGTAAGAAGGCTCCTGCCATTTTCCGGTGCAAAGAATAAGTTTCTTCCGGGGGTGGTGTTAGTCTTTGTTTAGCCATGACTGGTATCAAGCCATGTATCCGACTAGCAGTGCTCTGTGTACTGAAGTCGAAAGAAGCATTACATGCAAAAGCCTGTCCCAGGATCATTACTGCATCTATATGTGCTGTCTCCATCTCCTGAAACACAATAACTTGTGATAAGCTTTGTATCAAATCAGACATTTACAAGCTAGTATTAAATCAATGACAGCCATCAAATCATTGCCAACCTTATTCTCTTTATGTATTGGAAAACAATTCATTTCCTTAAAACTTTGAGCAGGTCTGAGCACTAATGTATACACCTTCTGTTGGAGAAGTAGGGTAACATTGGTAAACATCCTGTGAGCCAGTATTTCAGCTCTAGTCAGGACAAGAACAAACATGCAGTTTAGTTTGGAGAACTAAATGGACAACAAATCGTGAGGAAATTCTAAATGCTACTATAAGATAAGTTCGAGTTGAGAAGGATGGAGAATTTTGCCTTTGTAGCAGGTATAAACTACCCATGTGCAACTGCCACAAAAGTTGACTGTTATGCTTCTGTATAGCCAAAGTAGTAGTCAGTAGTACTCATCCAGAGCCAAAGTAGTAGTCAGGAGTACTCATCCAGACATTTAATTGAATGTAAGTGTCTGGATTCATCTTTGTATTGAAATAGTTATAATAGTACATTAACCTTAGTGTAAGAATTTGATTGGATGATATTTTGAATGGCCAAATCACTACCTCCTCTCCAAAATAGAAGTGTATAAAGGCATTGTACAAAGTTTACATTTGAATATTTTCAATTAAACAATTATAAGTGGTGGGCCCATTTAAGAAAGAAGCACTTTGATGCATTTTATGTGTTGACATTTTTCCTGGTCTTAAAATAGAGCCCTAAATATAAAGTGGTAATTTATCTTCATCCATGGTATGGTATGTTTGCAAAATTACAACAACCTGATCAGGCATTGTTTACAAGCAACAAAGACATTATAAATATGAAGATAACTTTTCCAACTTGATTGAAATGCTTGGGTACATTACATTCATTATATCAATAAACAATTCCTGGTTTTTACAGTTCTAACTGAACCCCCTCTCCTCTAACCTAAAGTGCTAACAAAACACAGCTATGTTTTACACTGTTAACCTATTATGTAGCATTTTCCATCTTGTGCCATTTTATCAGTATTAAGTTTTAAGTTGGTATACAATTTTTTTAATGATATAACGTTTCAAAATAAACAATATGTAAGTAATTAGTGTTTTCTATGAAACATATTTAAAATTATGTGTGATTTTCATAGTATACCATCTAATAACAATGCAGAAGGTCTTTAAAACACATGATGCTGTATTTTTGTATTATGTTATCTGTAAATAATATCATTCCATTGTTTTGATTTATAAATTAAATCATCTTGTCATTAGTATTAGCAATTGTTATAAAAAAATAAAAAAATTAACTTCAATGATTGTTTTCATTCAAATTGAAATCTATGACAGAACCTTTAGTTACTCTATTCCATTCCCAAATGTAATACATTATCTTACAATAAATTATTTTTATGTGGTCTATTTCTTTGCCAATATATACCACTGGCTGAAATTTTAACACTGACAAGAATTAACAGGTATACAATTCTAATAGATAGAGATTTTTTATACGAGAAGATAATTTAGAGTTATTTCCCTTTTATTGTTAAAAGATTTGGGCTTAGACTTGCAAGAAAAATTTATAGTTAATTTTTAATTTTCAAATTTAAAAAATACAAATACTATCTGTCTAGCTTTACAGTTGTTTTAAACATTTAGAAACAAGTGAAACATGCAGAGAGTGAGAAAACAGTGAACAAATAGTCTTTTTATGGACTTCCTCAATATTATGTTAGAGTGAGTGCTGCAGAGAGTGAGAAAACAATGAACAACTAGTTTTTTTATGGACTTCCTTAATATGATGATAGAGTGAGTACATCCTTTCAATATAATGTGTTTTAACAAATACATTCAACTGGGACCATACTGGGAGGGTTCCAGTTGAGCAGCCCAGCAAGTCCCCAGTTGGCAGATAGGGGAGACCCTTTCGCTGGGGGATTGTCAAGTCCTATAGACATTCGTTTACAAACCTTTGTTTCGTATCCTGTCAAAAACCCAGTTTTCTGGGACCATTCCAGTACATCTTTTCTGTTTTGATCAGCAGCAGCTTTAATGATCCTAATGTAATCATCCACAAAATTCTTATGAAAACGTCTACTGGCTCCAAAATCCAACAATATTATCTGTTAAAACAGCAGAAAACAATTATAATGCTTAAAGTAACTGGAGAAATTTCCCTTAACTACTTTTTCCCAGAATAAAAACTTCCTAAATATTTGTATTAAAGCTTATATGTGATTAAGTTTTCATATCCAGAAACTGAAAAAAATGCTTTTTTTCCAATATAAAGCAAAAAAAAACAAAAAAAAAAACATTGAAATTGAATTGTCTGTCAGTAAATGTTTAATGTGAACAGAAACATTTTCAGAAGAAAGAAATTTAAAATGAATTCTGACATCAAAACATAAATTACAAAATAATTCACAGAGGCTGTGGTTTATCATTGTTTTACCACGGGGTGACCATTTATGTCGTATTATTTCATCGCGAGCGATAGCGAGGGATAAAATAACGACATAAATGGTCATCCTGTGGTAAAATAATGATAAATCACAGCCTCCATGAATTATTTCTATTCCAATAAGACAATTAGAATGCATTTATAATATTTTCGTACCTATAGTAAACATCATTTCCGCCATAAACTGGCAGTTCCGTCAATGTAACACACAATATATTGCAACGGGTAATTATAGCGCGTGTCGCTATTTATAAGATTTATACAACATATGCAATAGCTTTCCGGTGGGAGTTATAGTTTTGTAATTGGAACAGCCATTTAAAACACGCCCTTCTCAGCGCGTGTTGCTCATAGATAAATCATTTTGTACCACAGTTGTGGTCTCAAAGCTTTTAAAGCACGTCATATTAGAATAAACAACAATTCTTTCTGATATATTGATACTTATTTATATTTAACATGCATGATGTTTTCATCTAATATCAGCATACTACCAAATGAATAGAATTTTGTGCATATTCGAGTGGTCTAAAAACTACTTTGTTCCTGATAACAGTATTAAAACTGCAACAAAGTAAGGTTACTTTTGCCTGCTGTAATGCTATCAAGAAGAATCCAATTTTAACTTGTTTTAAAAATAAAAAGAGAAGAACAATTGTTCAGTAGCCAATCAGAATAGACATCTTAATCTCAATCATCCAATCAATGTATCCAATTTAAGTACATGTTTGTAACACAAAAGTCATGTCAACAACAATGGTGTGTTTCTGCTAATAGATTTGCTAAGATAGACAAGTGTATGTTGGTTTTTTTCATGTAAAGGAAAAAATTAGTGACTGAGGAATGCTGTTACTAACTGTATTTCTCAACCCTCAAAAATACATATTCAGCTTGCCCAGAGCTGATTGTGAAATCCTTGCTTGAATGGTATTTAATGCCACCATCAGCAATTTTTCAGTTATATGGTGGTGTCCAGTTTTTATTGGGGAAGGAAGCCCCAGTACCTAGGTGAAAATCCCAACTCTTGGTAGGGAATAGGGCAATCCTTTTCAAGTAAGATTGCGGTCAAGTACACCCTGCCATACAGCAAGACTAGAACACACAACCTCAGTATTGACAGGCACATAATCAATAGCAGATGAGTATCTACCTTAACTACTCGGTCACCTAGGCCCTTCTAAGTTAATTACCTTGTCATTATCACTGCATGTCATTATGTACTTGTGAGACAACTACTTTTCTTTATTCAACTGTGAAACTGCATTGCCATTATACCCTGGTGAGATCATTTTACTTTTCCATTGTTCCCTGGTAAGATCATTACCATCTCATTATTTCCTGGTGAGATCATTACCTTGCAGTTATTCACAGTTGGGATAACTATCTTGTCATTATTCCCTGGCGAGATCATTACCTTGCCATTATTCCCTGGTGAGATCATTACCTTGCCATTATTCCCTGGCGAGATCATTAAAATGTCATTATACCCGGTGAGATCATTACCAAATTATTATTCCCTGTTAGATCGTTACCATGTCATTATTCCCTGGTGAGATCATTACCCTATCATTATTCCCTGGCGAGATCATTACCTTGTCATTATTCCATGGTGAGATCATTAAAATGTCATTATACCCGGTGAGATCATTACCAAATTATTATTCCCTGTTAGATCGTTACCATGTCATTATTCCCTGGTGAGATCATTACCCTATCATTATTCCCTGGCGAGATCATTACCTTGTCATTATTCCATGGTGAGATCATTAAAATGTCATTATACCCGGTGAGATCATTACCAAATTATTATTCCCTGTTAGATCGTTACCATGTCATTATTCCCTGGTGAGATCATTACCCTATCATTATTCCCTGGTGAGATCATTACCTTGTCATTATTCCCTGGTGAGATCATTAAAATGTCATTATACCCGGTGAGATCATTACCAAATTATTATTCCCTGTTAGATCGTTACCATGTCATTATTCCCTGGTGAGATCATTACCCTATCATTATTCCCTGGTGAGATCATTACCTTGTCATTATTCCCTGGTGAGATCATTACCCTATCATTATTCCCTGGTGAGATCATTACCTTGTCATTATTCCTTGGTGAGATCATTACCTTGTCATTATTCCTTGGTGAGATCATTACAGAGTAATTATTCCCTAGTGAGATCATTACCTTGCCATTATTCCTTGGTGAGATCTTCACCTTGTCATTATTCCTTGGTGAGATCATTACCTTGTCATTATTCCATGGTGAGATCATAACCTTGTCATTATACCTGGTGAGATCATTACACTGCCATTATTCCCTGATGAGATCATTACCCTGCCATTATTCGCTGGTGAGATCATTACCCTGCCATTATTCGCTGGTGAGATCAATACCCTGCCATTATTCCCTGGTGAGATCCTTACCTTGACATTATTCCCTGGTTAGATCATTACCTTGCCATTATTCCCTGGTGAGATCATTACCTTGTCATTATACCTGGTGAGATCATTACCTTGCCATTATGGCGGGGTGAGATCAATACCTTGTAATTATTCCCTGGTGAGATCATTACCTTGTCATTATGGCCTGGTGAGATCATTACCTTGTAATTATTTAATGGTGAGATATCTACTTTGTCATTTTTCTATGGTGAGATCATTACCTTTCCATTATCTGGATTGTAGAAGAAATTTGACCAGTTTGGGTCTGTTTGCATAAATCTCCACTCAAATAACTCTGTCAAGGTAAGATATAATAAACGTTCTCCAATCTGTTAAAGAGATAATCAAATTCCTTGGTCATAAATGCTTTTAAAATACATTAAATGTACATATTATGTAAAATGTTATAGGACCAATAAAACATTTAAATGATGATAACAGAACAGAAATGTGATGTAAATCTGACTAAATCTATGATCAGAATTAATTAGCTCTCATCCGTCTGTATATTATATAGGCATCCACAAAACATGTCCTTATAACTGGTATACCTGTATTATACAAAGAGTTTTAATCTACTTTAAGCGTTTTGGTCTTATAAACCCACTAATGTTGCGAATTAGTGAAGGATGAGAAAACTTGATCAAATGTTTATCCTACATTGATGTTATAATAAAACTAGAGGCTCCCAGGAGCCTGTATCGCTCACCTGCTTTTCTTTGCTATAAGGAATTGCCCAACACTTCTGCAAAAATCATTAATTTTGACCTTTTAAGGGAATTAACTCCTATAAGAAGGAGCTTTTGATGCTTAGAGGGAGAAGGGAGGTTCACTTCAAATTTGCTGTACCTGTTATACTTTTTAACTATCAATCGAAAACTCTCTCGGACCCCCCCTTTTCATTTTTTCTATTTTAAGCCAATGTAGCTATGTAGGTAGTCAGGTGTCATGATTTGCACAATTTTGGTAGAAGACGTCCTAAAGATGATGTGTGCAATGTTTCCAAGCAGTCCTTTCATTGGTTAAAGAGGAGAAGATTTTTTAAAATCAAGTAAAATTGATTAAAAAAATGTTCAAGGAGAATAATTCCTAAACGGTTCATCAGACAATCTTGACCCTTAAGTCATTTTTGTAGCCCTCATAGAGCAGAACAATTAAGCAATGCTAACTTTTTCTCTAGTTCTAATAATTTTCAAGATTTTGAGGCAAAAATGGCAAAAATCATCAATTTTGACAATTAAAGGGCAAAACTCCTACAAGGAGTCATCATACAACTTTGACCCAATGGGGTGTTTTGTAGAGCTTTACATGCTGAAGAAGGAAGGTCTCTTCGGTTTTCCTGTATCTGTTATACTTTTTGAACTATAAGCAAAAAACTGTATTTTGACCCCCCGTTCTATTTTTAGCCATGGTGGCCATGTTGGTTGGTCTGAGGGCATGATTTGTGCAAACTTGTTAGAGGACATTTACTGATGATGTGTGCAAAGTTTCAAAGCAATCCCTTCAGTGGTTTTGGAGGAGAAGATTTTTGAAGAAAAGTTAACGACGACGACAACGACAACGGACGACTATGACGATGGACGCCAAGTGATGGCAATAGCTCACATGACCCTTTGGGTCAGGTGAGCTAAAAAAGGGTGAAAGTAAATTTTAAGTCCTTTAACAATGTTATATGTGCAACTAGGCCGAATTTTACTGCCGTTGTAATCTGAAGTTAGTTTTGTGATTCGCCAAAAAAAAAGCAAGGGTACGATTGTTCATTCTAATGTGTAACATGAGGATCTGACAATCCTTATTCCTGCCAAGTTTTGTTCCATATAGGCTGTAGTGTTACAGGAAGATCAAAATGTGACCCTTTTTTTAAATGGTAATATTAACACCACTTTTAGCAATTTAATGTGATTTAATTTAATTTAATTTAATAAAATGTGAGCAGTTTATGGCAGGCATGACAAACAACGGATTTCAAGTGACTACATAGCATAAATTGCATCTTCTGCCAGTTAGTAACAAGCTAAACCCCCCACTTCGCTTTCAAGTCCAATTATCTCCCCTTAATGTTATCCGAGGTCAATAAAAATCCTTCATGCACATCTACATATAATGTACTTCCTTTATGCTAAGTTTCATTAAATTTCATAAAGCGGTTTAGGAGGAGTTGCGCTTACGAGGTCTCCCACTGAATACTATATTAAAAAAGTCTGTCCAATTATCTCCCCTGAACAATATCCCACAGCGACGAAAATTCTTTATGCACATCTACATATGATGTACTACCTTCATGTAAGGTTTCATAAAAGTCTGTGATGCGGTTTAGGAGGAGAAAGGTCTTACAAGGGATGTGGACAGATGGACAGACAGACAGGGTGATTCCTATATACCACCCCAAACAACTTTGCAGGGGGTATAATAAATTGGACACCATTATACCAATTACTGATAAACTATAAAAACTACAAAGAGCCAAAATGTCTTACAAACAACAACATCTAAGAATATACACATATTATTTAATAAGGAACATTCAATTCCTAATTTCTGGGTCATGTACATGTGTTCCTCGGAAATGCAATATTATGTTTATATATGTCTCCATTTCCAAAAATCCCTGAATTGATGTTAATTAAGAAAATATTTTTAAAAATTATACACCAGCATATTAGATAAACTAACATGAACAAATTCTTACCATATATATATATATACACCTCTGATGTACCATAAAAGAATACAGATCAGCAAATAACAAATGGTTTGGTATAGCTAATGACTGTTAAATCTACTCTGTTTATCAGTATATACACAGTACTATACAGTCAGTTAAACATAAATTATATATTGTATTACTCATTTACAAAATAAACTGTTTGTACACTTAAAGCTGCGTTGAAATCGTTCTTTTATCTGATGGCATCTCTGCATTATCAAATGGGAATAGTTTGTTTTGACTGAACACACTATTGGGAGATTCAATGTCACAAGAAATACTTAGATTTGCATATGATGAGCTTTCTTCACTAGACATAATCTTTAATGGTTTATTTTCTGAAGTAATGATAAATGGAGAGTGCTTGCCATCATGGGATGTTTGACTGTATCGTCCCATGGTACCCAAGTTTTGTTTCATGGAGGTGAATTTCTGCAAATTATAACCCTTTTTACAGCAGATTATCATTACAAATGCTACACGAAAATCTCCTCTCATCCAACAATAAATAAAAGGATTCACAGCTGAATTACTCATAGCCAAAGTTAAAACGATATTTTTAACAACCTCTGTAGAGCTGGCTCTTACTGAGAAGTATTTCATCACAGATCCGATAACAAATGGAAACCAGAAAATGAAGAAAAGAACCGAAACTATACCCATCATTTTTGCTGATTTTGCATCTTTCTTAAATTGCCGAAGTCCAAAGGATCGGTCAGAACTAAATGAATTTCTCTCAAATTTACGTTTATTATGTCTGACTGTTTCCATGTAAATCTTGAAATAAAAGCAAACTGATATTGAAAGTGAAACTGCAATCACTACAGGTGTAGTGAAAACAGTATATGGTACAGGTAAAATCCTGAAAAAATTACAATTATGTGTGCCATTGTGATTTACTTTATCATAGTTATTCCATCCCATCAACGGTAAAACAAATACAAAAATATCATATATCCAAATTCCAAGGACCATAAAGGTTCCTTTCTTTTTCGTCATCGTCATGCGATATTTCAAAGGCCTCGTCACAGCCAGATAACGATCAAATGCTATCATAACCAAGCTAATCAACGATGCACTCATAGTTCCAAGGGCAAAGCTGTATTTGACAAGACACAGGTATTTTATTTTACTTAGAACTTCCCCATGAAAATAAAAGCTGACATATAAAGGCAAGGTCACACATCCAAGCATTAAATCAGCCATTGCAAGACTTCCTATCAGCAGATTCGTTGTAGTTCGTAACTTTCGAAACCTATAAAATGCTATCAAGACTAATAAATTTCCAATTATTGTAATTGGTGCCAATGCAGCAAGTGTTATTCCAAAAACATCATTAATTGAAATTTTCCAAATTTCTCTGCTATGAAGACTAGAATTCCTTTTGTGTAATCGTATCACTTCAAAATCCATGCCAGGGAACAGAGATCTATCAAGTACAAATCTGTCTCCATTATTCCATTCATCCTCCATTTTCGAATAATACTTCACTCTGTATGCAGCAGTTTATCATAAGCATGTGCATTTAAAACATTTGTTGTTGCATTGGCATTTAATTTATACCAAAAAACATTAACATGATGACAGATGATAAGTAAATAAATAATGGTCTTACACTTAATAATCCACTGCTTGTGAGTCAAGAATGTTCCTTATTTACCTTGAGTTCAATTCATCCCTAAGGGCACATGTATAAATCCTAACTGAATTTATTAATTGGTTAATTACTCCATTTGTTCAAAGTATTGAGATTAGAACATACAAGTGAAATTCACTATAAACGAATCTATTACCCAGTGACAGATTAATACTCATACAGGACATCCATGTTTTTAGTAAAGCAGTTACCTTGGATAGAAGTAAGAGTGTTATGATAAAGTTTTAATCAGAGGTCAATACAGATTTTTTCATATGCAGTTAAATATCCAAGAACTTTATGAATGTAAACAATGAAGAACTGTCTGTCTATTTGGTAGTATAAAACAATCTTTCTTTCTTTCTTTCTTTCTTTCTTTCTTTCTTTCTTTCTTTCTTTCTTTCTTTCTTTCTTTTAATACTGCTTTTTTACTTTGTTTTGATTTCTGAAACCAAACCTATCACAGTGAAACATTTCTTCACTTCTATCATAAGCATTATAACAACAGGTGTGGACTCTGAGCTAATGGTCACTAGTGATACCCCAGCTGTCACAAAAAATTATATTAACTGTGTACAAATCTAATTATTCTGTAAACAGGAAGTAGATGACCAAGTAGCATAAAATCACTTTACACCATATTGGATAAAGCAATATGCAAAATATCAGGCTTCTGCTTAGAAAACTGAGACGGAAATTTTGCATGTATGTCAACTATGTGCAAAAATCTAAGTATTCGGTAAACAGGAAGTAGATGACCAAGGAGCATGAAATCGCTATACACAATATGGTAGTATACGATAAAGCAATATACAAAATATCAGGCTTCTACATGCTATAGTTGCTTAGAAAACTCCAACAGAAATTTTTGTTACAGATGCACAAGGGACAAACAGTATACCCCACTTCTTGGAAGCGAGGGTATAATTATTTTGTTTATAGAATTTACAGCAACAAATAGAAAAAAGGAACCATAACTTATTTTCTAGTTTACTTTCTATGGTGGGTATTGGAAACTGACCCTACTTGGCACCCCAGTAACAAGACAACCCCCATATGTTTCAGTAACTTTTTGTTACACCTCCCTACAGGTCGTGCTTATGACATCACACATGTTTCACTGAAAATGATGAGTTTTCTGTTGCATGTTCTATCCAAAGAATGAGGCAAACAACTTGTAGGGTCCTGTCTCCAAGTACAGTACCTGTGTTACCTATTGCACAGTAATTTGGGTTTACAATCTAACAAAAGCTGCCAGGTGGTAAAGGTGTTTTTAATTTAAAATTACATAATAGCTAATATAATGTGGGTTTTCTGTTCAATAAAAAGTTATCAGATTTAATTCTTTGCTGATTAATGACCTACAAATAACACATTAAACACATGTCAAACATGCACTTTAAAATGTACTATTAAACAAAATTCAACATTCTGTTCATCAACATAGAACACCTGAAGTTTTAACACCAATACTAATGCAACATAAAAACTAAATTATACATTCCAAAGAATGAACTATGGTTAATGCCATGTTACTCAAAAAACAGGTAATAAAACCAACTGATAATTTATTATTAATAGCTGTTTATCCATAATATCTAGAAAACCAGAGGCTGTTTTAAGATTGTAAAGCTCCCCGGATTTATAAACAATAAAGTTTGTTTGAATGGTGTTTAACGCCACTTTAAGCAATTTTTCAGCTATATCATGGCATCCAGTTTTTATTGGGGAGGAAGCTGGAGTAACCGGAGAGAACCCCCGACCTTCGGTAGGAAAACTGGCAATCCTTGTCAATTAAGAGTCGAGTGCACCCTGCCTGCAGTGAGACTCCAACCCACAACCTCAGTGTTGACAGACCACACGATCAATAGTAGACGAACTACCTAAACCACACAGCCACTGGGGCCCCCTAAACAACAAAGTAGAACAATGAAGTAAACAGTTTCCCAAAGGTTAAGCCATGTTCAAGTTCTGTGATGATGGCCTTTTTAAATTTCCAACTGGCATAAAGAACAAACTTTGTGAAGATCATGTAATGAACACTGGTCCAAGACCAAGATTGGTTTCAATAGGCCTAGTGATTTCAGAGGAGAAAACTGAAATGTAAAAATTTATAGATGACAAAGTAATGACAATAGCTAGCAAAAGCATTTGGGCAAGATAAGCTAAGGTTTGACATGTAAAAAATTGCCTCAAATTGATGATTGAATTCCATAACTCAGAAATTCCATAACTGTGGAATGATCAGAAATGTTATTTAACTGCAAATTACACACAAGTTTCATGAAATTTGGTCAAAAAGCTCTTGGAAAACATGTAAGTGGACAAACATGAGGTTGAAAAGGTTGAAACATGAAAGCCACCCAATCCTTTCTGTTTTAGGGAGAAAAATAAAAAATGATGGTGCACACCAAAGGTTAATAATACTGAGTCTGTTTAAGTTTGGTTTTGATTTCTTAAACAGGTCTAGGGGAGTTGTGGGTAAGAACAGATTCTGCATCCTATTTTTTCAGTTAAAAATTATTACCAGCTGGTGCACATCAACAGTTTGTAAGATGAAATCTTTTTGAGTAAATAACATCATAATAGCAAATTTGTGTAAGTTTGATTAAATTCCTCCAAACAGGTAGATATAAGAAGTCACAGCCTTTTTTAATTTTAAAATTATCAAGTTATCAGATTTGACTTCATTTAAACAATTATTTCAGTGTAACAGGTAAATGTACTACAGTAGTCCCCCTCTTATAAGACCACCCCTGAGTCATGAAAGTAGTCTTATAATGGGGGTGGTCTTTCTTGAGGGGATACAATTTTATACAGGTCTATAGAGCTTGGTCGGTTGATTAGCAGCAAAAGCTGTGAAGTGATTAAGAATCACACAAAATAAGTATTTGTATTTTATTATTCAGTATATTAAATAAAAATATAAAGAATTCAAGCAGTTGTTATCTGTTCAAAATGTGTAATGATAATATAACAATTCAAAGTCTTCTTAACAGTGAATGTTTCTGTTCCTGTTTCATCTGCATTATCGTTGTTTTTATCACTTTTATTGTTGCCCAGGTTCCACTTCGTAGTTTATTAAGGTTCCGTCTAATTTGGAAAAATCCAGGTTTTTCTCTGTTTCCAGTTTCCCAAGTTTTTGACATCGTTTGTCGTAAATTTTGATTTATGATTATGTTGGTACATTGTATTATTATCTCCTTGTTGAATATTTCAGTCTTCTTGTAATAAACCCGATTTCCGTAATGCCCAAAATCAAACTGATCTACAATATATTACTTTAATCCAGCTTAAAAACCTTTCTTTAGCACGATTTCGACATTTTGTTTACCGGTTGTTGAACTGTTTCCAAACTGGTTTACGATAATAAAACCAAATCTCGGTCTATTCGAGACTTCCAAAATAAACATCCGGTCAGTGAAAATGGTCGTTCGTGAGGGGAATTTACATTGTTGTGTCAAAAAAACGTGGTCGCTGGTCGTGTTTGAGGGGTGGTCGTTCGCAAGAGGTAATTTTACGTTAGAAACACTTAATGCATCAGGGTTTTGGCCGGATAAAGCGGGTGGCCTTCGGTCCAGGTGAGCTAAAAAACAAAAAACAAACCAAAAAACAATCAAAGACAAAAATGGCTGGATTTCGTTAAACAGGAAGTAGGTGAGCAATAGACCTGAAATCGAATCCCATGTTATGGGCGACCATGCTGATGCTGCATACCAAATTTCAACAGAATGTGATTAGTAGTTGCTGAGAAAACTGTTGGGAAATTTTTGTTTCCCTGCCCGCACAAGAATAATTCATAACTCATAAAGACCAACCAATTCAAGACCATAAAATTTATGTAAAAATTTCAACACATGTTAATTTTTGGGAAAGAGGTTTTGTAGAACACTTGGCAGACACCGCTTTGTATGTTTTCTTACATGGATGCCTACACAGTTCTAATAGAGATTGGGAAGATCTGATTGAATGACATTAGTTAAATGACATGAAGTTGTAAGATTTCCAACTTTGTGAGTGTAGTTATAAGGATTCTCAGTGAAGTATCCATACCTAGTAGTGCCTGAAATAAGGCAATAAGGACCAGCCTAGAAAAAAAATGTGGATACTAAAATTTCAAGTCACTGGCTCAAATATAATAGTGCATGGTTACAGAAAAACCGACCTAATCCAAAATTTTTAACGTAGTCACTGGACCATGAAATTGAAGTCATGGTCAGGTGACACCTATCAGACAATAATGTACTTATCTTTAGCAACCCATATACTAAATACTGTAATCCTACTATGCATGGTAACAGAAGAGCTGCCCTAATCCAAAAACTTTAACATAGTCGCTGGACCATGAAATTGAGGTCAAGGTCAGGTGACACATGCCAGACAGTCACGTACTATTCATCAGCAACCTATATACCAAATATTGTCATCCTACCTGAATAGTTACAGAGGAACTGCTTTAACACAAACACTACGCTTTATACTGTCTGTGATCTGTTAGCCAATTCACCTTGTACTGCCTGTGATCTGTCAGCGAGTTCGCTTTGCACTGTCTGAGATCTGTTTGCAAGTCGCTTTGCACTGCAGCACTTTATTCATAATGCCATATATATACGGTACATCAATGATGCACAATCTCAAATGTGTCATGCTTATTTTTGCTATTTGCCAAGTTATGACCAAAATTGTTTGTTACCTACAGTATTTATACCTATCTATAAATAAGACATTCATAATACTTCATATATCCACATACTAGTCATTAGTAATATTTGTAAATGCAAACTTCACATTTGTTTTAATTTTTATATAAAACAGATTTCAGAACTATTTCCAGAGCATATTTATTTTTGCACACTTTTTTTTATATAAAAGAGATATCAGAATTATTTCCAAAACATATTTAATCATTTATCTATATTTTTAGAAATTTATCATCAGTTTCCAAATACTGATCAGTTGTTCTTATATCAGTTAATTTGTTAAATACTTTGGAAGTTCTACCCCTGGTTTCAGAACATTCTATAATGTTGGCCAGATGATATGTACTGTAGTCTGATTTAAATCAGATTTCTGGCTTTGATCAATATGACTAATTCTTTACAAACAGGAACAAAAGTTAGCATTTATTCCATCAAGATATTAATCTGAAGTACATCAACAGACATATTTAGTAAGATAGTATAAGAAATTCTTTTTTTTACTGCTGCATATTTTAAAATTAACAGTACTTTCCTGAATATAAGCCACTTCGTGAAAGTTGTCAAGAGTGTGACTTATCTGTCCTTTTTTTATACTGATAGAATAATATTTTTCAATACTATTGCCAGTTTTCCAGATACAAATAGAAAAAAATTTGTCCGCATTATGTTTGTAGATTTGTATTTTAAAATGATTTTTGAAACAAATATGTTTGGAAAATTGTTTTGGATTTATTTTCATAAAGTTTTTTAAGTAGGTGCATTTTCAATAAACATTGTGGTTAATTACCCTTAAAGGGAGACTAATCTTACAGTTCATTACTTCCGATTAAGGTGTATTCCATGTAACTTGTGGAATATTGAAGTTACAAATCCTTTATAAGTACATTCCTAATATTAAAATAATTAAGAATACATAGTTTTACTTTTACACTTAATAATTTCTCGGCTTTGATTAACTTTCAATACTAATCAGCCCAATTATGGCCTCTGAAATGTAGTTATAACTACATTGTGTGACTATCACGAGAGAAAATAATTCTGGTCAAGTCTTTAAGGTATCCGACCCATAATTGACCACATGATCATATTTGGTGTCCCGGATGTCCATTGTTTGTCAATGGAGCAGACCTCGGTAATGTTCGGCAAACATCGGAACTACTATTTGAGCAACTAAATTTTTTTCTCAAAACTGTTAACATTGACCCAAAGTAAAACAATATATTTACTTTGTATCATTAATTAGTAATATATTGAGTAAATAAATTTGCATTCTTGGTCTAAAAATAAAATTAAACGGTGACTTCAATTATGGGTCGGCTACCTTAAGGCATTACATATACTGTTGAACTATAAAAAAGAAAACAGTCAGATGTTTTTTTTATGCTGTAAGTATATTATGAAGTGAATAAAGATTTTTTACTTGTGTATTGTTTATTTTATCCAGTTCCATTCATATCCACTACGGTTTACACAGGTATCTATTTATTTGTGTGTTATGTCATGATACAACTGAAAACCGATAATCAAAATAAACTAATACACATACCAGCATGTGCAGAATTCTTTTTTTTTATAAATTATTAATTTACTCTACAAACCCTACTCCTTTAACTTCTTGTTTTTTTCTTTCATTTTATTTAAAACTCTGCTTTTACTATTTAATAAGATGAAATGAATATTTAACAGTATATTCATTGACTTCTTTTTTGTCTTGTTACATGTATATCAAATTCAGGAAAGTAGTTATGCTTGCATTTTCAAAAAAAAAAACATGTAAACAAACAACTTATGATATCATCTTTAGTTAAATGACAAACAAAGCCACAAATTTACTCATCAAACACGAGAAACAAATAATAAACAAGAAGTCATACTGATATACTGATTTTTATTCACAACCTTATGGTTTTTTCTGCAGCTGTCATCTGACCGACTTATATGAGGGTCAACAGCAAATACCAGATTTAAAGACACAATCAAAAGACCCATCTCCCCAATTAAATGTAGACTGTTTTTTTTACAAACATGTAGAATAAACATTTAAGTAGGTAATTTACATATGGCAGGACTAACCAATCTGAATCAGCTGATTACAATTGTTTGAACATCTATTATTTTAATTGATAGGGTGTGGAAAGATTTCAGGATAACTTAGATGAAAAGATGTTTTTAGTTATAATACTATTTAAACTATTTAAGTTGCCTAATTGGAGCAGTTAACAAGATGTCAAATAGATACCAACCCTAAATGACTAGTGTAAGTAATTGGAGCAGTTACCCAGATGTCAAATAGATGCCAACCCTAAATGACTAGTGTAAGTAATTGGAGCAGTTACCCAGATGTCAAATAGATGCCAACCCTAAATGATTAGTGTAAGTAATTGGAGCAGTTACCCAGATGTCAAATAGATACCAACCCTAAATGACTAGTGTAAGTATTTGGAGCAGTTACCCAGATGTCAAATAGATGCCAACCCTAAATGACTAGTGTAAGTAAAAGATTTTTTTCCCATAATTTGTAATCATTTTTAGAAATATGGTCTTCAACACTTGTATTTTCATGCACCTGTCTAATGAATATTTATGTCTCATCTGATTCATACATGTACTTTTTATATGAATTTTAAGTTAATGGATACTTGTAAGTAAAAAATCTCAAAGGCTAATTATTTTTTTGATGAAGAGTTTGACAGGACAGATGACACAACCAGAAACAAGTGTCATATTAAATTGTGGGCTTTATCATAATATCTGTAATAAACAACCAGAGCCCAACTGGCAATGATAAAATCCGTACAAATCAAAAACCACCACCAACAGCATAATTTCAATGAAAAAATCATACAAATTACATAATAATCAGAATGGTTGGTAATATGCAGTTGTTGCAATTTTTTTACAATATATTAATATAGACTTATTTTTAATGTCATTCAGTTTGGCAAGTCTTGTCTTTCAATATTAATGTGCAGCATTATTCCAATGGCAATTATAGTAAGAATGAAATGTAGTTTTCCCCCCAAAAGTGACAGGGTGGATTATATTCCAGCAAGTACTGTAATGGCTTAACTGTCCTACTAGTAGTGTCTACATGCTGTATATTATATAAGTATAAAACGTCAACTTTTTCATTTCTTTGTTTACGTGTCCATTAAACTCTTTTAAGAGATTTTATTCATTTACACTCATTAGAAGTAGAATAAATCTAAACACAAACTAGAGGCTCCCAGGAGCCTGTATTGCTCACCTGAACCTGAAACCAAACAACCCTTTTTTATCCAGCTTTTCGTTGCTATTAGGAATTGCCCAACACTAATGCAAAAATCATTAATTTTGACCTTTTAAGGGAAATAACTCCTATAAGGAGGAGCTTTTGATGCTTAGAGGGAGAAGGGAGGTTCTCTTCAAATTTGCTGTACCTGTTATACTTTTTTAACTATCAGTCCAAAACTCTCTCGACTCCCCCCCCCCCCCTTTTTTTCATTTTTTCTATTTTAAGCCAACGTAGCTATGTAGGTAGTCAGGTGTCATAATTTGCAAAATTTTGGAAGAAGACGTTCTAAAGATGATGTGTGCAATGTTTCCAAGCAGTCCTTTCATTGGTTAAAGAGGAGAAGATTTTTTAAAATCAAGTAAAATTGATAAAAAAAATGTTCAAGGAGAATAATTCCTGAACGGTTGATCAGACAATCTTGACCCTACAGTCATTTTTGTAGCCCTCATAGAGCAGAACAATTAAGCAATGCTAACTTTTTCTCTAGTTCTAATAATTTTTTAAGATTTTGATGCAAAAATGTCAAAAATAATAAATTTGGACAATTAAAGGGCAATAACTACAATAAGGAGTCATCAAACAACTTCAACCCAATGGAGTGTTTTGTATAGCTTTTGATGCAGATGAAGGCATGTCTTTTTAGTTTTCCTGTATTTGATACACTTTTTAAATATAAGCCAAAAACTGTATTTTACCCCTCCCCCCCCCCCCACCCCTCCATCCTATTTTTAGCCATGGTGGCCATGTTGGTTAATCTGCAGCCACGGTTGGTACTAACTTGGTTGAGGACATTTGAGGGTTGATGTGTACAAAGTTTCAAAGCAGTACTTTCAGTTGTTTCAGAGAAGATTTTAAAAAATTAATTAAAACCGATTAAAAAAACAGTTCAAGGGGAATAACTCTTAAACAGTTAATCAGACAATCTTGACCTTAAGTCATTTTTGTAGCCCTCATAGAGCAGAACAATTAAGCAATGGTAACTTTTTCTCTAGTTCTAATAATTTTCAAGATTTTGAGGCAAAAATGACAAAAATCATCAATTTTGACAATTAAAGGGCAATAACTCCCACAAGGAGTCATCATACAACTTTGACCCAATGCTAGAGCTTTAGATGCTGAAGAAGGAAGGTCTGTTCAGTTTTCCTGTATCTTTATACTTTTTGAACTATAAGCAAAAAACTGTATTTTGACCCCCCTGTTCTATTTTTAGCCATGGCGGCCATGTTGGTTGGTCTGAGGCCATGATTTGGGCAAACTTGGTAGATGACATTTTACTGATGATGTGTGCAAAGTTTCAAAGCAATCCCTTCAGTGGTTTTGGAGGAGAAGATTTTTGAAGAAAAGTTAACGACGTCGACGCTGACGACGGACGCCAAGTGATGGCAATAGCTCACATGACCCTTCGGGTCATGTGAGCTAAAAAAATGTAGAAAAGTGTATGTTTTATTATCTACAAAAATTTTCACATACTTGAAATTAAATTTGAAGGGAACAAATATAAAAAAAAAATTTTTTTTTATAACAATTCATATTGTCATTATTCACTTAAATCCTACACTCAGCATAAAATACAAATATAAGATTGGGCAGTCTGGACAATAGGAGCATAAATATCAGATGTTTTATTTTATAAAATTAATTAAATTCATGCTATGTAATTTATTACATTAATTCAATTTATTCTATGTTGTAAATTTTATTTCTTACAGATTTCAAAGATGCTAAGTTCAAATTGTAATTGTATATTTTTGCTTTTTAATAGAATAAGTGCTCTAGGTTCTTTCCTTCATGACTGATTCTAAGAAGTTGCACTTAATTGCACTTGTCTCATACATGTCATTCACAATGTGTCTGAGGAAATCCTGAACTTCTTCTTATTATGGTTCAACATTCCTGAAAAACTTAATTTACTCTAGAGTTACCATATTTTGGCTTTTATCATAGGGTCTCATGTTAAACCAATCTCTACGGTGTATATTATTTTGAATTTTGTTGTCGGAAGATCACATGACCATGTGGAACCGTAGCTACAATAATGTAGCTCCTTTTTTTTTATTATGGACGGAGCTACAAAGAGGTCCCATTACTCGTAATGGAGCAAAAACACTTTTGGGATTTACACATATTTTCCGCTATTTAACCTTTGTCTTTATTAAATAAATATGTTTTCTTTCCTCCGCCGTTCATCTGATATGTCTACAATGTCTAATTAAATAATTTTAACACTTTTTCGTAATCGTGTCATTGTTGACATAATTAAAATTGAGGAGTGTAGAATTTCGGAATCGTATCGGTAAAATTTGTAATAAGGGGACATAATCATAATGCAAATGAATGCAGCTGAAATCATCCGGAATTTCATTTTTTACCAAATCGATTCCGATATTATCGAAATTATGCACTTCCGGAATTCATATTTTGTCAACAATGCCATGATTATGAATAAAGTGATAAAACTAACGAATACGGTGTTGTGGAAATATCAGTTAAACTGCAAATACATAAAAAAGTATGTAGCAAACCAGGGAAACAGTTAAATTGCTTATAAAATGCATAAAACCCCCGGGTGTGAATCACTCCCGGGCTGCTCCATTACGAGTAATGGGACCGCTTTGTAGCTCCGTCCATTACAAAAAAAAAAAGGAGCTACATTATTGTAGCTAGTGGAACCGGTGAGCTAAACTATGTTGCAATACTTAGCCTACTGCAACAGTTTTAAACAAGAGGCTCCCAGGAGCCTGTATTGCTCACCTGAACCTGAAACCAAGCAATATTCCTATAAGGAATAGCCCAACACTTCTGCAAAAATCATTAATTGTGACCTTTTAAGGGGAATAACTCCTATAAGGAGGAACTTTTGATGCTAAGAAGGGAGGTTCACTTCAAGTTTGCTGTACCTGTTATACTTTTTAGCTCACCTGACCCAAAGGGTCATGTGAGCATTGTCATCACTTTGCGTCCGTCGTCGGCAGCAGCAGCGTTGGCATCCGTAAACTTTTTACATTTTAATCTTCTTCTCTGAAACCACTTTGCCAATTGAAACCAAACTTGGCCATAATGTTCATTGGATGGACCTTTACAAAGTTTGCATTTTTCATTTGAATAAGAAACTAATATGGCCGCTACCACAGGATGGTCCTCTATTATGTTTATGTTTTAAATGTCAATGGAAAATTCAAAATGGCCACCACAGCAGGACTTAGTTTTACATAGGACTATGAGAAAGTTTTTGAAATGGCTTGTTCTCTAAAACCAGTTTAATCAATTAAAATCCATTAAAAAAAAGATCAAGAAGAATAACTCTCATAGAGCAGAACAATTAAACAATGCTAACTTTTTCTATAGTTTCTCTTCTGAAGAAGGAAGGTCTCTTCAGTTTTCCTGTATCTGTTATACTTTTTGAACTATAAGCCAAAAAACTATATTTTGACACCCTGTTCTATTTTTTAGCCAAGTTGGTTGGTCTGAGGCCATGATCTGTGCAAATTTGGTAGAGGACAGTTTACTGATGATGTGTGTAAAGTTTCAAAGCAATCCCTTCACTGGTTTTGGAGGTGAAGACTTTTAAAGAAAATTTAACTACTACGAATGACAACGACAGACGCCAAGTGATGGCAATAACCTGGTCATGTGAGCTAAAAAATTGGCAAATGTTTTAATCATTTCATGTAGGTCATAAAAATTAAAAAAAAAAATTACCAAATTTCTGGTGTCTTGATCAAGATGTGTGCATGCATCTAGTGGTAATCCTCGTACAAATTCTGTGGTAAGAACCTGACCAGTACTAAGTTCATCTATGACCTCAGGTACATAAAATCCATCATTATTTTTCAAAAGTTCCCTGCAACAGCAATTCCACAAGAACAATTTTAATTTAAATTTTAAAAAAATATGCTCATTCATATATGGTTCATTACTGCAATCAAAATGAGTGTGGATTCATCTTATTTCAATGTTTCATTGATGAACTTATATGCAGTCAAACCTGTCTTAAGCGACCTTTGAAGGGAAATTGTAAAAAAGGTCACATAAGACAGGGGGGTCTTTATACAGAGGTCATGATGTTAGCATACCAGTCAACACAGTCTCAATCAAAAGAAACGTAAAACACAGTCCTTAGTCGTGTAAGACAGGGAGTCATTATATAAAGGTAAAATGAATTACAAAATGGTGGGAAGGAATATATATGGAGGGGGTCGCTAAGACAGGTTTGACTGTATAAGGTTATTTATCCATTTAATGCATGTTTGTCTTTTCAAACTGTTTTGGTAAACCACAATCAAGCTGATAAAGCTAAATTGTCTATTTCTTTTTTATAAGTACTTAGAATACTTTTTATATATCTTGGAAACCTATTTTATTAGAAGTACAAGTACTCAAATGGAGACGGTTAGGAAACTTGTAAACTTTATCTTGCATGCTTGTGAAAAACAAAAATGAATACATGTAATTGAATAAATGTCGAAGGAATTACTGTATAGCAAAGTAGAAAGTTCATTATTAAATTTGATAAACTGCTTTGTAAACACTGCTTGAAAGCCTGCTAAATACATTCTAAAGATGATCCATAAAATAATAGGACAAAAACAATCTGATATTTTCTTACTGTGAACCCATAGTTTACTTGGCATTTTTCACATAGACTTATAATGAACAAATCATTTACACTACAGCCAAAACGGATTACGCCAAGTCCGTGAGTCCATGATGGACAACGATTGTAGTACGCGGACATTCCCGATGGACAGAAGTTCATCATTCGCGGACACTTCAGATATAATGTCCCCAATGGATCCGCGATTTCTTCCATATGTCCGCGAACGTAAACGTTATTGTCATGGACTGAATTCGATAAATACTTTATTTGAAGATAGTGTATTGTTGCAATCATTAAACCATTCAGTTGTGTATTCATTCTTTATAGATCGTCAGTAAAAACATGTTCAAGAAGGGTACTTTATTAATTATTTTACATAATAAATATTTTAATATTAATTTGTAAAAAAGGGGTAACAAAAAACAGATATAGTTAACTTTTATACAATAAAGGTGTGTTTAAACTTTTATAATAAACAGTAGGTATTAATAAAACGCTGGCGTAAAACACCTTTCCTTATGGTGCCCCGAGGAATTAGGATACCTGTCGTCCACCGGATGCAAAATAGAACGGTCCATTGATCAAGGAACACCTGTGATTTTATTGCGGGGTTAACTAATATACGCGTGTATAAATGTGTTTAAGAGTTGAAAGGTATGAATTACGGTAAATTTCATAATTGTAATAAAAAAATGTCCCGCTGGCTTCCTGTTCAGGTGACTGGTGTTAATTTTTGAAGGTAACCAACACGTGGACTTTCCTTGTAATAAAATACTACGCCGACCGCAAAGTTTTCTTGCTCAAACACATTGGAGCAATATTTTTCCCACACGTTTTCAAAACTTTGGCAGTCGTAGATTAAGTGGAATATTGTTAAAAAGGCATATTTACTTAAATTTGTTTAAAGGAATTTTGTACAATTAGTTGCAACCTCGAATTTTGATGTCGTCAGCCAGCGACACGTGTCACATAGTTTTTTGCTCCTCCCATTCATTGAGAGATTCCCGCCTCACCTATTGATATTTTGGTAATAGGTGTGTTAGTTTTGGCACACCTATCTGTCCATTAATCTAGTCTCATCAGGTATTCAAAGAGACCAATAATTGACACATGATTTCTCACTCTGTGCATGTCCGTTTGTTATAGAATTTACACAACGTAGAATCTGTTGAATGAACAATTATGTAAAACGAACATAAAATAAAGACATATGAGTAACGAGGTTTCTAAAATGCTACTGCCTTTCTGCAACAAATACTTTCATTACGAATTTCTGCAGTTACAACATATGCCTTGTACAAAAACCGTGTTTTTCGCGGCAATACCGCGAAGTCCATTAATAGACGATTCTGCAGTCATTTTGATCACGGAACGTTCGAGGACAATTATCACTAAAAAATTGATTGCCGCGTCACGTTCGGCAGTGTTTTTTCGCGGACTTTGCGGAATCCATCTTGGCCGCAGTGTATCTGCAATAACAAAAAGTGCAGACTTTGGTGCAAAATATGGTTTTTTTTTATTTTTTAATACATAATTTATGGTCTCTATTTGAATCTGTATTTAAATAATGAAATTACCTAAACTCTCTACAACATTGTGCTTCTCTAATGTAGTCTACTTCCCAGCTCAGCTCATGTTTGGCAACTCTTATTACATTTTCCACATACATACCTAAAAATGAAATAATTAAAACTTTAAAGCAGTCTACAACAATTCTTAAGACTTACACATAATGTACACATATTCATGTTATACAACAGTGCAAGGCTTTAAAATATGGACAGCTAAAGCAGTCATTTACAATCAAATTAAAGTAGCCAACAAAGGGAGCTAACTCTAAATTGTAATCCCTCAAACAAGTTGATTTATCTGTTCCTGCCAAAATACTTGCATTATTTTGTTTCGTTTCAATCACAGTACATCAGTCTATAGCTATCTCCCAGTGATTCTAGAATTCATCACTACACCCTCGAAATCCTAGGACACTTTCTCTGTACCTGCCAGTGATTCTAGAATTCATCACTACACCCTCGAAACCCTAGGACACTTTCTCTGTACCTGCCAGTGATTCTAGAATTCATCACTACACCCTCGATTCCCTATGACACTTTCTCTGTACCTGCCAGTGATTCTAGAATTCATCACTACACCCTCGATACTCTATGACACTTTCTCTGTACCTGCCAGTGATTCTAGAATTCATCACTACACCCTCAATACCCTATGACACTTTCTCTGTACCTGCCAGTGATTCTAGAATTCATCACTACACCCTCGATACTCTATGACACTTTCTCTGTACCTGCCAGTGATTCTAGAATTCATCACTACACCCTCGATACTCTATGACACTTTCTCTGTACCTGCCAGTGATTCTAGAATTCATCACTACACATTGGATACTCTATGACACTTTCTCGGCACCTGCCAGTGATTCTAGAATTCATCATTACACCCTCGATACCCTATGACACTTTCTATGTACCTGCCAGTGATTCTAGAATTCATCACTTCACCCTCAATACCCTATGACACTTTCTCTGTAACTGCTTGTGATTCTAGAATTTATTATTATACCTTTCATACCATATAACTTTGCGGTTAAACTGACCAAAAGCTGCCCATTTCAATAATTCCGGAATAAACCTCAATCCATAAATTTACTGATGACTTATTGTACAGACTTGTTTAATTTACTTTATAACCATAATGCAGATGTTAAATTCAGACAGAGAAAAGGCATGTCACACATTTATCATTTAATTATTTATGTCTTAATTTTCTGGAAAATGCTTGTACTAATTCACATTAATTCAGCATGTGTTCGTAAGACTACTCATTCCTTCTTAACTCATTCGAGCATCCTTCTTCACAGGTACTTTTATTTTGTTAATTCAGGAAGATTTAATGTCCTACCTTTCGGCAGTATATTCCAGAGACTTATAATAGACATAATGTTGTTTATGTCACTATCAATACTTTTAGCAACACCTGGGTACTAAAATACAGAAAAAATGAGGTATTATGGTACAAGAAACAATGAAATGTTGAATGGAACAGTTTTAACCTAAAGCGTATGCTAAACTTATTTTTAAATAAAATAAATGAGCTATGAACTGTCAGTATAAAATAGTTCTCATTATTAAGGATACTACAAAGAGAACTTCTTACAGAAATATTCATGCAATATAAGAAATATTGACTTCTGCAATGGTTTGTTGTCATATTTTCAAACAATCAATAAGCAGACTATAGTTATCTCCCTTACTATGTACACAAATTTATGCAATTAATATTCTTGATCATTATACAATTTGAATATATCCATATCAATATGGTCATTATACAATAAGAATAACTCTGTTTTAATACAGCAAACAGACCTGAATTTTTATAGCAACTTCTCTACCATCATGTAGGACACCTTTATGAACTTGTCCAATAGATGCTGCAGCAAAAGGTAATTCTTCAAACGATGCCAGTTTACTCTGCCAGTCATTGCCCAATTCTTCTTTCATTTTTTTCTACAACAAGGTTTCATTTACTATTTAAACGAAAAATACTTTAATATATACTATATAAAGTAAATAACTCATTTCTAATTTTTTCCTATATCATTATCACATGAATGTGTAATTTTAATAAAATTGTTTGTTTTGAAGCTGTTACAACAGCAGGTCTAACCTCTGCTAGATCCAAACTGTATGTTAATATACACTTGGCACTATAAATTCACAAACCAACACATGAAATTGTAAAACATTGAACAATATTCAGATTGTCGAGCATCAAGAGTACTACAATATTTTATGAGACTTTAATGTTTCAGTTGGATGCAATTTACCTCATGACTGTAACAGCCAATGGAAATAAAAAAACTGCAAAGTAAACAAGAAGATGTGACATACTTAAAACCATGAAACCCATGGTCAGTGAAAAGGGGTTTTCATATCATCTGTTGCCATTAGAATAATTTAAATTGTATGTCTGTGACAGTCACTTGTAAAGCAGGTTTCTCATAAATGTGTTAAATCTTCTTATAGTTTTGTGCTACATCATATTGTTATGAAATTTACAAAAATCTCTTAGAATGTCTTTCAAGTTAACTGTCCACTTAAATGTTTTTTATGAGTTAAACTGACCATCATCTGCCATGTTGGCATAAAGTCTGCACTCTGCCTGACTCTGTCAAATATCTCAGCTATTTCTGGATTCAACAAGGAATTATCTGAAATGATATGTGGCACATGTATGATAACAATGCAGTCTCTAGTAAAAGACTGCATGTTCTTTTAATAACAAATAAAAGCGGCTTACAGTGCATTGTTTGGCTTATGCTCCGTTTGTAGATCAATAAAGTTGCAAATTTAAATCAATGATTATTTTCCACATTGAATGAGTGTTTAGAATTTGTGTATTATTTTTTTTCATCTGGCATTTTCCATAGTAAATTTTGACCTAAATAAGAAATTAGAAAGAAGATGAAAGCTATGAACAGTTGATTTTAGTCTGTTTGAAACCCTTAGGGCAATGTCAGTTGCAGATTATGCAGGAAAAATCTCACATTTGTCCATATACCACAGAACATCAAAAAAGAAGACGAACCTTTTTTAAACAAGGTAAGATCCTTTTAGAAACAAAACTGGCTGACTAATAATGTAAAATTCCCATAACAAAAGTCAAGGACAATTTGTGGCAATACGGACAGGATGTCCTGGAAAAATTTTTCTATTGGTTTTTCATAATACAAAAATGCAATGTAAATATTACGCTACATAGGGGTGTGACTTTAAGTATAATTAAAATTATCTCTTGTGTGTTTACTATTTATGTCAAGTGGAATACATGATCAGTGTTAATTAATAATTACATTATAACTACATGTACTAACCATTTCTTGGAAAAACTGTGGATGTCATGCTATGTTACATCAAGACTTACTCTCTTTGGGGTGTATAATTGACTATTTTCTTGGGGCACACTGTATGCATAGCAGGAAACATGCTGCCATAAAGAACTAGATCTTTATACTGATTACCTTGGATACTAAGCATCTGTTCCAGTTTTACTAGATCTTTATACTTATGACCTTGGATACTAAGCATCTGTCCCAGTTTTACTAGATCTTATAATGATTACCTTGGATACTAAGCATCTGTACCAGATTTACTAGATCTCATAATGATTACTTGGATACTTAGCATCTGTCCTAGGTTTTCAGATCTTTATACTGATTACCTTGGATACTAAGCATCTGTCCCAGTTTTACTAGATCTTTATATTGATTACCTTGGATACTAAGCATCGGTCCCAGTTTTACTACATCTTTATACTTTTTACCTTGGATACTAAGCATCTGTCCCAGTTTTATCAGATCTTTATACTGATTACCTTGGATACTAAGCATCTGTCTCTGTTTTACAAGATCTGTATACTGATTACCTTGGATATTAAGCATCTGTACCAGTTTTACAAGATCTTTATACTGATTACCTTGGATACTAAGCATCTGTCCCAGTTTTACAAGATCTGTATACTGATTACCTTGGATATTAAGCATCTGTACCAGTTTTACTAGATCTTTATACTGATTACCTTGGATACTAAGCATCTGTCCCAGTTTTAGTGCAGCTCCTCTAACACGACACAAAGTATTCACTATACGTTCAGCATTTGCTTCTGTCAAAAATGGACTCTTATCTAAAATGGCTCCCGTTGTAGCACCTATATACAAACAAATTGCATATACATTATGAAAATATATACATGTATTTAAACTTTCAACCAGTTTATTGGTTATTAGGAAAATATTTTTACAGTAGACCAGTGTTCTAGGATTTTTTTGCTAACTGAACTTTAAATGGGAAAGTGTCCTCTATAAACTGGCTTTCCCACATATCAAGTAAACTTTCCCACGAAGTTTTAATGACATGTTAATTTTTTAATTAAAAATTTACAAATAAGTACCAATTGAAGATTTTCTTTTTGCAGGATTGCACAATAGTTATTGTTTCCAAATATAAATGTACTGTATTCTACATTTATATTTGGAAACAACAACTATTTGCAATTCTGTCTAAGAAGCTGGCATAGGTTTCTTGTTGTACATATTTTTATGAAACAAACAGTACAAAACCCACATACATCTCAAAATATAATGTACACATATTAGTACATAACAAATTTTAATCCTTGTCGTTTTCTGTACAAGTCAATGTAAGAAAAAACTTCGATATTATATTATTTAATTCATTACGAAATTTACACAAAAGAAAAAAAAAAAAAAACCAACAACAGAAAATTGTTTCCCCAAAAAACCCGATTTTGCCGGTTTTACCAGGTTTGATTTGGTACTTATTGCATTCATACTTGATCTCAAAAATGTTTTGCAGCAGTGGTGAAAACTCAAATTACAAGCACCTGTATTACATTGATCAAATAAAAACAAAAATAAATATCCACACTTGATATTTTATCTTGATTTTAAAAAAAACTTGAACAAAAATAATGTATTTTTGTATCCTGACAGGGCAAGTATGAACATTTTTTCAAGAATCCCAACTTTTAATGTGTACTTGCGCACGGGTGACCAGGACAACAAAATTGGCTTTCCCGTGCTGAGAAATCACTGTCCACGGGTGATGGGAAATGGGAATCCTAGAACACTGAGTAGACCAAACTGTAACCAACACTTTACTTAATCTGGTAATGTTAAACAATGTTCCACAGATCTTGGATTTCTCATGAAAAAGTTTCAACATCATGGAAATCCACATAAGGTGAACATTCACGATGGGTAAACAACAATTTAAAAATAACATGGACCAGCAACATGGATAAGTTGTGCTATGTATACCCCACTCAACCATTTTTCGGCTTGGAAAACAGGAAGTAGATAACTGACTGACCTGGAAAAGGGAGGCACGGTACAACTCATCATGCTAAAGCTGTGCACCAAATTTGAAATCAATCTTTTTAGTAGAATCCGAGAAATCTGTTACAAAGTTTACACTGGACAAACAGACGGACGGACAAGGTGATTGCAATGTAGCCCTCTCTTTTACTCTTATTTTAACAAAAAACTATCGGTAATATGCTTTCAGTACACATTAGGTTTGTACTATGCATAGGGCCCTGTGTTGACATCAAAGTTAGAGTTCCAACGATCATTAGAAAAATGTTTATGTATTAACAATTCTATAAATTATAAGCATATATTTGTATGTAAATTTTATGTACTTGACATGCTGTTTTGGGGTATATCTTGCTTAGTCCTAAAACCAATATGGCAATTAAACGCTTCCTAGTAAAGCCGCTGCAAAACTATAAAACTTTTTTTAGACGTTTAATTGGGGTCAATGGTGTTTAGAATATGATGAGATCTTTTATTCATCATGTATACTTTACTATCCCTCTGTATAAAATATTTACAATTATTATACTTTACACATAACATTTTTTATTTTTCTTTGTATTTCGCTCGGTCCAGATAATATTTTTGTTTTTGACCGGGCATATCTTCCCAGATATAGACCTCAGATTTGCTTTGGTCCATATCCTATGTAGAGATGAGATTTCGGTCCATATAACACAATACGACCCTCAGTATAATAAATTATTTGATAATTATTTGATAAAAATAAGATCTAACCATTTTCCAATACACAGGGCACACTTGTAATAATTTATTTTTGAAGTTATACCTCTGTCTTTTAATCCTAATCCTCTTTTGGCTACCTCTGAAAATGCCCCAATGCCAAGTCCAGCTGCTAAACCTAAAATATAATTTTTTTTAAATGATATTTTATGAAACTTCTAATTTTCTATTTAAAATGTTTTGCATTTAATTTCTATTTTAGTTTATTTATTAAGACACCAATACACATCCTTAATGACTTACAGTGTTCTATTGATTCTTCAGTAAGAACAGTTACGTTTTTTAAACAAATATCCATATCTCATTCACCTTTGATAAATGTAGTTTATAGTGTCTGGACATTTACTTGGTTTTCATAACAAAATTATTCCTATATTGATTGTTACATCATTTTTGATTGGTCAACTTTTTTTTTGGAGAAACGGATCTAGTTAATGAATACATGTTGCAAGAAAATGAGCGATAATTTAAACTAGACAAAGTGGATCTAGCGATCGCTGATACCCCCGCTTTTGTGAAAATTTCTCTAACGTTTTTTGTGGACTGCGACCTTGAAATTTGATGGATTTCCCCCAAAATCAAAAGGCTTTTTACCAACCTGATATATAACAATATCCCAAAGTTTCATTCAAATCGGATGCAAACTTTTTGAGTTATTGTCCGGAAACAACTTTTATGTTAAAATTTCTAACGTTTTTCGTGGACTGTGACCTTGAAATTTGACGGATTTCCCCCCAAATCGATAGGCTTCTTACCAACCTGATATATGACAATATCCCAAAGTTTCATTCAAATCGGATGTAAACTTTTTGAGTTATTGTCCGGAAACAACTTTTTTGTTAAAATTTCTAACGTTTTTCGTGGACTGTGACCTTGAAATTTGACTGATTTCCCCCAAAATCGATAGGCTTCTTACCAACCTGATATATAACAATATCTCAAAGTTTCATTCAAATCGGATGCAAACTTTTTGAGTTATTGTCCGGAAACAACTTTTATGTTAAAATTTGTAACGTTTTTCGTGGACTGTGACCTTGAAATTTGACGGATTTCCCCCAAAATCGATAGGCTTCTTACCAACCTGATATATGACAATATCCCAAAGTTTCATTCAAATCGGATGCAAACTTTTTGAGTTATTGTCCGGAAACAACTTTTATGTTAAAATTTCTAACGTTTTTCGTGGACTGTGACCTTGAAATTTGACGGATTTCCCCCCAAATCGATAGGCTTCTTACCAACCTGATATATGACAATATCCCAAAGTTTCATTCAAATCGGATGTAAACTTTTTGAGTTATTGTCCGGAAACAACTTTTTTGTTAAAATTTCTAACGTTTTTCGTGGACTGTGACCTTGAAATTTGACGGATTTCCCCCAAAATCGATAGGCTTCTTACCAACCTGATATATAACATATCCCAAAGTTTCATTCAAATCGGATGTAAACTTTTTGAATTATCATCCGGAAACCAAATGTGGACGGACGAACGGACGGACGGACGGCAGGACAGACGGACGGACGGACATGAGGACCACTATATACCCCCGACTCTGTCGAGCGGGGGTATAATAATAAAACCTTGCAAATGAAGATTATTCTTAAATGGGTGGAATTCCAATGATTATTGCTTATATCTTAATCATATATGTTCTTCTAATTACTAAAAGCTGTTTTTACATAATTCATCAGTCACATGAAGCCCCTTTTAGTTTGTGAGTGAGTTGCCTCCTTCATACACAGATAAATTCTTTGTTTGATTAATTGTTGTTTTACACCCAGCAAGCAATATTTCAGCTATACCCAGGGATGAATTCCTTCTAACTGTAACAAACACCATGAGAAAGATATTAAACATAAAGGGTGAAATTAATACAAGTGTTAATGTATCTAATGTAGTAATGTCATGGAAACAAAGGCATTATAAAGTAAAGAACATTACCACCAAAGCTGGCAAGTCTGCTAACTCTAGATGCTGGAACCCTTCTTTCTCTTGCTCTCTCACTTAACTACAATTATGTAACGAGTTATTCAGTTATTGTCTTATAATTCATTAACTATATAACAGAGTGTATATTAGTTTATCATATACTTATTGTAAATAACTTATATTTTTTACTGTATGATATAAGGAATAAATGAGCAAAAAATTGATATTTTATGGGATTGACAAAGCGGGCTGATATCAAAATGTTATTAACTTGTTCCGAAAGTTATTGCTCGCTTTTCAGTAAGTGTTATCACATGCCTTTCCGTAAATGAAAGGAAATTACCGGAATTGTTTACAACTCGATAAGATTTTGATATATCCAAGTCTATTTCATTTCCCCCTGCTGAAGCATATGATAAAAAGACCATTACATGACATTTTTGATATCATATGCATTGTAAGCCCTCGGTTGATATTGGCCTTTGAGCCTGCGGCTCTTGGGCCAATATCAAACCTTGGGCAAATAAAACATTAACTATCAAAAATGTCATGTAGTAATCTGATAATATTTAGCTCTATCTTTGAATCATCATTGTATATGATATAGCCTCTGTAACAGTTTTAAGCAAAAAAGTAGTTGTTAAAATGTGTTGTACATATCGAATAATTTCAATGACAAAAAATGTCCTCTCTAAATGATGTAGTACAAAACTGTAAACAAAAGAGGTGATGAAAACAACTTCTTAGAAAACAATAACTGGTGCTGAATTACTGAGAAAAAACTAAAATAAGTCAGCCCAATTACCTTTGGTTCACTATTTAAAAATGATGACATTTTAGGTTCAGTTTTCTGGATAGGTATATCTCTCTCCAATACTTGATCATTCTTTAAAAGCGGTATATCTCCCACATCTTGACCAATGGCTGCAGAGTTGACGACAGGAATACCCCCAAATAATTCGGTGCTGTTTCCACTGATATTAGTAGAACTCATATTAACAATTGGGCTACTTTTAAAAGCTCCTGTGCTATTTTTTCCATGTCCTGATATGCTGATATTTACATCCTGATTGCTATTTGATGTATGTATGCTGCTTTTGTTAACACCTTCTGAGTTCTTGCTAAGATCTGGATTTAATTTCCCAGTGTTGTTTGCATCAACTGTTGTAGAGTTCATGTTTGGAATAGGGTCTGTAGCTATTTTAAATTCCGTTTTAACTTCTTTTTTATCAGACATTGTATACGTTTTGTCATCAAATGAGTTTCCCATCATTCCTACAGATTGACCTGTAAATATAAGGTCTTCTGGTGTACCTTTCGACAGATCATATTCATTCACTTCATCTCCCTGGTAAGTGGTCTGAGATGTTTGTGATGATCGAGATCTGGCCATTTCCAAGACAGTCTTCGCTTGTGTAGCCATCAGAGAAATTTTGTCTTGCACACTTTGCTGAAATAAAATAGCAAATAAATGTCCAGGTTGCAAGTGCCTTAATTAATTGGGAATGGTTCAAAATTTGTTGGAGGAAGGTTTGTGTCAACAAATGTAGAAGGAGTTGATTACACCAATAAAACCATCATGTATAAAAATGTATAAAATGTTCCCATGTCTAGAAAAACTGGACAACAATTTCTTGAACAATTTCAATATGTTTGCAACTTATCAAGGATATGTATGAAAAGCAGTAGGAGGAGTTAATACTAAGATACCCTCTTGTGAAACATTTTCTGAAAAATCACAAAAGTCTGAAATAGAGGGGTTGCAATAATCAAAAGGGAATGGTTTACAATTTGTTGAAAGAAGGTTTTAGGTCTGTGTAAAAAAATGTAGGACGAGTTGATTTCACAAAATATATATACTAGTAGGCACCATTTTCTGCAAATGTTCTGAAAAATGTTCCCAAGACTGGAGAATTAGAGAAAAAAAATACTGGAACAATTCCATAATAGCAGATGCACTTTTATACATGTTCAATCTTTATGTGAAGATTTTGGAGATCTGGGTTGAAAACTGAAGGAGGAGTTGACAACACAAAATAGGTACTGTTTTCTGCAAATTTTCTTAAATAATGACAAAGTTTTAGGGTTTGGAAAATTAGAAAAAAAAATCCTGGAACAATTTCATAATATCAGGTGCTCAACTTAACTACATGTGCAATCTTTCTTTTAAGTTTCAGCTGACATCTGGTTTAAAAGCTGTAGCAGAAGATTATTACACAAAAATTAATACATGTACCATCTTCAGCAAATGTTCTGAAAGACTAAGTTCCCAAGTCTGGTAAATTAGAAAAAAAAAACCTTGAACAATTTCATAATAGCAGGTGCACAACTTCAATAAATTTACAATCTTTCTGTTAAGTTCTAGAGATCTAGGTCGAAAATTGTAAGAGGAGTTTATAACACAAAAAGATATCCTATTTTCCCCACCCATTATCCCATCCACCGGCCCACCCGACTTCACTTTACCATGATCCAGGTTTGCACTTTATGCAACCCAACCATAAACAAAATAATATCTCACGCTGTGTCTGCTATAAGAGCTTTGAATGCAGTTTGAATGATTGTTTATTTAAATGGAGTTAAATGTATTTATCGGCAATTGTTCAGCTGTATCAGGCTTTGGTGTCCAATTTTAATTGAGCAGGAAGTCTAGAGAATCTGGTGAAAACCACCAAACTTTGGCAGGGAGGCTGGATTTGACCACATCCTTCACAAACTCATTTTGCAATGTTGACACCAAGATTATTAATAGCATATGAATAACTACCCAGAAAAATATCAAATTATTCCACTTCCAGTCTTCACAAAATCTTTCAGAGAATGATGGACATTCAGTCCATCAATTTCCACAGCAATAATGGACCGAAGCAGCTATTGCTTGGCCAAATTTGTCACTTACATGAAACAACATTATATACATGTAGATACAGACATACAGAGGGAGAACAACGTGTTTTTTATAAAAAACACTAACCCACCATGGAAGTTAATCCTTTCCTCTATCACCCACCATGGTATATCCACGCCTACTATCGTGGTTAAGAATCTTCTCAGGTAATCTTACCACGGTGGATGCATATGAGGGAGTTCAGTCTGCCATGGCATGTCGCCACAGGGGTCCGGCCACGATATCTCCGCGGTGGTAAATAACAACATAAACGTTGTCATTTAATTGATTGCGGGTTTAAACATCGTTACCCGAATGAAAAGAGAACATTTTTAAACAGTGCTTAAGAATAATTTGCACATGCATTTTATTTGTTGATGATCAATAATGATTTAATGTGCCGGTAGAATTGAAGATCGAATATTTGTTCAACCGGATGCATGTGTTACCCTGAACAAGTTCGGTAAATTATCCGGATTTGAATTGTCACATTACGTTTTTTAGTGTATTACAACATCTAATGAATTGTCCTTAAGTTGTACGCGAACTATCTTTAATCAATTATAAATCCTTTTCGACAGAAAACAGGCAGTTGAGCAGCGATCTTTTTCTTTATTTGGTATTTAAAACCAGAGTTGTTTTAACAAACGCGGACAAAAGTTTACATCACGAATCGTTATATAAACCTCGTTAACAGGATGGGATACAACAAATAAATTACAAAAATGAAGCCAACATGCAGCAAGAATAATAAATATGTGAAAAGTTTATAAACGAGAATCGCCACATAAAATACAGTTTAACTACGATATGGTACAGGCGCTTGTTTCGCAAGGTTGAATGAAGTCTTACGTACGCACAATTCTAAATACACATTTACCTTGGACAATGGCGTTTTAAACTATAACAATTAATATAACAGGTTTATATAAAAAAAGTAGTGTATGTAAATATAAAATAATTGCCCGAATTTATTCAACAGCATGTTTGTTTATTTGTTTTGTTCTTTTTTTTGTTCTTTGTTTTTTGTTGTTGTTTTTTTTTTGCGTGCCGATATGAACGTCTGGTTGCGGACATAGGGTCTTGTCGTAATATAATAGAAATTATAGGGATGCTACTAAAGTCTTTTTTACAACAAAAGTTGAAGATGTGTCAGGCTTTTAACACTGAAACGACTATTAAGGTTGCTTCTATATCACGATTGTATTTTTTTAACACACATGGTTCCACACAGAATACGAATCGAGTATAAAATCATTCATGGAACGATATTAATATTTAAAGTGATAATTTCGAAAATTTGAAAAATCAAAATGTAGCATTTTAAGTCGTATTGATTTTAAAGTTTTTAAAACTAATTTCTTTACAAGTCTCGCATTTATTGTGTATTTCTTTACAAGTCTTGTATTTATTGTGTAATGTGCTATTTTACCGCTAAAAATGTGAAGCCGTGTGTTCACCTGTTAATTATAAAATTATACAATACACAAGGTTATTGAAATGTTTGAGAGCACGTGCTTGATTAAATGAAGACTGGACAATACTTAGATAATCGATCGATTTAAGGTGTGACACAATTTACATCCGGTAAAAGTTCAAACGGGTGGAACATTAATCAGAGGCGCTGACAGAGAAATTTTGACGATAGAATAGCAAAGATTTTGACAATTTTAAGGCCAAATTGCGGTGTTCTAACCTTTTAGAACACGTTAATGGAATAATTGTCAATCTAAATCAGTGACAATAAACTTTAAGGTATTCTCGTATAATGAATAGATTAACAAGAACGCAGATTAATTTTGTTGTCAAACAAACGTATTAAAACGGCATATTTTAACACAAATCTCTAAATTAAATCGCAACATTTTTATTTTTTTCACTGTGTAAGCATGAAAGGAAATTGAAAATCCACCGTGGTCAACACGGTGGGTCACGATATGTAGTGGACATAACACGATGTACCGCAGAATACCACCGTGGCGTATGGTGGTGAATTTCTAAATGAAAAAAACCACGACCACGGTATATACTAGTAGTGGGCAATATAAAAAACATGTTGTCACGTCTGTAAACATCATACATAAAGATATTTAAAACATCATACTAGTAACTGTTTGTTATGAACAACCACATGTTTATCTGGGCAAAAGTGTCCAAAGAATATAAATAAAATAATGTTTTAGTACACCCAGAAATATTTTTCTGTTTAGCACACTTCCACTTTCACAAAGCTGTGCTAAAAGCAACTACTTTATAGGACACCCATCTGCAGAAATTATCATGAGGTCAATTTAAGAGTGTTTGTTTACCAAAAAGTTACGATTTTTCATTAAAAGAAGTTGTAGTCTACTTTTTCCTCATTTCTCACAGCTGGTAATTAGACGTATCCAGGAAATAAACAAATGGTGAATAAACCATTTGCAAAATATTAAATGTTCAAGAAATGTGTTTAATATGCAAGATCTTTGCAATTTTTATTGGTTTTACATATTTTCTCAAATCATGGGTCTTATTAAATACATGTACGCTCGACCAGATATACAAGTATTTTCTAAAAATGAACCATCAGGGCAACTTGAACTTCGATAAAAATGTGGTATTTCCATACCGATGGAAAACAATTTTTTGCTGGGTCAAACGCTATCATATCGGTTTTATCTGTTGGACCGAGGTATTTCGTGAAGACTGTACTTCTGCTGTATTACTAAACAGTTATGATAATTGTGTCATGTTATCTTATATAGGAGGAATCATTATGCTCTGAATATTTTTACTTCATGTTTTCAACATTACTGACCCTTGCATTTAATGTTTTGCTCTATGACTGCAGAACAGTATATAAGTTACATGGTATGCCAGCTGTATGTCTGATTTCATAGTTATACCTATTGTCTATATCAATCCTGCAATCATAATTCTAATGTCCCTTCTAGGCTGATATAATGGTGATACAGCATGTGATAATGATTTTGAGTCCATTTATAATATATTTACCTGAATACACAGAGATGTTCCAAGTGGGGTACGAAACACATGCAAGAGATTGGGTTAGCTATATTATTCACAATACCATTATAACAATATCAGCCCTCTGGATTAAAGGGCCCTGATCATGAGGCTGATACTGGTTCCTTGCGAGGATACATTATGTGATAAGGAGTGTGTCATATATTAATCTTTATAAATGTATAGCTGCCTGTTTTATATACTTAAAGGTATATCTGCCTATTTTATATAAATATCTTTATATTTGCCTGTTTTTGTAAATTTAAATGTACCTACATGTATATTTGTAATTTTACCTGTATATCTGCCTGTTTCGTGACAGCATCACTCAATGTTTCTTCGGCTTTAACTTTCATTTCCGTGGTTGCAGATCTCAGACTACTGTTTTTCCATGCCTGTTGGACCTCACCACCCTGTGTTTCCACTAAGGCTTTAGCAATTTTTTCTAAACCTTTAATGAACCCAACCAGATCTGTTCTTCGTGCCATGCTACATGTACATAAATTAGTTTCTTTAATTATACATACACAACATTAAAAAGACTAAACATGAATTCAAGTCTTCAGCAGATGCAATGCTTCCTAAAACTTAAATATATTTAAAATTGCTGGTGTTCAATTAACAAACTTGGATTAATTACTCAAACTGTTAGGTACAAGAAGTCAATTTTTTCATCTAGGCCCACTGACTTGACAAATTCAAGTTTCATCACAATTCAAAATAAAATATTTATACCCATGGACTAGTCATATTTCTATTCAAGTTCATATTATTTAGTTACTGATGATGAAAATTTGGATTTCAAGAGGTCAAAATTAATAAAATTCCAACCATAAGCTCAAGGCATGAATTTTATCACATAATAAACAGTACATATCTTCTATATGGCAAATCCATACACATAGGCATTATACTTAACTCATAAACAAGTACTAGTATACTGCACTTTAAATGATTTCGTCATTTTTGTGTAGAGGTGTACAACTACACCGCTACCCAACCCCAAAGGTTACAAATTTTCGCATTAAAATTATTCTCAAAAGTAATCAAGCATGAAGGGAATGTGTTGTACTATACATCTGATTTCAATCCACCTATTGACAACTAACAGTTGACAATTATTATTCACCCAAAATATCAATGTCATTTAACATTACTAGCCCTTGGCTTATGAAAGGTCCTATATAGTATATTGTAGCAACATTGTCTTATGAAAAAATTAGGCGATCCTCATTAAGCGTTTTCAACTTTGCAAGTTTACTAACCTATTTAACTTTGACTTTTCTTGGGTGCAGAGTAAATTATGTTTCCTTTACGCTATTCTCATGTCTCATGTTTACAAAACATGTGGGTCGGGTCACAGGCGCTTGGGTACAAATTGTGAAATCTCGGCTTTTTTCATTAATGCTGGTATATTTTTATGTAGAACCCTTATTTGCCTCATAAAATAACAATATTCGCATGTCTGACCCATTTTTTCAACGTTTTTACCATTTCTGATATTTCCCCTCTACACTAAAAAAATTTTTTAGTGTAGAGGGGAAATATCAGAAATGGTAAAAACGTTGAAAAAATGGGTCAGACATGCGAATATTGTTATTTTATGAGGCAAATAAGGGTTCTACATAAAAATATACCAGCATTAATGAAAAAAGCCGAGATTTCACAATTTGTACCCAAGCGCCTGTGGGTCGGGTGTTTCGTAAGACGATGTTAGAAACTTCCGTTAAAAAAGGTATGTTGAATCCGACAGTCGTTAGATTTCATCACATATACGGTAACATACGGTTGTCAAAAACGTCACAGATTTTATACAGAATCAGTTTAGAAAAATGCTCAAATGTAGTATTACAACCATCTTATGTGTTTCATGTACAGGAGTAGATAAGGACGAACATTCTAAAGAGTATAGAAGTATGCGTATATAGTACAGTAGTTCGGGAATTCTGTAGTCGTCATATATAAAATATGAAGCCCTCTCTTGTATCTTTTCTAGCTTGTCAGTTTTTTTTCTTACTACAGAAATGTCAGGCAAGCAAAAATTAAAATTTGATAAAATAAAAGTATGAAAAATTGTGAGTTTATTTAGTTTAGATAAATAACAGCCAATGCGCATTCAAAAAATAAATATTTATTTGAATATTTTTAATATGACAGTCAAAGTAAACGTTATAATCTATATCAACACCTAAAAATTTTACAACTTCATCACAAGAGATAGTTGCAGATTCAATATTGAAAAAGGCTTTTTGTTGTAAGTTTTAGTGCCGACTGCAATTGCTTGAAATTTGTCTGAATTTGCCTGCATACAATTTTGTTTAAACCAGTTTATTAATATTGTGCTCTCATGTACCAGTATTGTAACCAAATTATCAAAATTATCATTAGAATATGACAGTGTGTTATCGTCTGCATAATTATATAGTACACCATGTTCAATAAAGTACAAGATATCATTAATAAAAATATTAAATAACAAGGGTCCAAGAATTGATCCCTGAGGAACACCTTTCTGGATGTCAGCCCAATTGCTCAAAGCTCCCTGAATTCTAATCTGTTGCTTACGACCAGATAAGTAATTGTGTAGTAATTTGACTGAACTTTGAGAAAGGCCATAGGCAGATAGTTTACAAAGAAGAATATCATGTGGCAGGCAGTCGAAAGCCTTTGAAAGGTCCATACGTATAGCTGCCACATATTTGTTACTGTCCAGTGCTGATTTACAGTCTTCAAAGAGCCTGAGCAATGTAGTCTGACATCCATGACCTTTCCTGAAAGCACATAAATAGTGGTGAAATAAATTATCAAAAAAGTCTGAGAGTTGTTCGGATATTACCATTTCAAAAAACTTAGATATTGTAGGTAGTATGCTGACTGGTCTGTAGTTTGCTTTGTCAAGAGGATCATTTTATTGTAAAGTGGAACTACTTGTGCTTCTTTTAGCCGAGATGGAAATACTCCGTTATTTATGGTAAAGTTAACTAGTGTAGTTATGTGTTTGTTTAAAACTGGTGACATGCATAAAGGATCTTTGCTGATATTTTATAGACTCCAGTTGCCTTATTGACATTTACCAGTTTATTTACAGTGTCATTGTTTGTGTGTGTAAACTCAAAAGATGTGATAACTGTTGTATGTTCATGGATTTTTTTAATGCTCGGATGTGTACTTCCCTTTTCCAATGTCATTTGCAGTATTCACAAAAAATTGTTAAAAGTGTTGCATACTTCTGTTGTATCACTGATAATAGAATTATTTTCTGATAAAATAATTTTTTGTTGACTAGAGGCAGATTTCTTTAAAAGAAAGGGTTTAACAGTGCTATAAAAGTGTTTAGATTTCTGACCACCAGCACACCGTTCATGAAAGTATACATTTATCGACATTCTCTTTAACTTGGTGACAAGATTTCTTTGCTTGCGATAAGCTTCCCAGTTTTTGTTAGTAGTAATTTGTTCATATTTAGATCGTAGCATTTGCTTTTGGTAAATTGCTTTTCTTAATTCTCTATTCATATATGGTACAGAGTGAACTGGGTATCTATATTTCATTGGGGCATGATTATCTATGACCTGTAAAATCTTACTTCCGAAATCATTGTATATTATATCGATTTCATCCGTACTATCAGCAGAATCATGTAAAAAGTTTACCTTTTCTAGGTCTCTATTAAAATCACAGATGTCAAATTTCTTAAAACTTTTATATTGGGTTTTTACATTCTGATGTCTTGGTATATAACCTTTTACAAATGTTGATATTAAATAGTGACAGTCACTAACACCAGTGTTAAAATTCAGTTGCTTGAAACACGGTTCAGACCTATTTGTTAAGATTACATCTACCAATGTTGAGATTGTCGCGGGAAACAGATTTATATTCTTTTGTTAAGTTCATTGTCGACGTCATTGTCCATGACGTCGCTGTCGGCAGAAGCATCTTTCAGAGTAAACAATAAACGTATAGTGATCAAACGTTGAAGGACTTTTTACAATATTAATTAAATGAGATCGAAAATGTCACAAATAACACATAGGGTTTCAGATTTATCTGTGGAAAGACAATTGTAATTTTGATCACCTATGACAATATGATTTTCTATATATCTCGATCCTTTGTCTAAGAGATTTTTCATGCAGGTGGAAAAGGTTTTGTTTGATAGGGATGGTGGTCGATAAATACAACATAAGAGTCTTACATTCGATGTCAAATCTCCTTTTGGATGGTATATCTGCTCTCAGGTAAACAGCAATTTTTATAACAAAAAGCGAAAATAAAGTTTACACTTTAAAAATTGCACAAATATTTCGCCTGACCAACAGGCTTCTTCACAACAAATGACAATAACAGGTAAAAGTTTTTGTCATTATACGTATATAATGTATACGATTTCTTATAATTAACGAAACAAGTTTTTTGTTAGTGCTATTACACGAATGTACAGGTGTATAAGTAAGTAGCACTATAATAAAGTTACAATCAATGTATATACAAAAAACAATTTTAAAATAATTAAAATGACATGGAATTCTACATAAATATTCGGAGACCATGGATTATCTGGTCTACATTCGTATAAGTTTTCATTAATTCCCTTCGGAAATGATGTTCCCAATGTTTTTATCCAAAAGCTTTCTTTATAAATACGATAGGTTTTCAAATCTCTGTCCGAAGATGCAAAAACTACCAACAGTTTCATATACAATTTAAAAATTGGCTTGAAGCAGTGCAAAATTATTTCCTTATTGATAAACCATACGTACTATTGTTCAAAAACTTCAGGTCATAACCTTATGAATCGTTATAAATTATTAAAGGAAACTACATCTGTTCTTACATACTGTAAAAAGTTTTATTTATCATTGCGAAAAATCATTTCAGTACAATTGAAACGTGCAACGCGAAGCAGGGTTTTAGGTTAACAAAGTTTACCAACTAAATGAGTTAAAAGAAATGACAGATCCGTATCCTTAGTTAGTATATTATTAAATTGCATGGAACGGTTTACATTCAAACATGTTGATAATTACCTTAGGCAATAAACTTTTAAACTCGTAATTAAGATGTCAAGATTTACACTGGAAACCAGGCAGTTAGTGAGCTGGTAGGCATTTCAAATAAATTTAACAAGGAATTGGATATCGGCAAAAATGTAAGTCGGAGTTGTTTCTGCGACACAAGTCAGAAAAGGCATACATGTGTACTATACAAACTAGACAAGACTGGAATTTCGGTAAATTATTATTAAAATGTTTCAGAGAACTATTTAGATTACAGGATTTGAAAATTCAAAATCCAAGTAGATTTAATTTCGAGGTCCCTCAATGTTTAATGTTATGTCCTATCATTTTAGCAATTTACTTACACGATAAAGTTAAGAAAGAACCTATTCGGCGATGATACTTCGTATAATTTGGTCGACAATTCATTAGATACTACTTACTATCTTACTACAACCTAGTTAAAATAAACAGTTGGTTACAACACCGGTTCGTGAACTGGTATACATACACATGATATTATCTACGAAGACTTCTTATACACATTTTCATTCTAAAATGTACATTATACTTAAACAAACAAGATAATAAAACACGTTTTTCACTCTAATAATTTAATTGTAGTAATAGAATTTGATTGGTTTAGAATTGGTAACATGACATGAAACACACCATCGTTACGCTCCACGCGCTACGTCGTACCACCCCAAGAGTACTATCTTGTCTACTCATTGATTGGTAGTCCTATACCAGACTACGCTGAATAGTTGCCCGGAAAACATTTTATTACACACTGTGACTCGTGTTTTTGCGTCTTTTTTGTTGAGGTTATTCGTCAATCATTATTTTATTTGGCAGATGACACTGCGTCTCTGCCATGTTAAATAATAAATGTTAGGAATTGCCTATTAGGCTAGTCCGAAAATCCTCTGCCGTCCAACGCAAATTAAAATCTCACCTTTTTGGAGGTAACAGTTCTAAATATATTGCAAATCCTGATGTTTTTGCTTTCTTCTTTATTTTTTGTTGACTGCTTTTAGATATTTGACCTTTATGGTGCTTCTTTTTGCTTGTTGAAATTGCAAGCTAAGGTTACTACTACTACTAGTAGTTGAATTCCTGCATCGCTAAGATAAATTTCTACTGAATTAAATTACAACAAGATGCCCATTTGTCCAACAACCCAGAAATTTTAAAAAGTTTCTCCCCAGCCTTAGCCTCTTTGTGAAACGTGGAGTCGACAAAAGAAATTGCGAAGCAAAGCAAGTCAGATAAGTGTTGACCTAATATTTTGTTTGTCACTATATTCGAGTTAACGTTAAAAATCTCGATAGATAAAAGATACAAGATAAATTTGTTGACACATCGAATGACAATTTATGTAAAAAAGTTCCCGATTGGGTTGAAATACAACTATTTAATTGAATGGCGAAAAATAAAAACAACAGGAGATTTGCAAAAGATGAAAAAAAACTTTTACAGAAAGCTTACAAACAAAATTAACTTACAATGTAAAGTGTATGGAAAAGGGCGGACATAATTCTACTTTATTAAAATAAGGTAAACGATAGAGAATTCCGGAGGTATAATTGGGAAAGCATGTGCTATCCTGAACGTAGGCGACCTAATTGAATCGCAAAAAAAACTATGCTACTGATATTCATGCAACTATGAAAAGAAGCAGGAATCCACGTAATCAAAATGGCTAGTGTGGAAAGTCTTTCGTGTAAAAATAGGATGCCATCGACGCAACCATCCAAGCTACGTCTGCAAAATTTTATTACGGTCGTTTAAAAAAACGTACACAGCTTTATCTAAACAATCATTATCAATAAACACAATTTGTAAAGTTAAGATATGGACCTGATATTGAGATTTAAACATAGTGTTAAGAGGACAACACACAGAAGTCCTCCGTTAACGGTAGATACATCAAAACATGCCGCTCTCAGATAGTGTTACTACAGACAATGTAATAAATGTAGGATGAGATTATATATACGATAAACCTCTAATAGCTAGTCAACTATTAAAGCAAACATATCGGTCAATGAGTTCAACCCCACGTGGAACCCCGAAAAATAAACAGAACGCATAGATTGTTTGTTTGTTTGGTGTTTAACGCTACTTTCACCAACGTTCCAGCTATATCGTGGCTTCAACTTTTTATTGGAAGAGGAAGCCGAAGTACCAGGAGAACCGACCTTCGGTAGAAAACTGTCAGCTTGCGTAGATACCCCCTACAGATGATCTGTATAACAATACAACCCAGAATACCACTTTCTTTGACTGATAACGCAGCGTTGTTGTATCTAACATCATTTCCTACTTGTCGTCTAACCATTACAGTGTTTCGTCCGGAAATCTTACACATGTACTTTATTATTTATTATATAGCAACTACTCATAATAGTAACATTTTTTGAAATGAAATTCTAACTCGGCTTTTTTTGGTATATAAGAAAATTCGAAAACTTAAATTATTAAACATCTTTTTTCCTTAAAAAAGATATAAATTTAAACAATATACGTCGGATAGTATTTAAAGTTCGAAACTGAATTGTATTGCGTAAATTTGTCATTAAAAATATTCTAAAATTAACAATAGAATGAATCAAAAGTCAATATTGTGCGTGTCCACCATTTGCGTAAAATACAGCAACATATCCTGCATGTGGGAATGAATGAGATGTTTTATTAATGCCATTGTAATAGAAAAAGTCGATATAGCTATCACTGATACCCCGCCTATTCCTGGATTCGATTTTCCCTAGACAAGACAATGAGTAACTCGACGGGTGTCTAATTAGAGGCAGGCACTGCTTACTCGTCCGGAGCACCTGAGTGCACCCATGGTTTTTATTGGGTTCGGGGTACTCTCTTTCTGTGTATTATGTTTTTGATTTTTGTGTTGTGTTTGTCTCTATCCGGATTTGTAACTGTCCCTTGGTTTTTGGCTCTTGTTGTTCGGTCGGTTTTCTTTGATATTTTTTTAAAACTTCTTTTGTTGATTGGTGACCTTGACCTTCCTCCACCATCAATTAGGCTTCACACCTACATAATATGAAACTATATGCCAAAGTTTCATTGAAATCAAATGCAAACTTTTGGGTTATTGTCGGGAAACATCTTTTTTTTTTAATTTCAAACGTTTTTTGTCAACTGTGACCTTGACCTTTGACAGAATGCCTTAAGCATCAATAGGCTCCGATATATAACAGTATCCCATAGTTTCATTGAAATTGGATGCAAGCTTTTGAAATTTCATCCGACAACCACATTTTGACAAACAAACGGATGCACATGATGACCACTATATACCCGGACTCTCGCCTTGGGTGGGGCGATAACAAGCGCTTATACGATCAGAAAGGATGCACTAAGTTCTGTAGCAGTTTTCGACCTTTGGTGAGATTCATATATAGTCTTAGAATCTTCTCCCCGGCGTTTAAGGCATTAAATAAAAGCAAATCATATAACAATTTTGTCGTTTTTGTGTGATCAGTCCAATGTGGCTCGTTTAGAACGAAGAGCACTGGCATTATTTTGCTAAACATTGTAGTTTCGATTTCCTGATTGATCTATATAGCGACATCTATTGACACCAAACAACTGCCGGGGCCAGTGTTCTAAAAGATCAGGTTTAGGCCGCTTTCAATTGTGTACTAGTCATTTTACATTGATCAGGTCTTTATCAGACCCCCTTCTGAAATCTGTGTTAGATATACCGTGTAGGCTTTCATCCGAGAAACGTTCTGCCACTGCTGTTGACGCCAGGTTTCTGACGTTGCATGGCCCTCTGAAGACATCGAATAATATTTCTGAGTCGGACAGTAGCAACACTAACTTTTTTTTTGTTAATCATTCATTTCATAGTTCAATTTTTTATATTTTTTTTTTTTCAATACAAATTTTTATTGTCATATAAACATCTAAACAGAGTTTGTGACAAAACTATATAATTAAACAATATAACCGTAGAAATACACAATTAACATATAAAACATAGTATTTTACATGAACAATGTATGTATTGGCTTTCCAAGTATTTAATTAAGAGTCCCCCATCCTCAATACTAATGATTGTTTTATATAGGAACTTATAACATTAACTTGTTTATAGCTTTTTGGATTTAGAAGTATTTTTAATTTTTTAATGTCACTATGTTGTTCGTATTGATCAGCATCTTCAAAAAATTCTTTGAGTAAAGTATTTCGCAAAGACTCATTTGTCTTGCAATGCAGCAGAAAATGAGCCTCGTCCTCTACTACGTTGCAAACAACACATAGTCTTTGCTCTCTGGGAATTTTTAAGTATCTACCCTTTTCTATGGCTAGATTATGGTCACACATTCTGATTTTTGTAAGGACCCTTCTAGATTCAAAATCTTTAAATAAAAGATAGAATTCTCTGTTTAAATCTTCTTTTATGCTTTTATATAAGTATGTTTTATTACTTTCATTTAGTAAATCAAGTTTGTTCTGATATAATTTCTGATACCATTTATTAAAAAGGTTTTTTGAATTTGATTTTAAAGTTTTCAGTTTATTTTTATTATTACAATTTACAAGTTGTTGCAGAAGCTTATCATCAGATATAAAATCCTTAGCGAAGGTGTACCATGTATATACATTTTGATCGTTTAATTCTTTGGTGAGGTTGAAGGCTTCATTTAGTAGTTTATTTATATTTTTCGAACAGAGTCTTGACATGTACGACACTGTTCGAAGCATGATCATTTGTTCGAGCGGGTTTCGACCAAGTTCCAACCGTGTACACAAGTTGGAAGTTGTTTTACGTACTCCCAATATGTGTTTACAGAAACTTAAATGTACTTTTTCTGCTGGGGATTTGTCAATAAATTGTAAGGGATCAAGGACTTTATTGTTCAAGTTCCCCCTTAATTTAGCTCTATAAAAGTTTAATTGGTAGTCCATATATGATATTTCTGAGTTATATAGTAGAATTGGACATACCAGTGTGTCAAACAGATTGTTTGACACTGCAATAGGTAGTGGCCCCATTGACGAAGTTTTTGCTTTTAATGAAAATAATACTTTTCTACCCTTTTTCGCAAGATCTTCTAGGCTGTATTTGAGGTTCCCATTGCTTCTGAGGCTTGTGCCTAAATATCTATATTCAGAAACATTCTCTATATATATATCTTTTGCCTTAATAAAGGGTTCTTCAGGTTTTACTAAATTTTGTTGAAATATTATAGTCTTGGTTTTGTTGACATTTAAAGACAATTGCCAATTATCACAAAATTGTAGCAATTTGTCCATACTAGACTGAAGACCTTGTTTACTTTCTGACAATATCAGAAGGTCATCAGCAAAAAGCAGACTTCCTATGGTTGAGTCAATTAGCTTGAGTGGAATTGATGGATTTTGATTAAATGTATCACTCATGTCGTTAATGAAGATGTTAAACAAGGTAGGACTAATGGAGTCTCCTTGTCTAACCCCTCTATTTATGCTAAAATACTCTGAGTGTAGATTATTAAATTTAATAGATGTGACAGTGCTATCAAGTTGACCTTTGATCGTTTGGTACATAAGTTTACCAATACCAGTTTTCAATAATTTATACAGTAGACCATTTCTCCAAACTGAGTCGAATGCTTTTCGAAGGTCTACGAAACAGGCATATATCTTAGATTTATTTTTATGTACATACTTATTTATCAAAGATTTTAAAATGAAAAGACTATCTGATGTCCTATGATTCTCCCTAAAACCAAATTGGGAGTCTGATAATTTATCATCTATGTACTTTGTGAGCCTTTTATTAAGCACACTGCTAAAAACTTTAGAGAGACAATTTACTAATGATATACCTCTATAATTTGAAGGGTCCTCTTTATTGCCAGACTTATGAATCAATATGAGATAAGATTTGTTCCATATTTTTGGATATTTACCACTTTTAAGTATTAAATTAAAAAGTTTTGTAAATGCTGAAATTGTTACTGGACTTGAATATTTAAAAATTTCATTTAGTATACCATCAGGACCACTTGACTTGCCTAGTTTTAGACCTTTAAAGGTGGTTTTAAGTTCTGAAACTGTAAAGGGTTTATCAGTCTCTAGAACAAACTTCGATTCATTTTCCATCTGATTGAGATTATTTTCGATAAAATTTTCAAAATTTAAGTTTTTATTTGAGCAAGTTCCTTGGTTTTTAAAGTGTTTAATGGTATCTTCTATATTAGACATTAGTTCATTATCACTATCATCCTTTACATATGTATTACTTAATGATTTAATTATATTCCAGTATTCTTCTGGGTTTTTATTTAATGATCCTGATAAAGTATCATTAATTTTCTTTTTATGCATGTATTTTTTATGTCTTACCATAGATTTGAATGATTTAAATAGAGTAAAATATTTTTGTTTTAAATTATTATTGTAAGGGTTATTTTTAATCTTTTTTCCTAATGCATTCAAATCTCTTTTAGTTTCATAAATTGAATGATCAGACCACTTTTGTTTCTTTATCTTTTTCTTACTTTTCTTTTGTTTATGAGAAGAAATGCACACCCTCTCAGAAATATTTTTCAAAACATCAGTTATCTCATTTGTTGCTCTATCTACATCAGTCTCTGTTTCATCAAAATGTTTGGTTTCAAAATCAATTAAAGCATTCATAATATTTTCTGAAGACAGAACTTCTTGTAGGAGAATTTTTGACTTCTCTGTCCATTTATAGGATACAAATGGTTTCCATTTGGAATTTGTTTTAGTACTATTTGAATTACTATTTATTTTACATTTTAAGTGAACTTCAATTTGAACATGATCAGATATATAATTAAAATTATGAGTAATAAAATGTACAATTGAGGACAGGAGACTCTCACTTACAATTGAATAATCAACATTGCTAAACCCATTTGGTGTCATACATGTAAAATATCCAAGACCATCTCCCAGGTATCTGCCATTTAAAATTCTAAGATTAGATGAAATACACAAGTCAAGTAAATTTCTCCCCTGCACGTTACACTCCCTATCTTGATTATTTCTATGTAAAAATTGATCTATGTTATAGTGATCTGGTAAAATGTTTTGATGAATGAAATCATTTAAGTCATTGGAGTCATTTTCAACAAAGTCACTGTTTGTTCCAGTTCTTGCATTGAAATCTCCCATTAATATCACTTTACCCCTATTTGAGAAATGACTAATTTCATTTTCTAAAGTTAACAAATCGTTATCATAATGTGCTGACGTTACAGGGGGTACATAGACCGCACAAAGATAGAGATCAGAAGTGAGCCCAAAAAAAAACGAAGAGTCAAGTTTCAACCACATTCTGTTTTCAGAGGTGGACCCATTTTTTAAATAGGATATGCCTTTATGAATACTTTTCTTATAATAAATGATAATACCCCCACTATGGCGTCTTGCTTTTTTCTTTTTCTTTCTGCTTTTAGAGATTGCATAGTAACCTGAAATTTCATACTCTTTGCATTCACCTTTCCAGGTCTCAAGAAGAATGTTAATATCACATTTTATTTTATCGACAAATAAATCATCATTTATTTTATCACCTAGACCATGTATGTTCCAGGCAGACACTGAGAGATGATCTGAAGACAAATTATTAATATTATTCATACACATAATGTCAGAGTACAGTTGTACTTTAGATCAATGATCATGAAACATGGAAAAGACTGAAAACCATTTTTGGTACATCGTATTTGATACATAATATTCAGTTAGCTACTAATTTTGAACATATCATAGAAAGAATGTAAAATTTTGGATAAATAAATATGCTTCTATACAATATACTAGACAGAATATTTCAATAACAGTGTTTCTATTTTAATATTCAACATCATCATAGTTTTCATTAAATATTTATCTATTTTAAGTCATGTCGTCTATATATAAAGCTTTACTTGCAACAAAGAGTTGAAAGACTTGATTTATTATTATTTTATTCTATATTAATACTATTATTTTGTTTTTTAATTATTTAGAAATTGGATTGACTCTGGAAACAAATATGATTTCTGATTTCCATGCATATTTTTTCTGACTAAAAGAAATAGTTTCTAAATTTAGAAAATAATACAAACAAACTGTTATATATTTTTAAAAATGTAAATATTTTTCATAACCAAACAATTGACTTTTTACTATAAAAAATAATTATGAGAACATCATATCATTGTGTACATACAACTCAACATTTAAATTTCAATGTTGGCTACAATGCCTGTATAGATACTAAACAATCTTAATAAATGAAGAAGAAAATATACATATATACATATACATACATATACACACATAAACATACACACCTATATCGAATACATATACATACACAAATATACATACATACATATACACATACATATACATACATAATATACATATACATACATATACACACACCTATATACATATACATATACAAATACACATACATATATACACACACATAATGCTAATTGTCTAACGTGCTGTTTGTGTGTCTGTAGTGAATCGATTGGAAAATGTTGCCAAAGTATAAGCCTACCCTGACGTGGGGTTATGACTTTAAGCCTACCTCTGTGTGATGGATCATTTGTGCTGTTGATGTCATGTTAGCGTTCCACTAGACGTTTGATCGGGCCTACAAGACGATTAACTGTTTGAGTGATTACTTGAGGTCGTTGTCCAGTATTGAAAGCATGGTTAAAGACTGGGTCGTGACATACTTGTTTTGTTCAGTTGTGCTAATGAGTACGTGGGAATTTTTGTGACTTTCAGAAGGATATGCATTTGTTTTTTTTTTCACGTATTTTATTCGACGCTAAGTCTTTTATCTTCATTCGAATGAAAGAACGCACGTCGCTGTAAAATGTGTTTTTTAAATGTAAACAGTTGCTTTATACTGTGGATTTAATAATTCTACACAATATTTCCCAAATATTGTATTATTTATTGTTTGCAAATTATTAAAACACGTTCAGTTCTTTTGTGGATCAGTATATTATACGTATTATTTCTTCAGCAGCAATTTAAAGGTTGAAATATATACGAACACATTGTTTTTGGTGGTTACATTTAAGACGCGAAACAATAAAGTATAATGTCTAAAATACAGTGTAACGTTAAATTATGTGTCTAATTGAAGGTAAAAACAAAATACCGAATACAGAGGAAACTGTCAATAAATACAATCCCAAACCAAGTCGGAGAAATTGACAAACTCCAGAACCAACAAGCAAAAATATAGTAACTACAGCAATGGTCCTGACTTGGTACAGGGATTTTAAATAAATGGTGGGTTAAACCAGGTTTTATTTCATGCCAAACCTTACGCTTCCACTACTGTAGTGAATTCACAAATTTGGAAAACAATCTGCAACCATCTTATAACCTTGGTTTATAAGTTTATTCCAAAGAAAAAGGTTACGTTAGCATAATTCAGTATACTCGCTGCTTACTCTTGCATACCTGAACAGTTATGAAAAAAACAGAGAAATATAGACAGCTTATGTAGGGGAAGATGGAATATTGCTGCATGAGGAAAAATTTATAATTTTGAAATCAAAATCGTCTCATTTGAAGTAAATTCTTGTATTAAGATGACCGTTGGTGTATTCGATAGGTGCAAGTCTAAAAATGATGTAGATGAAACTGTTTTTGTGGTTTCTTTAATTTCTAGTTCCAAAAGATATATTAACGGAAGCTACTCAGCAAATTGAGGGTTGTTAATTGAAAGGACATTATCTATATATCTATTTGTAAAATGAAAGGACCTAGCTTATGTGATCTTAATATATTTAATAAGACCCAGAAGAATTCAATAACTGTTGTTTATTTTTTTTTAAATATGCATGTTTAAGCTATATATTATCAACGCAGAATGCAGAAAAGGAAAAGGATGGCCGCTTGCAGATTGTTAAAACAAGATATGGTTTATCATACTACTTTAGTCATGATTCATGACAGGTATTCTGTGAATATGACCATATGGTAAAAGACAACAGTATCCAGTCTAGACGAAAAAATCGAATATGCCCAATCTGCTCTAATAAACAGTGCAATAATCATATCAATCACTAAACATTAAAAGGAAGCATTGTTGCTAGATCTAATATTTTAAAACATTTTTATCCTTTAGAATGAACTTTTGCATGTATGTTTTTGTCATATTCATGGAAAACGTCCATGTGGAGATTTATGATTTCAGCATAGGAAAGATGCGTTATTCGAATGTTTTTATCAATTCAAAATAATAATAATAAGAAGAAGAACCCCGGAAATAAAAATTCAGCGTTCTGTCTCTTTTAAATCGTTTAGTATCTTAGCATGAATTCGGTAACATTCTACAAATAATGACGTTCGTGATTATACATGGAAACTTACAAGTTCGTCCTTGGTCTCGTTCTATTTTAATTTAACGTGTTTAGAACATTTTCAGATCTTCACATTTAAATCAGCTGTAGGAAGATAAGCATGTGATAGTATACTTCCCAAACTAGGTCAATAACATTGTTCCTGACAAAAACTTGAATGCGCTGCAATTGTTTTACATAACAAAAACATTGTTTAATGTTGAAAAGATCAAACAACTTATTCGATTTGTGCATTTGTATTGGTGTGTAGAAAAGTTTATAATACTCCTAGTCGACTTCTGCAAATTATCAAATGTGTTTAAAAAAAAAGTTGCTATATAACTATCAAATTAACTGGTACTATCGAACTATCGATACATAATGCAGTGGCATAATTGAATTATTTCATTTATTTGAAAGGTTAAAGGTAAATCAGTCACTTCGAAAATTTGTGTTAATCGGTCATTATTGTTATGTTCTAATATTGACACCTATCGTGTAAGTTTTTCCTTACAACAATGTAATGTCAGTCGGATCGATCGATTGATTGATTGATTGATTAATGGTGTTTAACGCCCGAGCAGCATTATTCCAGCTATATTCAGGCGATGAACATGAAATGGATGATAAAATGAACATTAAATGATGATGAATGAAAATGGGATGGGACACAAGGAAAAATAGGGGTAACGGATTATAGATTGCCACTGGCAAATGGGAGGATGGATAGGGTCGGGCAATTCAGCCTCCTGTAGCGGGATTGAAATCCCTACTCATAGCGAATACTACAGCAGCGTTCTTTAACGTGCGAGGAACGTGGCATTTTTCCCAACACGGTGCACTAATATGGTTTGCGGTCAGGTTTTCCGTATTATGGCCTGACAACCCCAGCTTGCCAGGGGTACCCCATTCAACCACCTGGGGTACACATCCCAGTCGGTCTTTAGGCAAACCGACCTTACACGCCGGTCAGGGTACTGGGCGCTATTTGGTCGCCTTTTACGACAAGCTAGCGCGACTGCGGTCTATTCTTTTGGCCACCCGGATCCCGCACGGGGCCAGTCGGATCGAACTAATTTAGTTAATTGTTTGTTTGATTGGTTAATTGATATTGATTAGTATTTCAGCGTTATGACTTGTAATAGCCAATATCCACAAATCCCAAACGTATGGACATTTGGGGGAGAACAAACAATTCCTCGTTGCCAGAGAGGCCAGTCATATTCCTTATATATAAAACAACCCAAGGCAAGAACGCATACTAGGGGTAGTAAGAAATAATAGCAAAACAATTAACTTGATGTGTATGCTCGATTGACAGTGTTATCGATAGTGGTTACAGTAGGATACAAACTATTGTGTGATTTACATCCTGTTGTTCTTATATATACCCTATTAAGAACTTTGGCCGTTTTCTTACAAGAAGCAAGATGTTAGATAAAAAAAAAAAAAAAAAAAAAAAAAAGGTAACGTCCCAACTTCGAAAGAATATCTAGAAATAGCATAAAGGAATAAAATATGTACCACAACTGGACATTTTATTTTAACTTGCTATTGGCTGACAAGTGAAATTTAAGGACCTGTTACACTATACAACTGCAAAGAATCAAGTTTCTATTTCAGTTTCAAGAGCTGGTGTTATATCATGTTTTATGTTGTTACCACAACTATTATTTAGGCATATGCAATGTGCATCAAGTATCTTTAAATGGCAAAAAATGTTTTTAATAACATAATGTAATCCGTTAAAACTGTCTAGATGTATATATCTGTAAACATTTTATTACTTTTCAAAAGGGAGAGCAAAACCCGAGTAGAACGGTGGTACACGTACACTCAGTATCTTCTGATCAAGGCAAGTACGTATTGCTAACTAAGGGATAACAATGAATTAGGTAAATAATAAACACTTATGTACTGTATGAAGGTCTCATCTTGATATCCGAAATACCATCTTTAGATAACGTTGCTGCTGACTGTGAGCGTCCGACATAAAATCCCCTTGACCTAACTTTATATCGTCAATCGGGTAGTCACATCGCAGTAGTCATGAAGGTCCTTCTCGTTGCTCTTTGTTTGGTAATTTCGGCTTACGCCCAGGTTCCACAGCCCTGTCGTAAGTATACTTTATATGCAGAATTGTTACAAATACACGATTAACTGTTCAATACATAACATTTTACAAGTGTGAAAGTTTTGGTTTTATAACAATCAATCAAAGGCTTAATATTTTACGCTTATGTTAGCTAGCATTTTGCGGTCTCAAAATTACTGTTCATTCTTAGAAAATATTTGTCAAACTTAAAAAAACCCAGAAATTTCGTGATTCAGATTATGTGAACGTTTGTCTTTTACCTGCATTAATGATTTTAAAACGTTTTCAGAATCGCCAAAGCAATGGGAATCAAGTGAAGTCAGGGTAAGTGTCCTTTATGTTTCCAAACGAATAACATATCTGCCTTTTTGAATTGTACACATGTACTAGATAGTCTATTAGAGAAGGAAGCATACACACTGTTTTTTTCTCTAGGCCTTTTATTTTACTTACAGACGTGATTATTTTACACTCACAAGTTATTTAAAATATGTATATATTAATAAGAAACCAAACTTTTCTACAATCCAGATTGACAGAAAAATGTAGTCCTGCTGAATGTTTATAAAGAATAACCATCCGTATTTCGCGGACGAAATATTCTGTTTTCTTCTTAAATCTGTTTATATACAGTCGAACCTCGTTGTCTCAAACTTGGTTGACTCGATACCGGGGTTATTGTCCGAGTTACGTTTTCATGTTTAATTAAAAATGATAATTATTGAAAATTTCTTTTGATCTTATCAATAATTTATTTGGTTTTGTTTAGTTTCTTTTAAGACATTCTGTTAATTTATTTGAATTGTGCAACAACGTAACATTTAACGCTAAAGAACTGTAAGTTGATCCGCGCTTTCTTGATATGTTTTACCATTATTTCGTAATACAAATTTATAATTTTTAATTCGAAATTTTATTAATTATTGTCGATTTATTTGAATGGATACATATAAAAAATTATTTGATATATCGTACAAATATAATCTATTCCGAGAGTTCGAAACATATTTACATGAAATAATACCATTCGATTTTTGAATCATTACATAATGAAAATGACGTCACACCCTAAACTCGTGTTTGACCGGAACTTCGGATAACTCGATAAAGTTTGTTTTTCTGTCCAACAAACTTCAACTTATCGAGGTTTGAATGTACTTTTTTTACTAAATTTAAACACTATTTTTCTCTTCACAGCAAAATTACTTCGAAAAATTCCAGGAGTATCGCAAACTGTCTTACGATGAGACCAACATGAGAATTCGCGAGATAGAAGAAATTATTATTGGACAGGACAGAGAGTACTTCGATAGAATTTACTTGTATAATGAGGTAAGCTGTTCTTGTCTGGTGAGGCGTGAATCGTTGATTGGCCTCTTCATTATCACATTTAAATGTTGATACAGATTTGTCCTGAAATTGATTTGGTTTTTCTTTGTTTGAGACTTTCAGCGGTGTCATGGCGTATTATTTTTGATTGGGAGGGGATCGAAGCGAACATCTCATTGACGAACACAGATCTTCGACATTAAACACAGCATAAATGGGAAATTTACTCTTAATTATACATGTAGCTACATCATTTGGCATGATACCTTCTACTGTTTTGAAATGTACAGCTATTTTTTACAGAACAAGAACTACTCACTGAACCTTAAAACCAGAGTTTGTACAGTAACTGCCTTGACACGTCCCTTTCAATATCGTGGTGTTCGTCCAGGAGCCAAGTTTGACTTCTACTTCAACATCGGAGTAACAGGTGTCCCCGGCGAGAGCGTAGCTGTTCAAGCGTGGTCTGCTAACATGACAGATGGTTTGTTATTTCGATTTACTTGCTTTTTTAATACGTAATACTGAAAAATAAATACATCAGAATTGCTTAGAAAAGTTTTTATCTTTTCGTTTTTTCTTTTAATTCATAAATTATTAACAAAAACATTTGTCTCAATTTTTTAACAACAGAAATTAAATATAATTGTAGCATTCTACACTGGTTTAGTAACATATCCTAGCTGTTTCCCCGTACAGAACATCTACGTATCTAAAACAGAAGGATACAGTCACTCAGAGTACGTATTATAGATTTTTTTTTAGTGCGTTATATACTGAAGATTATTAACTGCTTTTATTCGTAAATTCTTGACTATTATACTTGCTAATCTGTAGTGTCGAAATGTAAAAAACCATAGTTCAATGTATTAAGTGGAATAGTTAACGTCGTCTGCGTCACAGCGTTCATACAGTAAATTGTAAATTTGACACCACGTTCAGTCTATTCATATTCAACATTACGATGCATCATTTCAATCGATTAATGTTGAATTGACCATTTTTGTTAAAACATAATCTTAAAGAATATTATCGCAATCACAAATACACGTCCCTTTGAAATAATAGAATTTTAAAATTTAATTTCGCACTCATAATTAAAATATGCACTAAAATTACACACTCAAATGTTTAATTCATGCACTCAAAACTGAAAATTACGCACACTACTCCGTTTTGAGTGCGTGAGTTTAAATTTTGAGTGTGTAATTTCAATCTATCTTTTGACTGTGTTTTCGTACAATTTTGAGTGCATATTTTGAGTTCGAAATTGAAAATTTTGAGTTCATATTTTAATTTTGAGTGCGTAATTTAAAATTTTGATTGTCGTCCTGAATTATGCTGAAATATTGCTTGCTGGACGTTAAACAACAAATAATCAATCAATCAATCAAAATTTTGATTGTGGAATTTGTGATGACATTTTGAATCATACTTTTGACGAGAACGACGTGCCATACTTATCCCAATTGGTAATGTGGTGTTTGAAGAAAAAAGGTGAATATCAATGTATTTTCAATTTCAAGCAGACGTTAATTAAATTCATACTATTGACATTTTGTGGACGGTCGGTTATTGATACAATGTAGCGAAAATTACCAAAAAGGATCGAACCTAGACAAACGCGAACTTATTAAATTAACTAGGAAATATTTGAATATAATATTTGTTATCATTGTAGCTACTTTGATCTGAACATTGGCATTAGTGACCTGAACGTATTCATCCCTCCCACGGAATGTCAGAAAGCTGAAGAGGAAATGAAGAACAAGATTTTTAAACCAGTTGTATAAAATTCTCGGACATTTATTATAGTTAACAGAATTAACATATTGTGTACAAATAAAGAAAAGTAATAGAACTATTTCTTGCTATTTCTTGTAGGGCCTTATCTTACATAATACTGCTGACATATAACACAATTAAGAACTCTAAAGACTACGATTCTAGTCGCTGTTTAGTTATTATATTTATAATATTTTGACGGTTTTAATCTTGAAGGACACGCACCATTAAAAACAAGGCGTTATAACAGTTTTTAGCAATTAAATGTTGACGCCACTTCTTATTTTTGTGGGTCAATCGTTTTAAAGATGGCGGTCATAAAAAACGCCATATATGTACCCCAGCAACAACGTATCCCATATCTAAACGATGAATCATGAAAAGGCACACATTCATATGCATAAAATCCGCAAATGATTGTCATTTGAATGCACGTATAAGCCTGTATTTTTTTTACAAAGACTTGCACACCATCTGACCTTTGTTTTAAATTTAGACTAAAATGTGAAAATCGGACAGGATTAAAACGCAAAATAAACATAAAGTAGATCGAGGTCACGAATCTAGATTATAGTCTTCACGACTTATCTTTCTAAGATAAGGTTGGTACCTATAAATTCCATAAGAAGTGCCAAAGTGCTTCACTATTAACACGACTAATCGAGGCAGCTATGAAGCTCATTCTTGTTCTTTGCCTAGTTGCGTTGGCTTTGGCCCAAGTACCGCGCCCATGCGGTAAGTACAATATAACTGGACAAAAAAATGCACTCATATTGTCAGCATCTTTTGTTTTTCTCTTTTATATTAACGCGCGCTCATTAAAGCAAACAGTACAATATAAAAAAAAACAAAAATTTAAAAAAAATGTATTTTCATATTATTGCGTAATGATATCACATTTTTATGTTGTATGTGTAAAATTCTAAGGAAATGGTAATAGTACTTTCTATTTTGAGAAAAAGCAAAATTAGCTATATTTTGAATATGCATGCACGCTTGGTCTCTGAACACAGTGTCGATCGATCAAAATTTAAATTGGCATCCCATGCAAAAAGTTTAATACTATTTATCATGCATGGTAATTACCACAAAGTAGGTTGTATATAAGTGAGGACTCATTGGTGTATATTTTACAGAACGTTTGTTGATAACATGAAAACAATTTTGCAATAGCACACAGTAATTGTACAAAAATAATAAGGTTTATATAAAATATTAAAACATTCTTGGTATACCGAAACCCTGACCGTAACGAGTAACGTGTTTGGAGACCCCTTACGTAAATTTCTTAAAAATGTATGCTCATTGTAGCCGCTAAAAAGGAAAAAATATATGTGACCATACCTATTCTATACCTTAATGCTTTTCCAGGAACAATTAAAATTTTGACGCTAAGTAGACATTCAATCAACCAATGTTATTCAAGGCTTTTTGTATTTCGTACTTGCATTTTGTTCTTTTGATTACCTACAGTATCTTCCGATTTACTCCCATCAATACTATAAACAAATATCCCGGCGATTCTTAATAACAGGGAGACAGACTTTTCTTTTTTCCCCAAAACACCACGATCTTGGTTTAAATACATCACGGTGGTTAGATTTTAGATTTGCCATGCACTAATTTCTGATGGCTCTCTATCAGATTTTAAATTTTCACCCTTTTCTTGGATCCGATCTAATAATTTTTCAATTAAATTCATTAAAATGTTGAAATAACTGCGAACAACCTTTAGAATAAACATAAATCCCTGCTAAGACATAGTTGACAATAACAACAAATCGGAGATGATTAAAATGTTCTTAAAATCCAGTACCCTGAAAATCATGACCATGTGCGTAAGTAGGAAAATATAGGTTTGCACATGAACTTAGTTATGCTACTCCAGGTTGAACAAAGTGAAACATCAGTATGTACCAAAAAATAAGAAAAAAGTGAAAATCATACAGCAGTTTGTGTTTAAGGTATTTAAATCGAACACTACAAGTTTATACAGAGGCAGCTGCTAAAATAATACAAGAAATACAAAATCAATAAATTTTAAATGGGACGAGCTGGTAACGTGTTTATCTTCTCTTAGGTCAGCAACTGTTTCTGTAACGAATATATTCTATCCATTGCTCTGAACCTGAAATTCAAGCAAAATAATTTTTATTTTGTTTGTTTCAATCTCTCAAAAAACACTAAGTCCTATATACTGACCGTGTATAAAATCTATTAACCATGTATAGAACATATGGGGTCACTATATGACGTCAATCAGCCAATCTAGAACTTAGATACGTTCAGGGGGTAGGATATATTTGGACACCGTTGTAATTCGTACGTTTGCTTCGTTATACAATTGCTGAGTAACGATAGATGTAACTTTAGGAATTTATTCGTTAGGTTTACATTTGAATTTATAAAATTTGGGAGTTTACCAATTTCTGAAATACTTTCAAATGTAAAACTTTTAATTACTTAGATATATATTTCGTTTTAGTATCACCAAAGCAGTGGGAGTCTCGGGAAATAAGGGTAAGTATGACCAAAACTTGAAATATTATTAATACTTATGCTCTCTGAGTTAACTGTAAGAACTAAAACTATATTTTGCTAATAAAAACAAATAACTAGATGCAAGATTCAATTTTTGTGTGTGAAACTTTTCATAATTTCGATTGTGGATTTTAAATAAAAATCATAATATACATAACATTCTTTCATTTAAAGTTACACAAGAAAGCATATGTTTAATCCGAACTACATGTACATATTTTTCAGAGTAATTACAAGGAAAGGTTTCAAGAGTTCCGCAAGATCAGTTATGATGAGACAAATAGGAGAATTCGCGAGATTGAGGAGGTCATAATTGGAACAAGCAAAAATTATTATGATGTACTCTACTTGTATAATGAGGTAAGATGTTTGTTTGTTTGAAGTATAATGTCACTTGCAGCAACTTTTCGGTTATATAGGGCATCTAGGTTTTTAATTGGAGGAAGATGTTGTACTTAGTTATACCCAGATCTTCGGAAAGAACACGTGCAATTCTTTCAAAATTAGGTTAGAGTCGAGCAAACATTTCCTTATTTAGACTTATACTCACCAGCTCATTTGTGGTTTACTTGGACATGGAACAACTGGTCATAACTAACCGATAGTCTTCAGTTACGCTAAGACTCTTCTGTGTTGTCCATAGTTTATATTTTCTTTATTTGTTTTTTTTTAATTTGTGCGAATCGTTATTTTTAAATGTATTTTAATTTTCAAGTAATATATTTCTGAACAGGTTATACGATATAACATGGTTTGGCTATGTTTACGCCTAATAAACGGTGAAGCGTTTATGAAAGGTGTAAACATACCCAGAAAGGTTATATAGTATATTGTGTTTGAGAAATTTGAAATATTCCTTATAATTTAAATTTAACTATAAATCTGGGCACTTTTAATGATCTTTAATAGTAAAAACATCGATGACGTCATTGAATTTTAACGGCTTAAAAATATGTCATGTTACGAACGCTTATATATCGTATAATATGGGTTGCTTCATTTGAATTAGCCAATCAGATTTCAGTTTACACATTAAAATAAATTAAACTATTTCGCCTTTTCGTTTACCGGTTTTACTTCTAATTATGTTTATTGATTTTAATTCTGTTCTCTCATTATTAAATGGAGTCGTTCTATTTTTGTATTACTTTAAACTAATATTAGTTTAACCTCATCAATATAAACAAATTGGAAACAACAAATATTTGTACTCAGGCAATATAAAGTACAGTGTAATAAAATATTTTCAGAACAAGAACTACACTTTGGATCTGAAAACCAGAAAGTGTACAGTTACCGGAGTAAGCGGACCCTTCCGTTATCGTGGTGTCCACCCAAATGCCCAATTAGATGGTCTTTTCAACATTGGGGCTGTTGGAGTTCAAGGAGAATATGCTGCAGTGCAGGCATTTTCTGCCAACGACACTAGTGGTGGTTTGTTTTCTCGTTATTACATTTTAGCATTGTATCTTTACATTAAAAGAGTTTTTATGTAGACATACGCTGTTTCCTATGTTGTGCTATTTTTATACAATGAATCACACAACTAGTTTAATTTATTTTGCTGAATAAGAGTCATTTTAAAGAGCATACTATTCTTGTTTTGACGGGAAATGAAATTGTAATTTTTTATGTACATTTGAGAACATTTCTTTACGTTTTTTTCTATTTTCATGAAACAGATTTCTACACTGGTATTGTAACTTACCCCAGCTGTTACCCAGTACGAAACTTTTACTACAGTGATAAATATGGAATCAGCCATTCTGAGTATGTATATAACAGGACATATAATGAGCTCCATCAACATATTATTTTTGTGGGAGTTAGGTACACTCGTTTCACGGTATATTTGATGATGGCCTTGTAAGCGTCTAGTAGAAATAAGGTTTTGGCTGAGACTAAAATGGAGTTTTATATAAGTGTGTAGAAAATGATGTATTTATGCAATCGTAAATGTCTACATATAGTTATTAAAATGAACGAAGAACATAATTGACCTGGACAATAGGAGCGAGTCTGGCTCATTTAAGAGAAAGCAATACATTTGTTATTATATATACATTCGTATTATGTACTAACAATACTGTTTTTATTGAAATCAAATGGCTGAATTGATACCTAATTACATTTTTTATTAATTTCACAGCTATTTTGATGTGAGCGTTGGCATTATCGACCTCAATGTCTTCATCCCCAGACCAGAATGTATGATGGCAGAGCATCACTTATAAAGACATATTGGAAAACGTACTGTGTATCAGTTATTTTAATATATTCTTATAATAAGAAGACATTTATAGTACTTAGTTATACTTCATTTAAATAAAAAATATTCACATATACGTTTATGTTTATAATGCCATATAAGTCAACTAGAACAAAAGTGTACTCGAGTTAATGCCGTCTATGTCATCCAACGTCTGCTTGGCCAATTAATTAGAACTCAGCTCATTTTTAGGTAATTTGTGGTTCTCTTGATTGGTGTAAAAAAAGTCATAAACAATATATAATAACGTGATCAACAACAAAACTTCCATTAACCGTGGGTACCTGCAATTAAGATATTATGTGTGACAATCCTCTCAATTTAAACACTCGAAAGCAGTTGCTTCTGTAACTTGAAACGTTAAACCACATTATTAACAAATAAAAAATATATATCGTGCGGCAAAAATGACCGAAATTTTGGGAGAAAGAAATCAACACTGAATGAAACTTACAAAATGTCTAACCTCACTCTTTTTTTTTATAAAAGCTCGATTTTCCAGGCTCTTTTTAAAATTCCCCCTAAAATGTAGAATGTTTTTCAATCAATAATGTTTAGATTTTGAAATTTTGCTATTTTTAAAACCTAAATATCCAATCAGATGCATCTTCTGATTACCATCTTAGGTTCAAAAGTTTTCCAGTGTAATGTAAACACATAATTGGTTTATTTTAACTTTTAGAAAGCAATAAAAGAGTTCGAATCAGTCCAAAATATTGAGGTATCATCCTTGGACAACATCCACGTGTTTGCCAAAATAAAATAAAGTTATCTTCAAGGGTTGTTAGTTTATTTGAATTTTCTGCAGGCCACCTTCTCTCAAAATTGCACGCTTTTTTCCATTTGTTTTGTTTGCAAAAATGTGTTGCTGTGTAGGAATATGCGAGTTATCGTTCGTGTTTTCAGTTGTTATTAGTCTATTTGATACAAGGATCACGTCTGAGATTATATTCTTTTTTACCTTCTTTCCTTTAAAAAGTATTTAAAGGGTTTAAAAATTTCCCGCAGAAATGTAAACAAATAATTGGTATATTATAACCTGAATTGTTTCTTACAAAAATTACCACCATTACTAAAACTGCAAAAACTGCTCAAAGTACTACAGTATTTCCACGAACACTAAATTAGTAGTCTTACATACGAAGTTTATACATTAAACGTACGTTCATAATTTTATTCATATCTTTAAATGCCCGAAGTCGCCTAATTCTTTGCTACACCAGTGAAAATTTAAAGAATGACCAGATTGGAATGAAAGGAGAAGTTAAATATTTTACCGGGCTTCCAGATCAATGAACAAATTATTCCATATAGGTTACTTCAACATATAAAACAAAATTACTGGCCCAGTTTGACTTCAACTTAAACTAGAGTTGTTGAATGGCTCAGTTGAAGAAATGTACCTATTGCCACATAAAAAGGATTACATTTGTCGAATATTAATATTACGTTTAGTTTTACAAAATATAATCCCCATTTAACCAAACTTTGCACGGAAGATAGCTTGTCGTCTTTTTATGTACCATGCGGTGCACACAAAGCGAAGCGAGTGACATTGAAACCTTGTATTCGCCTTTTCGGCTCTAATAATTTAGCTTATCCAAAGAGTTGACACAATCTTTATATGTAACTAACATTAATTTATCAAGTTTGTAAGCATGAACTTCATTAAATTTTAATAACACTTCAAGATAATGTAGTGGTAACGAAGTCTATATCGTTTTCTACAATATAATTGATAAAATTTAAAAATGTCATTGAAGAGGACCAATTAGCCGTTAACATAATATGCTAAATAGAACAAGCATAATATAAGGCGGTAGATGCAGTAGGATCTCGGAAGGAATGTGCCATAAAATAATCCATGTTTATACCGGCACTACATAAAACTCGTAAGCCATCTTTCTAATGTGCTAGTAACGATCTAATAATTGACAAATGAAATGAACAGATTTGATGTTTTTCTAACACTTTTGGTACGTTGATTAAAGTTATGAATGTTTAAAGAAGACATAACTCTGGTTTACTAAACTTGTTCAATACTACTGTACCCTGACTAACTCCAGGTCTTAAAGTATAGATTAAATCTATTATTTGCAAAATGAAAACTTTTTCTTTGGCCAGAAAAGAAGAATACTGTAAATTTAAAGCTGCATAGAACGCATGCATCACTAACCCTAACCCAATAAAAGATGCCATACACATATTTTTTACGTGTAAGTAGCCTTAGCCGGATTCGGTTTATCGTTTTTGGAATTTTGGTGATAAAAGCTCGACAGCATTTAAATCATTTGGATTTTAAATAATGGTTTGGTTTGAGCGCCACTGATAAGTTTTGATCAGCCGAAACAAGCGTCTGGCGTAGTAGATACTATTAACCTTGGTGTCTTTTATGACATTTTATCAAACAGTAACCTCATATTAAAAAGGCGGCAATTTTATATATGCATCGTATGCCTAGTTTTCGAAAAAATGCATAGACAGGATTAATTATATTTTTATGAAAATTAGTCGAGCTGAAACTTAAGTAAAACCAAGAACTTGACTTTCAAAAATCTTCGCATTCCAGGAAAAATTCAGAGGAATACTCAAACTAAGGTAGGCATTACACGGATCTATGGAGGTTTTTCTGTATACGATTCAGAGCAGAAGGAATATTCTCTTGTTTAAAATGCGGATATTTCGCAAAATTTAATTTCATTGGTTTAAATTTATCACAGTCTCTAACATTCATCTTTTGGGGTATCCAAAATAACGTTTGAAATAAACAGACCCTGAACCTAAGTAACCTGCTTAATTGCTCCTTCTATGAACTTCTGCTGATACTATATCTGCTTTCTCTCTTTAAAAAGATATTTCAGGCAAAAAACCACTATAATTTAGAAAAATACTAAATGCTATTGTATAACCAGATTTTACAGTATCAAATATACATAGAAGAGAGTTGATTCGTATGCACTGTTCATAGTAAGTTTTCACACCTTCACATCAATTAAATAATCTATCGATGGAAATGATTGGGAAACTTTCCCCTCTGAGTGGATTGCCTTTTTAGCAGTCCTCTGTGTCTGTAATCTCACTCAAACCATCATTTGAGTACGGTTATGCAGGGTCTTTTTAAGTTTAAGGCATCCCTATTATTAAGCCTTATTATTCTTAAATGCTTTCATTGCCATCTAAATATGGATTGGAAGGAAAAAATAGTTGAACATTTGTATCGTCCTCTTAAATATGTAATGATGAGCGAAGTTAGATTCACACCTGACACTGCCATTAATATTTGAATTATTTGGTTAAGTATTATTAACTCTGTTATCATGAAAACTAGCCATGCAGTTTTGAAATGGCCTGCTAAAGAAGAAATAGATTGAGCCATTAAAAAAATACAAATCTGAGATATCAATGAGTTAATATCTGTTTGATAAAAACTATGGTTTTGTGGTCAGTCCATTTTAGCTGGCCTAACATTACCATTAATATTTTTAATAAATTATCTTTTACAGTTTAGCTACTTTTAGGTACAGCCAAACCGTTAATATTTGGCCGATTGCTTTGTCAATATGCCACAAATTGAGAAGCTTCGACAAAGTCGTAAACAAACAAATATTTGCAAGGTCAATAATAAGCACACCCTAACAATGTTCTAGATGTTCACACTAGAATTATAAAAGGTGTTCAATAGCTCCGAACAAAGTTCTGAAACTATTTATAAAAACTACAAGTTTTCTACCTTGAAATGTACCTTGAAAATGTGTACGCTTCGTCACTCTAAAAGAAAGAATGACCAGTGACGCACGGACTGGGAGATTATATACTTTTTTTTGTTTTTTTTTTTGTGAGCAAATGTTATATTATTTCATAATTATCAGTTCATTCAATTAACAAACAATTTATTTAACAACAACATATGACAGTAATTTGACTTGTATGATGTAATTTATTTATTTACCTCAGTGTTCAACCAGTGTGTTATATTAGCATACATGTAAGTTGACTATCAAACATTTGAGTATACATATGTAACTATAGAAGTGTTATTTCATTAAATTACTGAAATCTAGAAAACTCAGAGATTCAGACAACTACCTATCATTTGTTTAATGACTGATTTATTACAATCCTTTTTTTTTGAAGAGATTTCAATATATTATTACAGACATACACAAACAATACAAGACATAACATACAAAGACATTATTTGCACATATCATGTTGAATATAAATATAGTGTAGATTAAATTTTCTGCATATTATTGGATTGCACAGGTCTCTTTATTGATTGTATTTCAACATGACATCTTTTCATTTAATTTTTGTGAATCTCAAGGATATTTACTTGAGGTAGTTACTTAATCAATACATACACATATACACATATACATAGACATATACACACACATACACATATATACTAATACACATGTATAATTTGAGTCCATAATATTTATAATAAATATGTTACAAAATATATGATATTTGTTGTCCAATGCCATCAAACAATGCAGAAAAGATTACATAATACCTACTAGTACAATACATGTGCATGATGTTTTTTTTTAAAAGGGACCATTTCCTTTCATGTTTAAATAGTTTATTTTCAACTAATGCATTAATTTTTTCTAAATTTTCTCTTTGTTTCAGTTTTTGTTTAAAAACACTAAGGTCTGGCTTGGCTTCAGTCCACTTACAGCAATGGATATAAATTCTTGCTAATAGGAACAAAAATGGAACAAGTTCAGGAAGTGTACATGAGTCTGGGAAAATCCCTAAAATTGCTAGTTTAGGAGAAAGATTAACATTTTCTACATCCAATGCAGATGAAATCAAAAAATTTAATATAGACCAAAAATTTTGAGTAACTGGACAGTCCCATAGATAATGATATATTGAGTCTTCCTCTTTGTTACAGAAATTACATAAAGTAGTGTCTTTTTCCCCATCTTATGTAATAATTTGTTATTTGGAAGAATATGATGAAGTAATTTAAATTGAAAGTTTCTGAGTTTGGTATCATTGGTGGTTCTATATATGTCATTAAACAATATGGAACAATCCAACTCTACCTCTAGTTTTTGTTGCCATTTCTCAATACCATTGACATTGACTTTATTTGGTAATTTCTTATCTATAAAATATGAGTAGATACATTTTGAAATATTTTGCTTACCTTTTAGATTTGATATCAGAGGTGGTTTTGGTACAATATCTTCTTTGAACAAAGCTTTATTTATACATGTGATAATGCCATAATATGTTAAAGCATTAATATTGACATTATATTTGTTAAAAACATTTGATATGTTAGGAGACTATCATTTTCATCAAGAAAATCACCTACTTTTTTAATACCCTTTTCAGACAATTTTTTAATGTATACTGGGTTTTAGGTCAAGGTTATTACCTGTAGTTTGCTTTTGAAAAGAGATTCCTACCGCGCCTAGGGAAGAAAAGCTAAGTAATTACTTCGTACAGCCAAAAAGGGTAATATGAAAGTGAATTAAAATGTTTAGTGTCGGAAATCAGAAGTTTTACAATAAGTTGAACGTTTAATGTCGTATGCATTTGCGACGTAGCGTTCAGACAGTAGATAGTATAATATTGAACATCTGCATTCTGATCAGATTCAACTTTACGCTTCGTCAATACAATCAATTAATTAACATATACATGTTCTACCATAATGGTTGAATTGAGCATTTGGTTAAATATAACCTTTAAAGAAAATATTCTCACTGACACATATACGTTCCTTTGTACCTGGGGTACTTTGAATAACAATATTTTCAATTTTGGTAGGAAGTTTAAAAAATTTACACTACTCTTGACATTTTGTGGCTGTTCAAAATTACCAAAAGTATCGAACCTAGGCAAACACAAACTAACCAAATTAACCTGGAAATATTTGAATAAACAACTATCCTTTGTTATTATTGTAGCTACTTTGACCTTAGCATTGGTATCAGTGACCTGAACGAATTCATCCCTCCCATGGAATGTCAGAAAGCGGAAGCGGAAATGAACCACAAGATTGTTAACAGAGTCGTTTGAAGATCTAGGACATTTAAGTACCGTTTTGAGTAAGGTTGGGATCTTGAAGGACACACACCATTAGAAAAAAATTTAATATTACAGTTGTTTTCAAATAAATGTTGCTATTTTTGTGCCGCAATCGTTTTAAAGATGATGATCACTTAAAGCACCATATAAACAAATACAATTCTGTACCCCAGCAACAACTTATACCGAATCTTAATGACGAAGCATGACATGGCACTCTTGCATACACATAAAATCTGCCAAATGATTGTCATGTGAATGCATGTATAACCCTTAATTTTTGTACAAAGACTCGCACGCCATCTGACCCTTGTCTTAGATTTAGAATAAAATGTGAAAATCGGACAGGATTAAAACGCAAAACAAAGAAATTCAAGGTCATGAAACTAGATTAAAGTCTTCACGACTTGTCTTTGTAAGATAAGGCTGGTACCTATAAATCCCATGAGAAGTGTCTAAGTGCTTCACTTATAACACGACTAATCGAAACAGCTATGAAGCTCATTCTTGTTCTTTGCCTAGTTGCCTTGGCTGCTGCCCAAGTACCACGCCCGTGCGGTAAGTATGAAATAACTGGCAGAAAATGTTGTTTCTTTTGAGTTTATCTTTTAACACATAAAAAGCAAAAAGTTACAATATAAGAAAAAAGAACAATAGAAAATATGGATAATAGCAATATTACATTGTTTTGGGGTTTGAAAACAAAATGAATTTCCTTGTCATAGCAATGCGAAATGATTTGTTTGTAAAATTGTAAGGAAAATATCTGTCAGACAAAAAATGTGTTACCGTGCCTCATATTTGGAATAAAAGCTAAAAATTTAATCGTCGGTTAGAAGCTATAACTTAGATGCACATGTTGTATATGCATGCACGCTTGATCTCTGAACACAGTGTCGATCGATCAAAATTTCAATTGGCATCCCATGCAAAAAGTTTAACACAACCACGAAGTAGGTTCATAATTTGATAATTTTGATTTGCCGGAGATATTATCAATAATAATGCAATATTTATGATGCTGGTGGTCTAGTCTAAATAATAATAATACACAAAGACTTATACAAATTTACATAAAATATTATTCGACTAAAGATACGAAGGAAACCTATATAAACCTTTTAATTGTCAGAAGATTTGTTTGGAGATTAGTGGCTATCGGTCGTTAAATACTGGTCGTTAAATACTGTTATTCAAGAGCGTCCCCAAGTGATGGATGAGGGAGGTCATCTTGTTTATGCGGTTTTTTTTTATCCTGAAAGACAGTTGGCGCGCCGCAATGAGTAACGGGTTTGGAGAGTTCCAAGAAATGTTATGTAAATTTTCTTAAAACGTATGCTCATTATAGCCGCTACAAAAGGAAAACACTTCTTTGCTCCTACCAATTCTGCTACTTCATGCTTTTTCAGTAGCAATTAAAATTGTGGATGCCTAGCAAACATTCAATCAATCAATATTATTGTTTTATTTCGTACTTGCATGCTTACCTCGGTATCTTCCGATTAACTCACATAAAAATTATCAAAAATACGGTCCATTCTTAATACCAGAGAAACAGCCGTCTCTTTTTTCCCAAACCACCGATATGGTTTAAATGCATCAAGGAGGTTAGAGTTTATGTTTGCCGTGCACTAATTTCTTATGGTTCTTTGCCAGTTTAATGTTCACCGTTTAATTTGTTCCGATCTAATAATGTTCCTGTAAGTTATGGCCATTCAGTTAATTAATTGTAAGATAGGTTTTCGGACATTTTTTTTTAATAACTGCTCACGACATTTAGAATAAACATACATCTCTGCTAAGGCAAGTTGACAATCTGACAGGATTAAAATGTTCCTAAAACCCAGTGCAATGAAAATCTCTTCGGGGAAATCGGACCTTTTTCGAAAGTAAAACATATTAATTTGCACACGAACTTAAATCAACTTTGATGCCCTACGTGGTAGACAGTATTGACAGACTTTACAATTTTACAGCTGTTTTATGTCTGCATTAAGATATTTAATCAAACATTTTCAGTTACAGCTAATACAAGATATACATAGTCAGTGAATTTATTTTCTTATATTTATTTTGTTTGTTTTAATTTCGCAAAGATCGCCAAGTTTTACCCACTGACAGTGTATAAAATCTGTTAAACATGTATATTAAATACTGCGTAATTCGTATCTTTTTGGTAATATGATAATTGTGTATCAGTAGATCTAACTTTAGATAAACATTTAATGTATAAGTTCCGGAGTTTATCTATTTCCGAAATATTTTTGAATGTAAAACGTATTTTTACTAACATATATTTCGTTTTAGTATCGCCAAAGCAGTGGGAGTCTCGAGAATTGAAGGTAAGTGTATTACAACAGCTTAAAATATTAGTAAAACAGTCTCTTTGAGTTCACCGTTAAAACACCATTTATTTTTTGCGCGATTTCGAATTGAAAAAAGAAAATAGCTCCAAGATCTGAGTTTCATTTTTTACTGTAAACTAAAATGTCCCAATGCGACTGTGAATTTCGATAAAAACATAATATGCAAAACATTCTTTCCTTTATAATTACACAGGACAACACGTTTTTCTAATCCGATCGACATATTTTCAGAGCAATTACCGGGAAAGATTTCAAGAGTTCCGCAAAATCAGTTATGATGAGACAAATAGGAGAATTCGCGAGATTGAGGAGGTCATAGTTGGAACGAACAAAAATTATTACGATATACTATACTTGTATAATGAGGTAAGATTTTGTTTGTTTGGAGTTTAATGCCATTTCTTCAATTTTCCGGCAATATTAAGGCTTCTAGATTTTTTTGCTGGAGGAAGACAGTGTACTTGGATTGTATGCAGGAAAACTAGCAATAGTTTCTAAATAAGGTTGGAGTCGAGCACACTTTACTTAGGTTAGACTTATACTCGCAAGGTCAGTTGTGACAGGCCGGTGATCAATAGCAGATGAATAACTACCATAACCTCCGATGCACCCAGATAAGATGATAATATACGGTAAATTCCTCAGTATCGGATTGAAATCATTGTTTCCTTGGACATTGATCAATTGGTCTTAACCAACCAATATTCTGCAGTAACACAAGCATTCTGGGTTTTTTCTTTATCTGTCTTCAGATTTGAATGAATCGTTATTTTTAAATGTACCTATATCTATTTAATTTTTTTCACTTTTTTTGCTCACTGATTTTTAAATATATTTTTGTTTATTAATTTAAATTCTGTACTCCCACTAATAAATGGAGTCGTTCTATTTATGTCCCAATTTAAACTAAAATTTATTTTATATATAATATATAATCAAGATCGATCTCATCATTATTTAAAGGTCCAATTTTAATTTACAAACAAAACAAATCTTTATTTAATCAATATAAAGTACTGTGCAATAAAATTTGCAGAACAAAAACTACACTTTGGATCTGAAAACCAGAAAGTGCACAGTTACCGGAGTAAGCGGACCCTTCCGTTATCGTGGTGTCCACCCCAATGCCCAGTTAGATGGTCTTTTCAACATTGGGGCTGTTGGAGTTCAAGGAGAATATGCTGCTGTTCAGGCCTGGTCTGCCAACGACACCATGGGTGGTTTGTATTCTAGCAATGCCATTTTATCATCGTGTCTTTAAATTTAAAGAGTATATATCTAGGCATACTCGGTTCTCAATTTTTTTATTTTTAAACACTGCAGATAGTTTACTTTATTTTGATAAATAGGAGTCATCTTAAAGAGCACAATACGTTTGCTTAAAAGAGGGAAGACACTTCATTTTAGTACATTTTAGAACATCGGTACACTATTTTCTTTTTTTATGAAACAGATTTCTACACTGGTGTTGTAACTTACCCCAGCTGCTATCCAGTACGAAACATGTACTTCAGTGAAAAATATGGAATCAGCAATTCTGAGTATGTATATTACCTCACTTTCAGTTAGTACATCAAGATAATATTTCTTATGGGATCAAAGTACACTCGTTCAGGGTATGTTTAAAAATGGCATAGTTGGTGTCTGGTAGGAAGTGTGCTTTTAGTTGACGCTAAAATTGACTATTCCTTTTTTGTGTTGACAACAAAACATAAAGAGTAGGTGAAAGTGTGTAAAAATGGAATGTTTATGTTACATGCAATCATGTCTACAAATAGTTTTTTTAAGTGAACAGAAAACATAATTGGCTTGGATAATAGGAACGCGTCGGGCTCATTTAAGAGAAAGCAATACTATATGGTAATAATATATACATTAGTGAAATCTAATTTTAAACAACAATTCTTATATTATGTAAGAACAATACTGTGTTCTTTTTGTCTAAGCGAGTGGATTTTTACTTTTATAATTACTTTTATTTTATTTTACAGCTATTTTGATGTGAACGTTGGCATTATCGACCTCAATGTCTTCATCCCCAGACCAGAATGTATGATGGCAGAACATCACTTATAAAGAAATATAGGAAAGCGTGTTTCAGTTATTTAAATATATTCTTACAATAAGAATAAGACATTTATAGTACTATAGTATTACTTTATTTTAATAAAAAAATATTCACATATACGTCTTTGTTTATATTGTCGAATTAAATCCATGCAAGTCATATAGACAAAAAATGTACTCGAGTTAGTAAATGCAGTCAACGTAAATTTATCGTTGTCATCCAACGTAATATTTCTTTTCACTTGTGATAAAACAAAAATAAAGACGTGAAAAATACTACAATAAAATGAGGGTTGGGTTAATTTGTATTTAATTTCGCGAATTAACTACCTTTTCAAAAAAGTGGGAAACAAAATCTTACATTAGTACTCTTGGACCATTAGATTTCTCGAAAATCGATAGTTAAATTAGTGAATTTCCACTATCTCTTAAGCTAGTAGGGTAATTGTTTCTTACAAAAAATTATCCCATTGCAGCAACAGAAAAAATGCTCTGATTACTACAGCATTTCTACAAATTTCTATAAATATACTATATACTATATGCGTTCACAATCGTGGATTTTTTCCGAATGAACAGACTTTGTTATTGCTGGTGTGTGTTATTTGAATTGTGTGACATATATTAAACTCAGACAACCGAAAGTATTCTCATCAGAAATAATTTCCAAACCAAAATGTTAAAAGAATTGGTAATAAAACTTTAAATTGATAAGCATTTTAAAAATTCATTTACACATACAATTATTAAATCAATTTAATATTTGAGAGATTGATTTCCCATGAGGATCAATTAATGGTGAATAGTTAAGTAGTCAACAGCAGTTATCGGTATAAAAAAATGGAATCGATCACAGGATCTAGAATAACCTATAGGTTGTGAAATGTACAAACCATACGCTGGTGCTGGCTGGAATGTTGCTGTCGATTAACGGGACGTTAACAATTGGAAAGTTGAAATCATCACGTTTGTCGTAGAGTCTAGTTTGTAGGTTTCCCAGTCTATTGCTAGAAGTAGGTTTAAGTAAGAGGCCGACCTAAGTGTATGCATGTCTCTTATGGGACAAATGATTAACTTGTCCCCATATCCAGTCCTTTCCCCTCATGTTTTTCTAGTCTGATCATCTCCATGTCTCTCGTGGTCTATCCCTCTTCCTCTTACAGGCTGATGTCTTTCTTGGTGCAAACCCAAGTATGAAAGTTCGGTGCATCTTACATACATGGCAATTTCACCACCAAATTCTTTGTATATATTGAGAAGGAAATATTATCTGCAATGTAAACATTTCTAAGATATTTCAGGTTTCGTCTTTCCGTTAATGCTTTCTCTTATCTCATGTTCTAATCAAAGCAGAAGGTATAAGAAGAGGGGAAAACATACACTTTTGTTTAACTTCACTCTTATGTTTGAATTCCTCTGATAAATTTGCCTCTCAGATGATTCTGGCACTTAATTATGTATGGCGGACCTTAATTATGTGCAAAGTTGTTCTGGGACTCCCTTGTGTTAATAATGTCAAAAGCGTTGAGGAAATCTATGTTATATACACAAAATTACCCACAGTGATATTCAACCGACTTCATTGAAATACTGAATTGATTGACATTACATAAATGTTGAGTAAATATATTTACAATGTAATAATCAACCCAAATTAAATACGATGAATTTAGGATGACTATATATTTCTTTACGGTTAATCACAACCAAGCTATCTTTGTATGTTTTGGACGACGTCTATATTAATTAGCTTACAATATAAACGATTATTCCATACATTGAGTTGTTGATTCTGCCCAATGCCAGTTATGCGAGTTTGCGCAAAAAAGTCAATAACAAAAATGTCTTCGTTAAATTTACCAAGCCAAGCTAAATACGATTTGACATTATGTTATCATAATTACCCTAATCAGATTAATATGTTTAAAATTTTACAACGTCTTTTCAAAAAAGTACACAATTTGGTATGGATAGTCACAAAACATCTTTTTTTCAAAAACTATATCAGGTAGAATCGTGCATTATTAGGTGGACTCGTGCATTTTATTCAGATTTCAGATGGCTCCCATTACTAAACATTTGAACTTAACAGTGTCTTTATAGAACAATGACAAGACTATTCTTCACAATTATGGTGTATTTCAGAATAATAAAAGTATACTTTTCATAGACCCTAGAATTACGTACATCTCAAACTCTCGTATACTTTTTGAAGTTGAAGGTATTCCTTTAATTTCAGATTTGAGGAAGTCATTCTTGAATTTCTGTACTCGTGTGTAGTGTCACTGATATAGCGTTTACCATGGATGACTATTTCTTGGTTTATACAAGCTGCAAAGACTAATTTCATACTAACAATGCAAACTTACAAGGCATTCAATGTCTAATTTCGTGATAAATTCTATTGATATCAGTGATGTCTGTCTAGAACCCTTTAAACTCTTACTGCCACCAATGATGTAAAACAATAATTCTAAATTAGATTTAGAGACATGCTTTAGAATCACTTAAAATAATCATTTTGTTTAATCTTTGAACCTAAATAATACCATAAAGGCAAAGTGCATCAAACACTCTAAAAGCACTACTGTGTACTAGTGTGCAGTTAAATGGCAGTTCAAACTTGCAAGCAATTATACAAAGTAAAGAGGAAGACCTTCAAGTTGCATAGTTTATGTTGTAAACGTACAAACTTTCTATGTACACCATTTTCATGTGGTTTGGAAGAATTAGGATTTTTGTCCAGAGTATATGTATTTTTGCTCTTCGTTGGGTTTTGAACTTTATGCATTGATTCAATATTAATGAAGAATGTTTACACCCTGGGTACAGTCTTTGGCAAATAAATAGTTAAATTTAATGTTAAATAAATGAACAAAGTTTAAAACAGCGTTGTGTGTTTGTTTCAAGGAAATGCAATAAATAATTACAAAATACTAGTAGTATTTACGTATGAAGGTACACAACTATCTGTTTAGTCGTATTTTTCTCGTTATGACTTCAAGTAGTATAACCTTTTCTAAACAATTATATTAAATCCTCATGTAAACATTTATTAAACCGTTCAAAGTAGTAAACCTTATGTTCGAAACTATGAAGCATCGGTAACAGACCCCAAAGTCACAAGTCTAGTAAAATATTTCAGTCCTTGATGTGGTTCAAGGTCAAGACACTAAATTTAAAGACGCAACGACATAAGATTAAAGACTTCATGACTATCTTTTCTAAGATAAGGTTGCATTCTATAAAACCCATGAGAAGTGCCAAAGTGTTTCACTTGTGTCGCGACTTATCAAAGCTGCTATGAAGCTTATAATTGTTCTTTGCTTAGTAGCCTTGGGTTTTGCCCAGGTGCCGCGACCATGCAGTAAGTACAGAGTTTATCAATATCAATGAATAAAAATGTTTTTAACTGGCAGTATCCAATGTTTATTATTTTTGATACATAAAGGATTTTTGACAGTAAAGTGAAGTTTATCCATACGTAAAAATTATAGTTGCCTTTACAATTGTTATGGTGTAACTGTCCCACGGATTGAGACGCGTATTCTTGGCTTCTAATCTTTTTGTGCTCTCATACAGGTGTTTGACAATAAATAACACAACAGGTGACATTTTGTTTAAATTATTATTATAGCTTGTTGTATGATTTTGTGTCTTGCTTTTAGATTTTGTCTTTGTGTTTTTGTTGGTTAGCCGCGGCTTGTATTTTATTATATATTAATAAAATATTAATAAATATGACAAAATTTTCGACCAACTGATGGCCTTCTTCAGCGTCATCAGTTGGTCGAAAATTTTGTCATATTTATTAATATAACTATTTTATAGTAGAAACATCTTTATATTTGTATCGTTGCATAATTCTCTAGACTTATATATTATTTTTTCGTTATGCTGCATCGTCATGTTGGCGATCCGATACTTAGTAAGTGTATTGGTTGGTAGCTTCCTTTAGACCATATATCATATATTATATTTATATTTAATAGATTATGCCTTGTTTTTTTATTATTCATCCTCCCAAGTCGAGGGTTCTGATTTCCTACTTATCAAAACAGCAAACAATTTCATTTTTGGAAAAATGAATAAACGTACTGCTTTATGATAGAAAATATTTTGTATCTGTATGTGGTACAGGGCTAGTTCCTAATAATGGTGAATTTGAGAATAGTTAGATGGTTGTTATTGCACACAGATGTGGATATTATGTTTGTGGTATTGTAATCAGTATAAGATTGTTCTTTTTGTATTAGAATTCCTTGTTTCGCCCTCTCATTAAATTTTAAGTATTGTTTAAATCGCAAAATGTATTATCGTTTTAGTTTCTCCAAAGCAGTGGGAGGCCCGGGAAATAAGAGTAAGTACATTACATTGATGCATGCAGGTTATGACACTTAAAATAATTTATAAAATAATTCATGATACTGAGGTCGATATAACACCTTATGGCCTAAAGTATCATGATTTTTAAAATGTATTATACTTTCAATTTCTATAGTTCCCGGTCGTATAAGAAAAATTCCCTCGGAACAAAATAAGACGAATAAGGAAAATAAATGTGTACAGTATAATATTATACCAAGTCTCAAGGAACTCGTTGTGATATCTTTTTGTGATTGCTAAGGAAAAGCAAAAACTAAAGTTGTAAGACCTATTATTTGTTTTAGATGGACGCACATAATAACATAGATGACACAATGTTTGACGAAGATTTTGTTAAATTCAAACAAAATTATTTAAAAATTCGAATGACTTCTTTTGCAGCAAAATTACAGATCAAGGTTCCTAGAGTTTCGCAAAATCAGTTATGATGAGACAAACAGGAGAATTCGTGAGATTGAGGAGGTCATAATTGGAACAGACAAAAATTATTATGATGTACTCTACTTGTATAACGATGTAAGTTGATTTGGAAAATACTCATAAATTTCGATCACTAGTCAATCAATAGATTAAAAAAAATAGTCAATAGAAATAGTCCTTGGCGGTTTGTAGTAGTTCCGTTGTTATTTTATATGTACATTACTTTCAGATGATTTTTCAAGTTACCTTTGTTTTCAAATAAACAAAGATTTCTCAATTTTTTACTTTCTAAACTGAGATTTGTTAAAGAATGTCCATTTTAAATTGTATTTGTTTTTATTTGTTAGTTTGGTATTTAACGCCATTTCAGCAATTTTCATCTATATCATGGCGACCAGATTTTATTGTGGAGGACCCGAATAAAAACCCCGACCTGTGGTAGGAAAACTGGCAATCTTTGTCAATTAAAATTGGAGTCGAGTGCACCCTGCCCGCAGTGAGACTCGAACCCGCAACCTCAGCGTTGACAGACCACTTGATCAATGGTAGATGAACTACCTTAACCACGGATACCGAGGCTGCTTTAAATTATGAAACAGTTTTACAGCCAATCTTATGTGTTTATGCAATAAAAGTACTATGTTTAACATCTGCAGAACAAAAACTACACGCTGGATCTTAAAACCAGAAAGTGCACAGTTACCACACTTAACGGACCCTTCCAGTATCGTGGTATCCATCCTAATGCCAGGTTAGATGGCATGTTCAATATTGGGGCCGTTGGAGTCCCTGGGGAGTACGCTGCTGTGCAGGCCTGGTCTGCCAATGACACGCGTGGTGGTTAGTCTTTTTATTATATTTTATTAGCTGCTATGAAACAATCAATTTGTCTTTTTCTTAACACATTTTTATTGCTCTCATACATTACACACGCGATTAAGTGTGAATAGAGTTCTTATTTCGATCTAAACATTTTTTCGTAGATACCTCATTTACTATAAATTTATCTATAATATCATTTGTTTTTCTTACATTCCATACACTAATGTACCACCGACTTACACCTACGTGTATACCAAATGATCTACATTAGATCCTAATTGAAAAAAAACACTCAACACTGTATTGTTCACCGAATACAATTGTGTAACTAGCCTTTTCTCTGTATAGACTAAGAATAAAATACTATACTATCAACATCTCCGAAGTAAACCCCGAGACCATTATTCATTGACCGATTTACTTTACCTTAAATACATGGCTTTGCAACAAACATCTTTCTTATGAGAAATAAAATGGTATTATCTGTACTTTATATTTACATTGTTTAAAAGAAAGTTTTTCTTTTTGTATACATGGAAGGTTCATCTCAGAAATGTTATAATAATTTTGTTTTATTTGTTTTTAAATTTATAAAACAGAGTTCTACACTGGTATGGTAACATACCCAAGCTGCTACCCAGTACAGAACTTATATTATAGTGAAGCATATGGATTCAGCCATTCTGAGTATGTATATATAGCTTAATATTAATTCATAACATATCCTTCACTATGAACATTATATTCCTTCTTCGGAATGAATAATTAACAAGTGGTTTGTGTTATATTTCATGTTCTTATTGTCTGCGTGCACCGCTTGAATCCACCAAACACGTATAACGTTGTTCAAACGAGGTAAGGATTTTATTATGTAATGAAAAAACATGAAGTAAGAGACAAGGACATTTATATAGTCTGGAAGAGGATTCCTAGCTTAATTTTTGGTACATCTAGGGGCAAATTTGTGTTATCATGTGCGAGTCATAGGTAATTATTTTCGGTTCAGGCTAAAAATTCTTGATTATTTAAGGATATATAAATGGAAATTGCAATCAAAGACTTTGACAATAGGAACTCGTCTGGATTTCTAAAGAGAACATAATGGTGTCATGGTGCTCAAACGTCTGGATATATATTTTTTTACAGCTATTTAGATGTGAACGTAGGCATTATCGACCTTAATGTCTTCATCCCTAGACCGGAATGTACGATGAAGTGAGAAGAACATACAGAAACTTTTTTTTACACTTTCAAAAAAACAAATAAAATGCAAAATATGATGGTTTAATGGTTATGACATTATCTCAAGTGTGAATTAAAATGTGTTAAATACAGTCCTGCTTATGTTTTTAAAGTGTCGAAACATGCTTTAAGGGATATCAATATTGATGAACTTCTTTCTTTAGCATTGTTAACCTGCATTGTACATTTTAACCATTACTGAACCTGAAAACTTGCCAAAATGTTAAATATTTCTATGACACGGAGACGTCGTCTATTAAACGGTACTCCGGCTTCATCCCCCAATTAAAAACAGGACGCGATGATACAACTGAAAAATTGCTGAAAGTAGCGACCGAACAACAAGAGCTAAAAGTCAAAGGATAGTTTCAAATCCGGATATAGACAAACGCAACACAAAAACCAAGACCAAAACCAAAAAAAGGGAAAAGTCAAATCCAGGAAAAGGAAAACACTACCTATGACTCAGCGAAAATGTAAGATCTTATTTGAGACACTGATTTCCAATAACTATCAAAAAGGTCATGGTGACGACCATTAAACAGTGATCAGTCTAAAACGTCGAACTAGAATAACGTATAAGTTGTGAAATATACACACCATACGCTGGATTTAATGGAATGTTGCTGTCGATGAACGGAAAGTTGACATTTGGAAAGTTGAAGTCATCACTTTTGGTGTAGAGTCTATTTTGTAGTTTTCCTGAGTCTATTTCTAGAAGTAGGTCTTAATTAGAGGCTGATCTTAGTGTATTGGTGGTGTCTTTAATTTCAAGCTCGCTAGGGTAAATAGCAATATTGCAAAATGTGAAATTAAAGGTCTGTGCCAGTGTCTTTTCGTTCTTCTTCAGCAGGTGTTCTATGAACTCAGCATGTATATAGCTCTACAATTAATGTGCCAATTCGAACTAAAAATAACTTTTAATAGTGCCCTAATATAATATGATCGAACACCGCATGACAAGGAGTAGTTTGAAGAAATGGTATATGAGTACAGATTTAGGTTTATCGTCGAACTTGTGCAACTTTACTTCGCATGGATTGACTGCCATCGACGTGACGGATGTGTTGCAACAAGCAGAAACTGCTAACTCTTTCAGCACCTGCGGTTGAAAATTATATATTGTTAAATTTAAATTTATATAATTCGAGTCGTTTATCAGATACGTGAATAATTTACATTATAGAAATTAAGTATGGTTGCCACTGGTTCGATGCCTATGCTGGTTGACTGAGTCGCCGATGGCATTTTATTTGCAGCCACTGGGTCGATGCCTCTGCTGGTGGGCTGTTAGTCTCCGATGACATTTTATTTGCAGTCACTGGGTCGATGCCTCTGCTGGTGGACTGTTAGTCTCCGATGACATTTTATTTGCAGTCACTAGGTCGATGTCTCTGCTGGTGGACTGTTAGACTCCGATGGCATTTTATTTGCAGCCACTGGGTCGATGCCTCTGAAGAAATCAAGTTGTGATCAATTTAAATTGATTATAAAGCACGGCAGTTGTGATATTCAGTTCCAGATTTACTTAATTGCAAAAGGAAGAAATTGTGTAAACGACCCAGTCGGTAAACTTGCGCAATATTTTATTTATTTGAACTGGTTTTAAAATTGCAGGTCAAACTTCTTTTTGCACTTGTAACGTGCCTGGTATCTTTGATTCAAACTTGTCCGTCTGAAGCAATTTGTCCGTTGTTCAATTTCAAGAGTCTAATGTGTACACTTTATGTTTAAAACGAATCAAAAACAGTATTTCCAATTTAATAGTGGCAAAATATGAAAATAGCAAGTTTGATATTACAAATTTAAACTTAATTCATATTTTATAAAAGTTTACTTATTCAGTGTAATGTATAGAATTTCAGTTAATGCACAGAACCAATAAAAATATAAATGGGCATATATGGTATATCAGATTTGAACATGAACCTGTATTTCATCTGCTGATAAGCTAGAAAGAAAAATCGTACCCTCGCTTTTTTTTTGTCGAGGGTACGAATTTAGCCCCATTACTCGTAATGTAGCAGAGCGGGAGTGAAACACCCCAGGCACTTTGATGTCCAAAAGAAGATGCATATACAATCAGACGTGGTTGATCTTGATATCGTTCGACAGTGTCACCATTTTTGTCATCGGTTTCCTGTTAAAAATCGATCATTATTGATACGTGATAATAGTTATTGCCATTTTTTAATAACCCGCTGTGCGTTGTGTATTAATTGACATTCGTGTCTCTTTTTGATTACGTTTACTACATGAAAAACATTGAGAAACCCGAAACTGAATGGCGTGTTGCATCTTGGGTAATACATATGTAAATTACTGGATTCTTACTACGGAATGGTTGTTATAGTATGCAAATTAGCACGTTTATTAATAAAATTAGGTCAAATTATCCATATACAGAATAATGATCAACACAGCATTTTCCACGTGCAAAGACGAAAAAAGAAATTTCTTCAATAAAGATCGTTTCCTGTTAATTTCGCAATGTCTAATTTTTTTAATAACGTAAAGATGAATATTATGTTTGCATTTTGTATAAATAGACCGAAATTAGAATTTTTTATTTGCTACATTACGAGCAATGGGACTGAATTCTGCCGTTAATCCAACAAATCACAAAACTAACTTCGGATTATAACGGCAGTAAAATTCGGCCTTCTGATAAGATAGTTTTAAAATTTATAGCCACTTAATAAAAAGATATACCATGCAACCGAAAGTTGAAACTGTTCCTCAGTAAACCATCGAACTAATTTAATGCAACTGAACAAATAATCAATAAATTTCTTAACTTTTATTAAAGATATTCATAATAAATAATAAACAATTAGTAAACATAATACAAAAACAGGATAAACATGTAGATGTTTTAGAGAATTTAATTGTTGCATGATAATAGATGAAGATGGGGACGGTGAGCAAGACTCAACTTATCCCTTAATAGCAAAAAACCTCACAGACAAATCTGGTTTACAAGAGAGTATTTAGATAAGTATTTAATACATACTGTAACTTACAGAAACAAACAATCATTAAAAAATGTCAGATACTTATGAAAAAAATTACACTTTGCATTATTTTATTGCACATACATGAACACACAACTTAGAGACAAATTGATCTTTTAACAACATTTAAGTTATATTTTTTTCATGAGCATTAAGAAGAGCAAACATATATTAAATTTGATTTGATTTGTTCATTTGACTGAGGTTTACATAATTTATCCTCAATATATTGTTGTTATGTTGAGGACACAGCACCCACAATTAGTCCAAAGTTCAGCTAAAACTCACAACCCACACGTTTATAATTTGGAGTGGTTCTAAAAGCGATAAATATTAGACCGAACAAAATTCAAAGCTGAAAAAAAATCAACTGAAATTAGATAAGCTATAGAAAAGATAAATATCACTGACAACAAAAATACCTACACAATTTAACTTAACCTATTATACAGGAAAAATTCAAAACGATGTATTTAATGTATTTGAAGCTAACACTGCAAATACATGTATATATTTTATTATTTCAATTGCACCAAAACTGCCAATAAAGTTTGTATAAAAATCAAACAGTATTTGTTTTACACCAAACACATTATACATGAATGACATGGGCTTTTTTTCTAGCCATTGAAGCCCATGTATACTGGCCATGCTAAAATCAGAGGTACATAAAGGGAGGGGTCATTAATTTGCTCCCAATTTGCAATATCATGTAACAATAATACAAATTGTAAAACTATATAGATTTGGTCACTGAAGAAAACAGGACAGCAGTAAAATAACTTTTTAACTGTGATTCCTGAAACTTCCTGAGGGCTTCACCACTTGTCCCACCCACCAGGGTTCTTGCCAAATAATTGAGCCCCCAACCCCTTAATCATGAAATACTGGATCCGGCCAATAATTGTGTGATAAATATCATAATACTTAACATAGAATTCATACTGACAAAAAATGACATTAATCAAAGCATGAAGGAGTTCTGAATTTTCCTGTTTGTTGAATGTAGATTTGCAGATTATTTTGTTTCTATTATGACAAGTAACAGTGTTACAATCAAATATTGCACTTTTGATAAAATTCTAATACATAAATATAAATAATGCAACAATTAAAAATCTAAATAATTTTTGGCCATGCTGAAATTAAGTATAAAAAGTAATGTTAATTTCAATGCAAACTGTCTGCCAATGTCATGAAAATTTGAGAATTACAGCAAGAACATTGCATTTTATTTACAGATATGCATAATGAATTTCTATTTCATGATAAATGAAAAAACAAAACAAACAAATAATATACCAGGTGGTCTATGGACTAGTTTTATTCTTTAACTTAATGCCATATTTGAAGACAATTTAGGTTAAGAGAAGTATTTTAATGTTAAACCCCTCGCCGCCCAAAATATGACCAGTAATTCAATCTGACCCCTTACAAAAACACACAGGCTGGTGAAAATAACTGACACAATATATTAATTAACGTAATAACTGTTAATATATACAAAATGTATTTAAATTGCAAAATAAAACTTATGTCATCAATCACTGCATAAAGTTGTCTCCATGGTAATCCATTATATAAGGAAGGAGATCACAGAAACAAGTACAGAAGCACTAACGGTCAGATTTGTACATTTCTATCTGTTATGAAAATATATAACATGTTTTCTTTAGTGAACCAGTTTTTCTTTTGGTTCTATCCAAAATATTTGTTAAAACTAAATAAGGTATTTTGAAAGTATGAGTGGCTTTACCTGATGCCTGTAAATACGTTGTTTTAATAGCCAAGTGAAAGTATGCACTACAAAATAAACATGAACTTTGAAGTAACTCATAATACCACAAAGATAAAGACAAATTATTCAACACAGACGAAGAAATAAATATTGACCTTAAATTTATAAACAATAGTTGTTAAACTAGTTAAAATATTTAAAATTTAAAAAAACATCATTCCCTTTTACTCTCTTAATATGTACATATATTTAGTCACAGGTGGGTATAAGATCTTACAAACTTTAAACTAAACTCAAATCTATACTGTTCCTATCTTTGGGGGTATATAATGAATTTAAATGTGTTTATTCTCAACTGTTTCTCTCTGTTTCTCAATCCCCCATAAATGGGTTTTGATATTAGAAATTATTTTTACTGACAGTATTGATTTATAATCATTTACAGACCTCTGAATTTGACCCTTTAATTTGCTCGATTGCAATATAAGGGACCAACTAATGAAAGACAAAAAATATACAACACTATATTCCTGTTCTATTCACAGTATACAATGATTTGAGTCCATTATTTCATACAGTTTCAATATATAAGACACACACACGCTAATAATAGGACCAGAAGAACTGAAACGTGAAGATTTTTTTTATTCCAAAAAATAATCTATTAGACTGAACAAATTTCATTGCATAACTAAAATTTCAGTTTTTCATGTGAAGAAAAATTACAATTGTTTAGAATCCAGAATTTTTACTGATTTACACTTTGTAGTCTACAATCAAAATTTAAAGTCTGATGAAGACAACTACAGAAGCTCAATGCAATTATCTGGAGACAAAATCAGAAGTATATTAGCCATTCATGTTTGTAGGTTGTAATAAATAATGGAGGATTGAGTAGTTAAATTTTTTTGAATTGGTAAACAAGTTATAAAACACCTTAAATGTTCCCAAAACACAGTTGAACAGCTCTTCAAAATTTATTTATCATTAAATTACTTAATACTGTTTAGCCCTTCTAAATTTGGTTTGAGTGCCAAAGATTCTTGAAAAGTGGCAAAGTAAATTTAAAGAAAAGTCAATCAAATCTTTCAGTACATTTTGTTAAAATCAATAAAAGAAGAAGCCATCAAGTATGCTATTCAATGCTATAACACATCAGTCATCAACTTTCATTGAGCCCATTTTTTAGATGTTACAAGTTGATTTTACCAAACTTACTCTGTAATAATTTGTAACAAGACACAAATGTTGCTGTACCAAGGTGTCGTCAAAACTGATTACAGGTCACATTTAAACATTTAAAATATGATCTAGTGAGTAAAGTAGCCATACAGGTGTTGATTTGATAAATTAATGAGTATTATTAGTTGTAACAGATTTGGATTTTAATACAGGGTTGAATGAACACAGATGGCATTATTAAAAAGGCTGGCTATAAACTATAACAGGAAATTAGTGACAAATGAAAACATTACATGTAAAAAATCAGCTATAGACATCTACAATAGCAATACAAATTAAACTGTGTGTTAAGAGACATCTGGTCGGATATCTGGATAAACTATCGTATTTGTATGCAAAGCTAGGTATTGCACAATACAAAGCAAAACAAAATAATTACAATGCAATTCAAAATTTCATTTTAAGTTTCCTTGCAAAATTCCAGGTCTGTACTAGGGATTTAACAATGAATTTTAACAAAACAATCGTATAGAGCCATTATCAGCCCCAAGTAATAAAGTCCTGTTTAGAGGCAGAACTGCCATACATGTTAGTACTCCTTTAAATGTGTCTGATCTGAGTTTGCCTGAGGTGAAAGATCCCTGCTCATCGGGAGAGGAATGGACTCCTATCTTGTTACCAGTTGTCGCAGTCACTACCTGATTTTTATACATAGATATACAATGCACTGGTTCTGTGTGACCTGTAAGAACAGAAATAAATGTAGTCATGTAAAAATGAAAGAAGTATGAATGTCGTCTGACATTTTAAAAAACAGTTTTATTGATGAAAGAATCCAAAGTAACTAGGTGCAGATTTCTTAAACTCCACGGAGAATAAAATTATATTCTTGTCTTAGACAATGCTGTAAACCAATAATATTTCGTGTGATATAAACTTCCCTGGTTTCTCACAAAGAGGTTACAATCAGGAAAGTTATAGAAAAACCAAGAGTCATCCTGAAGTTTACATATATTCAGTGTTCTCCCCAGAAATTTTGGGTAGCAGTTTCCTATATGACTGCAGTCAATCCAATGTTGGTCTTCTTTTTCTATATTTTTCATATATTTGAATAATTGTAATACATTATTTATAATTTTGTCGTTTGATATATCCATTTGATATGAATGAAAATACTATAAAAACTGTGTTTTATTTGTTATTTATTAGATAAAAATAACAAAAAGCAAAAACAAATACAATGCCAAACGGCACATTTCTACATGTATTACATTAGCTTTTCTCCTTAGGCTGACAATTATTGCTTTGTGGCTTCTTCTAACTGCTTCCACAGCATTCAGGTGAGGCAGCCATCTGGTGTCACATATGTCCTTGAGCTTCACAACTTAGTCTCCCAATATATCCTGAATTTCTTTTTAAACTTTTGCATTCTTTCAGCCGAGTTTTGGCATTAGAACAGTTGTCTCATTATGTCTGAACTTCTTCAGGTATGGTATGGCCTCACTGGCTTGTTCTGATGCAAAAGCTTATCTGTAGGCTATACAGTGGATGTTCACCATTTCTGGGTTTATGGCCTTCAACTGGGTAGCTACCCCTGCTTTCTTCCTTACCATTACTGTTGCTCTATATGAACCAAAAACAATGAGTCTGGGAGTGTACAACTGTTGGTATGTCCAGTAGGTGTTAAGAACTGTCACAATGGTATCTGCTTTTCCATCTGGCAGATGAACAAGATGAAAGAATAAAGTCCAGAGTTCCATGTCGGTTGTAAAGTATCCAGCCATAAGTGAGAGCTGTCTGACAATTGTTATGTCTGTTAATCAATAAGTAATGAGAAGTAAGGACTGTTGGTTAAATCATGTGTTATGGGTTGTTGAATCTCATTACTGATTGTCTGAAGCATATCTTGCCTTGTATGTTGACTTGTGTAGTTGACATTGTCAGCTGTCTGTAGATGATTTAGATAGTCACAGCCCAGAGTTCTTGCAAGTTCAAGTAAAGATGAATAGTGAGTGGTGTGAGTGAGCTCTCCTTTTGCCAACCATTCAATACATGAAAAATCACTCACAAGTGCAGTTCTCTATAAGTTACAGTGCTGGGAGAGTCCTGTATTTCCTGTCCTTTTCCTGCCAGTATTGACTGTGCTTCTAGTTCTGCTGCTTCTTTGTGAGTTTGGGATTTCTGATGTTGGTTTAGGCTAGTGTGATGCAGGGTTTCTCTAGATAGGTATCAGATCCACTTTTTAAGTCTCTTGTTGAATTGGATGCAATACTTACAGTGAATACTGGTCAAGAAATTATCAGCCATGGAAATGACTTTTTCCATCCTGGGTCAATGCCCAAAGGAGTGGGTTTTTGCCACTGAGTTGGAAGGAGTAGTTGCAATGTTTTCACATTTTTCTTTATCCAGTAGCAGTGAATCATGGGCTTAGGTCATTTCATTAGTTGAGAAAACTGCTACTTTTTGCTTTAAGCTTGAGATTAATTAAGTTTAATCCAAGCCTGGATCTAGAGATATTTTTATAACATTTTTCCTCTCTATAAAGATATGCCCTAAATTCAGGCCCAGAGCATTGACTACATTTTCTATATATGAATAATACAATACCTCTCAACATAAAAACATCCTTGATGTCATCAGCATTCCAAACCTTTACCGTCTGGTCATAGGAACATGATATGAACTTGTTTTTGCTGATGGCTTTCATCTGAAAAAAAAAATAAATATTATACAACTTTGTTCTCTTTAATATTCAAGTGGAATTGTAGTCATGACAATCAACAATGTGTATTTGCACCCATTGTTTTTAATGGGTTCTTGTTACTCTCTTTCTGTGTTTTTGTATTGCCCTGTATATGTTTGTCTATATCCGGATTTGTAATTATCCCTTGACTTACATCTCTTGTTGTTTGGAGGGTTTTCTTAGCAATTTTTTTTAAATTTAAAAGTTTCACCTTTATCAGGCAACAACTAAAACTAAATGATCATAAAGGACAGTGTCTAGTTATTTTGTAATATTACAGCATAATAAGTAAATCTAGATATTGGCAAAGTTACATTATACAATTACTGACTTTGATATAGGTCGCTATTGGGATTTCTCAACCAAAAAAATTTAATATTAACCAAGCGAGGCGAGTCTACATTTTTAAGGGTTGAGAAATACAGATAGTGACCACACATCAAAGTCAGTAATTGTTTCATTAAATGAATAGCACCAACAAATACTTGTTTATTTCATTAAATCTCTAAGCATCAGATGTGCCCATTATTGTTGACAAGATTTTTGTGTTACAAATGGGGTACATTAATCAGATCAGAGAACTGGTTAATATTAGATTCTGCTTGACCTGTTGTGAATAGAAACTGTGCAGTAGACAAACATAACCATATTTTGATGCAATTTTTTTTATTTTTGCGACTTACCAGGAACCAAAATGTAATAATATTGATTATTTTACCTTTATTTGCACGGACACTGATCAAAGGTCAGTAGAAGTGTAATTATGGATATTAAATAATTTAGTGTAAAAATTATATAAAATCTACAATAATACAAATACACATAATGAAGTAGTAGCTATAAATATTTAATTGAGTGGAAAATAAAAGGTATTAATTGGTTTATAAACAGAAAATTACAGACAAAAGAAATCTTTTGAAATATTTAATTTACAACAATTTCTTAACTAACAGTACTGTCATTTGATGTAATTCAAGTTTATTAAAGAATTACTGATGTAAGCTGAATGCTGTTAATCATGAAAGTATCAAACAATGCAAATTAAACTTTCTGATTTAGTGCCTCTAATATGTGATTTTAGTTTTTAGGGCTTGTTAAAACATATTTATTATATTAGTGCAGAATATGATATTGAACACAAAAAATATTTTTAAAAACATTTAATTGGTTTATTTGCTTTGGTTTCTAGTAAGACAATTTCTGAACCATAAAATAAGATTGAAATTACTGCAACAAAAAAAAAACAAAGTAAATAAGTCACTGAATAGAAAGGAAACAAAAGGGTAATATGAAATTTTACACTAAAATATCAAATCTCACGAAAAATCAAGTCCCGTCACAAACCTTTTTGATAGAGAAATACCAAATTTATGCTCGTGACCAACCTAAAGATGTTACCTGAATTATCTCCCCTTCATGAGCTTTCCATGTTCCTAACATTATACCAGTTTTGAGGTTTAATAAAGACATGATCCCTGAAGAGAAGCCCACTGCTACCCACTGGCTGTCAAAACTTATTGCCATACATCGTATTAAACCTGAAATAAAACAGGTTAACATAAGGAAAATACTATTTATGATTATTTAATTAAAGGCTACAGAGTAACTTTGCCTTGATGACATTAAATCACAGTCAGCCAATTATGAAGTTGATGGAGTCACAGATAATTTACCTTGGCTAGACATATTATTTTCCCTAGTGGCCTCTCCTTACAAAGTTGTAAAGTAGGAAAAGAATATTTCAATCAGGTTAGACACTGTTCAGAAATTTTTGGCTGTAACACAATACTTTACAGCTTTATCTATTCCAGTGTCAAGTAAACCATTCTGTAACTCTTAAAGGAGGGATAGTACAAAATTTATTTTAGAAATGTAACAAACACATTCCTTTATCAAGTTCAACACAGAAATCGTTGGTGTTTAATTTCAAGTGAACAATTTTACAGTAAACAATCCTACCTGCTGATGCATTTGTACACCTGAATTCATGTGTATAGCCGACTGTTCTAAGATCTAAAAACCTGTAAAAACATCAAATTGAACAATTGTATTTACATATAATCTGTGAACATTGCTTTATATATGTATCATAAATTCTTTGAAAAAAAGTCATGACATTGAATGTAAATTTACTGTTGGTCATTTATGTAATTAACACTACAAATCATATATTTGTTTGAATAGTGTTTAATGCCATTTTCAGCAATTTTTCAGCTATACCATGGAATTCCGTTTTTATTTTGAAAGGAAGCCGGAGTACCCAAAGAAAACCTCTCAACTGCAGTAGAAAAACTGGCAATCCTTGATCACATGATCAATAGTAGATATTAAATAACTTAACATTCAGCCACCGAGACCCCCAAATATGAAACATTATTAAATGGTGAACAGGAGAAGGCAAAAGTTTTAATTTACAGATTTCGTTAACTTGAATTCAGTATTAGAATGATTTATTCTTCATTATACTTGGTAGATATACCTGAGCTGTGAATCTGTGTTAGCTGTTAATACCACAGGAGATGGCGCTGGTATGGCTGCCATGGCCGTTACTGGACTATATTTTGTGGAATCATAAATTCTGACTACATCTGTGGTAAATGGGTCCCAAATCTGTGTAAAAAAATATGGAAATTTCTATTTAAAGAAAAATCCTACTGATTTCTATAATGTATATAATTATATAAAAACAAATGATTTTAAATTTTTAACTTTAATATATTATGTAAGGAATAATTTCTAGTTTCAATTTCTTCTGCTATAAAAAAATTGGCCCTATTTACTGAACCATTTAATTCCACATTTAACAACAGACATTCATAAAACATATTAAATTCCATTTTAAGTGTTCACACTTAGATAAAAAGGTTAACGGAGGATTAAACACGAAGGAAGGACAATAAAACCGAAAATAAAGACAACAAGGTGCTAGGGAAGGGTAAACATTCCCTACATCATAAACACAAGTGTGGACACAGAAAAACGTCTCGCCTGTATTCCGCATCAGTAACGAAAATAAATTTCGTCATAAGCATTACGTAAATAGCATTTAATATCAGCAGCGGCCTGTATACAAAATATTGTCACCATACCCTGCATAGTTACAGGGGAACAACCGTAACCCAAAAATTATAACGTAGTTACTGGACCGTGAAATTGAGGTCAAGGTCAGGTGGAACCTACCAGACAGTCATGTACTATTCATCAGCAACCTATACACCAAATATTTTCATCCTGACATGTGTAGTTACAGAGGAACTGTCGTAACCCAAAAACTTTAACATAGTCACTGGACCGTGAAATTGAGGTCAAGGTCAGGTGACACCTACCAGACAGTCATGTACTAGTCATCAGCAACCTATACACCAAATATTGTCATCCTACCATGCATAGTTACAGAGGAACTGTCGCAACCCAAAAACTTTAACGTAGTCGCTGGACCGTGAAATTGAGGTCAAGGTCAGGTGACACCTACCAGACAGTCATGTACTAGTCATCAGCAACCTATACACCAAATATTGTCATCCTACCATGCGTTGTTACAGAGGAACTGTCGTAACCCAAAAACTTTAACGTAGTCACTGGACCGTGAAATTGAGGTCAAGGTCAGGTGACACCTACCAGACAGTCATGTACTAGTCATCAGCAACCTATACACCAAATATTGTCATCCTACCATGCGTAGTTACAGAGGAACTGTCGTAACCCAACAACTTTAACGTAGTCACTGGACCGTGAAATTGAGGTCAAGGTCAGGTGACACCTACCAGACAGTCATGTACTAGTCATCAGCAACCTATACACCAAATATTGTCATCCTACCATGCGTAGTTACAGAGGAACTGTCGTAACCCTAAAACTTTAACGTAGTCGCTGGACCGTGAAATTGAGGTCAAGGTCAGGTGACAGGTGACTGACTGGCAAGTACTCATCATAAGCTACCTCTGGACCAAATTTGATGGACCTAGGGCTTGGGCTTACAAAGATATGAAGCAAGATGTCAAGTGTTTACGCCGCCGCCGCCGCCGCCGGATTCCCATACATATGTCTCGCCTCCAGCGACTTTCGTCGCAGGCGAGACAAAAACCAGCTGTGTTCTTGCTTAGGGGTATAGGCTTTCCAATATGTACTTACATGAACTGAACTATCACATGAAGCAACAAGTCTAACAGATTCCAAGAAGACGAGGGAATAAATGGACTTCTTGTGTTCTTTATATGTCCACTGACATCGGCTTCTGAAACATTTATATTGATAATGAAATTGTATAACAAGTGTGGACACAGAAAAACGTCTCACCTGCATTCCGCATCAGTAACGAAAACAAATTTCGTCATAAGCATTACGTAAATAGCATTAAATATCAGCAGCGGCCTGTATACAAAATATTGTCACCATACCCTGCATAGTAACAGGGGAACAGCCGTAACCCAAAAACTTTAACGTAGTCGCTGGACCGTGAAATTGAGGTCAAGGTCAGGTGACACCTACCAGACAGTCATGTACTAGTCATCAGCAACCTATATACCAAATATTGTCATCCTACCATGCGTAGTTACAGAGGAACTGTCGTAACCCCAAAACTTTAACGTAGTCGCTGGACCGTGAAATTGAGGTCAAGGTCAGGTGACACCTACCAGACAGTCATGTACTAGTCATCAGCAACCTATATACCAAATATTGTCATCCTACCATGCGTAGTTACAGAGGAACTGTCGTAACCCAAAAACTTTAACTTAGTCGCTGGACCGTGAAATTGAGGTCAAGGTCAGGTGACACCTACCAGACAGTCATGTACTAGTCATCAGCAACCTATATACCAAATATTGTCATCCTACCATGCGTAGTTACAGAGGAACTGTTCTAACCCAAAAACTTTAACGTAGTCGCTGGACCGTGAAATTGAGGTCAAGGTCAGGTGACACCTACCAGACAGTCATGTACTAGTCATCAGCAACCTATACACCAAATATTGTCTTCCTACCATGCGTAGTTACAGAGGAACTGTCGTAACCCGAAAACTTTAACGTAGTCGCTGGACCGTGAAATTGAGGTCAAGGTCAGGTGACACATACCAGACAGTCATGTACTAGTCATCAGCAACCTATATACCAAATATTGTCATCCTACCATGCGTAGTTACAGAGGAACTGTCGTAACCCAAAAACTTTAACGTAGTCGCTGGACCGTGAAATTGAGGTCAAGGTCAGGTGACACCTACCAGACAGTCATGTACTAGTCATCAGCAACCTATACACCAAATATTGTCATCCTACCATGCGTAGTTACAGAGGAACTGTCGTAACCCAAAAACTTTAACGTAGTCGCTGGACCGTGAAATTGAGGTCAAGGTCAGGTGACAGGTGACTGACTGGCAAGTACTCATCATAAGCTACCTCTGGACCAAATTTGATGGACCTAGGGCTTGGGCTTACAAAGATATGAAGCAAGATGTCAAGTGTTTACGCCGACGCCGCCGCCGCCGCCGGATTCCCATACATATGTCTCGCCTCCAGCGACTTTCGTCGCAGGCGAGACAAAAACAAGTTTAGCCTAAAAAATATTATTTTCATTTTGTGTTGAGAGCAGATAAGAAATCAAAACAACATAGGAAGCCATTTGTAATTTGTGTCACGTCTAGCCATGCAGAGAAAAAAGGGGAGAAGAAATATTTATATAACATTCACTACCAAAACTGAATTAAAATTTAATAAAATATTTGTTACTAACCATTAAGTCTCTAATAAAAAATTTAAAATGTTAATCGAAAGACAGGGTGATTCCTATATACCCCCCCCCCCCCCCCCCCCAAAGAAGTTCCCTATGATTCTTGTCAATAAACACCAGGGCAATATAACAGATACGTGCATTTCAAAGTACCAAGGAAATTATTCCTGTACATTGACCACAATCAAATGGAATATTTGCTGTCAAGCTGTCACTATGGGCAACTGACATTCCAAACCATCACTATGGTAAAAGCTATCACTATGGGTAGCTTACTTGTGGAAGCTATCACTATGGGTAACTGACTTGCCTAAGCCACCCCTATAAGTAACTTACTTCCCCGTGCCATCACCAAAACTCTTAATTGACCATAATTTGACTGTTCTGTCTTTACTGGAGCTAATGAATGAGTTTTCGTTGTCTAAAACTTTCAGAGTTTTTATGCTGCCTGAATGACCTTCAAAAGTTTGAAGTTTGATCTGCTTAAAATTAAACAATGTTTCTCTTTCACTTAAACCTGCAAGTAATCAAAAATGAACAAAATTTAAAACTATATAAACATTACAATAGATAACTTATCTGTTTCGAAAGATTCAGTAGTTTGCATTGAGAGCTCTGACTTCATCTGGTAATAAAACAGTGATGCATGCCAATTAAGAACAAGTTTGAAAATATATCTGAAAAATTGCAATAATGGCATTAAACAAAGTTCAATTGAGTTAACAAAATTGTGTGTTGTACTGTCTATCAGTTAACACAAATGCTAGACAAAACCATGTTTCTGTCTTGAGTATATTTTTTCTTCATCCTAAAAGTTGAAATCTTCTTACCATACAGCTTATATTATTTAACACCAATTTTTTCTTATACAACATAAAGATGAAGTTTGGTTTGATTGTGTATAGAAAAATTATTTCTAAATTTGATTAAAAATTCACCAATAGAAAATGTATTTTTATTTGTTGTAAGGTAGAATTACTTTTCTCACTATACAGATTTCTTATACACCTTGATCATTAACATGATTGTTGTTTGTTTTGTTTGTTTGATGGTGTTTAACGCCACTTTCAGCAATTTTTCAGCTATATCATGGCGTCCAGTTTTTATTGGGGGAGGAAGCAGGAGTACCCGGAGAAAACCCCCGACCTGCGGTAGGAAAACTGGCAATCCTTGTCAATTAAGATTGGAGTCCAGTACCTTTTTGTCTGATTATTGTCTGATTAACATGAAGTTAAAATTTAATTTTGTATACAAATCTCTAATACAATTTTACATGGTATTTTAATAATCAAATAATCAGACAAAAAGGTATGATATGGTTTTTTTTTATAGAAAAGAACAACTTAAAGATGCATTCTAAGTAAAGATTAATTGTTTTACAACTTATACTGATAGCTACCTAACAATCTAACATGTAAGACAACGAAATACCAGGAACCAGTTCAGAGTTGTATGTCAATGTAGTACTATTCAACAGATCAGTATATGGTTCCAGACTATAGAGTGTGAACCATAAATGATACCAAAACAAATTTGGCATTGTCAGAAACCTGAATATCTCGGGGAACACAAAGATAAAGAAGAAAAAGTATACTAACCTAATTCATGCTCCCAGTACGCTAACCAGTTTCCACGTAAATGCCTCCTCTTGTGTTTCTCCATGTCCGAGCTTAAATAAACGCAAGAAAATTACAAATAGCTTAAATTTATATCTACTATTTAGAAAGATCCAATAAAATGTATGGCCATAAATTAAAATTAAAACTAAAAAGACATGACTCGTGAAACCTTAAACTGTCCAAGATAACAGTCATCTGAGGGATAAATAAGCACAATTTTATTTGTTTTTCATCAAGTATAATTCAAAAAAATATTTAAAGAAGTCAAGAGTTAACTGTTCTTCATCACACGAAATATCATCAATATATTTCAAGGTGTTATGCATTTTAATTACTGAGACAATTTTTATCAGTTGTCATTTTTGGATTACTAGAGTAACTGAATACATTAAATTAAGCTAATCATAGCACAATCTTCAATGATACAATGTTAAGCTATAACCAACATACCATCTTGTCAATTCTGGATCTAAAGTTAATATTTTAGAATTTCTGTAAATTGGTCCAAATGATGAAAATTCCAAATTAGTGGCTGTTGGACTGGTCTGTTGTAACTGTATTTTATTTCCTGTTAATGCTACATTGGTGTCATCTTTACCCGAAATATATTTGGATTCTGAAATGAGCAGTAGAAAGATATAGGTACAATGAAAATCACAGACACTGTAAAGCTTATAGTAGTAAATGCTTAACTACAATTAAAATTACTACTCACATATATAATATATGCATGCATGTTCAAAATATTTACAAAAAAAGAATTGTGTAAAATCAACTGTAGCACATATTTCTATGACAAGAATTTGCGGACAAATTATTGTCTGTGATAAAATGTATTGAACAAGCATTACGTGAGAATCTGAGATAACAGTACACATTATAAGGGTATGGTAATAGTTCTGCCCTATTTTAAATGTATATGTTTCTCCTTTAATTAAGATCTACCTGTACAGTTAAGAAAATTGTCAAATCTTCTGGTTAAACATACCAGAAATTAAATAAAAGACCATAAGTGTAAAGAAGCTAGTTCTACTGGTCCTGCTTTGTTACAAGATTTTCATACAGTTCTGCCTGCTGCATACTTTGCAACATGCTTCCACCTGTTTTGCACTATTATCTCCAGTGTTGCTTTTGATTTTGGAATATTTTTGTATAATTTCTAAGTATATTTATTTGTTTGAGTATTTAGTTAACTTTGTTTTTTTCAGAAAAGTCTCACTGCTGGCCAGATGTGCTCGACTTCAATCTGAATTGACAAGGATTGCCAGTTTTCCTACCAAAGGTCAGGATTACTCTGGGTAATCTGGATTCCTCCCCAGATAAAATCTGGATGCCCTGATATAGCTCAAAAATAAATTCAAGTGGATTTAAACAAAATTAATAACAAACAAACAATACTATATATAATAATTTTATATATAGTTTTTTAAGATATTATGTGCCCACCTTCCTCTATACCATTTCTATACTCCCCAACAGAGGTATCATACTGGGAACACAGTTTCCTGATAAGGTCATCATTTGGTAAGTGTTGTTCCATATGTATACTGTAAATAAAGCAAAATATTAATTTAAAATTGTTTTGTAAAATTTTACTTACATATTATACATTTATTGTAAATTTCAGTAATATTTCACTTTTATTTTAAGAAAAAAGCAAAGAAAACTGACCGAAAAACAATTGCCAAAAGCCAAGGGACAGTTATAAATCCTGATATAGACAAACACAACACAAAAACAAAAAAACACAAAAAGAGAGTAACCCAAACCCAAATACATTTTACATTCAATGGAAATAATTATGAAAAAGTGTACATATTTATATATTTTACATACAATGTTTACAGTACTAATCTAAATGAGAAAATTGATTGATATATAAATTTGTTCAGTGGCTAGGTGAATACCTTGATACAAGCCATAAATTAATAAAAAATATTTTTATCTATTTTATGTTTCTAAAGAGTTACCTTCCAAAAATACGACAAAATGGAATATACGATGCCATAGCCAACTCAGGATTGAAGACATCTGCCATTTCTTTTTTTATATCTTCCTTAACATGAGTACTTTCTGCAGATTCATCTGAATAGAAAGTGAAGTGAAGGAATTATGACTAAAACAAGTGAAAAAGATAAAAAAGAAAAAGACCAGAGATGTTTACATAAAAGATATGCTTAATCACTAACTATGTTTATGCATATGTATAAAAGATTTCTTTTTTAATTTATTTCAAAAAGTCTGATTTAGTCTTCTCTTTTGTTAAGGAAATAATTTTTTTTCTTCCATTTTAGCCACCACCAAACATAATGTATCCATGGTCAATTTCTGGTTTTTTTTTACCTTTGCTTCTTACATATATATATATATATATATATATATATATATATATATATATATATATATATATATATATATATATATATATATATATATATATATATATATATATATATATATATATATATGTGCATTCTATTAAAATTCAATTTAAAATTATACTTATACATGTATTATGTCTTTACACATTTACACATTGTGGACAGTATTTTGGTTAATGAGATAAAATTGAGTTATACAGTAGAACCTCGTTGTCTTGAACTTGGTTGACTCGATACCTCCGCTATGTCGATATAATTTTAAAGGCCCAGCATATTTCGCTTAAATCAATGGAATTTTGTAGTCGGTACAATATTAATTAGTGTAATTTTAACCTCATTGTCTCGAAGTTAATTTTGCTCTCAATATCGATGTCAAAACTAACAATTTCATTTGAATTTTGTGTTGTAACTTAATTCACGTCTGTTTATTTTAAACAACTATCAGAGTAAACCCCATTTTTGATTGGCTATTACAATCAGAATTGGCAATTTTATAAAACAAATTGGTAATTTAAGCGCAGTACATGCATTATTAAGGGTAATTGATGATCCGCTAATTACTGTCTGAATTATTTTGTCAAGTTTTGTTTCTTTAAAGACATTCTTTTATTTTTGTTGACTTGTGTGTTGTAAATTGCATAAAAAAAGAATTTGTATTGTTTCATTAGTTCTTTCAAACTGTTAGTTGATAAGTGTTTTCTTGAAATGTTTTTACATGATTTCGTAATAAAGTTTATAAATTTGATAACACTATTTATTAATTATTGTCGATTTATGTGAATGATAAAATACTTCATATATAGCACACTACAAATACAGTGACAAAACAAGCAATGCCGAAATTCAAAACCAATATACATGAAATAAATACCCTTAGATTGAAAAAAATCAGATAATGACCCCCAAAACTCGGTTGACTCAAACTTCGGATAAATCGATATATTTTTTACGGTCCCGCAAACTTCGACTTATTGAGGTTTGACTGTATGTGAAAAATGAGTTCTACTGTTTAGGATATATTAGTAACCTAAAATTAATGGACATGTTTAATAAAGTAATTATTAAAAGAAATAACAACATGGACCAGCACTAAGTCTTTCTAAGTATACACCTACTTGACAATTTTTCGGCTTGGAAAACAGGAAGTACATAACTGACTGACCTGGAAAGGGGAGGCATGGTACAACTCATCATGCTAAAGCTGTGCATCAAATTTGAAATCAATCCTTTTTGAAGAAGCAGAGAAATCTGTTACAAAAGTTTGCACTGGACGGACAGAAGGATGGACAGACGTATGTTCAGACAGACAGACAGACACAGATGGACAAGGTGATTGCAATATAGCCCCCTCTCTTACGAGTGGGGTATAAAATTCATAAAAGTAGTTCCTAAAGAAGGCATTGCTGAAACTCGTTAATAGCCAGTGACTGTTAATCACATACAATTAAACAGTCAATAAGGTGTTCGCAGGAAAAAGTTATTTTATAAACAATCCTTATTCATTGAAAATACTTAACTACTAAACTATGTAATCTGAAGCAAGACATACAATAATTAAAACCTACCTCTATCTTCAGAATTTGCAGACAGACTGTGGTGTTGTTTTCTTTGCATTTTTACTGGGCTGACTATCTGGGGAGACATTATGTTAAAGCTCTTCACACTGACTGGGGTCCCTATGGTATACTCCTGTGTAGAATCGTCTATTCTTATGTTACAGTATGAGTCATCAAGTGATGCTAAAATAATGAAAATATGTTAAAAATATAACAATGAAATACAGCCTCGAAAAGCACATATTTCTAAGTAATTCCTAATTAAAGGGAAACTTCGCGAAAAAATGAAATTTTGATATGTTATTCTTCCTCTAAAAAGAAACACATTTGCCGCTTGATGTTTTATTATATTTTCAGTGGTTAAGTTTCTGCATAGAATTTACCGTGTAAAAAATGCACTTATGGAGGTCCGCCATCTTGTCACCATCTCGTCACTAGATGGCGATACTAGAAATCCAAGTACCTCAAAAGTCGTCGTATGATAATAACGCGAAACGGTCAATAATAGAAGGTTGTACTACAAGACACGGTTGTGGAAAGATTACGTTTCGTTTCCTGATCTATATATAAGTAAAAAACCGGGTAGTTAACCAATTTAAAGACTTCTACTTAATACTATTTCCACAGCAGCAACAACGGTCACAGTTTTGATAGGAAAAAAAGTCCATAAATATTAATTAAATTAAAAATTATTTGTATTATTATTTTCAACTTAATCAGATTAAGCAACTTATTGAATGAAACTTTTTATACAAAATATTTGCGAAGTTGACTATTTAAAAAATAACGGTCATTAAATGAAAAATTTGTAAATACTCTGGTTTTCGCGCATCAAAATTTCACTTCACGTTTAGTACATTTATAATTATTATTATTATTATAATTTTTATTACTGGTAACATTTATTGTGCGTGTGCGTAACACAGTTTCCAAACTTTTTGCATGTTGTGTATATTTTAGTTAACGTGTAAGTTTTACGTTTCCGCTGACTTGGCATCTTAAGGTATTCGAAATCTTATATACATCCTGTGTTCTGACACTTCGGTGTATTCAAATCATACCCGTCTTAGCAGGAGGGGGTGTGCTTTTCTAATTTCGAATTACATGATTAACCTTTAATCTGGTTAGCTTTTGAAAAAGTCAGAATATTCATACTTCAGTCGGCGTCAAATGATCAAGTAATTGCAATAAACATTCTGTTTGTTTACCTGCTAATTCTGTTAATTACCCTTCATAAACGAGTAATGATTTACCTGTAACATTTTCACGTCCAGGTACAACTGCCGTTTTAAGACGTGCAAAATTATCCACGGAATTTTACTTTTTTATATAAAAATAATCATATAAATATATCTTTTATTACAATTATTATTTAGGTAAATTATATCTGAGTTAAATAAAGACAGGTTAAATTTGTGTCTATAAATACTTTTATTAAAACGAAGAACATTAAGACGTATTTGGTAATCTTATGTTGTCAGCCGGTCATTAGTCATCGCCACAGTTTATATATTCTTCAAAGAGCTCAGGCAGAAAAACATATTTTTAAACTGGATTATTTATCATATTTACTGGATAATTACATTTATCACGTCACAAACGCAGTCACGTGATAAAATAATGTCAATATGGCGCCCCCCATACACAAAATTTTACCACCTTTAATTCACTCTAGAAGCGTAACGGTAAAGAATACAATAAAACATCAATAGGCAATTATATTTCTTTTTATTTGAAGAATAACATATCAAATTTTCATATTTTCGCGAAGTTTCCCTTTAACAGCAATTGATAAATGTATATGTTATATACTAATTTTTCAGCTATATCATGGCATCCAGTTTTTATTGGGAGAAGAAGCCCAGAGAAAACCCTTGACCTCAGTACCAACAGAAGATCAGCTATAAATACATGTACCCCGGTACATGAAAAAGTACTATAATGTCTGGAAACCATTACAAACGCATTTAATACTCAATTATGGAGGAAAATAAGAATTGTAGCATGTTTCATACATAAAATTCAAACCTGATCTGTATTTCATCTGTCTAAAGTTAGTTTTAAACTCAAAATTTAAGAGTGCATATACTGCTAAAACTTAAATTGATGTCAGGGAAACCAAAAGTTAATGACCCTGCATTAAACTGTTATCCGACAGACAGTATGTTTTAAGTTGATTAAAAAACCTGAACCCTAACTAAAGATTGGTAACACGGTAACAATTAATTCTTTTTGTCTATTAATAAATATTATCACATTAATAGAATTTTGTGTGTTTTTGGTTGGTCTAAAAATAACTTTTGGGTCATGATAAATCGCAACAGTACTAAAATTACATTAAAAGTTTGTACGCTGCATGATTCCGCTGTAAAGTAGTCAAGCGGATCGACCTGGTTTTTATGCTTTAGCCAATCAGAATAGCCGTCTTAATAAATTCATTCGTCCAATCAAAACGATTGTATTAATTGTACATCATGTGTGACACCAACCAATCGGAGAAACGTTGGCTCTGTGATATGCTGATTTATTTATACTCTTCTCAATATTTGAAACTGGAATTTCAGGATTACTAGCAAATTAATATCAAAATGCAGAATTAAATAAAAAATATAAAGGGTAACAACAATTACAATGTAAGCAGGGGCTCCAGTAGAAAAGGCATCCTCTGTTTTTCTGATCAAGGGAGGTCGTGGTTTTATTCATGTCATAAAACAATTAATCACTTTGATATACGGTCACTATCAGGATTAATCAGCCCTCAAACATGTATACTCCCCTTGCCTAGCGGCTCGGTGAATATTACATTTTCTCTGGCTGATAAATCCTGATAGCAACCTATATCAAAGTAATTAATTGTATAATATTAAATGTCACTTTAAAATATTACATCTAGCAAAATAAAACTGACAATAGTCAACTGGTAACAATTTCCTTATAGTTCCCATGGTAACAATCAGATTCTTACCAGTTGACTTTGAAGATCTTAATATTTCTGGTGAATTAGGTACATTAAACTGTGCTGAATCAGTAACAGGATTAAAGCAAACAAAGAAGTTCTTCAGCAATCCTGTCATGTGTTGTCTCGTCATCTCAAAGCCAATCCTTATACCCAGGATGTAGACTACGTCAACAAACTTGTGACAGATCACTGTTCTCATGGTGCTGCCACCTGGGAAATTATGGGACGGAGATGCTACAACTCTTATAACTTGCTGTAATATATCTTTGATGATTGTTTCCTGCAAGAGAAATAAACAACCGAGTTTGACTTTAAACCGGCCTTGAAGTTGTCACCAATATTATAGTCAGTAGTATACGAAAAATATAAATTATTTGTATATATTTATAAGAATTTTATTCATGATACTGTTGGTTTATGCATTTATTTAAAACTTTCTAGAAAAAGTAATCCAAGAATCTGATTATCTAATGGAGAAGTTAGATTTTGGGGAATTACATGTAAGTCTATTTCCATCAAATCCTCCTGCTTCCAGGTTCAAGCAACATTAATACCAAAGTTCAATTGAGAATTGCAAAGTGGTTAAGTTATAGTTTACTGTGAAACCCTTTTTTTCAAGAGGTACCAATTTTAATTGTTTTTGTGATTGGCTTAGACCACAATAATATTAATTAACGAAGAATTAAACTTTTTTAACAGATGGGAACTAAGGAACCGAGATCTGAAATATGACAGTAATTAATTTGTGCATATAATATTTACCCGAGTAGATTTGTTTGACTCTATACAGATTCTTTAGTATAATGTCCAATTTAAATGAATATGTTAGGCAGTTTCATGTTTGAGTTTAGAGTTGAGTTGTACTTTTATTAAATGTAACTGTCATGTATTTAAACTAGAGCCTCTAAAATAAAACATCTGAAGGGGAAGAGATCTACTTTATCTCATTCATGCACATCCATGACACAATGTAACAAACAATGTTGTGATTACATGATACTTTTATATAGTACAACACCTGCAATTACTCGACATTAAAGTACAACTTTTTAACAGTTGTTTATTGTACACCTGTAGTGAAAAAATGACCCTTCAGATAGGATTGCTTGGTTCGAAAAAAACAAAGTAAATAGAGCTAAAAGTATTTTTGAATTCCAATTAATTAATTAATGCAATAAGGAATTTATTATAACTACTGATTCTGTGTTGTTAAGGCTCTATTTAAATGGAAATAATTTAAAGATTTAACATTTAATAATTGTGTTTTGTTTTATCTTGCCAATTTATTCTAAACGTAATGTATTCTAATTCCAAAATAAAACACATTCAAAGCAGCAAATTAACACTTTAACATAAAATCATCAACATGTGCATGAACAATCTGTTGTGTCAATCTGTAAAAATAAAAAAATATTTAGTTTCAATCGTTATATTTCATTGCTACATCAACTAGACCATCAATCCATGAATTTAAGAACCCACAAACATGTAACTTTTGACTAAACCACAAAATTTGCTGCCAGCAAAGAAAATATCAATAGGTATTTTTCCTGTTTTGTATAAGATCTGCAGCGTTTAAATCTGAAGCTGATCAAAATATGTTTAGAAAGTAAAAGATAATGATTCTGCAAGAACCCAAGCAAGTATGTTTATACCTTTAAAATATCCATTACTGTTGTATCGCTGAGCTGAGGTATGAGATGTCGCAGTAAAACAAGGGAGCTAACCAAGCCAGCTTCTGCTCTGGTTGTCATCCTTTTCTTTGCTACTATTACCTATTAGCCATACAGAAGAAAATTGTTCAATGACAAGTTGTCTTGACAACATGTAATCGAACTATCATTACAACAAACTTTTTTCATGACAATAATTTAATTTTATTAATGTGTTGCGCTTTCATTTTTACAATAATTTACTCTGCTTATGTTTGTTAATTGTCACATATACATTTTATGCTTTTTTATATAATGTCAGAAAATACTAACACTGAGGTGCATACAGTAACTAACTTACAAAATCCACAATGGAAGGAATGTACTGTAGTAGAATGACTTGCTCGCCATATAACTGAGCTATAAACATCAAGCTACGCATCACTTTGTCTGCATGTCTGTCTCCAAGTACCATTCGGGAGGTCTTTAATTTATCATCTAAAGGAAAAAGATTATTTTGTTTGAATTTAGTTTTACGCCATTTTCATCAATTCTTCAGCTGTCTTAGCATCCAGTTTTTATTTAGGTGTGAAGACATTTGAGATTTGGCAGGAAAAAATAGTTACCATTGACAATTAGGGCGGGTGTTGAGCACACACTTTATGCAGTCAAACTTGGATTAACAACTCCAGTTTTGCCACAACACTAAACCTTTGCAAACCGATCTGCCACTGAGGCCATGTCAAAATTATATAAGTTCAGTTGCATTAATAAGAAAACATTTATGAATGTAGAATTACAGACCTTGAGGAAAGAAAACATTTACAGCCTTACAGCCTCCGAGGTAAACATTTACTTATCAGAAGTATCTGAGTAACCTAATGCATTTTGGGTCACTCAATAATCAGAAAAAATATTAATTAACTTTGAATTCAGCAAGAATGTTAAAAACATTCTCATGATAGAAGGTTCAAATGTCACATTTATAAATGTGGCCAAAAACCAGACAGTATGACAAATGTCAAATATATACAAAATAGTAGGTGCACATGTTCAATATGTATAAATATATTCTACAAAGTTTGAATGTTCTGGGTTGTAGGAATACAATAGATACCCTACTTTCCTTTTCAGTCACCATAATATACGCTGATTTGCACTATGAGCAAAAAATTGATGATAACAATATGTACCAATAGTGAATACCCGGCTTACAGTAATTTAACCTCAGTAAATAGACTACCATATTTAAAGTATATAATTAAGTTGTAAAAAATCTATATAGTAGTAGATTTTTTCTATTTCATTCCTGTAACTGTTTTTTTTTAATCTGAACATTCATCACATTGATAATTTATGTACCTATAACATGCTATATTGAATATATGTTGTAAAATTTTTCAAATTTTTTTGCCGAAGCTTTTTAAATGTGAGCTTTATACTGCACTAAACAAACATGCTGTGATGGATTACATTAGTTCTAGCCACTTAAGTAAAGATGTAACTGCAGCTCAACATATTATTCTGATTCTGTGTTAAACAGTTACTTTTTCTATGCTTAGATTAAACTAAACTTTGATTTTGTTTGTTTGTTTGAATGGTTTTTAACACAACTTAGCAGATTACAACCTTAATCACTGATCCAAAGAGGCCCCAACTTTTTAAGTCGTAGTTATATCTCAATCATATGTAAGTACATGTATTAAAAACTTGACCATTAAACAATGCATTGTTTTCTTTAATAATTTATGCTTTTTTTACCTTCTATAGACATTAGTTGTTCTTCACCAAGGTAACACAACACTAGCATTCTCAACAAGTTTCTTGACAGGTGTTTTGCTGTTAAAAATGGACCTAGTTTTGGTGACAGCCATTTTAATGTTTCCATAGCAACATCCCTTATATTAATTACTTCAGAAGCAGTTCTCTCAGACATGGTGTTTGCAAATTCATCAGTTTCACTTCTGATCATATGACAACTCTGAATATGATTTTCTTCTCTAGACTTAATGGAGTGGTTCTTTGGAAATGCATCATCAGGGCCTTGCCTTTGTTTATAATCCTGATCAGGGCCAATTGATACTTCCTCTTCTTCCACCTCTTCTGAACACTAGTAAAAAAATACTACTCATGTAACGAATGTGGACACAAAAAATTACTCGCCTGCATTCCAAATAAGAGCAAAAAAATTACTTCATAACCAACACGTAAACAGAATAGTATTTTGGACATATATAAAATATATAATACATTGTTACAGAGAATCTGACCTAATTCAAAATCTTCAATGTAGTCAATGGACCATGAAATTGAGGTCAGAGTCATGTAACATCTACAGACTGTCATGTACCTTTCAGCAGCAATCTATATTCAAATATTGTCATCCTACCATGCCGAATGTACAAGGAATCCAATAAATTTAATGTAGTCGCTGGACTGTAAAATTGAGGTCAAGTTCAGGTAACAGGTAACCGACTGACAACTATTCACAGCTACCTCTGGACCAAATATGGATGACTTATAGCTTAAGCTTACACAGATATAAATAAAAATGTCAAGTGTTAACACAGCCAATGGAAACCCATATATTATATGACTCACTATCTGGGACTTTTATTGCAGGCAAAACAACAATATGAAAGAAAAATAAATGCTCAAAATAATCTCATGTAACTAACTTGTAAAAAGCATGTAAATACATGTACAAATGTATCCTACATATATCCCTTAGGTCAGAATTCGGCACCATAATTATTTCTATGTCTTAACTTTTGGAAATTTACAAACAAAGAACTATCAGATTGAAAAAAAACCCAAATACTTTAGGACATTCACTGATTAGTCAAAACAAATCTTTAATTTTGATGACTTGTTATAGCATTATGAACACAATAAGCAAAGTATTGGAAATTCAGAAAATTTTGTGATGTTTTAATAATTGCTAATACTGTGATCGACCTATAATTGCAAATATTAAAACCTGCTATTCCATTTTTGTTACTCCATTGTCAAAGTTTAGAATTATACAATACAGGGGTATGGTATTCTGTGGGATACTATATGAGGTCTGTTAATACAGTTATATCCTGTCTATTGTGTCGATATATGAATAATTTAAACAGAAATGTTGACATTACATTTGTTAATATTTCCAATTAGAAATAATTTATTTGGTATTTGATTAAAAGAAATTGATAGCAACACTAACATGTCAATCTTTTATAAAAATATTTCTATTTCTCAGCTTGCATAAATAGCTATGTCCCTAAAGCCTTACAAATGTCATTTTTTCTGATTATAATAATTTATATTTCTCTTTGATGTAAACACTTGTCCTTTATTTCCCACATCATTTCATGACTTAAGATAACTGCTGAGTAATTAGTCATAATACATTGCTACATAATATTTGTTCTGCATTATCGGATCCAAAAAAAACCCTCACATTTTGTAGGGGTTCTAATATTTGAAATAATAAATGCGCGCAAAAATTTCCCAAGTTACAGTATCAATACCAGAACAACAATTAAAGAACTACAACAGTACCTCAAACTGAAGTACACTGTCCATGTCTTCTACAATATCTGTTGACTCACTTATCACTGCAGAGATACTATAACTTGATTCTGTATCATCACTGTGTTTTTTTAGGTCATCTGCTTCATCAAAACTCTGCAATGAAGACTGGTCTTCACCATTTATACTGCTCCCTGAATTGGATTGATTGTCCAGTTCTTTCGCATTATCATCTCCAATTTCATCTACAATATCATCGACATCATCTGGAGTTGTATGATCATTATATCTGCAATAAGTATTTGTTTCTTGTAGGCTTATACTGGTTCCCTGTTTTCCATCCTCCTCTTTAAGGACAGGTAACTGCATTTGACTTTTTCCATACAATAAGTCTCCATCTGGCTGCTCATTGTATAAATCCTCAAAAACATAGTCCTTGTATCCTGCAACAGCTTCAACTAAAGTGGTAGAAAAATTTGAAAGAAATGTTTCTAATCCTAACCTTAAAATTAACTGAACAATAAAACTTTTATGATATATTTTCATAAATTTAGGGGTTGGACATTCAACATGATAAAGTTTAACCAAATAAGGCAGAAATTGAGTCTTCATCATGGTTGGTTCTACCTCTAATGCAATCAAATTGAAGAGTGACCATGCTGCCTGAATGCTAGTGTCTTCATTTTCAAAAAGTTCTTCAATATGTGGCAATAAAAGTTCCACACCTTCCTCCCCAAGTTGACCCTGATGTCTTTCAAGATATTTCTGTATAATAGAGACCTTTTCTCTAGCAGTAATCTTTAAAAGCTTCTGCTTTTCCTGTAGGTTCATCTGACTATCAATACGAATTTTCCATAGTTTCCTGTCTGTTTCTTTAAGTTTGCATATATTTTCATATAACACAGAGAAGTAATCAGGAAATGGCAAAATATGGACGTAAGGACTTAACAGCTGTGGAGGTGATGGAGGAGGCAGGTGTGCACTGGTGATCGCTGAGTATCTAAAATCATATTCTTCTTGCTTTGACTTGTGCTGCTCTATGTTCAGGAGAATATCCACAGCTCTTTGTATTGCTCTATTATAGTAAGAAGAAAAATGAATGTACAAGCTGCTTATCATACATATCACAATTAAATTTGCTTTGTAATCTGAAATCTGATTAGCCAATTCAAATCGAGCTACCCAGGTAAAAGATAACTTGGATGGTCATATGACTTATTTTTACGTTGTTAAAATTCAAACAGTTCATGACATCATAGCGGTTTTTACTTTTAAAATTGTCAAGTATTATAGTTAAAATTAAATTATAAGGAATATTTCAAATTTGTGAACATGTTATACAATATTACCTGTTCAGAAATTTAAAATATTGGTTAAAGGGAAACTTCGCGAAAAATTGAAAATCTGATATGTTATTCTTCAAATAAAAAGAAACACATTTGCCTCTTGAAGTTTTATCATATTTTCAATGGTTAAGTTTCTACATTGAATTTACAGTGTAAAAAATGCACTTATGGAGGTCCGCCATCTTGTCACTATCTCATCACTAGATGGCGATACTAGAGATCCCTGGACATCCATGTACCTTATGATAATAACGCGAAACGGTCAATAACAGAAGGTTGTACTATAAGACAAGGTGGTGGCAAGATTACATTTCATATTCCTTATCTAAGCAAAAAAACACATAAAAACTCCGATTTAAACCGTAACAAATAGTTAACGAGTTTACTTCTACTTAAGACTATGTCCACAGCACCAACAACTTCATGCGAATATCATTTTCCAGAATTAAATGGAGGATAGTTTAATGGTATGGTGACCTCATTTTTCATCAAATATTCGTTTGAATTTTTTCCATAAATATTAATTAAATTGAAAATTATTCATATTTTTTTTTCAACTTAATCAGATTATGCAACTTATTGAACAAAATTTTTTTTATACAAAATCTTTGCAAAGTTGACAATTTTAGCAATAACAGTCATTAAATGAATTATTTTCAAATACCTGTTTTCAAGTCAAAATTGCACTTCACGTTTAGTACATTTATTATTATTATTAATACTGGAAACATTTATTGTGCGTGTGCGTAACACAGTTTCCAAAATTCTACATGTGTATATTTCGAGTCAACGTGTCAGTTTTACATTTCTTCTGGCATGGCATCTAAAGGTATTCGAAATCCTATATACATCCTGTGTTCTGACATTTTGCTGTATTCAAATCATACCTGTCCTTGGCAGGAGGGGGCGTGCCATTCTAATTTCGAAGTACATGATTAACCTTCAATCTGATAAGCTTTTGAAAATGTCCGAATATTCATACTTCAAAGTCAGCGTCAAATGATCTAGTAATTACAATAAACATCCTGTTTGTTTACCTGCTAATTCTGTTAATTACCCTTCAAAAACGAGTAATGATTTACCTGTAAAATTCTCACGTCCAGGTACAACTGCCGTTTCAAGACGTGCAAAATTGTCTATGGAACTTTTTTTATGTTAAAAAAAATAAATATACAAATTTATCTTTTATTCCAATTATTATTTAGGTAATTATCTGAGTTAAATAAAGACAGGTTAACATTTGTGTCTAAAAATACTTTGAATAATACAAAGATCATAAAAACATTAAGACGTATTTGTTAATCTCATGTTGTCAGCTGGTTATTAGTCATCGCCACAGTTTTAATACTATTCAAAGAGCAAAGGCAGAAAAACATATTTTTAAACTGGATTATTTATCATATTTACTGGATCATTACATTTATCACGTCACAAAGGCAGTCACGTGATAAAATACTGTCAATATGGCAGCCCCCATACACAAAATTTTACCACCTTTAATCTACTCTAGAAGCAAAACGGTAAATAATACAATAAAACATCAAAAGGCAATTATATTTCTTTTTATTTGACGAATAACATATCAAATTTTTTTTTTTCGCAAAGTTTCCCATTAAATAAATCATAAATTTCAATTGGTGAAAAAATATGACCAGAATTGATGTAAGATTTTTTTTTTAAATAGTTGTTTTTATGCATAAATTTTACAAGCAGTATGCCATATTCATAATATCTCATTTTTAACCAACAGAAAGAAACACTGTTCAACAGAAATTAATATAAATACAAATACGACATATAACAATAATTGTTACCAGTAATTTTCATGGAAATCAGTTCAGTTCTAATGAGGACAATGTTTATTCATGGATATCATATAATGAAATTTTAATATTAAATAATGCTATTTAGTTATTTGTTGTTTATGTTTGACTCAATCATAGAAAATACCTAACTTTGTAAGAGATAAAGTTTACCTGTGTATTCATTTAAAATAAAACTTTACATAAGTATATGTATCACGGGAATGTTCCTACCTTGGCACAGATGAAGGATTTTCTGTACAGTATTTACATATCAAATTCCATCTTTTATACAAGGGTGTGTTTGATTCCTCCATGTACAATATTGGATAGAGAAACATTTCACACATCAAACAACCAAACACATGCATGTCTCTCATTACATGTGCTGCATTGTCAGGTACAAACTCTTTATCCTGAAAACACAAAAATAATATTTTGCGATCTGAATTATAAAGTCAAATTTTAATGATTAAACTAAAGAAGGCATATGGGTGTACTCGATCTGAATCTGCTGTATGATGCTTTCTCATTTAGAAATGTTAAAATTGAAGCATAAGAATTTTACAAGTGGTTATAGAAAACTTAGTGACATTATTACCATTGACTTACTTGCTGAGGAGTACATAGTGACCTTTATCAGGAAGTCAATTAAGGTTGAAGGCAGCTTGAAGCTAGGCCTGAACTTGCAACTTTATTGTTGAAATATACATGTCTCTGATCGAGAGTCAATGACTAACTATTCAAGAACACTTGCCCGACCAATGAAAAATAGATGTCATATAGCTGAACCAGTGCTGAAAGTGGCATAAAATCTAAACAAACAAAACTTACTTGTTGCATAGGAACATGTGGCATCTGACCCATATTTTGTATAGTAAAGTTGTATAAACACTCCAACTGGTTCAGACTGGCTAAAGGATCATAATGCCGTGGTAAAACTACAGTGGCTGTTTCTGGTCTTTGTGCCGTTTGTGAAAAAGATCCTGATCTATAATACATACAGCTGGTCAATATTTTATCTATATAATACCTCATCTGTAAACATGATAGAAATTGGAAGAGACATCCTTTTAACTATTAAAATCTAATAATCTTTATAAGAATTTTCAAAAAGAGTAAAAAAATTATAACATTTTGATAAAACTGGTAATTATTGTGATTGTACAATTCGTGCATGAATGAATTTGAACATTTATGCATGGAGTAGGTACTAAGATCATGTGTAACTCACAAGATTATATATGAAATTAAAAAGGCTTTATAGAAGCTTTTTCTATGTTTAACCAAGTCCTGTTGTTGCAGCTATCTTGGATTATCTTAACTGATCATGAAATAATACCTTCTTTCACCTGGCAATAGAGTCTCTTCTAATCCATGTATCTACAACACAAAGAAAACATGTTCAGTCATGTAGCCCTGTGCTATTGTAACCGTAATAATAAAACAAAATTCTGAAGAATCTGAAATCCTGCAAATACATTCTTCGACATCAAAACATGTTTAAAGGTTAAGTTTACATGTGGAAAGATCAAATTTATTATCATATTTCATTTATACCCGGTAGTTAAATAAAATATTAACTATTTTCTTTTATTTCAAAAGGAATATATTAGATAATAATATTATTTATTTTATTTCATTTTGAAACAATTCTAGTCAGATGATGCAGTTTAATTAATCCCTTTCAAAATATAGAATGTACATGTTCCATTAATACTTTTTATATTGTAATTTATATAATTAAACACTCAGGTAATAAAAAATTTGGCTTTTTCCTGATTGGACATCCTGGCACTTTCTAGATAGAATCGATCACAAGTTATTATTTAATAAAACAGTTATTCCTAAGGTGTACTCAAGACTGGAACAGAATATCTAAATGATGTCCTATAAATATTGTGACCACAGCACAATTGAAATACATGTACCTAGACAGGTTAAATCCCAAGAGCACATTGTTTTCAAGTATACTTCAAAAATGTACCTGTAACCACAGCACAATTTTCAATTAGAATATCTTGATAAATGTACGTAAATATAAAAAATGTAGTGCCTTTTAGAACAGGATATTTTTCCAAGTAGAATACCTCAATTAATCTATGTGTGACAATCACATAGTTTTTCCAAGTACATATAGTACCTTAAAAATCTACCCATGATCTCAGCACATTTTTTTCCAGTAGAATACCTTGAATACCTATCACCATTTAACATTTTTCAAGGAAAATACCTCAAAAACTTACCTGTGACCAGAGCACATTTTTAGCTATTTTGGGAGGTTCTGGTTTGTCTTTGTTCAGTTTAGATATTCTGTAAGGGTGTGGTTCTATAAATAGCTGAACTACTCCATGATTGGTCACATGTTTATGCTCATCAACTAATTGTAAGTTTATATTCTTCTCCTTGACAGCAACATTTCCTGACAACTGAAATATTATAAAGCAGAAGTTATGTGTAGATGATGTGGAATTCATACATTAGGAGGCTGTGAGGAGTCAGAGTTATTGATTGAGGATAAAAGGCATTCCATCAGATTCCGAGGACAAGAATAATACGCAATCATCATTTGATGGCAGATTAATAGGTTCTTACAAAAGTTTTGGGAATGGCCAATGATCGTCCAGATATAAATTTTATGTATTTTATCAAGTGGCGTGCACCAATACTTCTATCACAATTCAATAGAAAGATCACCCAGGCATTCCCAAATTGTGCCTCAAAGTTCTTTTCGTAAACAAAAACAAATCACCCCAATATCTCCTATATCCTCTCCATTTACAAATATCTGAAAAGAATGCCCCAAATAAGAGTGTTACCATAGCTACGTTCTTGTTACTGATTGGATACCTCAGTGAGTAGAGATGGGTGCTGATAAGCTCATCTAAAACTACAGTGAAATCTGCATTTACAGAAGAATTTTTGTTTTATGTTAGGCCTTTGGTTAACAAGTACATGATTTTCCTAATCAGCTGCATAAATACAATGTACACCTTAGTGTATTATATGCACCAAATCCAACATGTTAATAACAAGTAAATCATTTATCTTAACAGATTTCACAATTCAAATGTTTGATTAAATTGTCTTGTTATATCTGTCAAATACATTAAAATTAAAGAAATCTTTATTATCTCAGTGAAGACGCTTACCTTGAAACCGAAAGTTAGGTCAATCCAGTGATTCAAGCATTCGGATACTTTATCACTTTCAAGAACCTCCATATGTTTGACAATAAATTCCTCTGGAGTTTTACACCACACTGGTAACTCAAGGTCTGGCAAGTCTTCATGTATAGAAGCAAATATCAAAGGGTCTGTAAAAAACTCTGGTATACATTCATCAGGGGTCCAATTGTACATTCGGTTCATACTACTGGGATATTCATTCGGAACCCATTTTGGTCGTACATGTGAACACAAAATAGATTTTGGTGTTCTCCGAGCTCTGTAAACATAGTAGGTTATATCTGATAAAAAGTCTGACACATGATGTGGAATATTGGAGGCATAAGATTCGTATGTCAGATCCAATTGGTTGTCCCCTTTGTTCAGTCTATATTTACTTTTAGTCAAATCTCTAAATATAATCTCATCTTTGTCAAATGTAAAGTCCATAATCCATGGAAGAACTGGGTGGTGATTTGGGTCAAACATTCGCCTCCCAGCTAAGTGATTAAGTACCATTAAATATTTAAAATTTGTTATTCTCCTGTGTACCCAATCTTCTACTAAAGATGGCAGGTCATGAACTGAGTATTTAGTTTTGTAATCGGATTGCAAAAACATTCTGGCTTCCTCAACAAGAGTATCTGCTTCACTTTGAAGTCTATTATATACTTGATTTTCACTTGTCTTTCTTAAAACATCTGAATTACTGTGACTCGAGTTTGAACCTGATTTTTCTGGAGCTTTCATAGAATTCTGACTCTCTGAAAGCTCCAATATATTTTGAACAGATTCTGAATGTGAACCACCTGGATTTTTACAAAAAGAAACACTAACTAATTTGTCTTTTGCTTGTAAAACTTTTAAAATTTTCTCCAATTGAAGACCAGAAATATAAACCCACAGTTTGCCATCACACAGAATATCACGGAGACTTATATCTCCCAACACAATTCCTAGTTTATGCAATTCTTTCTGTAAATGTAGAAGCTGATAGAGGACGAATAGAGGTTTCATACATGATGACTTAAAAATGGCTGGGCTAAAAGCCACAACATTTTGTATATTATACAGTATAAATGGTTGAATAACAAGGAATGCTTCAGAAGTTTCATAGATCTTAATGGCATGAAGAATGTTTGGTGATGAACTAGTTAGAAAACTGTCAGGAATTATCTGGCTCGTGCTGCTATGGAGATCGGCCATTTGTTCGGGGTATAATCTCTGTAGATATTGTCGCAGAACATCACATTTCTGTAAAAAACAACAGCAATATGTTATCAAATAAATATTACAACATAACTACCATGTTTCATAATTAGGGTAGTACAGGCTTTAGAAACTGAGTTCTGTACCTTTATCCCTCAAAGTACAGATCAGCAGCCATATTCTAAAAAAAATCATAAATTTACACTTACATGTAAAGATAAGATAGCTGTTTACGTTATTTCTATGATTTTTTGCATTCTCAAAAGTATTCACAGTTTTGCATGTAAAATAGCAATCGTAAATCTTACGTTATGCCTCAGATACTTCTATAAATTTGGAAGTAAACGTATTGAATGAGAAATAATTACCTCAAAGCACTTAAATAATAACTTTTGAATAGGTGTTTTAAAAAGAAATCTGTCAATTTACACTAGCATAGAACAATACCTTTTTTATGTTTACATTCCTTCAGTGTAGAAATTAACGAGTAGTTTCGAGTTATAATAATGTAATAAAAAACCTAAACACATTTTAACACCAACAAAACAGCATAATGTAAAATTGCAAATCATATAGGAAAAGTTTAATTTCTGGAACATTATTCCATTCAGTTGTTGTTTCTTTCTTTTTAAATTATAAATTTTTGTGAGAGTTACTCCCCTTGAGTAACACATTTTTCAAAATATTAGCAAATTTTGAATGTTTTTTTGTCATTCTATGACATGTGAAACAAAATCAATGATACTAAGTAGTGAATGTCTTGAAAAATTATTTCTCTTTAGAAAATTATGAGGGAAGCCAGGACTTGTGAGCACTCAAGAGCAGATGTAAGTTTACCTTTGATTTTACACGTAACTTGCAACTACGAATCTTTGTGAATATGAAAACTGTGGTAAACTTCCGTTACATTTACATCTACGATTTTTTGAGAATATACTTGCTAGAGAATATGGGTACTTTAATTTTGTGATAAATATTTTGTGCAAGTTAAATAAAATTTTTAATTTAAGATTTTCACAGAAATACTAGTATCAACTATATCCTGTGATTTTGAGAGTTTCTTAACAAATTTTCATAATTTTTTTCACAAGTTTGCTAATAAATGCACTTTACTTGTACTTCACAGCAGAGACTAAAACATTGACTGTATATAAGTGGATGCATCTAACAATGACTTTTTACTGTAGTTAATTACACTCCCCACCCTTGCTATAAATTTGTACAGGTTCTTATCATTGCTGACATTACAGATTAATGCCACCATATTAACCTTCTGATTGCTTCTTTGCACTGTTGTTTGCTTTTTGTGTACTTTATAATAGGTCTTTGCCCATTGGTTGCTATAATTGTCTCTGGAAATTTCACTAAGGTGCCCAAGTATTGTGCCAGCTATGTCTGGGTATGTCAGCAGCGGTTCATCTGGTAAACTGAAAATATATACCACTTCCATTAGCAATGAGTCAATTAAAGATGGATTAACACAGCTATTATATAACTTTTTGCTAGAGTGTTAGCAATTAGTTCATTAAAGATGGAAGATGGCCAAACACAGCTATTATGTAACTTTCAATCAAATATGGCAGATGGATTAATACAGTTATGTTATACCTTTCTACAAGTCAATCAAAGATGGCAGCCAAATTAAGTTATTCATGTGTTTTGTGTCGATGTGGAAGTCCCAGATAAAATACAGTAGTCAAAGAATTTTACTTGAACAGATAGTCAATACTAAACCAGTCCCCTTTTGTGTGGAGGAAAAAAGGTTGGCAGCTTAGAAAAGTTCAATATACAAAGATTTTGAATACATGAACATGTATTAATGATTAAAATTAATGTTCTGTTTTCACAGTAGTACAGTGAAACTTCTCTAAACCGGCCGCCACTGGGACAGATTTATTTAAGTTTAGTGAAATCTACGCGATTTTCAGTTACCGCCCTGTTGGGTACAGAGCCCTGTTGGGTACAGAGTAGAGGTCCTTTATCAATTTTACTTTACCGTTAAGTTATTATAGCATGTTTCATTTGATAGAAGTTAAAAAAAAACAACTGCAATGCTGCTTAGAAATGTTCACTTCTAACCAAAAAAAAAGATAGATCACTTGAGTTTGGTAATTCCGCTTTTACAGTAAACCAGCCCATTTTCAGTAATGTTATTTTCCATATCTTCCAACTGTTACGTGTGGTCATCAGTTTGCTAAAAGACTGAACATCTTCCAATTTTATTGCAAATTTAGCTCAATATCAAATAACTAGATATCAGTGAGATGGTACCTCTTTTTTTGCCCCGCTAACCTTGAGGTTCAATCTGGTCATCAAAATAATGTACAGATTAGTGCTTGTTTGTGTACACAACACTTTTAAAACACTTATTAAGGCCTCTAAAGGTGAACTTCTATGTAAAGATTTCCTGTTTCTTCAGTGATTTATGACAGGTAAGCTTTATAACTGGCTGGTAAAGTGGTGTGAAATTTACTTGGTTGATTGAAGCAAAACTTGGGAAAAGTGGCCGGTGTCCGTTAGTAGAGGTGGCCGGTTTTGTCAAGATAATTTACATTTACTTAAATGGGTAATGACCAGGACTTTTTATAACAGCCGATTTGAAGGGGAAACCAGTTTTCTGAGGGTCTGGTTTAGATTAGTTTCATTGTAACAGGTTTCACTGTATTAAATTGAATTTTTTTAACAGCCTCATACACAACTTCATTAAACATTAAAATCATTACATATACAGCCTAATATTAAAACTTTTTACCTTGAAATGAATTGTTCTGATTTGAGTAGAATTTTCACTGATATCCTATACCAAGATGGAGGAATTTTTGTGTTTGATAATGCTAGGTACTGGTCACATTCTGATGCACAAAGCTGATTGGTCCATTTATAAGTTGACAAGGTCCTCTGGACAGCATTAAGTAACCAGTCTTCTGGAACCTAAAACAGAAGAGCATTAACAAAAATAATAAAAATCACAAAAGTCTGAAATGGCCCGATTGCAAAGCAAGTGTCTTTATAAATAGGGAATGGCTTACAGTTTGTTGGAAATAGGTTTTGGGTAAAAATTCCTGGAACACTTCCATAATAGCAGGTGCACAACTTCAATATATTTGCAATCTTTCTGTGAAGTTTTAGAGGTCTGGAGTTGATTACACAAAATGGGTACCCTATTTTCCCCACCTGACTTCACCATACTAAAACTCATTTTGCACTTCATGCAATTCAACCTGGTCAAAAATCAAAGACAAACTGACTTCATAATTTGAGTTATTATATCCTATAGTAAAATTTGTATAATATTACAAAAACATTTAGTTTTGCACCTGAAATTTGAACAATAAGGATTAACTGCAAACATTTTTTTCTTTATCGACTGACAACAAAATTTCGGTTTTGCACATCTCTTCTGCTTCTAATCTTTAATTGGCTGCCTTAAAAAAAACTGTACATTCTGCCAATGATTGCACAGCGCATGAGAGGAAGAATACAAATAAATTAAAACAGTTAGATTTTTGTGTGTGAAGATTTTTGTATAAGATACATGTACAAGGCTTGTGATTAGTATTGTATTGCTGAGACAGCCGACTTAAACGACTAGTGAATCATTCATGACAATGTCCAGTGACAGACTGTTCCAGTGTCTTATTGTTCTAGGAAAGAAAGATTGTTGTGGGCATTGAAGTCTCAATTGAGGTATCTGGAAAGAAAGAGAGAGTGCACTGTGTGCAAGTCTGGTAGGTGTTATAAGCGTTTCTGCTTTGTCTACCGCAACTTTTTGGTTTGTTATTTTATACATCATAGTTAACCGAACGTCTGTTCTTCGATTCGCTCAAGTGTGGCAGTTTAGGTGTTCAACCATGTTGGATTTTATGGCCAGGTATGCAATGGTGTCATCTGCAAATAGTCTTACTGTAGAAGTGAGGCCTGTTGGAATGTTGTTACTGTAAAACAGGAACAGGCTTGGGCCTAGTACAGAGCCCTGAGTCACTCCAGACCCCAAATGGATATAGGATGATGTCCCCCCCCTCTAGGATTACCGCCTGAATGCGATTGTTTAGAAAGTTTTGTATCCATGTGTTGGTTTTACCCTGGATTTCATAGTGGTTGAGTTTTCGAATGAGTACATTTGTAGGTTTTGGCTGACTTTGTCAAATGCCTTCGAAAATATCCATTATTAATACAATTTGAACCGAGTTTTCTAGATTTTTTATAGTCATCAATAAATTCCAGGAGCTGTGTATCACAAGATCTGTTTTCCCTAAAACCATGTTGTAATGGATACAGAATGTTGTATTTGTCGGCATGGGTCTTACAACAACATTGTCGAATATTTTAAATTAAAGGATGTTAAGCTACAAGTATTAACATACGATTAATTTAATTACGGGCCAAGTGGAAACACCATAAATTACATTTTCTCATTAGGAAGTTCAAATGAGTAATTAAAGTTTGTGACATTTATAATCTAAAATAGGTAAAAGTGCAAGACTGAGAATTCTTCCATAAATAGCCAATTTCTGGTTCAGATGAGTTCATGCAAACTAATCTCTACTTGTAAGTTTTCAAGCATTCTGACTGGATGACACTGACGTTCAATAATAAAGAGTCCGTAGTATACAGTATTTTTATTGGAGCAATATATTTGATCAAGAACAATTTATGCTGGGAAGCCATGAATTTCTTATCTAATCTAGGCCTGTGAGTAGAGACAGATTTAATTTATCACACCAATAAAAATTGTAACTGTATGTGTTATCCCAATTGTGAAAAATTGTGTTTCCTTGTCAATCCCAAATATGTGTTCAAAATATTTATTACATATTATTTACATGGGATATGTTTTTTGTTTGGAATTGGTTTTTTGCCACTTCCAGCAATTTTTTTTTGGTATTTTATGGCATCCAGTTTTTTTTTTTTTTGGGGGGGGGGGGGGAAACTAAAATAATGCAGCCTTGTTTATTTTAAAAAAACCAATTCTGTAATAGTAATACCGAGCATCGGCCATCACAGATGACAGCTATACGGTTACATGCATGTGTGTAAAAAAAAGTAACGTGATCCATATGAAGAAATCCATTTCAGATGGTAGCTGAGCTATCCAAAGAAAATATTGTAGACGAATGAAAAATATATAATATAAAAGTAGACAAAAATAATTTTGACATCGATAAAATTAAAGTGTTTAGTTTTTAAATTACTACAAAAATGCCAGACAATTTTTTTTCTATTTGAAACGCTGTATTTGAAATTGAGTTTTGTGACGTCACAACACATTAGATAAGACGTCACGTCATCAATGGAATGTAGAGGCACTGTTAGGGGCTCTGAAGTAACGACATGAACAATGTGCGATGCTCGCATTTAGGCTGCGCCTCCATTCATATTAAAATTGTTTAGAACACAAAACATATAAGTTCTATTTTTCACTTTTGTAGTTAGCACGTAGTACACGTAAATTTCAAAACAATACACCAAATAGTAATCAATTTGTCTGATAAGAGTGACTGTTGTTTTTTTAATTTTTTTTCGGTTTTTCTTTTGATCTGTTGTCTGAACAATTAAATTTTACAAGGAAATATTTCCAGCACAAACACACACCAGGCAAACCGTTCTGGACTTTGACAACCATTTTACGTGATGTCTTGGTATATTTAGAACTTCTATCATCCCTTGATCTGTTTCCATCTTCTGTTAAAAGACAGAATCGTCGATTTTTTACTACTACATTGTTATATTGTTGACATTTGTTGAGGCAAGTGGGTGGAAAATCGTTAAAATTGGAGATTTTCTTTAAAGGGCAATAACTGTGTAATTTACACGCACTACTTCGTGTATTGTAAAACCGATAATATAAAAAAGCCACCTGACATCCTCTCTTCAGGGCAATTTAGCATAGGCGAACAAAATCCCTCCTCTATAATTTCTAAGACTGGCAGAATCACTCCTACAAATTGATTTCGGTTTTGAAATGTAACTTTTCATTATGTACGTTATCTGTTCTGTTCTGTAAGGTAACTTCGGCTGAAGGGGTCATTGTCGACCTGGGTACTATATCAGCGTACCCAGGGTACTTAAAATTTGAGAAATGGTACCCAGGGTACTGTCGCTTAACATAAACGTACCCAGGCCAATATTGTTGAATCAAATCCATTATTTTTCAACAGTGTTCATAAACATGAACATAATCAAAACAAACTTAACTGTAAATTGTAACAAAGCGCCATTCTTCTATTTATAATTGTGGACGAAATACGCGAAAGAAATGAACGTAATCTCGCGATACTTACCACACCGGGTACGTTTATGTTAAGCGACAGTACCCAGGGTACCATTTCTCAAATTTTAAGTACCCTGGGTACGCTGATATAGTACCCAGGTCGACAATGACCCCTTCAACAAAATTTCGCCCTATCTGAGGGCAAAGACAAGACAAAGACAAAAAGCTTTATTTAAAGTCGGTGTATCAAAACAGTAGACACAAGCTCTACAGAGCTTTCAAACCCGACATACATACATAGACAACAACAGAGACACAATATTAAAATATACATACATGTTAAAACAATATACATAAAACAGCACAGGTACATGTAGCTAAACAACTAGTCAGTAAAAAGCAGCAGGTTAAAATAATTTAGAAAGTATAAAAGCAGGTATTAATAAGCATCTAGTAAGTAAAAATACCAATGATTAAGCCAGGTTAAGACAATTAAAATTAAAAGATCATAAAAACATATACTAAAAACAACTTCTTTTGACTTATTATTATTAGAAACTATTACCATAATATTATATTATTATTAGAACCATTACCATTACCATGGTATTGAACACATCAATAGCTGTCAAAAAAGGTATATATTCATACTGAGAGACATAAAAAGATTAGCACTATATTAAGACAGCAGCTTTAACTCTAAATATAAATGCAGCACTACATGTAGAGAATAAATAATTTATTAGCACAAGCAGGTTAAATGCAAGCAGAGCTGAGTGGCATGACTTGCCATCCCATGAGTTAATTAAATTTTTAAATTGTTAAAATGGAGATTCGTTCCTAAAATGCTCAGGCAGGTCATTCCAGGTTTTAGCAGAAAAATATCGAACAGATTTTATACCATACCTTGTTGTCCTGACACTGGGGAGTTTTGCTGTGTTGTGATGCCTAAAAGAATATTTGTGTGTTTTTATTTCAACAAGATCTTGTAAATAGACTGGACTCATTTTGTTAATGATTTTAAAAGTTTCTTTAACAAAAATGAGTCCAGTCTATTAACAAGATCTTGATCGGGCCACTCCCGACGGATTATTTAATACTTGAAAATTTCAATTAATTTTAATTTATTTATGTATAGTAACACATTCACCCTGCTCATGCAAAACAAAAAGAAAAAGTATCAAGGCACTTATACTATATATTTACATTAATTTTGAGGGGCTTATAACTGTTGCAAATATTTTAAAAGGGAGCTTATAACTTGAGTTAACAGTGCAAGATAGATGCACGTTTCATGTGTAGACTGTAACAGAGTGTTCTAGTAATATTCTCAATGTCTTTACAGTTTTCTTCTTTTATCTTGATGCATTGTTGAATAACGTTGGTGGAACAGTCTAATATAAATTGTACCATTAATTTACGATCGCTAAGTGTGTTCATTATGTTTTTATCTATATTTCTGTTTACATAAGTCCTAAGAACTGTCATATGTCTTTCTCTTTCCTTATGTAAAGCGCTGCATTCTAAGAGGAAATGATTAGTGTCTTCTCTTGTAGTTTTGCATAATTGGCATATGTCATTATCAGTAGAGTTCTGAAATTTCATTCTATCAGACTGAAATGTAGAACTTCATGTTATCAGGCGTGCTTTAACCTCTGCCTTTTTAATTTCTAGGGTATTATTCGGAACAAATTTCCATATTTGACACTTTTTGCCGATCGGGTTTGATTTGATGTCTATATATTGCATTGAAGATTTTTCCGTTTTATCTTTGTTCCATTCATTTTCGCAAAGTTTGTTTGCTGCTGCATTAATAGTTCTTTTCCATTCTTTCTTTGACGGTACCATATACAAAAGGTCCTTTATTTTTGGCAAATCATATTTTTCCAAAGTAGTTATCACTTTATATATAAAAGTGTTTCGGTTATTAGAGGACATACATAACTGTCTGGTTATAATTTCCTATTCAATTGAGTCCTGGTTTTGGAGTATTCCACAGAAGAAGTTAAGGAGAAGTTTATCCACAACTACAGAGATCGGTTCAACTCCTAGGAGTGCATATGTAGCAGTGTTCGCTGTTCTATTTGGTAGTCCTTGTATTATTCGACATATTTTCCTTTGCAGTTGTTCCAATTTAATAATGTCATTTTTGTTGAAATTTGATATCTCAATTCCGTATAAACAACGTGGGAGAATGTATGTTTTCCAGATTTTGAGAGCTACTATTGGTGACATTCCTTTCCTAGCATGCAGTCCTGATCCGAGTGTAGCATATATGGTTTTTCTTCCTATGTTTATTCTATCCTCAATGCTTACTTTATTTGTGTCATCTCTTTTTATTCCTAAATGATTAGTTTCTTTTTGTTGTTCTATATCATTATTACCAAATTTCACTTTATAGGTATTGTTAGTTTTTATAAGCGGAACCAGATCAGATTTATTTGGGTTGATGGTTACTAGATCGTCTTTGCTAAGATCATGTACAGTATCTAATAGCGCTTGTGTTTCATGTTCACTGTTGGACAGTAATGCAATGTCATCTGCACAGGTCGTCGCAACTATACATATGTCACCAATTTTACTGCCTAACTCTGATCTTTCTAATGCATCTAATATGCTATTGTTAAAACGCTTATATAACACTGTTGACAATTTCCCACCTTGTCGGACTCCTTGGCCTTGAATAAAGGATTCTGTGTTTTCATTATTCCATTTAACTTTAACTTTTACATTTTATACATATTTCTTAACAGTAGCCATAAGTTTCCGGTAATCCTATCATGATATATAGTTTGTTGAAAAGCAATTCGTGGTTGAGTGTGTCAAATGCTTTCTGAGCGTCAAGTGTCAATATAATAAGAGATTCATTTTTTACTTTAAAGTGCTCCACCGCTTGTGTAACTATGAAGGCTGCATTTAGTGATGATGAACTTTTCGTAAAGCCTCTTTGTAGTCGGTTCTGTTTAGTTAATAGTTCAGGCTCAATTCTATCCTTTATAATACTCTCAATGATAGTAGATAGTGTGTTTGTCACAGTGATACCTCTATAATTGGCTGGTAATAGCTTGTCTTTTCCAGGTTTTAGTACTGGTGTCAGTATCCCTAACTTTAGTTGTTCAGGTATATCTTTCTCTTTAAATATCATATTTATAATATTAGTAACATTATATGTTGCACTGTCAGGTAGATTTTTGAAATGTTCCGCTGAAAGCCCATCTGAGCCGGGGCTCTTCCATTTTTTAGTTTTTTAATAGCTTTCATTACTTCTTTATCAGTAGTTGGCACAATTTGTATCTCCTTCTCTATTGCTATTTCTTCAATAAATTTATTTTGCAGAGCCACTAGTGCTAATTTATCAGGTACTTTATTGTTATAGACAGGTGTGGGGTTATTATATAGCTCATTGAAATAGCTCTTCCATCCTTCCTGTATACCTTCCTTATCAGAGATAGTTTTTCGAATGTCAATACATTTGTGTTGTCACTCCGTTTTTTACGTTGGTTTCTGATTAATTGATAGAATAACTTATTGTCATTAGTTGAAGCATTCATAATCTTATCCATGAAGTTGTTTTTCATAGAAGCATACGCACGCCTTTGAGCACTTCTTCATAGTTTCTTTGCCAGTTTTCCTACCGCAGGTCGGGGGTTTTCTCCGGGTACTCCAGCTTCCTCCCCCAATAAAAACTGGACGCCATGATATAGCTGAAAAATTGCTGAAAGTGGCGTTAAACACCATCAAACAAACAAACAAACATAGTTTCTTTGCTTTCCTCATTTTTAATTTCTTTGCATTGTCTTCCTTATCTTTTTTATATTCATAGAAAGCCAATTTGGATATTTTGTAAGCATGGCTAATTTCAATATTCCAAATGGTTCTCCCTACTGTTTTGATGGAAGATTTCTTCCTATAGTTTGGGATACTGTTTTTTAAAGCATTATGTAATAGTTTAGTAAATCTATCTATTGCTTCCTCAGCAGGGCTGTAGAGTTCAGGGTTTTCTAACGATGTAATAATATAATCCTTGTACGCTGTTTTGTCACACTTTTGCCACTTGGGTCTTTGTATTATTCTTATTACTTCCTTTGGAATTCTCGGACACTGATTTATTGCTTCTATCTTTGCATATACAAGGGTATGATCGGAGACATTTATAGGATTCATATCTTCAATTTCGACCGTATAATGTGACATTTTCTCAATACTTCTGTGGATTATGTAATCAATTTGACTATGATAGAGACCATTATGATGGAAAAATGTGTCTTTATTTGGATAATCGTCCGCTAGCTCTAGGTTATTAGTACTAACAAAGTCTTTGAAAATTAAATCTTTCTTATATTTATTTCTATATAATGAAGCATTCATGTCTCCACAGAGTATTATAGTATGATCTTCATATTTTTCGATAATTTCCTATAGCTGTGCTAGCGTAACTTTGTATTTCTCATCACAATTCGTAGCATCTGAAGGCATATATACATTAATGATACAAATTGGGTTTGTACAATTAAGAGTTAAAACTTGTATTCTTTCATTTCCGTCTGTCATTTGTCGTATTTTTTCGTCCATTTCCTTTCTCCAAAATATTGCCACACCCCCATGGCCTCTTTTAGTAATAAGTATTTCGGTTTCATTATTATTATCATCTATCGATTTAGCACAACACATATGAGTATTAGTCAATTCCTGTAACTTCTCTTTTTTCCGCAGAGTATAGCCAATGTTCTTGTATACATAAAATATCACATTTTCGAAGTACTTCACGGAGATATATTTGGTTAGTCATTGCATGCTGTATATTTAAAGTTCCTATAATGGTATATCCCATACGGTCCATCATAAAACTCGTACAAACAAAGTGAAATATAAAGAATGACCTATTTTCAACTATACTTCTATACATCTATCTACATAATACTTCTGAACATCAATACATGTATATTAATGAAGCTAGAAGGCGCAAGTCAGGGTCTGGGAAATGAAATGTAGTAAATATATACAATTTGTTAAAATTTGTGATACATTTATTTTGGTATACTAGTAATATAAAAAACAAAGCGCTACAATTTTACATGAAGAACGATTTAACGCCGGCCTTAAAGGAAGTCAGGTCTGTGCTAGTAGCTACATGGTTTGACAGATAATTCCACAACTTTATAGATCTTGGGAAAATGAGTTTGACTGGTAGTTTGTGGGTGAATGTGATGTAAAAATTTGTGTTTGCGAATTGGTATGAGATAGTCTGGTGGTACTATGATGTTCACTAATTTATGTTGTATTTTGTTGCATTATGTTGTAAGGTCTTTTCTTAGCTGAAGTGTGGGCCAATTGAGTTGTTGCAGCATCGCAGTGACACTACTTTGGTAATTATATTGATGTAAGGTGTATCTTGCAGTCCTTCTCTGTATCATTTCTATTTTTTTTAATGAGATGGTTTTGCCATTGGTTCCAAATGATGCTGCAGTATTCAAGTTTTGGCCGGACATAGATTTTGTAAGCTATTTCCTTGGTCTTAATACTGATGTTGCGTTTAATAAACCAAGAGTTGAATTTGCTTTGTTAGTGATCGTGTTAATATGTTTGTTCCATGATAAGTCTTTTGTTATTGTGACACCCAAGTATTTTGCATTATCAGTTGATTGTGGAATTTGATTGTGAAGAACATAGTCAAAAATAATTATTTTTTGTTTTCTAGTGATGCGTATTATTTCACATTTGTCTGGATTGAAAGACATGAGCCACACCTGTTCCCACCACTGTTCAAGTTTTTGCAATTCTGACTGAAGTGTGTGACAATCTGTAAGACTGGATATGGTCAAGTATACAATCGTGTAGTCTGCAAAAAGGCGTACGTTTCATATGAGGCTGTCGGGCATGTCATTTATGTAAATTAGAAAAAGACATGGTCCCAGGACGGAGCCTTGAGGTACACCTGATTATACAGGACGGCTGTCTGAAGCATCAACTACAACTTTTTGAGATCTGTTACTCAGCCAAGATTGGATCCAGTTGGGCGTTTTATTGTTTATACCCATATTTTTTTAATTTTAGGACAAGTCTTAGGTGGTCAACTTTGTCACAGGCCTTACTAAAATCCATGACTGCAATGTCAGTCTGTTTGCCATCAGCCTTATTGCCAAAAATTTGTTGAGTGAAAGTAAGTAGTTGGGTTTCGCAACTGACCTTTGACCTAAACCATGTTGTAGCGGATATAATAGGCTGTGTTTGTCAAGGTGTTTTATGATGGAGGGTGTGATTATATGTTCAAGTACTTTACTTAAAATACATTTCAAGGAGATTGGCCTGTAGTTTTCAGCGTTTGATTTGGATCCCTTTTTGAAGACAGGTGTGATCATGGCTGTCCTCTAGTCGTTTGGAACTTGACCTGTATTGATGGAGCAGTTAAATAGGTCCGTTATGATGGGTGCAATTTCACTGCTGACTTCTTTGAGAAAGTGGGGAGATATATTGTCTGGTCCTATTGCTTTGGTGGCATTCAAGGTTTTGAATAATTTTGCTGTACCTTCTGTTGTTATGGTTATATTTTCCATTTCATGCTGGTGTGTTTCTGTTTTAAGTCTGTTAAGTTCACAGATGTTAGATAACTTGAGAACTTGGTGTGGTAAAAGCAGAGTGAAATCGATTGTTCAGTACTTCTGCTTGTTCAGATGGTTTTGTTTTTGTTATATCATTAACATTGAGTGGAGCAAAACAAATGTTTTCACTTTTCTGGGTTTTCACAAATGACCAAAACTTTTTTCCTGGTTTCATCATTTATAATTTTATCTACGTGATTCCAATATGATTGCCTCAGTTTTTGTTGTACAAGATGTTTCAAGGATTTGTATTTCTTCTGAATTTCATGTTTCTTGTTAGAATTGCATAATATAATCTTTTTATGTGTGCGGTCTCTTTTGCGTATGAGTCTTTTAATTTCAATAGTTAGCCATGGTATGTCTTACTTGGATTTCAGTGTTTTTGTTGGAACTAGTTTATAATATACACAATCATATTTTGTTTCATTAAATGCTGGTCCAGGATTGGGGTTTATGTCTAGAGATTGGCTAATGAGAAGTAAGCATAAATATAGAAGTGTCAATTTAGGATTTTTATGTTTATCTGTATTTTTGTTAATTTTCTTGATAAATTCAAACATGTGTGAGACGTGGTTTGAGTTTGGCTGTTGGAAATTCATAGGTAGACTTGGAGCTGCAGTATTTTCATGGTGACTAGAGATGTAGTGATGGTTGTACAAGAATGAAGCAAGGGATTGTTTACTGTTAGTAAGAACGATGAAGCTGGTTCTGATAGGTGTTGTGATTTGACATGTTTGTTGTTCTGATGTTCAACTGATGTGCATGATAAACTAATAATGATAAATAATACACACACTTTAACAAACTGCATTCTTCCTCGTCAGATTGGTACGTGCTCGAGGTGAGAACCTGCAGACTTGACCAGTGCAGGGGTTAAGGGTTGGAGGCGTAAATAATGGCGTCCAGTTATTTCCTTTGGAAGGAAGCCGAAGTACCCGGAAAAACCTCCAAACTTCGGCCGAAAAACTGCCATACAATCCTTGTCAATTAAGATTCGAGTCGAGTAAACCAAAGACAGTGTTAACTAACTGTATTGACTGTCCCTAAATATACCCTTCCCGCAGTATGGCTCGAACTCACAACCGCAGTGTTGACAGGCATCAATAGTAGACTGACTACCTTTACCAATCGGCCACAGAGGCCCCCGCGAGAGGGATTTTGTCCGCTACCGATAGATTTAATAATTTTCTAACGCAAAAGAAAGGTATAATATGGAATAAGAAAAAATGCAAGCAAAAACGCACTCAAGTGGGGTGACTTTCAGGATAGTTCTGGTCTTGACTATAATTAAAATAGATTGCTTTAGAAAATTATTAAAACATCAACGTTATCCCAGATCTCAGGAACTCAGGAATGGCCAGAGCAATTTCAATGAAAATTGGCTATACTGATACATCTGAATATCCTGAGCATTTTTGACAAAAACATAGACCCGAACGACACCATTTTGTAATGACAGCCGTTTCTCCACACTCTCCCCCCCCCCCCCACCCCCACCCAAACATCAACTTAGTCCGATTGCTGCGAAATTTGATATGTAGGTAGATTTTAATGCACAAACTAAGAACATCATGCATCATGTGTATTTGGGGGCGGGGGTGGGGGGTCAACATGCTACATTTTAAAGATTATAGTGGCAATGGGGGTTCATTTTGGAGACAATGTGTTGGCATCCCAACACAATTAGCACTAGTTCAATTTTTCATTCATCTCTGATGATAACGGATATTTGAGAAATCTTAAATGCAAATTATCTACTACCGTTTTCTAAATAGCAATGTTGAAAGGGCTTTATCTAGGACTTCATCCGTAGAGCTGCCCAAAGAGACCACAAATGAAATACAGGGTAGGACATATCGTTAGGAGGTTTTCATGTCATATTACGGAAATTCTGGCCGCTTAACGTAGTAAATGGCGTTTTTGGAGGGAGTAAAATTAACACATAGCAGCATGCATACAAAGTAAACTTTTCTGTACCTGCCCAATGCTCCATACTTTTCTTGTGCAAAATATTTGTTCCCGTCAGTTCATTTCTTTTCCCCTTTATTTATTGTTTGGTTATTAGTTCTTGTCCAGAATATAGCCCAAATACTGCCAGCTGAACGTTAAACAAACACTGAATCAATCAGTAAAAGCCCTAATAAAGCTAAATGTTGTAACTTGTGTACCTGATTTCAGTTTAGCTTTGAATACAGCATTTATGAATAGTAACAGAGGGCCGATATATATATCCATAGTTGATATTTACGATACAGTGTGACATATAGTTGACGGGTTGAATTTACAGAATTAAAACCATCGGTTAGTAGATCATTTTAAACCTTGACGTCATCACTAACTATGCGGTTAATATGTCACTTGCTAGAAAACTACAAAATAAATTAAATCACACTAAATGCTTCATTCTATTGTTACATTTAAATATATAATGGGAATGTTTAAAAAAAGACTTTATTTCCTTTTGCTCATTTGAACACATAGTTTAAATAGCATACAAATTAATAATAATTCGTTTTTCAGACAATTTTGTGTTATTTCCTCTCTATGCATATTTTAAGGTTAAGTAAATAGATTGTATTTCTGCTACGAGCATGATTTTATGAACGAAACATATTTAAAAAATTGTTTATAGTTTAGTATTTTAAACAAAACAGAAATAGAAACAAATATGTAGACTACGCATCTATATTTAGCGATGTTTAGACAGACTTATGCTTTATGCATTAAATAACCAATACATATTTATAGTGTTGAAGTGTTTAGGTTGTGAAGTGATTTCACTGAATATACGAGAAAATTTCTAGTTTTTTTTGTCTGCAGAGTACACTTTGTATCACTGGGGCCTCAGTGGCCGAGTGGTTAAGGTAGTTCGTCTACTATTGACCACGTGGTCTGTCAACACTGACATGGCGGGTTCAATTCTCACTGCATGCTCGACTCCAATCTTACTTGACAAGGATTACCAGTTCTCCTACCACAGGTCGCGAGTTTTCTCCGGGTTCTCCGGTCTCCTCCCCAAATAAAAACTTGACGCCATGATACCATGATTGCTGAAACAACATTAAAAAAACCAAACACTTTGTATCAGCCTGTTCTGTGTGTAACCTATATATGGTCTTAAAAGGTTTGTTTTCGGTTAGTGATTTGTTCTAAGTTCTGCTTGTCATGTGCATTACTACTTGGGTGTTTATATTTAAAACTAAAACCCACAAGTATCACGGTTTACGCATGTAGTACAACTTTAAATAATAACACGTTCTAAACAAGTAAATAGACTTTTCCTTTTACCCTTGTCATTTCAGCCATTATTTTTTGTGCTCTAAAGATTTCATCAGTTCACATTATTAATCACTCTAAACTTAACTTGATTTATCGTGTGCACTTCCGAAAAGCCATGTGCAATGTTTTGCTGAGCATAATCAAGCGACATTTAGATTTACAATTGGAGTTTAGGGTTTAGAGGGGTATTATTTCATAAAAAAATCATAAAAGATATTTATCACATTCCAAATGGCCATTTTTATTTCTCGCTACTGCATATGTGTAAAGGCTTATCTTTTTCCAATTTATTCCATATTTTTAGACTCATTTCAAACGTATGAACTACATACAATGGTCTCCTACTCAAATGGTTACTGCTATGAAATGTACTATGTATACCACCCTATTATATAAAGGTTAAAACAAAATTCAATGCAGATCTTTCAAATGATTTATGTCACCATGTAGAGCCTCAAAATCCTGTGTACCTCTCAACACATTAGTTGTCGAAAACACATTACGTTTACTTCTAATAAACTATATTCACTTTGTTCAGTCAAGTGTGTATGGTACAATAAAAGGTAGAGGGATCGATAAACAAGTACTATCTTTAAAAAAGATAACCGACGCAGTAAAGATATAAATTGAGTTATGCATTAAACTACGAATCGTCAGTATTGTCATAAAATTCCCCGTTTCAATAGACCAGAAATGTTTGATGGAAATTTTTTGGGGAAGTACTGACGGACAATTATTACTACGTGAAAGAAATCATGAACCTATAAATTAACATTAGTCCCATTAGAAGCGAGTTGGAAATTATTAATTTATACATGTGTTCGCCCCCCCTTTTTACGTGTTTTCAATATTAACAGATTTACCAAGCATACAGTTAACTCAAAATTGATAATTTACATACAAATACTTGGATGTACATGTACATGTATTCCAGAACGTTTATTGCTATTATGTATTGAAATCCACTGCCTAAGATATAGAAATGAAGTTTTTCTGCGAGCACCTAAAGCAGTTATACAATTATGTCAACAAATTGAATATAAGAATTGTTTAATAAAATGTTTATAGTTTAAAATTTACTGATTAAGCAAAGTATACTTTACAATTAGAGCCACAGCTCTCTATCTTTGTGTGTACTACGACGGACGCCCAAGAACAATAATGACACATTTGATTTACTATCAACATGAATATAAAATGATTGTTAATTTGTATTTTTTTAAAGAAATTAATTAAAATTTCTTCTCTTCGTTTCTTTTACACTCCATAAAATCCCGGAAAAATCCAGGGTGTTAATATGCGTTTTAATTTGCGCTGTACTTCAAATAAAAAATATTTAACATTTTTGTACAAGTCGTTTAATATAAAATTTTACAAACTGCAGCTCATCTCGATCGTTCTTAATACTTAAATTGCACCATGAAATAATTTTATAAACAAACAGACGGCAAAATCTAATAACAATAGTACGCAGTTTGGAAGGAGAATTGCCAATTTACCATCCTGTTCCGAACCCCTGTCCAATTCATTACCCTGTTTCGAACCCCCGTCCAAATTGGTTTTTGACTAATCAAGAAACAGAATTAGGATCACGTTACTTGCTTTTCGATAGGTGAAATGTCATGAGGTCAAAGGGTAAAAAGTGAATATAATACCGACTGCGTCGGAAAAATGTCGAAAACATGCCATTGAGTAATTATTTAATTAAGTATTGAATAAATATTTTGTCTGTTTATCTTTCAATGGACCAAGCTCGTGCGAAAGACTGTGTTATAAAGATGGTTGGGCATTCAAAGAATTTCCAAAAAAGTAGACTTAAAACGAAGAACTTGATTTTATTAAGTTGGACAGGGAAAATAAATATCGCTCTCTCTCTTTCTTCCTTTCTTTCTTTTCTTTCTTTCTTTCCTGACTTCCCTTTCGGGTATTACTAGCATGTAATATTTGTACTTTAGTTGAGTTTCTACTGACCGGAAACTCTTTTTGTTTAATTTTTTTTATGCAATTTATATTACAACTTATTTGAATAATCATGACACCATATATTTATTATATTGTCTAAAAACGCCTTTATTTCCAAACCGTGACATACATTACTAGTAGCTTTACATAAAACCCTTTTCAAACTTTCAAATAATTTCAAAGTATCGTCTGCAAAACTGACCTTATCAATATGGTCATAATTCTAACATTGGTTTATCGCGAGTATCTGAGTAGCTTAATTTGAAAGCTTTAGCATTCAAAGTTATCAATGCTCAAATAGATTTCTTATTTTGTAGTTTGAGAATGGCCGGATTTGCTATGCTTCCATATAACACTTTGGTAGTGTTTTTTTATAATGATTTATAAGGTCAGTGAAAGCTGTTTTATGAACAGTTTTTTTGCAAATTTATTTTTTAACACCAATACTTCTGATACGGCCAGAGTTGTCTTCTCATACGGTCCGAGTTGTCTTTAAGCTAAGTGGATGTAATTTAAGAACAAAGTAAGTTTTAAACCAGTTTTGGTTTGGAGATTTTTAGTAAATGAAGAGTTTATAGATATATCTGACAGAGAGCTTGCATTACTTATTGATACATTGTTGCAGGCACTCAAAGAAAGATATTTCTTCAACCTATCTTTAATTGATTGCAAATGAAAATGTAATATTGCAATGATTAATAGTACAGTGCTCGAGAAAAAAAGACGACACAGGAAGGCTCGGGTCACCTATTATGTCTTACTTACTTAAGGGGGTTTTTAACGTCCTTGACTACCGTAAAACGGTCTCGCACGGACTTATCCTATTATGTCGAGACAATACTACCCATTTATAGGATTGACGATTTCCGCGACAGATTTACAAAATTTACAAATTTTTCCTTGTATTGTTCACATTGCAAAAGCACGTCTGCAACTGTCGCCATCTTTAAAACCGCTTAAACTGCACCCGTAGGTGGTTTTGCAAGTTCCATTAACTAGTTTCGGTTTTACGACGATAAAATGAAAAACTGGTTCTGGTTTCAAACTAGTTTCAAACCAGTTTTCGGAATAAATGGAAGGTTTCAAAAACCTTCTCAAAACTTGAACTGGTTTCACTGCATAAAAAACACCCTATATATACATATGTGCTTATGGGGAAACAATGTGTGCATATATAAAAACATGGAGACATAAGGCAGTCACGGCGTTCCAGTTTTTCGATTCTTTATTTGTTATAAGGTGAAAAATGGAATGGAACGGCAATATATGCCTGGTTAAAAAGTAATATAAATGTTGAAATATGTTATAATCACGACAATATGATTAAGAAAAGTTTATAATTATGTTCCAGTGTATTCTTTGATATGCAGCACGTGACTACTTATTTTTATTAATTTCAGATGCGTCAAGGCACAACAGATAGATGTGGGTGAAATTATTTTAAATCGGGTACGACAAAACGACTGAAAAATATTAAACATATTTTCGCAGTTTTAGTATTCATACAGTTGCCTTAATTGTCCTATTATAATTGTCTTCTTTTGTATAATCAAATTCTAGTTTTACATTTAGTAGACTTTCAATGGTGAAGGCAGTCAACTCCATTTCGCATGCGAGACAGGTTTAAAATTGTTAATAGAACTTATATAATGGTAAAATTAAATTTTATTTTGTGATATTGCATACTTTTTTCTGTTTTAGTTTCCGGTTTATCTGTACATATTCTAATATTAGGATACGAGATCACGTGTTAATATTAAGTGAGGGATATTCCGTTATAGGTACAACAGTAGTAAATGTGTACCAGTAACAGGTTACCAGATTGTGTACCTTTAGTACAGTACTAAATACTTTGTTGAGTTCTGATTTGGTCAATAGTGGTTACATGTGTACAATTTTTTGTCTGTAAGCTCCTGCATAAATGAAGTTTTTAAAAGTGGTAAAAATTTTTCTCAGATCTTGCCAGATAAAATTTTGGTAATTTTTTAAAACAATTAAGTATTTTTACATTCACTGCATTAGGAAGTGCCTGTAAAAGTGGGAGCATCTCAAAATGTTCTAACTAGCGAAAAAAGGAATTGGTCACGGATATATATGGCATATATTTTTTTAATGGTAATTGAAAGATTTTTAATTTCCTAGAACAGATAAATGCTGATCAATGTCAGAAAGGTATGCAAATTACAGAAATGTTAGTACTTTTGACTATAGCCAAAACATTTACTACCGTTCTACCTTAATAATTCAGTCGTTTAATTTTCACGTCAGGTCGAGGGTTTTCTCCGAGTAGTCCGGCTTCCTCCCCCAATAAAACATGGACGTCCTGATATAGCCTTAATATTCCTGAAAGTGGCGTTAAACACCATCAAACAAACAAACAAACAATTTTCACGTCCTGAATAAAGCAGAAATATTGCTTGCTGGACGTAAAAATCAATCAATCAATCAATCAATCAATCAATAAAGTTGTTTACAAATACGAGTTTAGGGAACTTATTTTCTATGTCTCTCATCATTTTTCGCGGCCAAGAACTTGCGTATTAGCTAATAAACCCAATGTGAGCGCCGCCATATCTGCCACCTGAAGACGCATTGGGTAGCTGAAAGTAGTTAAAAGAAAGAAAAGACAAAAAAGAATCTTCAAAAGTTCGTATTACATAAGCTCTCACGCACCTGAACATAAATGTAAACTTGGTTGACATATAGTAACCTCTCTCAATAAAGCTGGTAATAAATTGAATTACGAATGAATAAAAATTCCATAAAAACTCATTACTTCAATATTTATTGATTTCTACAACAAAGGCAAAACATCTCGAGAGAGTTGTTTATATAAAAATTGAATATTAATTCACACAAATGAATATAATATTATAATCAACTTGCAAAACAGATATAAAATATACATCGTTTTTCTTTTATTTTTCTGTTTGGTTTAATATTTTAAAGCCTTTGTATATTAACTTTCACGGTTTATACTTTTCAAAGTCTTTAAAAGTCACGCTGTATAGCTTGATTTCGTATCAATTCGTTAAGACTGAACCCTTCTTTACAATTACTGTATATTTAAATTGAAATTTCATCTCACATGCATTGAAATAAACGAATTCTATATCTAAATATTATTTCCCATTAGTTTCTAAGCTAAGGAAGTGTGACGCTTACATATTTAAGCACAACCAAAACAATTGCACTTAAAATGTCATAAATGTCACTTTACATTGAAAGTGTTTTTGAGGTAAGTCATTGCTTTTACACTAACTAATGATATTTTTTTCATATTTTCAAACGTAATAATATTTATTTAAATTTATCGGTGAGATCAGAACGAAAAGAAACTTCCTATAATTCAAGACCCAACAATGTGGTCGTCTAATATATATATTTTACGTCTATTACATAATAAACCTTTTTTGACTTAAAATGTTTAAATGGGTAGAATAAAAAATTATACAAAATATGCATTATCTATACTTCGTCGGGGAATATATTTTATACGAGCTTAGAAACAGTAAAAATAAGGAGGGCTCTTCTTGTGTTTTAAAGTGTACAAATAAAATTGATACTTTCCAAAAAACTGGATCGCTTGTAATGTCTAAACCTTACAATTGCCCGACGAGTCCCCAGTTGGCGGAATTGGAATGCACTTTCGTTTAGTAGTTGTGTAGTACCCTAGTTGTCAACGGATTCTGACATTAGGCTCCTTGCACGATATGTACCGATTTTGTAGATTTAAAAAAAAATTGATTAATTATTTGCTAAACTCTAAGCGAGAAATATATCGGCTGTATTCAAAACTAGAACAAGTTAACAAACAATACAGCAATGCGGCATCTGGTACAAAATCAAAATCAAACAAAAGAAGTCTTCAAACAAGTTGCCCACTAAGTTCCACGGTCAGGCTTTCCGCATTATGACCTTACAACCCCTAACGAGAGGCCTCCGATTCCCTATCCGCAACCTGGAAACGCTTTTGAACATGAGAAAGGTCATTGTAGCCGCTACAAATTGCAAATTTTCTTTGCCGAAAAGACAATTTAAAAATGTATTGCCCCGTGGCGTAACGAACACAATTGTTTTTTCTTGTTACAGATAAGCCTTATGTATGTTAATTAATAATGATAACCACAGAGGGATAGCTTGGAAAGAAAAGAGGTTATTTCTCGGCATGATTACATGTACGAATCGGGAACCAGTAGTTGACTGATTGATTAATAGATTGATTGAATGTTTGCTCTATGACCAGAGGGCAGTATTTCAGCTATAGGTAGGAAAATAACACGATAAAACAAGATAAACATTTGAGAATCATATACAAAAGGGCAAACATTTTGAATGCAACAGGAAAAGTATTGGTTATAGGTAGGGGTGTACAACATAGCCATTTGTAGAGGCTACAATGAGCATATTCTTATCGACATCTTAAGAAACAACACTCTTAAAACATGTTTTTCACTGTGGTTTATTGTCTGACAACTCCTCGACTAGAGGGCATTCCTTATTTGCCACCTGGGGGCGCGTTGGGCAGCTATGTGTGTCAAGCATTGCGAACCCATACAGTATGGTCCCAGCGGGTACCAGTAGAAATCATTACAACACACAATTCGATTTCTTTCTGATTACACCCCTTTTCAACCATTTCTGAGAACAATTTAGTATTTTGAACTCGAAATCTACAGAAGATATAGCGATGATTTGGGTACTATCACATTATAACGTCTCTATAAATATAGCCCACAACCGATTCTATTTTTATCACTGAATCCTAGTGTTCGATAGTGAAAATACATCATCTCAGACTTCGTGTCCTTTTTGACATTACAAACAAGTCAAACAATTAAGAAAAATGGATAAATAAATACGATTGTCGAAACTTCATCGATTTATACATAATTATCGGAAAGTTTTAATTGTGTTTTTGTTTCTGAACAATCGTACGCAACATTCATTTTCTAACAATGAAACAATAAATATTTCCAATCCAACAAAATCAATATTTTAAATCACATTTTCAATGAAAGTTATAATGTATTATTGATGGTGCAATGCAGCTTTCTATATTTGTTGTCAACAACAGGTTCTCAATCATCATTTACTTGGAGATAAGATTAACAGTATAAAGAACGTGTCTCCTTTGACAAGACGAGGTCGTAATTTTCTCATATTTGAGGGTGAGTTTCTTTTTTTTTAATTTACTGTATATTTCATATACCTCTTTACTATCAACAAAATTTCAACAAGATGCCACTTTAGCTCTCTCATGTATTGTTAATTAATCTTCTGCATTCTAACCATATGAAATGTTTAATTCATGCAATGTTCCTATCTAAAAGTAATTTTTCGTGTAGTTGTCGAAAAGATGATTGCATTACATATTTAAATCTTTTGATCGTCTGTTGGATATAGTTATGCAATTCATTAGTATATCGGTTAAAGTTAAATTGGCACATAAAAACACGCCACATACTAGAAACTTGATATGGAGGCAAAAACTCGACATCAACCAAGCTCACAAAGTGAGAAGTCAGGGCAAACCTTCTTTGGCAATAAGGGCATTTCTACCTGTCATGGTGCCGTCTTCATACTGATACATTGTCAGTAAATATAATCCAAACACGACAAACTTAACATTTAGTATTCATTGTACTTGTCAACGAAGTCGTAGAAACAGATCATGTAACAACAAGCTTGTTTTGTAACTGTTCATGTCCTTGTTTTTTTTCTTTCATTTTGGTATTTGTTGTACTGTATGAGCGATTTTAACGGAGGTTGTTTTGTCTCCTATATGTATATTTTATAACTATTAGAACAACGGTAGTTTATAACTGTCCAGAGTTCTTGTCAGAGTCAGTACCTGGTATTATGTAAAAATGCATACACTCGAACAGAAAAAAACCCATTACAGAACCAACGAATCCAAAGAGCAATCATTGGTAACACAAAACCGAATGATCAGAAACAGGAACGTTCACCATCATACCGGGTTCCAATTTCCCACTAAAACAATGTCAAAATTTGTAAAATTCTCTATTGGGTGTAAATTAGCATACCCAGGGGTACCAATAGGGTATCTACCGTATACAGCTGTCAATAATGGTAACCAAGTAATTGTTTTGTGTATTATAATTACTATATTTATTCAATATGCACTAATTGTATGATTAATTTTAGAAACAGACGATGAAAGAAAGATGTCGCTTGTAACATTGTCAGAAACAACAAAAGGAAGCCCAACGACAGTTACAACAACAAACGCAGCAGACACGACGACAAACGCAGAGGTAGCCATTACAACACAGAAAGATGACAACGGAAAAAGTACTAATGAAAATCTAGCTGAGGTACTTTATTACTATAAAAGCATTAGCTACACTAATGTAGCCCCTTTTTTATTTTGACGGAGCTAAAGATGTCTCATTACTCGTATTGGAGCCAAAAGTTTCATGCATATTTTCCGCTATTAAACGGCTGTTTTGGTTCAATAAATGTTTTTTCCTTGGATCCGCAGTTTAGCTGATATTTCTACAATGCCTAAATTATTAATTTAACACTTCATTTCATTTTCATGGCATTATTCACAAAATGAATATTGCGGAGTGTATAATTTCGGAATCGTATCGGTAAAAATTGTATTCCAGATAGTGCAATGCAATCGGATTACCTCGGTTATTTCCGCATTTCACGACATTTGACGACAATTGCTGAAACATGTTCGGATTGCCGGGATTCAATTTTTGTCAACGAATTTGATTATAAAGTGTTAAAACTAGTCAAGTGAATTAGGTGTTGTAGTAATATCAATTGAACGGCGTCGACATACAAAACTATGTATCAAACCTATGAAACAGTTTAATAGCGGATAATATGCATAAAACCCCAGGTGTTAAGATAAAAAGAGCCATACCGGCAAAATAAAAGCAAAACCCCAAATTTAGATTAAATTACAGGACATATAATTTGTAATAATTTTCAAACGAATTCCTCAAGAGAAAAATTCGTAGACCGTGCGTTTTATCGATATGGTTGAAATATTTCGTATTTAAAGTATTCATTATTCTAAAATGACAACAGTGGGAGGATACCACAATGAATTTTCTACGATTTAAAGTCGTTATAGTTCACTTAATTAAGTCTGAATGAGGTATGATCAGTGAAATGTGTACCGTGGCTTTAAATTCGTATTGTTATTTAAAAAATCTAAATAAATTTCATATTTACACTTAAGACTTTTTCGAATTTGTTTCTCTAATTGTGTGAATGAAATGTTTTGTTCAAATAACATGCTGACAATAGCAAAAATGAACTTTAATTATAACAATTCATTATTTTAACTATATATTATAACAAATTCTTATACAAGTATGCATATATTTCTATTTCTAATACAAAGTTAAAAATGAATGTATGGTATTTGACTTGACACGCATTTGAAACTTTACAGTTGCATTATTGATGTCTTCATGAAAACAAATTCTGATAGAAAGTTATCATTTATCAATGATGCATTGGTAAGTCTGCTTGTCAGAACTTAAGGCTTTGTCATATTGATCCGGATGGAACACGTTTTCGTTCTGGACACGTGATGAGTTGATTGATTACATGTTTACTTTTACGTCCTGCAAACAATATTAAAGCGGAACAAGTTAACAAACAATATATTAACGGGGACAGAATGGACCAACAGGAACACAATTTGGACTGCCACTGGATATGAAGGATTGGGTAGGGAAGGACATTTTAGCCTTCTGATTGCGGCTACAATGAACATACTATATTCTTCTTTCGAAATCTACAAAAGGGTATATATCGTGCAAGGAGCGTGGCAATTTTTAAACACTTAACCAACTTCGGTCTGCGGTCATGTAAGGCTTTTGTATAATGCCCAGACGATCCCACAAACAGGAAGTCTTACCCATTCCGACACACCGGGACGCGCAATGGGCAAGTAGGTGTGTCGCGCTCTGGGGGTCCTAAGGTCAAGGTCATGTGACAAGCACATGCACATCTAATGAGAGTATGAGAGCAATACATATTTATATCGGTTTACAATGTTAAACACGAAAAGTTCGTTTTAAAATTTCCATAAGCGCACATATCAGTACGTTTATAGAGGTAGTTAGTTTGCCAATTATCACTTGTTTAATCTGTTTTTTAGTTGCTGTCTGATATATCTATAGAAAGGGAAGAAAGTGTGTTCAGTTTAAAGAGATTACTTGATGTGGGAAACAACAAAAATGTTTTACGTCAGAATTATGTGGATGAAACCGTTTTAAAATTTACAATGCGTAGGATCGAAAGCGATAAAGACATGATTGCTGCAGATCTATGCCGAGAACAAAATATTTACAAGAAAAAATTGAAAATATACAGAGACAAGCAACGAAAATTAAATGAAAAACGATTTTCGAACGAAAGAAAGAAGTATGAAATGACAGACAAGGCAAGTGAGTCAACTGATTCGCTGGAAGAGCTGTTAAGAAATCAACTTTCAGTTCGTCGACCTACATTAAAGCAAAGACCTGCAACTTGTATACCTACATTTCTTAAATTAAAAACTAAAACAGACCATTTAAAAGAAACAGATAGTGTAGAATTTGACAAGAAATTTTTCATTAATAGGAAAAGATACCGCGTTGATCTGCGACCAAAAGTTTCCCATGAGTATCGAGACAAACCGGATATGCTTGATAAAATTATGAAGGTCAACAGAGGTTACCTGACAGATCCAAAAGAAGCAGTGAGGTATTTTGAGGATGACGAAATCGATGAGAGAAAAGGAATATATCAAGTATTAACGGAAATTCGTAAAAAAGTGGAAGCAAAGAAATTGAAACAGGGACAACAGAAAATGAACTTGTATTTAGATCAGTATTTTCCAAGAAAAATGAGAAGCATTATACTAAGCGATGGAGAAGAAACCGATCTAGAGACAATACAAGACCGTGCTCAGAGTTTAAAAGTTAGGAAGGCTAAGACCATTGCATAATTTTAAAAGACAAACTCTTAATCAAAAGAATAAATTCAAAAGCTGCAAAATATTACTTTGAAAAGGTGTAATGTTTCAAGGAGGCTATATTATCAACGTAATAGGTGTATATGCATTTGAATATATTTTTTTATTCGACGTTGAGAATCAAAATCAGGTATAAAATTTGAAATGTGTCGGATAAGAATATGATATAGATGTGTGTATAATTTTATGTTGTAAAGCGTTGAAATCTGAGGAATCTCTTTTGTGAATCGACCTGTACATATTAATGTAGGTGAAAAAGAGGAGAGTTTTCGTGTACGATACCAATGTTCTTATTCCCCATTAAATGACGCAACATTTTTACTGAATACAGAAATGGTAAAGTTAAAACTCTGACAGAATGGAGGATTGGGGGACGGAGGCGGTGTTAAATGTTTCAGATGTGAAGATGACAAATGTTATGTATGTAGATGACTTATCAATATATTGGGCGTATATTCAGAACTAAACAAGTAATAAAGATAACAAACTATTCATTACAACATAAAGCAAAAAATAAATTTAACACAATGAGGTAGGAGGTTTTTTTGAGGAACATTGTTACAGGACAGAAAAATATTAAATTTAAAAAATACACCAGCTTGCACTAATGTGTGTTTCACATTCCGAAAATCTCTATCGTCTTTGAATGAAACATGTTTTTCATACGGCAGGTCTAGGAGGCTTTTTCGCAAAAAAGTCATTTTACTTCGATTTCAAATGTTGTTTGCCTCATAAGTTGCTTCGTTATATTTATATGCAAAGTAACGTTTGCTTGCCTTGATAAATGTGCCAATAGTGTAGAGGGAAATGTGCAACATTGTCAATGTTTCTTGAAATTATTACATGCTGATGTGATTCTTATATAAAAAGCATATATATACTGCTATCGGCCCTTTCGTCGAGTAAATACATTGTGCAAAAACTAATTTGCTTGTTTTCTAAGATGATTTCTCATTTTCAAATGTGTCGTCAGCAATGTTTGTTATTCGTTTTCAGATAAAAGAATACATACATATAAACACAAAATGAAAGAAAACGATCTTTTACATCATATTAGCATAATATCTATAACAGAGTAAGCCACAATATATTATTCATAACACGAATCAATTATAGTTTGAGTTAAAAAAAATCAACTTGAGTTATCTCCCTTTAAACGCAAAACCCTTCCTGTTGAGTGTTTGTAAAAAAGAACAAGGGGAAAAAACTGATTGATTGATTGATTGATTGATTGATTGATTGATTGATTGGATGTCTGCTTTACGTCCAGCGAGCAGTATTTCAGCTATATTCAGGATGGGAACAAGTTAACAAACAATAAATCAACGGAAAATAGGGATGGGATGTGTCACATGGAATACAATTTTGACTGCCACTGGAAAAGAATGCAGTTTTGGGTAGGGCGGAGAATTTACCCTTTTGTAGCGGCTACAATGAGCCTACTCTTTTTCGAAATCTACAAAAGGGGTCTTTATCGTGCAAGGAGCGTGGCACTCTCCAAACACTTTACCCACTACGGTCCGCGGTCAGGCTTTCCGTATTATGTCCTGACAACCCCCCAACGAGAGGTCTCCCCTATCCACCACCCGGGGACGCGCTGGGCTGCTCTGTGGGTAGAGCACTGGGAACCCTCCCAGTATGGTCCCAGGGGAAAAAACTGCAAAAATGGCCGAATATAACTTCCATATATACAGTGAAGTATATAACGTAACCAATTCTGATAGTGCATAACTTAAAACACTGAAATACAGTACTATCTTCAGTAAAAACGTCCAAATAGTTCCAGGAAAGGTATATTAATGTCTATGGAAACTTACTATGAAATACTAGAAAAAATTGATCTAACGATCACTGATACCCCGCTAAAGTTTTAAAATTTTTTTGTACAAATTTCTAACACTTTTTGTCGACTGATGACCTTGATCTTTGATGGAATTCCTCCAGCATAAATAGGCTTCTTACCCACTTGATATGTAAAAATATCTTAGTTTCATTGAAATTAAATGCAAGCTGTTTGAATTATTGTCCGAAAGTTTTTACATTTTGACAACTATGACCTTGAAATTTTACAATTCTCCCACAAACTCGATAGACTTCTCATATGAATTATCACTTAATATGAAATTATATTCCAAAATTTCATTGATATTAATTGCAAACTCTTTGATAATTGTCCGGAAGCGTCATTTTTGTAAAAAAATAATAATCATTTTTTGGCAACTGTGACCTTGAAATGGACCTGAAAATCGATAGGCTTCTAACCCACCTAATATATTCTATATCGCAATATTTCATTGAAATCGAATACAAGCTTTATAAATATAATCCGGAACCCAAATTTGGACGGACATGATCTGAGGACCACTATTTACGTCATATACCCTCGACTCTCGCTGAGTTAAGGTAAAAAGCAAGACGTGACTTGCATATTTATCTTGCAATCATAACGTTTTTTGCCAACAAAGATATACATAAAATAAATTTGATAAGAATATTACTTATTCTGGTACCCTGGGGCCTCGGTGGCCGAGTGGTCAAGGTAGTTCGTTTACTATTGATCACGTGGTCTGTCAACATTGAGATTGCGGGTTCGATTCTAACTGCAGGCAGGGTGTACTCGACTCCAATATTAATTAACAAGGATTGCCAGTTTTCCTGCCGCAGGTCGGGGGTTTTCTCCGGGTACTCCGGCTTCCTACCCCAATAAAAACTGGACGCCATGATATAGCTGAAAATTGCTGAAAGTGGCGTTAAACACCATAAACAAACAAAAACATTCTGATACCCTATTCATATAATGTGTGAACCGTGATAACGAATAAAGTCGTCTTGTTAATTGTTTTAAGTGGAGGTAAATCTCTTTAGTTGCGTTATTCCGAATAGAGCTTTTGTGCTCATGTATTTATTCTTTTCCTTAGGCCTCTGATCTAGCAGATACAAGAACTAAGGGTAGCATTCCATACAAATATCTGTCGTTTTACAGCTTAGTTCATTATAACTCCTAAGATTTTTTGTGAACTATTCGATATGGTACAAGTAATGCCGTTGATTGTCATTAAAATTTTGTTATTCGTTAAATATGTTAAATTTTTTAACAGTCTAAATTCTTACACTGGAGTTGATAATACAATGGATGCTCGTAACTCTCCGGCCTAGAGAACATAACTGGTTCCCAGATAAATGTATAACCTCTGCTTCAGTTCATTCCCTGTTTACTGCAGGACTAATTTTGTCGTCGATGTTTGTAAAAAATAGATTATATTTATTTAACATAGTTTAAACACTTTTGATACGGTTGTATATAAAATGTACAGCGTTTGTACGAGAAGCTTATCTGCCATGAGAGATCTCATGTCGACAACCAACTATGGCAGAGGTGATTGTGGTTGACGTAGGTTACCCAGGACCCTCGGCGTGGAGATTGTCTGCACGTATGTAGTATTATTCGACAACGGATACATCTGATTACATGACCCTTCTCATGCATACTGTTCCTTAGTCATTTAAATGTAAGAATACCTACATGTTACCCTATGTTTTTATAATTCCCAAAAATAAAAGAAAAATGGTGTATTGCTGTCATTATAATAGTTAAAAGATGTAATGTGATTTGTTCTGGTATATGGTAAGTAGGGCTGGAATTTATCAGTAATTGTATTAAGTTCTATCACCAGGTTGAAACATTCACCAGGGTAATATTAAGTCCTATCACCAGGTTGAAATATTCACCATGGTAATATTAAGTTCTATCACCAGGTTGAAACATTCACCAGGGTAATATTAAGTTCTATCACCAGGTTGAAACATTCACCAGGGTAATATTAAGTTCTATCACCAGGTTGAAACATTCACCAGGGTAATATTAAGTTCTATCACCAGGTTGAAACATTCACCAGGGTAATATTAAGTTCTATCACCAGGTTGAAACATTCACCAGGGTAATATTAAGTTCTATCACCAGGTTGAAACATTCACCAGGGTAATATTTTTCTATAACAATGTTACATCAAACAACACTGTTAGTTGTAAACATAGTCTAAACTTATCTTAATGTGCATATTTACTCAACCCGAAATATATGAGACATGCGATAAATTTCGATGACCGTTAGAAATGAACAATTGTAGCCTGCACAATACTTAACTGAAGTTTGCATTTGGATTAAAAATCTCATCGTTTGATTAGTGTAGCCAATTACCGTTAGCGTGTGCTTGGACTATAATGAATAGTTACGTTACGTTGATAAAAATACCTAAAGAAGAGGTTTGGTAAATTTTTTCAATACTTAAACCTTGGCGTATGATTATTATGAGTGTAATAAACACATTTTACCCCCCCCCCCCCACCCCCCCCCGCCCCCCCCGCCTTGTGCGCTCAGTTTTTTGCTTGAATTTTTTTATTATCACAAATTGTACCATTGCATTGTGACAATCCAATAGTTATAGGATAATTAATTGGGCGGAGTGAATATCCAAAATATGATCACGATTGCCACATAACGCATCTGATTAAACTGGTGGGCGGAACCTTTTCCGCGCACGAGTTTAATCTGATGCTTAAGCGGCACGAGTGATCATATTTTGGATATTCACTCCGCCCAATTAATTATCCTATAACTATTGGATATTCACGATGCCCAATTGATTATCCTAATTATTATATAGATCAAAATTGTTTTCGTAAAATTTTAATGCTTAATCCTAAATTTTATGAACGGCGGATGAATATCTGTATAGTACAAAACCAACTGCAATTTTGGCGGGGAAAAATCCGAGAGGGAAAATAAACCATACTTTTCACATTTGATTTACCGTGATTTCTGTAACTCGGAAAATTCTATATTTCATCTCTATCTATATAATAAAACATCTCTATCTATATAATAAAATAAATTCTCCAACGATAACCTTTCATATTTAATACTATGCCTATTTTGTTTACTTGTCACAAATTGTCCTTGACTTTTGCTTCGGAAATTTTATATAGTAAGTCAGACATTTTTGTTTATGAATGGACCCTGCGTTGTTTACGAAAGTTTCTCTACTTTCGTGATGTTCCGTTGTATTCAGAGAAACGCCGTTTCCGTAAGCTCGACCAAACGCGGTAAGCAGTGTTCATTTGTCAGGCAAAAAACCCCGCATAGCCACGTCGACATTTGGTACCTATCTTCTGATTAGTCTCACAAACTTAATAATATATGTAGTTAAGTTTGATAATTTGTTTTAACGGGTTCTTCTATATTTGGTGAGTTTCTGTGTAAATATGTCTAAGAACTTGATTTTTCTCCCATTTTCACTTAATCTGAACTTCCAAACCTTGGTACACTTACAATTATCGATATATATTCTAATATCAAGACCTACACAATTCTTAAATGAATTCAATTTTGATATTTTTACTATTTGCTGTGTTAAGTTGCATAGTTATGTCTTCTGGTCATCTTTTTTTTCAAATCGTTTTTGCAAAGAAGTAACGCAACGTCATCACGGAACTGTTTTGATGAACATACATACAAGTAGAAGTTAACAGTGTAGTTAATCAATTCTAAGATCAATGACATGTCTCTAAATATTAGAAACGACGATGTAGTTATATCATACAAATCAGTTCCGATGTAATTTGCCATTATGCGAGCAACTCCAAGTGGTGTAACGAATACGATGTAGGCAACTATAATTGTTGTTAACATTGTTGTCGGTCTTGTGATCTCCGAGTTCTTGGAATGAGTGCGATTTCGCGTAGATTGTTGAAGCTGCGAATGCTGACGACTGGTCCTCACTAAGAAAAAGATGATTAAAGGAGTAACCGTAAACAGGATTATCAGTGGAAGGATAAAGTAAAAACTAGATCCAATATTTAGCATATATCCATAGATAGTTGCAGATGTTGTGTCATTCTTATCATAAACGTCCGGATTACAAATACCATGCTGATCTATTTTGGTACAATACGAGTATCCAGCATTAAATCCAACCATTACAAAATATATGGTTGTAATTCCAATTAGCATATTCCGTTTCGAAAACCACAGCTTTACCTTAAAAGGACAACTAACTGCAGCTAACCTTTCAAGACTGAGGCAAACAACAAACCAGGATGACGTCATTTTCCCTGTTTTGTGAAGCCAGTAATATAGTTTGCAGCCAATTTCGGAAAGAGAACGTACATCCGCACCAATAAGTTTAATAACGAAAACGGATTTGAATGGTTGGGTACAAAGTACACTAATATCCGAAAATGCCAGGGCTATAAGAAAATATCTGGACGCTATGTTCGAGAAGGTTTTTTTACGCATAAGAATAATTGTAAAAAAATTACCAAACAATCCTGCAATTAAACAAGTTGGTATTAGTACAATATTTATATATTCTAGAACACTATTAGACCCGACTATAATTTCTGGAAAAATATCTGTAACTGGTATTAATTCGGTTTCGTTGCAAACATGTGTGGAATTTTTATTCATTGTAATGTTGTCATACGAATCAGTTGCATTCTTCATAATGTCTTCCATTTGGTCTTTTTACCGTCTGAAATACAGCAAACACACTCGAATTAAATAATTTGTCATCCTTATTGAATGTTCTATTACACCTTTTGTTTACTAGAATTTATATTACATATCTCAAATATATTATGGTAAATCTGTCAAGTTAACAAATGTTTGTAATAAATATAACGGAGCAAAGAGCAAGTAGCAAAATAACGAAAACTCAAAAGAATAATACAAGTCACAACTGTACAAGACAACTACCTCGAATCAAGACGTAAACCCCAGAATCCCCAAATATAATTGCCATCTAAATATAAGATATCAGGTGCACAATGAAAGTATGTGACAAACATTTGGTGACAGATTCGTCAAATACATTCTGTGGTCTAAGTATATTTTACCGATAAGCGATGAGTACAGGTCTATGTTTCGCTTGGAAAAACTTAAAATCATTCCTATCAAAACGTAAAATATCAGTGAACAATATCACTATGTGACAAATATTCTGTGAAAGTTTGAACAAATTCCACTCAGTGGTGTTAAAGAGTAACAGATAAGAGATAGTGAAACCTCCATCATTATATTCCCAAATTTTATAAAGCGGGAAAGGATAATAATAATAATACAAGAACTACGGATCCTTTCTGGAACTCACAGATATACTTGCATCTGATTCTAATGATAATTAAGTATGTAGTGTTAAGCCGTTAGTTTGTTCACTTGACAATCATTTAATGACCTGTGCTTAATATGCACCTTTTGAATGTAAAAATGTAAAAAAAGTAAAGTAATTCCAATCTCATCTAAAATTATAATCTAGAAATTGGAAGTTTTTAAATTGTCGCTATCCAATTTAAATTACAAAGTAGGCGTTTTTGACAAAGCTGAGATATTTTAGACGTTTATAGAAATAACTAAACCTGGTATGATATAATTTGTTGATGCGAATTTGAGGAATGGGCTTTAAGTCTGGTCTACATTAGAAAACTTACCAAAAAGTATAAAGCCTCTTTTTACGTAATTCGTTTTCATTCTATGACACTATTAATTGAAAGTATTTTACCTACAGATTTCGAAATGTTCTTAGGGCCTCGATCCACAGAGAGCTCAGCGCCTCCCCAGGTAGCGGACAGCGAAGAACGTCTTGATTAAAATACAAAGACTGGCTGCGGACCATAGTGGGTGACGACTTTGAGAGTGCAACGCTCCCTCCACAATAAGGGCAAATTTTGTAAATTTCGAAAAATTATTTTTAACGGTAACTAAAATACTTTGTTAATAAACAAAATGCATAGAAGAATTTTGGTAATTCATAGCAGTGCGTTAAAAGAAAAAAATAGCAACGAAAACCGACCGAACAACAAGAGCCAAAAGTCAAGGACAGTTACAAATCAGGATATAGACAAACACACACCAAAACTAAAAGCACAAAAACAATATAACCCGAACCAAGTAAAAGCCATGGCTGCACTCAGGTGCTCCGGAAGAGTAAGCAGTGCCTGCCTCTTAAACACCAGTCGAGTTACTCATTGTCATGTCTAGGGAAAAATCAAACCCAGGAATAAGAAACACAACCTATGTCTCAGCAAAAATGTCAGATCGTATTTGAGACATTGATTTCCCATAATGATCAATTAAGTCATTGTGACGACCATAGAACTTCTTAAGAGATAACATCAACCTAGGTACAACAAACCCTTGTTTAAGTAGTTTAGCAGTCAACAGCAGTGATCGGTCTAGAAAATCGGAATACCGATCACAGCATTTAGAATAACGTATAAGTTGTGAAATATACACACCATACGCTGGAGCTGCTGGAATGCTGCTGTCGATGAACGGGAAGTTGACAATTGGAAAGTTGAAGTCACCACGTTTGTCGTAGAGTCTAGTTTGGAGTTTTCCTGAGTCTATTTCTAGAAGTAGGTCTAAGTAAGAGGCTGACCTTAGTGTATTGGTAGAGTCTTTAATATCAAGATCGCTAGGGTAAATTGAAAGTAAATTTTTACCAAATTTAGCATTGTTGAGGGACAAAACATCATCAATATAGCGGAATTTTAAATTAAAGGTCTGGGCCAGTGTCTCTTCTTTCTTCTTCAGCAGACCTTTTAGTAATTCTGTTGAACAGTCTGTTAAAAACCATGTCATCCAAACATGACTAATATGTTATCAATAAAAAATCTGACATATGACAGATTTGGTCTCCAGTATATTTAGTATTAGATTTAGAGTCGTTGATGACGAAATAAGTTCTGTCATGACTAATTACCAGGTATTTATAGCGCCTTTTTTCCGTTTTTCTTGAAAAAGCAGCTGTTTATAATATCTTTAAGCCTAGTTTTAAGCTGCATATGATGGAAGGCCGTGTAGATCGAGTGTCAAAAAATCATATTTTTTAATGCTGTTACAATGAGAAAGAGATCCAGACCTCAAGATGGCTATCAGGTCTTTTAAATTGTTTAATATCCACATTTCATTTATTACACTCCTAGAGTAGAAAGTATCACTGAAGTCCCGTTTTTACTGTTGTTGAAATAGTGGTCAGGAGTTGCGATAGTGTTTTGGTAGTACACTTAGACGATCCTGCTATGAAACTCTGTTTGTATAGATTTTTTTTTGTAAAGTTTTGGTATCAATACAATAAGGGGAGATAATAATATTCGACTTTGATTTTGCGACCAAAAGATGCTAATACAGATTTGTGATTTTCAATAATCTCCTCTTTGGAAAGCGCAGTGAATACGTAAGTAGGAGTGCCAAGTGGACTGTCCAATGCCTAACTCATTAACTAAACACTCTATGTGATGTTTTTGCAGATACAAATAATGTTGTTATGGGTTAGGGGTCTTATCTGCTGACACAACAACATACTTGTGATGAATGTCGGACAAAGTTTTAAGAGCATCAAAATTTTGGAATATTGATCATGCTTTAGTACTCATAGATCTTCTTAAACGACTTATTCTTATATGAATCAATGACTTCAAGGCCTTTACCCACCAGCAATGTCCTCTGTTGACTCCATCAGTAATTTAAAGTTATAATTCCAGTTGATGGATTTTGGTTGACTGTACGTTGGTCCTTTCGACAAAATATTGCGGAGTCTTTCATTGTCAACAATTTTAAGATCTCCAGTTATAACGTGACCTGAAGGACTATATATGAATGGGGAACTGTGGCAAGAGCAGTCGGTGGGTTTGGCTTTGAACTCATTAATCAAAAGATCATGCAATACACGTTTGTAATTGAAAATTCTGGGTACAACTGGTGTAGTATAGGTATAAGGTTTAAGAGGAACGGGTTTGTTTTTAAACTATGGTGGAATTTTTGATAGTAACAGACTTGTGATGCAAGATATTACCAAGATTGAATGCATCTATGCCGAATTAAGCAAAAAGAAAGGAAAGAGGCTCTTCTCCACCGTTGTTTGTGTTAACCGGTTTGAACAATCTGTGTTTTCCAATGTCTTAAATAATAGCTACTAATCTATACAGAGTGGACGAAGAGTCTGTTACAGATGACTAGAGACATTCTCTGTTTGGAGTTGAACATAGAACAATTAAGTGCAAATATTATGAAGTCCTAGTGGAAAAGGCCCATCACATTCACATTACTGCAACCAGGACTGGAAAGGTCACCAATACTATCTATTTATTCATTGCACACATATGGTATTGCAGTGCCTAATTTTCTGATCCATTATTCTTCTTATTAAAAAGTATTCTGAACCTGCAATTTATACAATTAGAAGAAACGAAGGGACAAATCGGCATAAATAGCAAAAGATATGTTTAGTTTGTTTAATTTTGTTGACAGTCGCAGCAGTTTTTACGGCACACAATAAGAACGAAGAAAAACAAAATTCGTTTTAGAAACTTGAAAATAAATCATTACATATAGTATATGGTCATTTTTTCCTATAGAAATACAAACATTACATGGCATAGTTAATTATATAAACCTACCTTAAACTATTCAAATGCTTTATTTTCAATAACTAAGTACAAAATTGCTGAAGCCTTATTCCACAGTAAGAATTTTCGATTTTTTATGGTCATATTCAGAAATTGTCTTTGTGTTTTATAGAAATCTGAGATGACCGTCACTGCTGTAGTTTTGAGTTTGAAGTAGGCATCTATAAGAATAAGCTCTTAAAGGGTTAATTATGACGTAAAAATTAATTAACTTGTATTTCTTAATTATGAAAAAAACTTGATATAAAAATTATGAAAACAAACATATTCACTTCGGCGTATGACATCACTGATGATGTCCAATCGTTTTCACATGGACAAACAACACACGCAGATCATATTAAGCTTTCTTTTTGCCCTTCACTTCTTGCACATTTGGCACGCTCAACGCCCCAAAACAATATGACTTAAGAATACATATCGGATTTGGAGATATAGTCTGCACAAAAGACTTAATGACAAAACGGCGACGGCATTCCCTTCGGGTAATGCCTTTGTTTGCCTAATCCAGATTTATATTTTAATGGTACATTAATCGTAGCTGTTGATATAATACTATTTAAGATAACAACAACTCTTAATGATAAAAATATGTTATATAACTACAGAAAACGATATGCCAATAATTTTTACAAAACATGGCAAGATTGGATTCTGGTATTTACACCAGTAACAAGATAGGCTTATCTGCGTTATCATTTCCTGTTATATGTAGAGATAATATATTGCATCCAACATCAAAGTAGGGCTTAAGTCAGTTGACATCAATGAAAATTACTCCTTACATGAAGCAAGTTAGATATTTTCACGCACGTGTTTTCACGTAGAATCGTAGAGCATCACACTTATAATAACACAGGAACATTAAGAATATAGTTTCCTGTATCTTTAAAAACTAAACAAATGATAATGGATTTTTTCTGTTCTTTGTTGTAAAATCGGTTATAACTGCCTTCGTCACGTTCACATAATTTGTAACGGTTTTTCAAAGGCAATTTTTTTTTATGATACAATAAATGATTTAGAGCAAAATAAAACAAACGCAAACAAACCAAATATAGTAAGATATAAACAAAAGAAAGACTGTTAGCACAACAGTTATGTCAACACACGCTGTTTACAATGTTCGTTATAGTTATTGCCCTAAAACGATTCTGTAAAGTTCATACGTGAATATCTAACGACAAGCACAAATGACTGATGAAATATATTGTTTTTATTTAGTCAGATATATGATGCTAACGTATTTTGAACTCTTTGGCGCACCAATTTTTTTTAATTATTCATCGATGTAATTTATTGACTATTTACTTTACGTCCTGCAAACAATATTTAAGCCATATTTAGGGCAATAGCATGTTCTCAAACAAATCTACAAGACAAAAGAAATAGACCAACGAAAACTAAATGTTGACTACCACAGAAAACATGGATTTTTTATGGAGGTACGGAGAATGTAGCCAATTTAGAGCGGTTTTAATACTCTTTAAAAATAACTACATAAAGGATATTGATCGTGCAAGAATCCGGACACGTTACATATCAAGGTTCACCATCAGGTGTTCTTTATTATTACCTGACAACTGTCTAGGGGAGGGTTTCTCTTATCCCTATTACTAAAGTGTTGGACAGCTCTGTTAGTCTAGAACATTGTCCTTAATCTGTATGTGTTCTTCGGTATGTTTGTTCAAGTTGTTTTCCCCCCTTCCGCTGCTTAAATGTTTCTAGATTTCCTTTGAATCCGATGACCTCATTTTCTTATTTTTTTTTCATTTCTGTGCGAAAGGTTTTTTGTACTTCTATCCTTGATAATTGTATATCACTTTATCAACTTCCTTTTCTAGATTTCAGAAAATATCTTCTTTTATATCAATTTTAAACCTCATTATTTTGTAGCTCAAAATTAACACGTTTGTTATTGAACCGGGGTTTGTGTTCTATTGACTTTTTTAATATGTCGTATATTTTTATAATTTTGAGATAATCGCGAAGTTACCAAAAAATAAATATGTAATTCACACCATTCTAGTTTAGGACTTTTTTTATCAGTACATAATATAGTGCTATGAACTTTGTAGCCAACAATTATATTTAAACATTTAAAGAAAATATTAAAGAAAATGTTGTCTGACGAACCAGTCTTTTCTTAGGATTTCTAGTCTTGGGAAAGTGAGGCCAAAACGCTTCTATTTTAGAAGTCTTTGCCTTCTAGCTCTGGATGGGATTATCGCATTGTCCGAATTTTTTTGAAAAGTTTTTTTCTTTGGTTTTGTTGTAAATTGTATGCAAATGCCTTTTCATGAACAGATAAGGCGGTACGCATTTTCCAGCATATTTTGGAGATCGTTGTGATTTAGAAAGCGTTGCACCAGTGATCTTCTTATTCTCAGTTTACGACTACATCTGTGCAATTTTCTGAATGGTCATTGATGTTCGATACCTCATTTGTTAAAAAGAAACAGGCAACATTACTTGATCCGCATTACCTACTCAGAGTTCTTATAACCCTGTAAACACTTGGTTCTTTTCAAGGATTAACACTGATGATTACGAGTGATTGTGCGTTTATTGTTTTGCATATACCTCGTTTAAGCGTACTAGTGTCCAACACCTTATACACAGTTGTCAGGTATAATACTCAGTTATGCGGTACAAGTTAGATATCTGTTAATTGTTTATAAGGGTTATTGTGGCGTAACCCTAAGCAGTTAACATAGTAAGTTTTGAACCGTTTTGCACATTGTACCCATGTTTTAATCAGTGTGTACGTCACTATGATGGAATGCAAAAAGATTGCAAAAGATTGCTATGCTATTACTTGAATAAAACTCTACAATTTGTTATCTTCTATATGGGTTATAGATATTGGTAAATTATTATTATTCCAAAAAAATAAACAAAACATTTATCTGTTATGCTATAATGAATGAAATTTGAGATTAAAAGTAGAAAGCAAATTAGAAAAAGATAGTTTTTACTGTAAAATTACATATATAATAATAATACGGATGGGAAAATGAAAAATACATACCAGTTTTGCGTGATCGCCTAATACCTGTGATACAAACACTAATAATTTTATCAAAGGCTGAAAACCGTCTCACTAGTCTTCGCTTTGTGAACAAATGTGACGTTATCGAACATTTACAGTAGAAATGATCTGACCAATGAGGCGCTGATTGCACCTCACAACATTGTCACACGTCCTAGCTTTTTGTCATATCTATCGAAACTGTAAGTACAAAAGGAAATAAAATTTTTCGCATTGTTTGATTGATTAATAAGGTATAACGTTTACGGAATTTTTCATTCGTATTGGCGATCATTTTTATTCGTGACGGAAGCTGTACCCGGAAACCATCTTAGAAACTGCCACAGTATATTGCATATTTCATTTACCACAAAGCCATATCACAATTTTATGCATTTGAAAAGGCGTGCTGTAGGGTAATTTTGCTTGGATTATTTGTTTAAGAGCAATCCGATTGATCAACAAATAACCCTTGATATATCTTCTAACCGGTACAAATTGCTGGATATTCTTTATAAATTTAAAAAAGAATTATTGTTAGACGCAAAAAACTTAACAGTGCAAAGAATAAATCTATATATATCGGCTTTAAGGGTTCATTTATAAACGTTGCGACTTAAAATGCGTATTTAACGTTGGATGCATGTATTCTTAGTTCATTTGTCAGTTGATTTTCGTGGAACATTGTCGTGCTATTATTTGTCTCAATATGACGATTTTCGTTTTGTTACCAGCTTTATAAAGGTATGTTAATATGGAGGAGGCATTGCCAAAATGTGAGCACAGACAATATAGTCCTTTATTATCAATATATAAAGTGCATATAATTGACGTTACTGCCGAACACCATAAAAGTGTCTCTGAATTCCAGTGGTCACGTAACGTCTTTCTCTGTAACGGTGACGTCACTTGAAATGTAATTTGATTGTCAGTTTTTTAAAGATCGATTTAGAGACAGCAAAAAATAGTAGGGAATTTTTGTTGTTAATTTTAAATATAACATTTATTTTTAATCGATGTCAACTTAATTTTCAAGTCTTTCTTTAAAATTATTTTTAGTACTTTTTTCCATTCACTTTGTTACAGTTTTTTGACGATATCAACTTCCGGACGAAACAAAATAATTATCAGCATTAAGGAGATTTTTATCAGGTAATTTCATATTGATCACATGACACGTAATTTCCGTAGAGCTCACCGCTCTTCGCGGGCATTTTTGCTGCTCGCTGCGAGCTGTGATCGGTATTAGACAGAATTGAGAAAAATGCAGTTCAAGAAAACCGAGAAAACAACAAAAGCCAAAAAGTCAAGGGAGATTTACAAATCCGGATATAGATAAACAAACACAACGCGACACATAAACAGAAAAAGAGTAACCCGAACCCAATAAGAACCACGGCACTCCGGTGTTCCGGACAAATAAGCAGTTCCTGCCTCTAATTAGACACCCGTCAAGTTGATTATTGTCATGTCTAGGAAAAAGTCAAATCCAGGAATAGGAAACACTACGTATAAGCAAAAATGTCCGATCGTATTTGAGAGATTGATTTTTCCATAACGCTCAATTAAGTCATCAATCTTGGTACAACAAACGCTTGTTTGAGTTGTTTAGTAGTCAACAACAGTAATCGGTCTAGAAATACCGATCGAAGGATCTAGAATAACGTATAAGTTGTGAAATGTACACGCTATACGCTGCAGCAGTTAGAATGTTGCTGACGACGAACGGGAAGTTGACAATTGCAAAGATGAAATCATCACGTTTGTCGTAGAGTCTAGTTTGTAGTTTCCTGAGTCTATTTCTGAAGCAGGTCTAAGTAAGAAGTTGACCTTAGTGTATGGGTGGTGTATTTAATTTCATGCTCGCTAAGGTAAATTGAAACCAAATAGTCCGCAAATTTAGCATTGTTAAAGGACAAAACAGCATCAATATATAGCGGAATGTGAAATTAAAGGTCTTGGCCAGTGGCTTTTCTTTCTTCTTTAGCAGGCCTTCTATTACGTTATATTATCCTGTATAACGTTATTAGTTTAAACAGATGGGATCATTTACAAAACCATGCTCAAGTTAAAAAATGTTAAGTACTAGAATATATTTAGTATATCTTTGTACAGAAGTTTGATTAAGTTCGGAAAATGGCGACGTCATCTTACTCTCAGAACGGTACCTTACTTTTAATCGGGTTGAATAACCTACAGTGTTATCCGGTTTCGAACCTATGATTACAATCGAGTTGTTCCCCTTACATAAACAAAATTGTCGTCTGCTTAACAACGTGGCACCTCACGGAAAAGAGATAAGCAAAACGAAATCATCGTTACTATGTCAAATGGTGGACTTTCAAATTATAAAATACCAGAAGCAACAGGAATTGATGCTAGAACAATCTGCACTGGACAGTACAAAATAATTGGAGTGCGACATTTTCAGTGATGAGACAAAAATTATGTTGGTTAAAAATAATAAAATTTATGTTAGGCAGAAAGCAAATTAACGATTACGACCTGAATGTGTTGGTATTCGAGATGACAGGGAGAACACCTGCCGTGCATCCTTGATGTTTCGGGGCTGTTTCTGTTAAAACGGGGTAGGAACACTCAAAGCCGTCGTCGTTTGCCTTGGCCACCACAAAAGTCCTGACTTCAATATTATTGAAAATGTGTGGAAGGTACTCAAAGCTCAGGTTCAGCGCAGGACAAATAAAATCCAAAATGCTAGTGACTTGGAGCGAGTTGTATCGGATTGTTAGGGTCGTCCGCCATTGTACTACATTAAAAGTCTTTACGCAAGCTTGCCAAGAAGAATTAGAACTGTTTTACAATCACAAGGATATATTACAAAATATTAAAACCTAGTAGTAAGTACAATTATCTTCTTGTGTGTTTATTTAAAGCCATAAGTTAAAATTTTATTTTCTCATGGTCATGACGTTAGCCATTTTTCGAACTCATTCATGGCAATCGACTATAATGTTTGGGGTCTTGAAACATTTGTTTGTGACCAACTGAAATCTTGTTGTGTGTGATATAAGTTATGAATTAATAATGCACGAAATTTTTTAACCTGTTGTCCTGATAACTATGTTATTTACAATAGGTATATATTGACATAAATTTAAGCTGGGACGACACTTCTTCTACCATTGCAACTGAGCTGCACAGCTCATGCCTAGGTGGCAGAAAGGAGAAGCGATCTCGTTGGGATTGTCAGACCATAATACGTTGATGACGTGTTTGGAGAGTGTCCCGCCACATGTACAATGAAAACCTCTTTTGTAGATTTAACAAAGAGAATGCTCATGAAGTCGCTTTGAAACGCTGAAATCTTCGTCCCTACCCAATACTCATACTTTAGCAAGGGTAGTCAAAATTTATTTCCGACGTTTCTTCTCTTTTCCCGTTGATTTGTTATTTGTTTACTTGTTTTTGTCTAAGCATGTAAAATATGGCTAGACGTTAAGCAAACATTTAATCTATTAACATGATTGTAGACGTATAACAGTTTCTGAAATATTTCAATTATTTAAAAAAGTCGTTACTATGAATATTGCATAAAGCAGTAAGATCTACACATTAATGGAACTGCAAGAGAATGCACTGTATTACAATAACAAATCAAACATCAGAGTTTCATTTGTAAACAGGTAATGACATTCCCTAAATTATTAGTAAACACATACTCTTTACACAGTTTTCATACATGTATAAGCCCTGTCAAAAACGTAATAATTACTAGATATATTTTAATCCGAAAAATATCAAAATTATTACTGTAGCTTTAATTGTGCAATAGATGGTCATTATCCTATTTGTGAAATGAATTTCCTGTGCATGGCAGCATAGAAAATAATCCTAGTTTTCTCTTTTGTTTCTACTTTTGCTTATAGATGCTTTTGCTTAAGATTTTGAAAAGGTAAAATATTGTTAAAGAACAAGACTAATTTTTTCCACTTAATGTTAATTTACATTTGAAGAGCTTTCTAAAGTGGATACTGTGGTACACTGACTGCAACAATAAAATGAAAGTAGAGAAAATTATTCTTAAACCTGAAGGTTAAATTCACACATAAAGTATGTGGACACTTTTTTCCACATTTCTAAGAAACTTAGTCTTATGTGTGTAATGTCTTAGATATGAAGATTAAAGTGAAAGAAAAAAGTTTGTAAATAAAAAATTTAGATGTCTCGCCAGTTAGGTTATATTTGCACAGGCCATGATAATGACCTAAAACATGGTTGTGGTCTTTTTACGTCTTATAAATCGCGAAACGATTTATAAATGGTGTTAACAGAACCAAACCAAGTTATAAAGTATTATTTGTTCAGAAATTTGGAATATTTCGTATAATTTAATTTTCACTATAAATCTTGACAATTTCAAACGATAAAAACAGTGATGATATCATGGAACTATTAAAATTTAAAAATTAAAAAGAATAGTGCATGTGGCATTCATAAGTTACAACATATAATATGAATTAAGTTTTCATCAAATGACGGTTAAGAATACATAGTTTATTTTTCATTGCAAAAATCTTTCGAGTCTTTTTTGAAATATGTTTATTATAACGATGTAAAAACAACAACAATATTCAGCCAGTTAAGTTAAATCATGCACACTTGGTTTTATAAATATATCGTTAATACGTTCTTGCTAAAGTAGGTATCCTTTATATTTGTAATATTGCAAAGGTTAATCAATATAATACTAGTAAAAACGATTGACTTTTCACAGCAATTTCAAAAGCAAACTGGATCATAATGTTATAAAACACCATCAAAATATTTTATCAGTTACTGTAACTTAACTTCAGAGAACTTTAATGCAATATTCAGCATAGTGAATATATGTTGTATTTGAAAAGATCTTTTGTACGTCAATGTCTTTTAAAACAAAAAAGTTGATAATGCAGGCGCTATGAAAAAACTGATAAAACGTGTTTACACTTCATAACAATACTCACAAATCAAATAAAACTGTTGAGATTATACGATGACAAGTCAATGAATTACTATTAATATATAAACAGTAATTTCATAATTTCCTATGCCTTACAATCGTTTTATTGCTATAGGATCATTTGTTATTTAACCGATCAAACAAAAATTGCCCCTAAACTCAGTAAACAACATTTCAACAAATAAATGTTCCACACGAGAAATACCCCAAAGCCACAAAATCTATTTTGGTTTGTTATATGACCGATACCAGATTGTGTTGTATACATAATGTTATATGCATGACGACGAAATACATTGTCAAGTTTACAAGATTGCGCTTATTCGGTTTGCAAATACCTTAATAAAATTGCATATAAATAAGAATATTGATTGAAAGCTTTGTTAGCCAGCAGTATCAAGAAAGATAACAATTATAAAAAAATATCAAAATATTGTCCGCGGACGTGTTGGTAATTATAAGTGAAAGCCATAGAAAGTCAAGCCTCTACGGGGAAACCTTCAATATCATTGCCATCACAATGCAAAATATCAGGTTCACAATTGCTCTATGCGAAAGAAAAAATAAATTTCATGCAGTGGTGTAAGAGTAGTGACCGAAAATAAAAGGATACCTCAATTATAAGGAGACACCGCCATCACTCTACCCTCTAATTATGCGGGTTATATTTATCATTTTAAAAATACAAAAGTATATCTATAGGTTGCTTTGTAACTGTTCAAAAATAGGTCTTTTACAATTATTAATTAAGCCCAACTAAAAGTGAATCGTTGGTTTTGTAATTAAAACATTTTAGTAAGTAGTAAAAAAATTACACAGCTCAATAACACGACGAATACATATTGTGCCGTCTAACAAACAACAGTTAATTGCCATTAACGTCATAACTATTTTAATGCAGAATTTATCTTTGCAATAAAGATATAGGAAATATTAGTTATCTCTGTAGTTTGAAGGGCTGTTTATAAAGCTGTTAAAATTATAAGACATGTCTATATAGGTTTGATGGTACGCTTAGACGCTATTTTATAAGTAATATTTGAAGCATCTGAATAAGATTGATTATAATTTAAGTTAATAAGCTCAATGTTTTAATCCTCATGTACGATATTTTAGCTCTTTTCATTGTTTCTAAATTGTTATTCAATTTGATGGATTTAGGTTTACACTTCGGTTTTTTGAAATGCAATAAGGAGGCTTTCATTTAGTGTATAACACATGACTTAAAGGACTATATATAAATAAGAAATTGTGGAAGAAGCGAACAAATAGTAAAGGCGCAATCACAGTTTTTTAGTCACAAATACAGTTTGGCTTTGAAGTCATCAATGAAAAGAAAGATCCTGCGATTTGCTTTGTCCTTTGTGAAGAATACTTTGTAGTATAGATCTAAGAAATACTGTAAACCAATAAAACTTCGGGTGATATAAACATTTACGGCTTTTGCGAGGAGGTGAGTGAAAATTTAGATGTAAAGGACTTTGATGACTAAAAACGGAGAAATCAAAGGATCGGGTTCTGGTATTCCTCTTGTGTATAAATAACTGCTACTATTGGGTTTCGAGTAGAAGAAGGTTCTTTTACAGCTTACTTCAAACATTTTCTGTAATTAAAGGAAATGCTTTATGTGGTAAATACTGCAGTTTAATGTGAATAGAATGAACAACTAATATATGTACTAGCTAAGTACAACTTTATTATCACATAAATGATGCACAAACTTACAAAGTAGCATCATCTATACAATAACGAAGCATGATCTGTTGCGCAGGAAACTCTCGTGGATTGCCAAATAATTGAAAATAACGATTTTACTGGATTCGTCTTTTTCTAATTGTCTGACGTCGCAATGGATGATAGAAAAGCTTTGAAACAAAAATATTTATTAATTATTATTTAATTTATGATACACAATCATAAGTGTTATCGGACTTCCATGTGTGTTACTATTTATAAACATGGTTATGCAAAGAATCGGGAGTTTGTCTTCATAATCACAATCAAAATATTTGTACAGACCAAAATGTGTCGATTTCGAAATGTTAACTTATAAAAAAAATCACATTCCAATTAGGAGTCATCATATAATATTACTAGTGCGACCATTTGAACACAGATATGTACAAATAAAAACAGTCGAGTATCTCCCACAATACATTCGAAGAGTTCTCATAACTAAAATTACAAAACCTTAGTTACAGGTACATTACGACTATGAGTTATTCGTAAATATTAACGAATAACTAATTATTTAACTAGCTACTTAGTCCAATCTGCTGAACGTCATCATTGATCAGTTCTTGGAGTAACATGATTGCGGCGACAGAAGAAAAATGGAGCAGCAAGTACAAGACATACCAGTAGCTCTGCTATCACCCGCACCAAAAATATCATGACATATAATATAAAACAAACATGATTATAACATCAGCAGCAAAGATAAGGCTGAACGTCAATCAGACCAAACTAAAATAACGATATCAATTAATACTTATTTTAAAAATAAATTCAACTAGATGAAAAAATATCAAGGAAATCAATGATTTTGTATATCTAGGCAGCACCGAACTTTTATATCTAGTTGCAATGAGATGTACACCAACTAGTAAAACAAAGAGGGACAGACCAAAAGAGACAATGAGAAATAAAGTTAATGGACCGGACATGGGGACAAGAACATTTGATACATTTGACATACGATTTCAACGGACCCAGCCAGTGAAAAACTATGTAAAATATCACAATTCTGTCTTGTCTTTCACCAACTAATGTGAAGTTCCAAACTTTTATTACAATAACTTGACGTCTATTTAGTTCTGCATATTTTTACAGGTAATCATAACAAATTTAAGGCTCTTATCATGCCGAAAAAGGCAAATGTCAAAAACACGCACAGACATGACCAGTGGTGACTTATAAAGATAATATTTGCCTTATATGTGAAATAGTTAATGGTAATATAGATCTAAGTAAATGATTTTTAAGTATTGAAATGACCTACATAGAAAAGCAGCTAAATCATGACCTAAAAGTAAACGTATATTTGTTCAATCGGATAAATTAAAATCTTAATCGATTCAATACTAATTAAACAGTACGATGAAAAACTCGGATAAGATATTACTCGTGCATAGAAATTAATTAAGCCTATACTATCCACAAAAAGTGAATTTCTAAGATGTTTAAAAATATCAGGCATCCTAATCTTCCAACATACGGTCGAATAGTTTACTGGATTTAGTATCAATGTACACCTGTCTGATCGCAGCATTATTTAATGCACAAATCTGATGAGGAAATTGTAACATTACTTGATTTCTACTTTTTCCAGCGTAACTACTTTAAAACAAAAACGATAGCATATATTTAATAAATTCCAAGAATTGCAACACTAAGTAAGTTTATTCGTAACTTCTACTTGAAAATATTCTTGATTTACGAAATTACCACCACCAATTCGTTGTAAGCATGCGTCGAAATAGAAAGAGTATCTGGTTGTTGCCATATAACATCAAGAATTGAATATATTCTATTAAACTGCTTACATTTATATTTTCGTAATAAACATAACATACTCGAATGAATTTTTTAGGCTCTTCATATTTTCGATTAAATACCTCAAATCGATATTCTTGACTGTAAGTGTGGCCACCAATCCACGGTATCGTCACAAAAATGATTGATTTTACAGCTCAGAATCTGAAATTCGATTCAAATTTCTTCAGGTTATTTTGTGGCAATCTAAATAAAAGTAATAATCTACGCTCCGTAGTGGAGTGTTCCATCCTCAATTATTGTCAATGACAGATTGAGTTATCTCCCATTGACTGATGAAAGTTAAGCATGTGTTATTGACATCGCGTATTGAATAATTAATTTACTTTGAGTTTTTAATTTCAGTGACATCATGCAGCTGATACGGCATATATTGATAGCCTACGTCAAGACGTGCCAAAGACATAAAATCAAAATGGATTAGACATTATTTTCCAAACAGTCTGAAAAAAAACAACAATCATCGAGATTTAAAAAAACGGCAAACTTGAGAACCAACAACTAGATATAGCAACTTAATAGAGGCATTTTGAAGATAACATGGGTAAGATAAGGTTTTATGGCATGGCAGACCTCCCGCTTCTACTACTGTAGCATGCTAGTTGGTGTGTTGATGAAAATGGTTGGGTATCCTGCACCACTTGTTCGCAATAGGTGAACAAATGTCTATCGACTTACAATCACTAATGAACTGAATTAAAAAAGCAAATATTTATCAACAAGTAAAGAGTATCTACAGTAAAACCTATCAATGGCGTGGACGAATAGTTTTTTTTTACTAACCTTGGTTTATAATATAAATATATCTTAAAAAAATTGGTGACGTGTGACAAAAAATCAATGTAATCACTGCATTCCCTTGTATAGTTGATAAATTGAATAATATAAAAACAATATCAATATGCAGGAAAAGCTGGAATATTGCTGCATAAATGGAGAAGATTCTTGTGCTATGATGAACAAAAACTGATAAAACCACAAACATGTAGGCATATATGAAAGCGAATGCTTTATGTGTGATTCCTTTTGGAAGGGATTTTAGTTTATCATAAGGCAAGGTGGTACAAAGAGTTACACAAATTCAAAGGTTCTAACACATTAATTTTTTTTATCGATTTTGATTTAAAAGTTCCTTAGAATAAATAAGAATCTGATTGATAATTACTTTGTGAACAAACAGTTTAACAGTATTTTTGCTGCAGAAAATATCTTATTTTTAAATGTATTGAGAACTCTTTAGTAGAGCCGGACATATAACCTTCCTTGCAAGGATTTTGATGTAAATTGAGATTAAATAAAGTATGGTCAGTATTTATAATCGTTGTCATAAAGGATATTCACAGAATTCACGAAGGACGTATGGTAGTGGTTAAGGTAGTTCGTCCCCTGGACTGTTAACACTGAGATTACAGGTTCGAGACTCACTGGGGTTAGGGTGCGGTTGACTCCAATCTTAATAGATAAGGATTGCAGGTTTTTCTCACAAAGTTCAGGTGTTTTCTCCAGCTAGTCCAGCTTCTCTCCTCATAAATCTCGGACATATGTATTAAGAAAAAACGTTTTGCTGTAAACAAACATGAACCCAGCAGATATACAAAGATTCATTTATCCAAATGATAGCAAGTCGAAATAATACAGCCGAGACATGCTTAAAACATTAGTGTAATTTACGACATAGAACAGACTCCTAACTCTAATAAAGCGAGAAGCATTTTAAATTGTTTGGTGCTTACAGTGTATAGATTAGCACTTTTTGTGTTAAATTAATTTGAACATGTTGTTTTGTTTTGAATTCTTTGTCCTGATATTTAGACTCGGTCTTAAAACAATACAATTACTACTTCGATAAATTACTCACACTTTTGAAAGGTTTATCTGGGTAATTTTAGAATTATTTCCTAATAAATTTACATTTACCTTGAGCTTGTCATTTAGCTGTTTACTAAAGTATCTGGGAAGATCAGGTTTGGAAAAAATATAGTTTTTGTGAATTTTTTGTAGAGACTATGACATACAACTTAGAACAGTGTGTATAGTTAAAGAAGTGATTACAACTATATCCCGTTAAAGTAATAGCGTATGAACACAGAAACACTGCAGAAGAAACAACAAAATACTACTACATTTATACATTAAAGAACAGAAGTGAAATACTTCAATTTCTCTTATAGTTGTATGTATTTACCTATTCTTAGCGCGACTAGGAAAATGTCGTATACGAACAAGAAATATGACAAATATATTATGACGTCAGTCCATGATGAAAAATTAACATTATATCCAGGTGATAAAATAAAGTTCCTAATGAATATCCACGTATGAAAAAACAATCTAAAGTTACATATAAACAATATTGTTTCTAATGTATAGTAATTTATTTTGAACTTGAAAAACATGTTTTCCTTCTATATGTGTTCTTTTTTTAAAGTTCTAATGAATATCCACGTATGAACAAAAAGTCTAAAGTTACATATAACAATATTGTTTATTATGTATACTATTTAATTTTTATTCTATATGTGTTCGTTTTTTTAAATTTACGCTTCGTTATACGTTATAACTGGAATGACATCTAACACATTACTCCGTTTTTCAACGATGCCCGGTTTCCGAGCTAAAATATACCCCACTCAAATTTCATTTGTCGTTTCATCAAAAGTAGGTTTCACAAATCATTATAATTGTATATCGCTTGATATCATCTCCATCTCTCGTTATTTAATCTCATCAAAGTATTAAAATCTCTAAAGAATCGTTTATTTGCAGAAATTAAATAACTCTAGAAGATATCAAGCGATTGTGAAACCTTCCGATTTTCTAGACCGATCCCTACTGTTGACTGCTGAACTACTCAAACAAGGGTTTGTTGCACCTAGGTTGATGTTATCTCTCCAGAAGTTCTATGGTCGTCACCATGACTTAATTGATCGTTATGGGAAATCAGTGTCTTAAATACGATCTGACATGTTTGCTGAGTCATAGGTAGTGATTCCTATTCCTGGATTTGACTTTTCCCTAGACATGACAATGAGTAACTCGACGAGTGTCTAATTAGAGGCAGGCACTGCTTACTCGTCCGGAGCACCTGAGTGCACCCATGGTTTTTATTGGGTTCGGGTTACTCTCTTTCTGTTTTTTTGTGTTGCGTTTTGTCTATATCCGAATTTGTAGCTGTCCCTTGTTGTTCGGTCGATTTTCTTTGCTATTTTTCCTATAATATCATTATTTTTGCATACAAAAATGACTGCTGTGTTATTTCAGATTGAATTAGTTTGTGATTAGCAGAATAATACAAATACAACAGATAAAATAATGTTCGGCTATATGTCGGAGGCTATTATTGGTTAAGATAGATTTAACAATATAATGCCCTTGATAGCTTTTTTAATACAATAATAATTAAAATTATGTCAAATCATATAAAAGTTTAATTATCCAGTTTAATTCCTTATTAACCCTTATAAAATAATTGTGCTTGATCATTTAATACATGCAAATAATCTGGCAGTAACCACCATCTTATTGTTATATCCTCAGTCACTACACAAACTGGATTATCCAATTATCTGTAACTAAGTGTTTAATATTAATATTAAGCTACTTAGCCTATTTAAAATAATCTTTGTATTTGGGGTCAAGCAAAATTGTTATTTTCAATTTTTATATCGGACAAGAGGGATAAATTAATGCATATTATGTATTTAGAAAAACGTGTGGGTGTAAACAAACATTAACCCATCAGACGTACAAAGATACGTAGAACATTAGTGTAAGATAAGACTGAACATAGAACAGACTACGAAATCTAAAGAAACGAAAAGTAGTTTTAATCGTAGGTGTTTGTATCACAGTTGATAGAAGATTAGCACTTTTTGTGGTATATTAATTATCTAAAAAAACAATGTTTTGTTTTAAATCTTTTGTCCTGAAATGTAGGCAGTAGCTATAACCCACACAAACTTCTTTAAGCTGTATATGGGTAATTTATAATATGTTAAATGTGAATCAATTAAATATCTAAGTGTTCAATAATCAGATAATATTAAGCTACTTAGCCTATTTTAAGTTATATTTGTATTTGGGGCAAACAAATTCGTGCTTTTTAATTTTTATATCGGACAAAAAGAAGAAGTTCGGACATATGTATGTAGAAAAACGTGTGGCTGTAACCAAAAATGAACCAAACAGATATTAAAAAGAATCACAAATAAAAATGATTGCCGATCAGAGCATCAGAGATAAGACATGTTAAACATTAGTGTAATTTACGACAGAACTTTTAATAGACTCGTTTGAAAACACATTTCTTTAGAGATTGTTTTACATTGTTTTGAAATATGTTAGTAAACTGAAATAACAGTGACAATAATCCTTGAAAATACTTGAAATAACTTCGGGTGTTTTTGACTATTTATTGTGTAAATATAACTTCTAAATTTCTTTTGAAAATGACTATTTCGTATAAATCTCCATGTTGATGTAATATATTTATATACTGTTTTATTTTAATTAAATATTTGTGTTACCCGTAATTATCTTTGCACAATGCCATTAAATATTATTCTGCATGTAGGTCAGGTAGAAATAGGCGTTTAAGCACATGTTTCAAGTTTCAAGTCCTGACATTGGTTGATAAATGTACTGAATACATGACTTATTCAGCTACATTAACAAAACACGGTATTACTTAATTTTATTTTTTTTTACGTTATATGGGTCGACTATTTCGTAGAACTGAAAGCAATGTTTTATATTTTGACAGATTCTGCATCATCACATAAATTAGAGCTTTGCTGTAAATGACTTAAAAACGTGCAGAGAGCATAGATGTGTTTCTCTAACTGTTAACTCTTCGCTCATAGAACATAACGACAGTTCAAGAACATTATGGATAATGTAAACAATATTCCGCCACTTAAAGGTAGCCATGTTCAAAGTCATTAAAAATCACGTAAACATAACGATATTTCATAAAATTGTTTTCATTACCACTTTTGAACCCTTAATTGTGTTGCTGTTCCGTCTTGAAAGGCCGTGTAATAAAGTCTTTTTCTACGTTATAAAATAGACAGCCCTTGTTTTAAAATTGATGAGCATTGTCTTTTTAACGCTATATTAAACAAACAGTCGAAAGATACTTCATCACACAAAGCTTAGATTTCAACGTATTTTACACAAAATACTGTTTATAGTTTTAAGTAACTATACCAATATATTGCAACCAATATCTTCAAACTAGGAAAGCCCAGAAGGCTCATTCGATAATCGAAATTCGAGATTCGAAACTCAAAACTCGAGATTCGAAATTCGAGATTCGAATTTCGAAATTCGAGATTCGAGATTGGAAATTGGAAATTCAAAATAGTTATAACCAATCAGATTGTGCGTGACATAATTGTCTACCAATCAGAATCGTTCTTATATAAACGTAGCCATGTGCTATTATTGTTATTTGGGGCTTTAACCGTCGACATATTTGTCAAAGAATGACTGTGTTCAACATGGTTTTGTTATAAAAATAAAATTTATAAGCTTTAGTTGTTATTTAATCAAAATTAATTCAGTTCTCAATAACAACTGGAATCTCGAATTTCTAATATATAAGAAATATTCTGATTGGTAGACGATTATGTTACACGCAATTTGATTGGTTATAACTTTATTGAATTTCGTATCTCGAATATCGAATTTCGAATTTCGATTCTCAAATCTCGTATGAGCCTTCTGGGATTTCGTAACAAACACTTAAATTGCAAAACTTCAGTTTTAATGGTGATGTCTAAACCACCGGACCGCACCTGTGCTTACGCATAATTCTTTATAATTGAGCTTGCCACATTATTACTGAAGAACATTGACATTATTGCCTTTTATGGATTTTGATTGATTGAACAATTGAATGTTTCCTTAACGTTATCGAGCAATTTTTCACTACGCGAGAAAGTTACAAACATTAACATCCCTGGCAAAAATGTGTATTTGCTACAAAAAGGAATACAATCACATACATATGACTCATTTCTTGGAAACACTGTGTGTTTGCGGCAGTAAAAAAAAGTTTTCCCTGTTTCAGTGTAAACATCAATTCTACCAGTGTCTAAGGTAGGATAACATGAATAAGACTGAAGTAGTATGTCACATAACGTGATGTCCAGAGAGCAAAAGAACAATAAATGAAACAAATATGTACACATATTTTGACTCGAACTGTGTAAAAGTTCATAGGCGGAGAGAACTAAAAATAGTTCAATAATTCAAACAATCTGAAATGTAATTCGTTGTTTGGAAGGATTAACTAAGCAAAACTGCTTTAACAAATGTAGTTTACCTAGTTTTGGACTGTCTAGGGAATAGATCGGTAGGTTTTTTATACATAACCGGATCATACTCGATTTGATAGGCTGTAATTATTTTTATATATACAATTTTTCTTATTGTGTAAAACATTGATTCATACTTGTTTTGAATAAATATAATTATTTTCAAATATAAAAATTATTTGTACTCTGTAAATCTTTGCTTAGTTTTAGTAAAATATTTAAAGACAATAAATTATAAATTCAACGTAACCAATATAAATGTTGATAAATGTCTAAAAATGATGCTTATCCAAACACAAAAAGTAGTTATTATGAATTTCATTACAACTTTCAATGAAAGAAACTACCCATATGTTTGAAAATCTTTTAAATATTCGTCATTTTATTTTAATCAGAAATGAGAACATATTCTAAAAAAAACATAAAAGTCGGTATTTAAATAAATGTTTTAAGGCTTCAAGAGTTATACATAATTAAATCTGATTGAAAAATTAAATGCTAGTATCTTGTCAGTGCAGTTACATTATTAAAAATCTTCCAGGATAGAACGTATTTGTGAATTATGAATAAATGGCAAAGATATAGCTATAACAAATTGCATAAAGTTCCATTAAAACCCAAATCAAACCACAACTATTAATTGTTCAATGAACATCTAAGATAAACATGCTAAAAGAATTAAACAAAGATAAAACAACCAAAGAGATTTGGAGACAATGCATGTTTTTAACAGTCGACAACTTATATCTTTTTAGACTTAGCACCACATAACATAACATAAAGCTTTGATAATTGCAACATTTTTACGTATATTGTAACATAAAAATATCTGACGGGATTACAATATATGTACATTTATAGAATATAAATAATTTTTGACAAACAGGATTTTGTATGTAATTTGCAAGTTGGGAGAGATAGCGTCTATCAAACATATTTATTTTTCTCATGCATGTATTATCACTAACTTGGATGGAATAAGTTATGTATTTAAGTAGTTTACGTTCTAAAAAAACAAAGTTGCTAAGCTGTATTATGCTGTTTGTAAATTTGTCTTGAAAAGGCCTATAATATCCCCATCTTTGATGAGATGGGTTCTTTATTATAGTAGTTAAGATTTCTTTCAATTTGTATGTATATATGTTTTATTATTTTTAATTTGTGTTTTCGTCATTTAAGTAATGAATGACATTTTCAATTCAACGCTGAGTTTCTTCTTCCCTCCCATCAAACGGAGACAGCATGTGTTGACAAAATTGACTGTTGTCATAATTATCATTGGTTGTCTTTAAAGCTATACTGGATAACTGTATACACTCATCTGTTTTACTCCAGTGTGTTAACCGAAACGATGACTTCCAAGGCGGTCCTGGTTCTTATTCTTGTGTATATGTATGGGATTCAAGGTAAGTCTAAATGTTTTAGCTTATTAACCAAAGTTTACACCAGAACTTCAATCTCAAACCAATAAACAGCTAACACGTAGATTCGACAATGACTTTTAATCCGACAAGAAGGCAAAACAAAAACCGATTTTATAAAACAAAAACAGAGAAAACACGAAAACCACAACCGAAACCATGTGCTCCAAAAGGCTGTCTGTCTGTTCTTGTGTGGTCATGTATTAGTCAAGTATTGTCTGAAGTCATTGACAATCTAAACGACAAAAAAATACAATTCAACAAGCTCATGATGGCGAACATAACGTTTCTCAAAGTAAACTACTAGTGTTATATTAGTGCTATAGGGATGCTTTCCATCGTTAAAAAGTGCGATTTTGATTCTGTCAAGTATGAAAAGAAATTTGAAGTACACATATCTTGATCAAATATGTTTAACGTCCTTGCTAGTAATTATTCGTTGCAGCTAGTTCATCTGACAGATGAAAAAACCTCTTCTTTTATTTTTTTACTTTACAAAAATGCATATTGTAAAAAATATTATACAAATATAACTAATAACCACTGGACATGATTTATAGGTGCACCAGATAACAGGGGCACAGAGTTTGTAATTGGCTATATGGAAAATTTCCAAACAGCTTTCAATCTCGAATTATTTGTTACAACATCCCGCACGACTACAGTAAATGTCAAGGTTACAGCACCCAAGTATCCGTCCGCAAACCTAAACGAACAGTTTACTGTAACTGCAGGAACGGTAAAGCAGATTACTTTCACCAATGATCTTCGATTGATACAAACCGAGTTCTCCTCAAAAGGTATACTGGTTGAAGCCGATGACGAAGTAGTAATTTACGGTATAAACAAGGAGGCATTTTCAACCGATGGATTTGTTGGCCTTCCCACCGATGTTTTAGGGAAAAGGTATTATGCTGCTTGCTATTATCCTCCAACGAGAAATACAGAAATACTTATAGTCGGCGTCGAAGACAATACACAAGTTACTATTAAGCTAGGATCCCATAGTGCTATATCTTTCTCTTATAACGGGGTGAACTATGTTGAAAATGACGTCTTGAATATTAACATAAACAGATTTGACACATTCCAAATAGCAACAGTTGGTGATTTAACCGGAACGTATATCACATCCGACAAGAAAATATCCGTTTTCAGTGGTAATAGGAAAACAAATATTGGGAGTGGAGGTTCTCAAGATCACTTAGTAGAACAGTTAACGCCAGTAGATGTCTGGGGAACAGATTTTGCAACAGTACCAATTCCGGACAGAACTACAGGCGACTACTTCCGTTTCATTGCAAGTGAGTCCAACACACAAGTAAAGGTGGATGGACAGATATCAGGAACACCCTTCACAGACTTGTTTACGATAATCAACGCAGGAGACTTTATACAAAGACTTTATAGCTCGGAATTATACTCTCACGTCACATCCGACAAACCAATATTGCTTGTACAATACGTTTTAAGTCAGCAGACCGCCGCTGAACCGGCAGATCCCTCTATGATGATAATTCCACCTATGAAACAATTTGGTGCTGATTATACATTTTCTACACCTAAGTACTCACAAGGGTCGTACATCAACTACTTTATGTTTGTGGTAAAAGATAACGAAAAGACTGGGCTTATGCTTAACGGAGCGTCTATTTCAGGGGTAACGTACAATAAAATTCCAGGTACTGAATACGTTGGAGGTTTTATCAACATTCCCGACGGATCTTACACCGTCCGACATCAGTCTCCCATCTCTGTGTTTGGTGGTTATCTGTTTGGAAGAGCTAATGCAGAATCATATGCATTTCCAACTGGAATGCGATTAGCACCTATTAATGTTGTAAGTTTTGACTAAACTGGCTACAGCCATTATATTAGTAATACTATAGTTCTAACATAGCTCTGGTTTAACAGTGTGTAATAAATTAACATGGTCACACGTCACCAAAGAACCGATTATTATGAGCTTGTTGCTTATATTTAACGTTATAGGTAGAGAGCGGTGTGGCCTTAGAATTTCCAAAGATCAAGGGGTCTTGTTTACAGGGAATCATACATAATATTTTTTGACAACAGTTAATATATACTTTCTTAAAAATTGTTATCGTATTATGCTTTTTAAATGATTTAGTAGGTGATCATTTACAAAAGCCATTTGGGGGTATTATATGATAAGGATATGAGTGTCTGTCCGTCTGTGCCCGGTTGTTTCCATATTATTACTTGCAAAAGCGTCAACAGATTTTGTTTAAACTTGTTGGGCTTTTAAGTACTATAAAGTAATGATGAATTTCAATTTTCAGCACAATCCAATTTGTAATTTTCGACTAAGGCAATTTCAATTGGTTTGATCAACAATTCTCGGTTTCCAAATAATAATTTGAAAATGCGTCAAGATATTTTGTTTAAATATAGCAAGGCTGTTAAGTACTATAAATGCAGATTAAGTTCCATTTTCAGCACAATCCCAATTGTAGTTTTACCAACTTAAACAACACATTTTCAAAAGATTACTTAAAAACATTTGTTTAAAATTTGCACAGCTGTTAAATACTATAAAATGTAGATCAATTTGAATTTTCAGCACAATGACATTGCACTATTTGTGTCAAGCCAATTTAATACGAGAAAATTTTTTTGATGAAAAGCATCAGTTCGCAACCGATTTATTTTGGACCAGATAAATAATCAGAGTTTGTTTTTATATAACTTAAAAGCTTGCGTAGCAGGCATCTCGGATTTTCAATCGATCTAAAACACACCCTTTCTAAGGTCTATCTAATGAACATTCGCTTAGAAAGCATTGAAACTTCTAAAAAGAAGGCATTTGAACATGTTCCCCTTATGGTTCTATGTAAAGCTAAGTCAGGGATTAACACTAACAGTCGCCCAGTCGCCCAAGGCGACTAAATAATTGCATGGGCGAGTAAAGTTTGCTTTTCGATCGTCCAGGTGGCGATCTGTGATTATTTGGTTGATATCCGTTTCCACGAATTTTACCCTGTCATTCTGAACAGTAGCGGTATGTCTCCTTTCAATTTTATTTCCATATTGGTAAGAAATCTGAAATATTTTTGTTTTTGCGTCATGTTTATCCTGTTTACGCGCCACACAGTGTTAGCTGGTCCCGTTTGGCTTTTACCATACAAGTTTTCTTTGTACATAAAGCTTAGTAAAAATGATACCGGAAACCAGTTCAAAGCGAAAAAAATACGAAAATTTCCGGACCGGATATGAATTCGGTGCCGGAAATGATTTAAACATAATACAAATTAATACTTTGGCAGTAACTTTCAACAAAGTAAATTTAGATCTTTAAATACTTTTAATAGTGCATTCTGTTACATAATATTATTTGTTTCACAGTTCTATCCTATCATTTATTTCAAGTTTTAATTTATGGAAGTGTATTCTTTTTCATTATAAATATGAAATGTGTGGGCGCCTAACTTTTTCACTGGGCGCCACAATTTTTTAAGTTAGGAGACCAGGTGGCAACCATGATAAAAAAGTTAGTGAATATCCCTGTAAGTCCTGCAGTTGTGGCTAGTTTGATTTTCTAGTTTGAATTTCTAAATTTGCTCACATGTAATCTTTTGTCATATATTAAATCATAAATATACTTTAGTTAAAACTAATATTCACGTGGTTCAATTAAATTATTGAAATAACATTTATTTATTGAATCTTACAAATGTCGGCATACTTCGGAATTGTGTACACAAAATAGCCTTTTATTCTAGTTTCCGCTTTTTCAAGGCTACGCTCTTCAATAGAGCTATCACCGAAAGACAAGTACCAGGATAAAAATGGTATCCCATTATTAGAATCTTCGACAAATACAGGCACTGGGGGTCAGGATAATTTAAAGGGAAACTTCGCGAAAAAATGAAAATTTGATATGTTATTCTTCAACTACAAAGAAACACATTTGCCTCTTGATGTTTTATTATATTTTCAGTGGTTAAGTTTCTGCATGGAATTTACCGTGTAAAAAATGCACTTATGGAGGTCCGCCATCTTGTCACCATCTCGTCACTAGATGGCGATACTAGACATCCAAGTACCTAAAAGTCGTCGTATGATGATAACGCGAAACGGTCAATAACAGAAGGTTGTACTATAAGACAAGGTTGTGGAAAGATTACGTTTCGTATTCCTGAACTATATATATGCAAAAAAACCCGACTTGTGTAACAAGTAGTTACATGTGTAACCAGTTTAATGACTTCTACTTAAGACTATTTCCACAGCAGCAACAACGGTAAACGGAAAGAAATCACAGGAAAAAAGTCACAAATTTGATAGGAAAAAAAGTCCATAAATATAAATTAAATTGAAAATTGTTCGTTTTATTATTTTCAACTTAATCAGATTAAGCAACTTATTGAACGAAACTTTTTTATACAAAATATTTGCGAAGTTGACTATTTAAGAAATAACGGTCATTAAATGAAATATTTTTAAATACGCTGGTTTTCGCGCATCAAAATTTCACTTTACGTTTAGTACATTTATAACTATTATTTATTGTTATTATTATAACTATTATTACTGGTAACATTTATTGTGCGTAACACAGTTTCCACAATTTTACATGTTGTGTATACATATTTGAGTTAACGTGTAAGTTTTACGTTTCTTCTAAATTGGCATCTAAAGGTATTCGAAATCTTATATACATCCTGTGTTCTGACACTTCGGTGTATTCAAATCACACCTGTCCTTGGCAGGAGGGGGTGTGCCTTTCTAATTTCGAATTACGTGATTAACCTTTAATCTGGTTAGCTTTTGAAAAAGTCCGAATATTCATACTTCAAAGTCGGCGTCAAATGATCTAGTAATTGCAATAAACATCCTGTTTGTTTACCTGCTAATTCTGTTAATTACCCTTCATAAACCAGTAATGATTTACCTGTAACATTTTCACGTCCAGGTACAACTGCCGTTTCAAGACGTGCAAAATTATTCACGAAATTTTATTTTATATATAAAAAATAATCATATAAATATATCTTTTATTACAATTATTATTTAGGTAAATTATACCTGAGTTAAATAAAGACAGGTTAAAATTGTGTCTAAAAATACTTTTATTAAAACAAAGATCATTAAAACATTAAGACGTATTTGGTAATCTTATGTTGTCAGCCGTTCATTAGTCATCGCCACAATTTATATATTCTTTAAAGAGCTAAGGCAGAAAAACATATATTTAAACTGGATTATTTATCATATTTACTGGATAATTACATTTATCACGTCACAAACGCAGTCACGTGATAAAATACTGTCCCCCATACACAAAATTTTACCACCTTTAATCCAATCTAGAAGCTTAACGGTAAAGAATACAATAAAACATCAAAAGGCAATTATATTTCTTTTTCTTTGAAGAATAACATATCAAATTTTCATTTTTTTCGCGAAGTTTCCCTTTAAATAAAAACAAATAAAATATCAATACCTGAGTTTATTTTATATATTTACTCGTTCGGTTACCAGTCTCACGTGTCTCGTAGCGAAATATTGACTTCAGAAAAATTATCAATTTTTCGGTACATGTAACTATATAACGTATTTTCTTTTACTATATAACGTTGTTATATAGCAAAAAAATTGAAATTTTTTTCTAAAGGCAATATTTCGCTACGAGACATGTGGGCTGGTAACCAAACGAGTAAATATATACAATAAACTCATTAATTTGCATTTTATTTAATTAAAAAAAAAATTATCCTGACCCCAAGTGCCTGTGAAATAGAATACCAACAAAATGTATTATTACATGAAACTTTTATATCACCCAAGCATTTTTGCAGTCGAACCTCATACATCGTCTTGATTTTTCACTCAAGTTAAATGATTGACATTCTTGTAGCTAAATTCTGTTCATTATTGTAACTAAGTGTACATCGAAATATTTTCTCCTTTATCGATCGTTACGACGAAAGTAATACAAATTTATCGCATAATCAAGGTAAAAATTGTCTTCTGAGGTAGACTGTTATCATCAAGCTTAACTGTTCCTAAAGGCTAATTTGTAATTCAGTAAAAGTGTGTTCTTTGATATTAAAGCAATACAACGTGGCGGAATATCATTAAATCTCACATTTGATGCCGATTTTTATCTTGTTACAGGAAAAATTATTACGTTTTATAAAATTACTTTGTTTTAGCCATGTGTTCCATCTAGGACCGTTACTGGTGACGGACTTGATAATGATTGCGACGGTCGAATTGATGAAGAATTATGTACGACTGAAAACAACCGGAAAGGTATTGTTAAAAAATTTTTTATAATAAACGAAATCGGATAAAGATTGTTACACAATCACAAACATTTGAACATGCCGTCTTCGCTTTATCTAGCAGTTTATCTATGAAAATTTAGGCTTTAAAGTTAAATAATACTAATTGTTTGTAAGTGTACTTCGTTTAAATCAGACAAAAATGTGGATACATGACAAAAGGCCATACTAGCAACAATCTTAGACACAAATTAAATAAATCAAATATGTATTTTATCAGATGACGATGGTGACGGTGTTTCAGACGAAGATTGTGCTACACCACCCCCAGGTAAGATTTAACACGTGTGTCAGACGGAGATTGTGCTACACCACCCCCAGGTAAGATTTAACACGTGTGTCAGACGAAGATTGTGCTACAGCAACCCCCAGGTAAGATTTAACACGTGTGTCAGACGAAGATTGTGCTACACCACCCCCAGGTAAGATTTAACACGTGTGTCAGACGAAGATTGTGCAACACCACCCCCAGGTAAGATTTAACACGTGTGTCAGACGAAGATTGTGCTACACCACCCCCAGGTAAGATTTATTACGTGTGTCAGACGAAGATTGTGCTACACCACCCCCAGGTTAGATTTAACACATGTGTCAGACGAAGATTGAACTACTCCATCTCCAGGTAAGATTTAACACGTTTGTCAGACGAAGATTGTGCTACACCACCCCAGGTAAGATTAAACACGTGTGTCAGACGAAGATTGAACTACGCAATCTCCAGGTAAGATTTACCACGTGTGTCAGACGAAAATTGTGCTACAACACCCCCAGGTAAGATTTAACACGTGTGTCAGATGAAGATTGAACTACGCCATCTCCAGGTAAGATTTACCACGTGTGTCAGACGAAGATTATGCTACACCATTCCCAGGTAAGATTTACCACGTGTAGCAGACGAAGATTATGCTACACCATTCCCAGGTAAGATTTACCACTTGTGTCAGACGAAGATTATGCTACACCATTCCCAGGTAAGATTTACCACGTGTAGCAGACGAAGATTATGCTACACCATTCCCAGGTAAGATTTACCACTTGTGTCAGACAAAGATTGTGCTACACCACTCCCAGGTAAGATTTATCACTTGTATCTGACAAAGATAATGCTACACCACTCCCAGCTAAGATTTACCACTTGTGTCAGAGACAAAGATTGTGCTACACCATCCCAGGTAAGATTTATCATGTGTGTCGGACAAAGATTGTGCTACACCACCCCCAGGTAAATTTACCACTTGTGTCAGACGAAGATCATACTACACCACTCCTAGGTAAGATTTACCACGTGTAGCAGACGAAGATTATGCTACTCCACTCCCAGGTAAGATTTAGCACTTGTTTCTGACGAAGATTGTGATACACCACTCCCAGGTAAGATTTACCACGTGTGTAAGACGAAGATAGTGCTACACCACTCCCAGGTAAGATTTACCACGTATGTCAGACAAAGATTGTGCTAAACCTCCCCCAGGATAGATTTACCACGTATGTCGGACGGAGATTGTGCTACCCCACTCCCAGGTAAGATTTACCACGTATGTTAGACGGAGATTGAACTACGCCATTTCTAGGTAAGATTTACCACTTGTGTCAGACGAAGATTTTGCTACACCACCCCCAGGTAGGATTTACCACGCGTGGCAGTCTAAGATTGTACAACACCACTCCCAGCTAAGATTTACCACTTGTTCCAGATGAAGATTATGCTACACCACTCCCAATTAAGATTTACCACTTGTGTCAGACAAAGATTGTGCTACACCACTCCCAGGTAAGATTTAGCACTTGTATCTGGTGCTACACCACTCCCAGGTGAGATTTACCACGCATGTCAGACGGAGATTGTGCTACACCACTCCCAGTTAAGATTTACTACGTATGTCAGACGGAGAATGTGATACACCACTCCCAGGTAAGATTTACCACTTGTGTCAGACGGAGCTTGTGGTACACCACTCCCAGTTAAGATTTACCATTTGTGTCAGACGAAACTTGTGCTACACCACTCCCAAGTAAGATTTACCACATATGGCAGACGGAGATTGTGCTACACCACTCCCAGGTAAGATTTACTACGTATGTCAGACGGAGATTGTGCTACACCACTCCCAGGTAAGATTTACCACTTGTGTCAGACGGAGATTGTGCTACACCACTCCCAGTTAAGATTTACCACGTATGTCAGACGGGGATTGTGCTACACCACTCCCAAGTAAGATTTACTACGTATGTCAGACGGAGATTGTGCTACACCACTCCCAGGTAAGATTTACCACATATGGCAGACGGAGATTGTGCTACACCACTCCCAGGTAAGATTTACCATTTGTGTCAGACGAAACTTGTGCTACACCACTCCCAGGTAAGATTTACCACGTATGTCAGACGGGGATTGTGCTACACCACTCCCAGGTAAGATTTACCACGTATGTCAGACGGAGATTGTGCTACACCACTCCCAGGTAAGATTTACCACGTATTGCAGACGGGGATTGTGCTACACCACTCCCAAGTAAGATTTACTACGTATGTCAGACGGAGATTGTGCTACACCACTCCCAGGTAAGATTTACCACGTATGTCAGACGGAGATTGTGCTACACCACTCCCAGGTAAGATTTACCACGTATGTCAGACGGGGATTGTGCTACACCACTCCCAGGTAAGATTTACCACGTATGTCAGACGGAGATTGTGCTACACCACTCCCAGGTAAGATTTACCACGTATTGCAGACGGGGATTGTGCTACACCACTCCCAAGTAAGATTTACTACGTATGTCAGACGGAGATTGTGCTACACCACTCCCAGGTAAGATTTACCACGTATGTCAGACGGAGATTGTGCTACACCACTCCCAGGTAAGATTTACCACGTATGTCAGACGGAGATTGTGCTACACCACTCCCAAGTAAGATTTACTACGTATGTCAGACGGAGATTGTGCTACACCACTCCCAGGTAAGATTTACCACGTATGTCAGACAAGATTGTGCTACACCACTCCCAGGTAAGATTTACCACGTATGTCAGACGGAGATTGTGCTACACCACTCCCAGGTAAGATTTACCACGTATGTCAGACGGAGATTGTGCTACACCACTCCCAGGTAAGAATTACTACGTTTCAAACATTCGTTGACAACATGATGATTCATTATTGTCATTATATTATTATAAGACAAATGGCAAGTTAATAAGACTTTATGGAATCTTACTTATGAATAATTATCTGCATATTTTAGACATCTTGGAAACTTAATTAAAATTTTTATGTTTAATTAAATTTTAAATGCGTTACTATTATGCGTTTGCACTCGACAAGTGTTGCATTTGCATTATACAGAATTGTTTAGAATAACATACGTTGATTTTAGTCGTAGGCTATACAACATTGTATGGAAAAGAGTTTTGAAAACCACCTACCAAAAAATAAAAAAAATTGAATTGGCCTGTCGAAACCGTAAAATTGGATTGTTCTGAAAATCGAACTAGATCTTATTTTATAGTACTAAACAGATGTGCAACGACCGAGGCACGGACAGATAGACGGACGGACACTCATATTCATACAGAGGGTATCGTATAAAACCGTGACACTTTATGTGGTCTTTTTGCGGTATATAAACTAAAACCAATATGAAGGATAAAATAGCACCATTGAATTACCAATATGTTTTAAATTCGATTGTTTTGCCAAAATTTTAAAATTAGCACGATGGTATTACCAATAGTTTTCAAATTTGCGCGATTTTATTACCAATACGTATATACTTTCATATATTGCAGTCGATGGGAATTGGGCATCATGGTTGTCATGGGGAACATGTTCTATCACTTGCACGCCTTATGGAACAACAGCGACAGGCACGAAGAGTCGAAGTAGAACTTGTACAGACCCTGCTCCTGCTTATGATGGCAAACAGTGTGTTGACTCTAGTACCGAATCAGCGTCCTGTACAGTGCCTACGTATTGTCCAGGTGAATTTAATTTTTTTATACTAGTAACAAGTAAGAACAATTTGTGCAAAGAAAAATAAATACACATCCAAACTTTACATGCTAACGTCTTTTCATTAAATGTTTCATGTCAAAGTTACAATTATGTTTCGTTGTCCTTGCTAACTCGGGTATCATATCGAACTGTGTTTTATGCTTGCTATATTTACAAGTCTAGGTACAAAATGTAAATCGACCGGTAGGTACCACAAAGAAACAGTTTAACGCATTATCTGTAACATGCGGACATAATCATTATTCCCACTGATTGTTTGTCTTGTTCTTGTCTATGTTAAATGATTTCGTTTATTCATGAGTAATCAAACATTTTTGTTGCGCTTGGTAGTCACTTTAATTAACATTTGTTTTTAACTGTTTTTGTACATGTTAGTAACCAATACAAAATAACATCAACAGGGTCCCGTTCCTACCACAATAACATCGACCAAGGACCCGTTCCCACCACAATAACATCGACCAAGGACCCGTTCCCATAAAAAAAACATGGACACAGGGCCCGTTCCCACCAACATAACATGGACCAAGGACCCTTTCCCCCTAAAATAACATGGACCAAGGACCCGTTCCCACAACAATAACATGGACCAAAGACCCGTTCCCACCACAATAACATCGACCAAGACCCGTTCCCACTACAATAACCTCAAACAAGGACCCGTTCCCAAAACAATAACCTCGACGAAGGACCCGTTTTCATCAAAGTAACAAGGACCAAGAACCCGTTCCCACTACAAAAACCTCGACCAAGGACCGTATATCAAATAACATCGACGAGGGACCCGTTCCCACTACAAATATCGATCAAGGACCCGTTTCCACCACAATAACATCGACCAGAGACCTGTTCCCACCACAATAACATCGACCAGAGACCTGTTCCTAATACAAATATCGAGCAAGGACTTGTTTCTACCACAATAACATCGACCAGGGACCCGTTCCTACCACAATAACATCGACGAACGACCGGTAACCACCACAATAATATCGATCAAGGACCCGTTCCCACCACAATAACCTCTACCTAGGACCCGTTCCAACTACAATGACATCGACCAGGGACCCGTTCCCACCACAATAACATCAACCAAGGACCCGTTACCACCACAATAACCTCGACCAAGTACCCGTCCAACCACAATAACAGTCACCAAGGACCCGTTCCCAACTCACTAACGTGGATCAAGCACCCGTTCCCACCCCAATAACATGGACCAAGGACCCGATCCCACCACAATAACATCGACCCAGGACCCGTTTCCACAACAATAACATTGGCCAAGGACCCGTTCCCACCACATTAACATCGAACAAGGACCCGATCCTACCATAATAACATGGACCAAGTACCAGTTCCTTCCACAATAACCTCGACCATAGACCAGTTCTCACCACAATAACATTGACCAAGGACCGGTTCCCACCATAAATATTGACCAAGAACTCGTCCCACCACAAAAACATGGACCAGGAACCCGTTTCCACCACAATGACACGGACCAGGGACCCGTTCCCACCACAATAACATCGACCAGGGACCCGTTCCTACCAAAATAACATCGACCAACGACCCGTTCCCACCACAATAACATCGACCAGGGATCCGTTCCCACCACAATAACATGGACCAGGGGCCCGTTCCCACCACAATTACATGGACCAGGGACAGGTTTCCACCACAATAACATCGACCAAGGACCCATAGCCACCACATTAACATCGACCAATGACCCGTTCCCACCATAATAACATTAACCAGGGACCCGTTCCCATCACAATAACGTGGACCAAGGACCCGTTTCCACCACAATAACATTCACCAAGGACCCGTTCCTAACACACTAAAATGGATAAAGGACCCGTTCCCACTCGAATAACATGGACCAAGGACCCGACCCCACCACAATAACAGTGACCAATGACCCGTTCTCACCACAATAACATGGACCCAGGACCCGTTCCCACCACAATAACATCGACAAAGGACTAGTTCCCACTTGAATAACATGGACCAAGGACCCGATCCCACCACAATAACAGTGACCAAGGACCCGTTCCCACCAAAATAACATCGACCAAGGATCCGTTCCCACCAAAAAATTACCATGAAAAAAAAATTTCGCAGATCATGTCTGTACGTAAACCTTACGTATACAAATGTAAAAATTGTACTTACTGTAAAGATGCAAAATTGGATATGTCGCTGCACCTACATACGACACAAATTGAATATGTCGATGTACTTACATACCACACAAATTGGATATTTCGATGTTCCTACATACATGTACCACACAAATTGGATATTTCGATGTACTTACATACGACACAAATTGGATATTTAGATGTTCCTACATACATGTACCACACAAATTGGATATTTCGATGTATCGATATACGACACAAATTGGATATGTCGATGCCACTATACATACGACACATATTGGATATGTCGATGCACCTATACATGCGACACAAATTGGATATGTCGATGCACATATACATACGACAGAAATTGGATATGTTGATGTACCTACATACATGTACCACACAAATTGGATATGTCGATGTACCTACATACATGTACCACACAAATTGGATATGTCGATGTTCGTACATACATGTACCACACAAATTGGAAATGTCGATGAACATACATGCATGTACCACACAAATTGGATATGTCGATGAACATACATGCATGTACCACACAAATTAGATATGTCGACGTACCTACATACGACACAAATTTGACATGTCCATACACCTATACATACGACACAAATTGTGGTTTTAGTTGTTAGTGATTAAAATAAGGCCTTGCATTGCTAAATTTATTGTGCGATGCATCAAATGATTACTACAATTAACAAAATAAATATTATTATTTATTGTCTTCTGGCTTTTAGTTAATGGTGCATGGGCTATCTGGGGAAGTTGGCAGTCGTGTTCTGTGACTTGTGAATCTGGTATTGCTAACAGACAGAGAACATGCACCAACCCTCCCCCTGCCTATGGAGGAACTTCATGCAGTGGATCATCAATGGACACACAGACTTGTACACTACCTAACTGTCCAAGTAAGAAATTCGTGAAAATAAAACATAACATTTGATGGAAATACAGCTGATTCTGTCTATACTGTCAGCAACCAAATCCAATCAAAATCTATGCATTGTGCATATTTCTACTTGTTTTTTTATATTAAAAAGACTCTGTGTCGAAGCAAAACAAATATTTGCAATATATGGGGATTATACTGAACTTGTCAAGAAAAAGAAAAAAAATGAAAGGTTAATGCTTTTTAATATGTACAGTATGTTTATAGTAGACATATGTATTAACGTCAGTCAACAGAAAATGTTTTTAAATAGTTGACGGACAGTGGACAGTTTGGACGTCGTGGGATACATGTACTGTAACTTGTGGTGGAGGAGGTCAGGGCAGAACCAGGTCTTGTACAAATCCTGCTCCACAATATGGCGGGGCTAACTGTGTTGGAGTAGGCAGCGAAAAGCAATCTTGTAATACTCAAATGTGTATAAGTAAGTCCTCTCGACTAAGCTTTATTGTTTGCGTTTAAATTTATAACAGATAGTAACCCTTAATCTGTGTTAAATTGATGTTAGTCTTTGTCAAGGTTTTAATTATTTTGTTCTCTTAAACGCCCAATGTTGTAAAATAAGAGTATCGAATACAATTCAGGAAGAATTGTATATTGTGCTATATTAACATGAGCATTTCTCTTTGTTAAACAGTATGAAACAATGATAAAGACTGATCTTACAGAGCAAGAAAATGTTTCCATGTACACTTTAACAAATTTAATATATTGACTTTTTATAATACACAACGTTCCAATTGCATTTAAGAAATTCATGGCCATCAAAACTGTCGACTTAACATCTAAGTATCCATGCACTGGGATTACCAGAAGCTTTCTTTTATAATAGAAAACAACTACAATTTGAATACATAAATAATATGTCTAATTCAATATAGATAGTGATATCATACCCATAGTCCACAATAACACATAGTTAAGACGTTTATTTGTACTGTTGTATAAAAATTAGGAATACTTGTTTCGTTTAGCTTGTGCACATACTTTGCTAATAATTTCAGTTGATGGAGCTTGGTCTGTATGGGGAGCTTGGGGGATGTGTTCAGTAACATGTGGAGTAGGACAATATTCAAGATCTAGGACATGTTCTAATCCGTATCCTCTAAATGGTGGTTTACCATGTTCCGGTGATTCCAGTGTTTTTGGTGACTGTAATACACAGGCATGCCCAACAGCTGCTGCAGGCGCATACATACAGGTATACATATAGAAGAGTTCAGGTTTCGTGTGACTTAATTTATAACTCATATCTCAAAATGTACAATAAATAGTCATTAAGTTCCAAGACCATCAATTGATTTATTGTTTCAATATTTGCTAAATTAACAACAAACAATATTTCAGCTATAGTCAGTGCGAGAACAAGTTTTACAAATAATTAATGAACAGGAAAAAGTGATGGATCAGAGGGAATAACATTCTAACTACTACTTGACAAGGCATGGAATGTTGGGTAGGGTGGGATAATTTCGCCTTTTTTTATTACCACTACAATAAGTCTGTTCTTTTTCGAAATCTGAAAATGGGTCTTTTACATGCCAATTTCCAAACAAGTTACTCCCTATTTCTTCGGTCAGGCTTCCGATATTGTAACCTTACAACCACCACATGAATGTCTCCCAATTTTGACCATAGGGAATCGCTGGCTGGCTCTGAGTCGAGCATTAAGAAGTCTCACATTATGGTTCCACGAATCAAAATCGTAAAGTAACTGATAAAATTTAAAATATACGAATACCGATATAATCAATCAAAACATAGATTTCTAAATGATAGCAGAATAATAATAATGGAAAACCTACGTTATAGGAATATACTATTTTATCGCTAATAATATTTTAAAGCTTTGTCCTGCTGGATGGTTCACTTGCCAGAAAGGTAGCGTTTCCTGTATCGACTCGTCGTTTGTTTGTAATTGTGCTAAAGAGTGCGATGATGGAAGTGATGAAAGTGTTTCGTATGCAAGCTGTGATCCACGGTTAAAAGCGCTATGCCCAAATGCTGCACTTGGTAAGCTGTGTAAGATATTGGTGGTTAATGTGTCTTTATTTATTACAATAATTCTTTATTAGAGAATTGCTTATCTATTTACACAGTGTTGATACTTATGCTAATTAATCCCCTTAAGTTTTTTTCTAAATATTTTTATTTCTTTAAATTACTAAATAGCTGAACAACGTTGTACATTTCGTTTCATTTACTTGGTATTTCAGCACATGACTGTTTAATGACGTTGACTATACATGTATTCTTCCTCAAACAGCGAGTAGAACACTAAATACAGTGAATTGCAAATATTATTTCATTAATTGTTGAAGAAAGTTAATAGTTATTCTCAGTTTATTAGAATAACGTCGTCTATATCCAATAATCTAACCAACTGTTTGTTTGTTTGAATGGTGTTTAACGCCAGCAATTTTTCAGCTATATCTTGCATTAAGTTTTTATTGGTGGAGGAAGCGGGAGAAATCGGAGAAAACCACTATCCTTCGATTGGAGGCCCACTCTAACCAACTAAAACATTCCCTAAACCAAACAAAATATTGTGCATCCCAGTTAAAACTTATGCTTTTTCTTTCAGTTACTGCACAGTTATCTTTCGTCTGTCTTCTGACTGGCATAATCCTAGCACTGGGTAATGCAATGAACTAAGAAAAATGGACGATTTGTTTTAGTATTGCACCAAATAGGAACGTCTGAGAGGTGATCTTTTAGTCGCTATAACTATTTTATCACTTCACAGTATAGAATTGAAACATTTTGAAACTGATTACATCTTTAATATCAACACTACAACAGGTCGGCCGTTTATAATTGACAAAGGTCAACTTATCAATAGAATTCGTTAGTGATATCAAAGCGAAGTGAACTATATACATATTGTTTGAAGAAATGGAATCGATTGAAGCATACATCAAAACATTTTAAAAAGTTTGTCTTTATTTGATAAAATAAAATTAATGTCAGATGAAATATATTATTGTGTTTTTACAAAGTATACAATTATTGTTAGGTTATCTTTGTTTCTTTTATGCAATTGCATTTTGTGAAGCTTTATCATTGTTCACAATAAAACTTTCCCTGCAACAGTTTTATTTCTTTCCACGATTTTGCTGCATTTGATGAAACAATATTTGCTTCCTTATTTTACAGTAAAAAACTACAGCATCTTCAGCTTAGCTGTGTTGTGCTGGTCCTAAATACACTCTTAATTATACTACGAAAAAGCGTGTTATACAATTTCCAAGTTACGAGTAATATTCATGTTTTAACTGTAAACCTTACAGTTTCAAAATGATTTCTTTGACAAATGTTGGTTGCTCTTGAAAATCTTATAAAGAAAGAATTTCTGGCACATGGCACGATGATGACCCCGCGAAAACCTTTAAAGTCCGGAATGTAGTATCATCAATGGATAGTCTTGGATACGCACTCGTCTTTCCTACCGTTTGTGACACATTGGATGACAATATTTAAGCGGGACATTACCTTATGTTTACAACTGTTTGTGTTTCTTTCTTGTGTGTTGTATACTGTAAGCGTTTATTACTTGTGTTCTTTAATTTTTATTCAAGTTCCAATTTTTCTTTGTGATCACGATGATTATAAAGGTCATAACACTTTTTGACAGCAAGTCTGGCTTCTGAACCGAACCGAAGTATTTTGAATAGAACACTAATGTATAATATAAGTATGAAGATCTCTACTGCGTAGTTACGAACATACATTTTTACTCTATTTTATCTTTCAGGTAATTATCCTTAAAATCCTGGACAAATATATGATGCGTTGAAACTTGAATGAAATATTGTCAGTTTGTGGCTTATGTATAAGTTTGGATTGCAATTGTCAAGAAATACCTTTTAACGGGGCATAACCCTTGAAATTCGTGACCAAAAATCTGGCTGTCGCACTTGGCTTGAATGTTGACATTTTAGCTCGAATAATATCTGTTTACAGCTTATGAAGCAATTTGGTTGTCGAGATGCCTGAGCATTCGATAAGCACACCGTCATACCGGAAATTATACATGCCAAGAGGCAATAAGTCATTTGTCTATATCTTAAAACACGTTCCTCCTGATCCCTGCTGTTTTCTTGGTCATGGTCTTTAATAGCTTAATTACCTATTAAATGTTAACCCTTCAAGGAACTTGTGTCAAGAAGTCCCGCAATAGTTCGGATGCATTCGCGCGGACGTCAAAGAGGATACATTGACATTATATATTTACATTTAAACCTTGATTGCAGTTTTCATCCTGCAATGTGTACTAATCTGCAATTCTATGACCAATATGTATTTTTGATCATATAAAATTTAATTTAATTATAATTACTGTTATAAAAATAATTCAAATATTTTGATAAATTTATGGAATTTTCAAAATGGCTGCCTTTGAAGTGAAACTTGGAATTTTAAGGTAAATGCTACTAAAATCAATGTTGTAATATTTTCAAAAAGTCGTCGGACTGAAAGTTGTCATTTTCTGTACAATAATGAACGTCTCTCTGTTATTAATGAATTTCAATACGTAGGCATGGTATTTTCTAGAAAGTGTACATTTCATGTTAATAAAGCCAGACTTGTGCAACAAGCTCGTAAAGCAATGTTTTATGTATTACGTAATTGCACTGTATATGGTGAACATGGTAGAGTACCAATGTCTGTTAATATCAAGGCAAGAATGGTTGGTTTTTGGAAAAGTAATGTTACTGAAAAACAAGAAAAAATATCTCGTACATTGTATGACATGTTGTACAAACTAGACTGTGGTGATATATATCATTCAACATGGTTAAATTTTGTTAAAATTGTATTGACTGAATGTTGCTTTATTGATATTTGGAATAACCAATATGTTGATACTAATAGCAATTTATCTAAAAATGTAAAACAGTATTATCATACTATTTTAATGTTTGGAAACTTCAGATATTTAACTCGACTAAAAGTTTAAACTATAGGATGTTTAAAGCCGAATTTGGATTTGAAAACAATCTAGCTGTGTTACCTTTAGATTTAAGAATTAACCTATGTAAATTTAGATGTGGCAGTCATAGATTGCCTATTAAATGTGGCAGAATTTATAGTATAGATAGATCAGAAAGATTATGTTATTTATGCAACAGAGAAGAGCTAGCTAGGTGGTGAATTCCATTATATTTTCAATTGTACCTTCTTTACTAAGGAACGTCAGAAATTTTTACCTTTTAACCTATGTAATTCAAAAAATACAAATAGTTTCTTTGAGATTATGAATACAAGTGATCATTATGTTCTTATTGGCTTAGCTAAATTCTGTAAAATTGTAATGTCAGTTTTCAAATAATATTTTCCTTCCCACTAAATATTGTATCTTGTAAATATGTTTGTTCATGCATTATATCAGTTTTATTGTTACATGTACTATCATGCCTCATGTGAGGCTTTTAGTGAAATAAAATGTTTCAAAATGTAAAACTAAGCCCCGCAGTTGTGGCTAGTTTGAATTGCCGATTTCCAAATTTTCCTACATGTAATCTTTTGTCATATATAAAATCATAAATATACTTGAAGTAAAACTAATATTCACGTGGTTCAATTAAACTATTGACATAACATTTATTAATGTATCTTACAAATGACAGCATACTCCGGAATGGTACACACAAAATAGCCATTTTTTCTTGTTTCCTATTTTTCAAAGCTACTCAAGTTAAATGAATGACATTCTTGTAGCAAAATTCTGTTTATTTATGGTAACTAAGCGTACTTCAAAATATATTCTTCTTTTTCCATCCTTAGCAACGACAGTTTATACAAATATATCGCGTGGGCGGCGATAATAAATATAATATAAATTTCAAATAAATAAATTAATATTATTTATTATAATTTAATATATTAGATTATTAAATACTTGGACGTGACTGATGTTCTCCCGGTTAACATTATTTAAATAATATAATATATTATATTATATTTGTCAACACCATTCAAACAAACATACAATAATTTTCACTGTAGAAACATTTAAAAAATCCTGCTATGTATATTTCATTAAAGGGTAAGTTGTTTTAATTTGGTATCAAGTTAGGAGGTGGAAATGACACATTATAAAACGATAACTAACTTGTGTTTATATTGTATCTCTTTATTGTCTTTTGTCTACGGATAAGATAATAAAACTAATTGTATTCTTAACCTGACTTTACAGTTAAATTTGCATTCTTTGAGGCTTTTTCAGGTAGAGAAACAACATCGTTATTGTATGTTAGCTAAAAATACTGGAAATCTCAAGACAATAAAATTTTCAGATAGTTTTGATGTAAACTTACGTCCGCCTTCTTGTACAATCTAAGGTGATGCGAAAAGAGTCTAAGTACACTAAAATAATTAACATTCGTAGAAACAATACAAAACATACACTATATGTCACATCTAAAGTTAAGAACCTGTACATGGTTCTGGAAAAAGATACATACATGTACAACTTATGTCCCGACGGTATTGATTAGTAATTAAATGTTGCCAGGAACAATGGAGACCTATACGGACAGCAGGGCATACAAATCAGCTCAGCTTCACATAAAAAAAAAAAAATCCACGTAGTTTCGGAGTTTAGATGATCAACTACTATAACAATTATTATAAGCTGAAGGTCATTCAAAACACTGAAGTTTCGGGTTCGGGTCTCAATGCATAGAGGATGAGCTGAAAGTGGCATTAAACACCATTCAAATAAACAAACATTCAAGTTTCAGATAGACTTAAATAGAAAAAATTCAGAACACGGGTTACTTTTTGCAATTTTTGTACATACGCATATAACAAACAACACAAAATCATGAAAAAAATTAATTCGTTTGTTCTTATTTTATTGTAACTTAACTCATGTAAGGTCATCGTTAATTCTTGAAACAAATTTGACATATTCATATACTTAAAAAATATAAGACAAAAATTAAGGTAACATTTAAACCGTAATAGTCAGTTATAATTTCGGATACCTTTCTCCAAAATGTTTTTTGCATCTCAACGAAAATCTATGGCCGAAAACTACATTTTGTCACAACTTGCTGAATTGTGAGGCCAAGTTAAGAAAATCATTAGTAAGTGGTCTTATCTTTTTTAATGTTGAAAATATGCCCAAATCCATCTAAAATGTTAATGCCTTGTCTATAAAAGTGGTGCACATGATATAACAAAACGGTATAATTTAATAGTTTGTAAAGTCAAAATTAGAGTAAAAATATCCAAAATAAACGAGAAAGCGTTATTTTAGTAGATTTTTTGTGTGGAATATAGTGCTATCAGCCGCCATTGACAAATTATTTATCAATTTCTACTTGTATAATATGTTATGTTATATATATAATTGAGTCTTCAGGTTATTTCGAAGCAACATTTAAACAATTTAGGTGCACAAATGGCAGTTTAAAAAATAGAGTAATCAGCTAGTGACGGCCATCATATTGTAGTATCCCAGAATTGATTGGGCTGGTCAATAGTAGAATATAAGGCTAAATGCATTTGAAACTTATCTGTTATACAACTTTGATATCATTTTCATATTATAAACTGGAATCGTCTCAAAATGTTTAAACTAGTGAAAATGATATATATAGCATATTCTAATGCAGTTCTTGATGTAACGTCAATTCTGATTGGATAACGTGAATAATTTCATGGCATCAATTCCACGATTGATGCCGTCAGATTTCAACGCAAGCGCAGACGTTATTTCCGGCACATACAAATTCCAATTTTAATCAGTTAATTTTGTTTTATATTGCCGTAGCATTAGAATGGAGATTTGCCAGCATCAATTGGTGATTTGATGGTCGGAAATATCCGTTTACTGCCAATAAACTCGATTTCCGACCATCAAATCACCAATTGATGCCGGCAAATCTTCAAATACAATACAGTTATCTCCTAATTTTGTTAAACGTTGAATAAAAGTTTATCAATTGCCTAGGCCGGGTAAATGACGAGAGAAGGGTATGCCAATCAAATATTGCACTTTTCATTTTTACGACAAATGAAGAAAAAAAAGGAGGTTAATATATTATTCTAATATGACGTGCTTTAAAGGCTTTGCGACCACAACTGTGGTAAAAAAATGATTTATCTATGAGCAACACGCGCTGAGAAGGGCATGTTTTAAATGGCTGTTCCGATTACAAAACTGTAACTCCCTCCGGAAAGCTATTGCATATGACGTATAAATCTTATAAATAGCGACACGCGCTATAATTATCCGTTGCAATATATTGTGTGCTACATTGACGGAACAGCCAGTTTATGGCGGAAATGATGTTTTCTATAGGTACGAAAATATTATAAATGTACTCTAATTGTCTTATTAGAATAGAAATAATTCACGGAGGCTGTGATTTATCATTGTTTTACCACGGGATGACCATTTATGTCGTTATTTTATCCCTCGCTATCGCTCGTGATAAAATAATACGACATAAATGGTCAACCCGTGGTAAAACAATGATAAACCACAGCCTCCGTGAATTATTTCTTAATTAAACCCTGAGTTTTAGGAAATTATCAAAGGGTAATTCATTTGCGACTCACTCAGAAACTAAATAAGGTCCGAAGGACTCTATGTCAAGTTTGTGAGGGAGTCGCCGGAGTTTACACATTGACAATTTCCTAAAACACGGTGTTTAATCCTTATAATTCTCTGAAATAATCGTCGCGATTTTTAAAGCAGCAAATACAGTTACCGAAACCCATCTAGACCTTAAAATGTACCAAGACCGGAAAGCGTAGGAATATGCAAAACATAGTACCAACGGAATCTAGTTTCTGTAGATATTGATAGAAAAAAAAAATGAAACCTTAAATTTTATTTATATTATACTTTATTTGAAATCTTAGTTGATTTAATTAGAAATAATTGCGGCAGAAAAAACATTGTCCCCATTCATTTACAGGTTCAGTTGAGTCAATTGATTGATTGATGGATAGATTTGATATTTATTTTACGCGTAGCGAGCAGTATGTCTGCTATATTCAGAACAAGTTAATCAACAATAAATGACTTCGGGAAATGTGACTAAAGTGGAAAACATTTTGATTGTCACTGGAAAAATATATGGTATGGGTAGGGGCGGAAAATTAAAACTCTTCTAGCTGCTACAACGAGCCTACCCTTATCGACACGAAAATTAATGATTTTTTAAAACAAAAAGTTAAGTCAGCAACCACGTGATCTCCGAATGATATTAATGCAAAATGGGTTTTTATCGTGCAAGGAGGTTGGCACACTATAAACAAGTTACCCACTATGGTCCGCGGTCAGGCTGTACGTATTATGACCTGACAACCACAACAAGAAGAAATCCCCTTTTTGTTACCAGGGGACGCGCGGGGCATCGCTATGGTTTGAGCACGGCGAACTCTCACAGTTTGGCCCCAGGGTAGAGTTCGCGAATTTTGACAGAAGAGGTAACGTACTACCCATGTTGTTGCTATTCTTTGGATAATACTTTCGCAATAGAGTTTCTACGTCATGAAAGTCTCTTAATTTTATATAAATGTTCGATAGAAACTAGTTTAGTTCCTTAGTACCTCCTTATGCATTCCTCATTACTTCTTTTTACAAATTATATATTTAATTGACTGTCTGGTTATTATTGTGACATATTACATGACTAATTCCAATAAATTAAATCTTGTTAACTTTACAGTATTCCGAACAATGATAAGTCTAAATTTTAGAACACAATTTTCTCAGTAGAAGACTTTACAGTTCTAAAATCTGTGTGCTTATTCCCCCTTCCATCTTTTGGAAATTAAATACACATATGTTTATGACCGTTTATCTTTTGTAGATAAGTATTTATACAGAGAGTACAATATTAATGTTCAATAGTTTTGAGAAAATGTTAATTTTTTAAGTATTATGTATCGAACGTGACCTGCTACTTATTCGACCACTGGTGTATTTTATCAAGATCACTTTTAAGTAATCTGGCAACAATATCAAGGGTTTAAGAATAACCATCGAAGTTGGAATTCAAATTGCATAAATCCGAAATTAGATGATATTACAAAATGTCCGGCTTCCCGCTGACACACTCCAAAGAAAATGAGTAAATTTTACTAAAAATAAAAATTCTTCATGGTAGTTATTAAACAGTATTACAATATTTATTTCACACATTTTTGTTTGCATGGCTTTCCACTTTCCAACTGCAAAGTCTTATTGCTATTTGTCTGTTTTGGAAAGTGGAAAGCTTTCCTATTATTAGTGTGTTTCTCATTTTGTTTTGCCTTTGTTACCTTAAGTTTGGTTCTTGCCATGTCTCTAAGACATTTTGTACCATGAATGTAATAAACATTACGCTTATGCAGTTTGCCATTTCTTTACGAAGTTATCATTTTGCCATAAAGTAGCTTGTGTGCTTTAACACTTTTAAGCCTACAAAGATTGATTGATTGATTGATTGATGTTTAACGTCCAGCAAGCAATATTTCAGCTATATTCAGGACGTGAAAATTATAATTATTAAATTAGTATAACGTCATGCCTCCTTCTCCTTCTTATACTAAAAAGTGATCTCATACAATAATATGAGAATATACACAGATAAAAAATGGTAGTTAAAACAATAAAAATATGAAGTATCACAATTAATAGTGAAATTAAATTTTATTAAATAAATTACTTTCCTTTAAGAACTTTAAAATTGTGTCGCCTGCGACAGTTTTAAATAAATTAAAATGCGTATCTGCACTATAGAAACGTTCCCGAATGTGGGCCACGTCCACATAGTTCATCAAGACATGCTTAATGGTGTATGGACTGTTGCATGGCACACATTCGGGTCGTGGCTCATTGTTTAAAATATAACTATGTGTCGTCCTGGTATGACCAAGACGACATCTTGTTAACACAACTTGGTCTCTTCGACCACTAAAACATTTAAAATTATTTGTGTGCAGTAGTGGCTGGATCTCATGAAGTTTATTATGAACTTGGAGATCCCAACCACTCTGCCACAAATTAGAAATATATTTAAAAATCAACGGTTTAAAATCGGTAAAAGGAATACTACAGTTAATGATTGTATCCTTTAGTGCATTTTTAGCTTCCTGATCCACGACTGTGTTTCCACAGATTCCGACATGACTGCGAATCCAGAAGAAGATAATTTCCTTTCCCAAAGCAACAAGTGATTTGTAGATTTGAATAATTTTTAAAATGTAAGGATTTTTAATTTTGAAATTTTCAATAGCCAGTGGACAAGACAGGGAATCAGAGCAGACAATAAATTTGCATTCGTTTGACGAAGCACCTATTTTCATCGCAAGAAGAATAGCTTGCGCCTCTGCTGTAAATACAGATGAGGTAGACGGAAGGCGGCGAGTTTCAACACGCTCTCCGAAGACAGCGGCCGAGGCGACTTTATCACCGTCTTTTGACCCGTCTGTGTAAATAGTATATAGTCAGGGTAACAAGATTTAATTTCTGCATAATGTTGTTGTATTAATAAATGGTTTGTGTCGGACTTTTTATGTTTTCTTAGATCATAAATAAATATCGGTTTTGGGTTTAACCACGGGGGATTATGTGGAATTTCGATTGCAGCAATTTCATCTAGATTTATACCAGAATTTTCCAAATGAGATTTAATTCGGAGGCCAAAAGGTTGAATTTTGTTTGGATGTTTGTCAAAAATGTTTTGATTAAGAGTTTTGAAAACACAGTCGTGGGCGGGGTTGCCAGGATATGCCTTTAATTTGGTTGCATATTGCAAAGCGAGCTTTATTCTTCTTTGATACAAAGAAGGCTCGCCTGCTTCTACATATAAACTTTCAACAGGTGTGGTTCTGAAAGCTCCAAGGCATAGTCGCAATCCTTGATGGTGTATAGTATCAAGGATTTTGACATATGACTTGCGAGCGGAACCATAAATAAAGCAACCGTAATCCAATTTAGATCGAACCAGCGATCTATATAGATTAAGTAAAACATCGCACTCAGCACCCCAGTCGGTGCTGGATACGACTTTTAAAATATCCAATGCTTTAATGCATTTATTTTTTAACATTTTGATATGGGGTAGAAAGGTTAGCCTTGAATCAAATATGAGACCAAGAAAAGTAGTTTCCTTTACAATTTTTATAGGATTATTGTGTAATTTTAATTCGGGATCAGGATGCATCTTTCTCTTATTACAAAAATGCATCCCCACGGTTTTTGCAGTGGAGAATTTAAAACTATTCTCCATTGCCCATTTATCTATTCTATTTAAACATAACTGCAGCTGACGTTCAATATTATTCATGTTTTTTCCTCTGTAACATATGAGGAAGTCGTCAACATATAGAGAACCATCAATATTATCTTTTAAAACTTGAGCAAGGCTATTGATTTTAATACTAAATAAAGTGACAGAAAGGATGCTGCCCTGGGGAACACCCATTTCCTGTTCAAACGGGTCAGATAGAGTAGAATTTACCCTAACTTTAAATTCTCTGTCAGATAAAAAGTTTGAAATAAAGGTAGGAAGTCTACCTTTCAACCCCATATCAAAAAGATCTTTTAAAATACCATATTTCCATGTTGTGTCATATGCTTTTTCATAATCGAAAAAGATAGACACAACATGCCCATTTTTTTCAAAGGCGTTTCGAATATACGTTTCGAAACGTACAAGATGATCTAGGGTACTTCGCCCTTGTCTGAAACCACATTGAATATTAGAAAGTAGATTGTTGGATTCTAAAAACCAGACAAGGCGATCATTGATCATCCTTTCCATGGTTTTACAAAGACAGCTTGTGAGGGCTATAGGCCGATAGTTGGACGCTTCAGAGTGATCTTTTCCTGGTTTTGGAATAGGCACAACAGTGGCCTTTTTCCAAATAGATGGTAAGTCACCCGTTTCCCAAATGTTGTTAAGAAGATTCAAAAGGCATTGGAGAGAAGATTGTGGCAGATGTTTGAGAAGTTGATAATGGATGTCATCTGGACCACATGCCGTATCGCGAGACTTGCACAAAGAGGTTTTTAGCTCTTCCAAAGAAAACGGTGTATTGTAATCTTCTAGATTTTTTGACTGGAAATTAAGTTTTGATTTTTCTTTTTGAGTTTTGATACGCTGAAAATCGGGATGATAATTTTCAGCGGACGATTGTTTTGCAAATGTTTCGGCCAATTTGTTAGATATTTCCTACTCTGATGTTAACAAGTCTTGTCCATCCTTTAAATGATGGACATTTGCTTTACTGTTTTTACCTTTAATTTTACGAATCATGTTCCAAATTTTATTAATGGAGGTATGGTTATTCAGTTTGGAAACAAAGTTACGCCAAGAAGTGCGTCGTCTTTGTTTCGTTACCCTGCGAGCTTTCGCTCGAAAAATTCGGAAATGGTTAAGATTATTTTGAGTTGGGTATTTATTAAAGCGTCGTTCGGGTTTTTTCCGGTCTCTAATAACGTCCTCACAGCTGTCGTCGAACCATGGTTTACTAGGATGTTTTGGATTTGTCGAGGTCTTAGGAATTGTTTCATCAGCAATTGAAATAAGTGTTTCATTGAATTTTAAAATTGGATCAGAAACAGCTTCAAAAGCATTCGAGTTAGGTCGCTCTATACAGAGTTGTTCAAATAGAGGCCAATTGGCCTTGCCAAATTTATACCGAGCGACGCGTTCTGTGTTTGACGAGTGTAAAGATTGCAAGATAATGGGGAAGTGATCACCGCCACAGAGATCGTCATGGACTTTCCATGAGAAATCGGGCAACAGAGAAGGATCTGCTATTGTTAGATCAATTGCCGAATATGATCCATTCCCAGGATGTAAATATGTATTGGTTCCATCATTAAAAATACACAGATCTTCCTGATCCATTAAGCCTTCAATAATTTTACCTTTATCGTTTATTGTGTTACTGCCCCATAAAGGGTTGTGTCCGTTGAAGTCCCCAAGTAATATATAAGGGGCCGGAAGCTGATCAGTAAGATGTTTCAATTTATTTAAATTTAATGAAGAATTCGGAGGGATATACACAGAGCATAAGGTAATCGTTTTGTCTAAAGATATTCTAACAGCAACCGCCTGCAGATCAGTGTTGAGATCTACAGGGCTATGTAGAACTTGATCTTTTACAAGAATGGTAGAGCCGCCAGCAGCTCTATCATTCTCTTCTACATATGTGCTGTATAAAGAGTAGTTTTTTAAAGATATGTTATCACTTCGTTTGAGATGGGATTCTTGAAGGCAAAATGCAACAGGAAGAAATGCTTGAACTAATAAAGTAATTTCTAGAAAGTTAATCTTGAGACCTCGACAATTCCATTGTATTATTGTACCCATTATGGTCTGCGAATAGGGGAATAGTTGACAGGTTTTTGGGGGCTATTTCGCCGGCTTCTGCTGGGGGATCTACTTTTAGATCCAGTATCTGGGGGTAGTGTATCCATGGGATCGCCCCAGTTAGTAGTGTCTAGATGATCTAGACTTCAAAACCTGTTGTGGACCTTAATGGGATCCCGCAGCAGTTTTGGAGTACGATCTCCTTTTTGATTTGAGTTTTTATTTGAACTTGAATTGGAGTTAGAAGATTTTGTATTTGGATTGGTCTTAATATTTGAATTTTTTTGGGGGCTGCTTGAAGAATTAGTTGAGGATTGAGAAGGTGTTGAAGACGTAGTAGATGCCGAAGGCGTAGAAGTTTGAGATGCCGAAGATTTTCGAGATGATGTAATTATTTTATGAGTAGTTTGAGCCGATAGTCTTGTTGGGTCTTTCTGATCTATAGGCCAGGTGATCATGGTTTGCGTTTCAGAAGTAACGCAAACGCGTTTCGTCACACTGGCATATGACATTACAGAAGACGATGGATTACTCACTGAACTAAAGAGACGACGAGCCTCAGGGTAAGTGATGTTCCTTTCTGTTTTCAATTTTTGTATGTCCTTTTCTTTTTTAAAATGATGACAATCTTTTGAGGACGACATGTGGGCTTCACCACAATTGGCACACTTTGGGTTGTTTGTGCAGGTAAAGCCCTCATGCCCTACCTCTGCACAGTTGAAGCATACCAATGAGCCTCTACATTGTCCCTTGCCATGACCAAATTTTTGGCATTTAAAGCAGCGCACAGGATTTGGGATAAATGCGCTGACTTTAACGCTGTATAGTCCAATTTTGATAGACTGAGGGACAGATGGAGAATTAAAGTTGAGCAGAAAGGTATTCAGTTTTACCTGAATACCTTGTCTCTTGGCAATGAATCTTTTTACCTTTGTTACACCCTGAGGTTTGAGTTCTTCACAAATTTCCTCGTCCGTTAGTTCAGAGAGATCCCTTGACAAGAATTTAATGTTCTGTGAGGAGTGGAAGATATTTCTAAATCGAGAATTTTATTGAGCTGCAGTAAATTTAAAGATTGTTGTTTTTTTGAAACTTCAATAAGAATTGATCCGGATTTCATTTTTGTTACGTTTTTAACATCTCCTGCACAGCCTTTAATAGTTTTTCCGATGACGAAAGGAGAAATTTTCGATAATGGTTTGTTAGAATCTTTACTAGTCAAAACAATAAAACGTGAAAAGTGATCATCATCAACTATTTCTTCAAGCGAAATGCCATTTTTTCTTTTTTTTGAACCTGTTTGCGTAAATGTTTTGGAAGCCATGTTAAAAGAATACGGTTCACTACCCTTGTCACCCACCCGCCACGGAGTGCCAACAGGGGCGATGCTTGGTATCTGCGGATCGCCAGCAGAAAGCATCAGGTGTTCCAAGGGTGGTATACTCAAATAGATGAATTTCTTCACGAACGCAAGCTTCGTGCCAGAATTAACTGGCGAAACAACCGTTCGAAACTCTATCTACTCGATTGACCCATGAGCCACCACCTTCTTAACAGCTTGTAACTGAACAACTTTGCAACTGAAATTCACAAGATCTAATCAAGTGACAGGAGAAATGACGACAAGCTTGTTAAGGGCTCGGCGTGACCAGCCGATTGACCGAAACGGGTCCATCCGGTCTCCAGTCTAGTTGAAGTCAGGGCCAAAGTGGTGTATTGAAAATCAAACCCGCCGACCCGCACTAATGGATGCAGCAGAGAGTGATCTCTCAACCACCAGGATCCCTTCCTCCACCATCACGGGTTGCAACACACGGCAAAAATGTCGCCTCTATAAAGCTGAGGAAGCTTTGCCCTTCAGCCACCGCCTTCTTTGCAAATCCTGTAAGGAAGCCGTCTATTAAATGGTACATACATTTCATGGAACAGTTTGAAAGAAAAATGTAATAGAGTAGCTTAAATGATATGGATTCACAAAGGGGAAGACGTGACATGCCGATTCATCGAAGTCAGGGCTAACTCGATTTCCCGTCTAGAAAAAGTAAGGGTTCAGTAAGTTATCGGGACCGTTTACCCGGCCTACTGAAATCCCGTCCTGTAATCGACACGGGTCGCAGCACACGGCAAGTGTTGCCTCTGTTAGCAGACTCTTACTGCAGGCTGAGGAAGCCGTGGGTCTATTCTCCTGTGCTCCGGGGCCCACACGGGGTGCCTACAAAGATGTCACATTAAGTCGTTCCAACATTGTAAGTGATGATTGCGACAAACATATCACTTGAAGGACCTTTTCGACTCCTTATATTAGTTAGTTCCCCTTATAAATGGCAAGTCTTTATTTGTCATATAATTTGTAAGATTTATCAATAAATTTGGTTGTAAATACCAAATATCTCATTACTCTAACGGATACTTTCATAGGACCTTCATTATTAATAAATATTATAAATATATTAATTTTTTCATAACCCCAGACTTCAGCACCATATAGTAATATAGGAGTAGCCATAGCATCGAATAATTGCAATAATTGCAATAATATATCAATTGGCAAAAACAATTTTCCAGCTTTACGTAATACATAAAACATTGCTTTACGAACTTGTTGCACAAGTCTGGCTTTTATTAACATAAAACTTCAGAAAATCGGTCATAGGAGACGATTAACGATATTCTGCAAGGTAAAGACAAGGTCTGACGTTTGTGTACTTTTTCATTAACCATATTATAAATATAAAAATATGAAACAACAATAAAATCTTTAAGTCTACATCCCACCGGAAAGCTATTGCGTATTACGTATTAATCTTAATAAATAACGACAAGCGCTATAATAATCTGTTCCAACATATTGTGTTACATTGACAGAACAGCCAGGTTATGGCGATAATGATGTCTTGTATAGGTACGTTAATATCATAATTGTACCGTAAAATTGTCTTATTAAATAACTCACTTAGGCTGTGATTTATCATTATTTATCATTATTTTACAACGAGATGACCATTTATGTCGTTATTTTATCCCTCAATGTCGTTAGGGATAAAATAATACGACATATAAGGTCACCTCGCTGTTAATTAATGACAAACCAAAGCCTCCGTGAATTATTTCTTCAATATAGGATGGGAAGAGGTTAATTTCAGGACATGGACACAAAACTATTGCCGTTTAAGTACAGTATAGATTTGTGAGACATAACTTTTATCTATGAAAAAAACTTATCTTGTCGACTATAATATGTTGATTTGAGTTTACTTAATATTGCACCTTATTTTTAAAGCAAATTAAAGCTTGCGTAACAGCAAATTTTCTCGCTCAGAAATAAGTACTTTTATTGTAGTATAATTTATAAAGATATGTAGGCCCATAAGATTGTGAAGCTGGATTATTGCAATTGAGGAACAGAAAGATAACGATAGGAAACCTAAGACTCGTATTTTTTATTTGACAAGACAAACGACAATTGTCGTCGAAGTAATTCTTTTTTATTACAGTTGACTACCGTCACTACTGAAAGCCTACTCAATGCACAAGAAGACTTTTTTAACCAGTATCATAGCAAATGCTAATGTTATATACAGGCTATCAAATTTGTTGCCGTCCTTTTGCCACATCCCTCTGTTAAGCATCCCACATATCGTTTTGGTTTTCCTTGACGCATCTGAAATTAACAAAAATAAGTAATTGCGTGCTGCATATCCAAGAATGCACAAGAACATAATTATTAAACTATTCTTAATTACATTTTGTCATGACTCGTACTGATTTATACAATTATAAGTGTTCATTATTAAACAGCCGTATATGTTTTCCAATAATTTATTCAGCTAAGGGGGCTAAAAACCAGCTTTTTTGTTTTGCTTAAAGATAAAACTGTAACTGAGCTATAGTTACTGTAGTTTAACATTAACATTATCACACATAAAAAATTGACCTCTTTAAATTTACATACCCCTAAATAGGCTTTTCGAGGAAATTCGTTTATGGTGTCTGCTATCAGCTCATTTTCGTTATTCTATCAATGAATCAAAAACAAATAATTATGTAAACATGTGATGTCATCATCGCTTAATGTCGCTGGTGTATGTTTAGCCATCCTCACTAGTCAGGGTTTCTATGTCCACATGTGTCCACGAAACTTAGCTAGGAAATTCCCCGATGAAAAGTCACATTTTGATTGGATACGTCATACCTGCATTTAGCCAATCAAATACTCGCTTTCATACACGACTTGGTTAGGGAATATACCGATGTAGATTGTAAATAAACAAATGAATGAGTTTCATAGACCACGTGAAAATCACTGTACAATAGTTTATTGAGCTTGTTATGATTGTGATATTTAATGATTGCGTTTCATGATCGATCGATCCTGCCGCAATGTGGTATATGTATATTCTACTTCCAACATATATGTCCAGAAATGTGTCCTAAATTCGACATATCCACATTTGTTACCCCGATATAGGCTTGGTTACATACAGTTACATTGGTAACATTTATTATATATATATATCACAATTTTTTTAAGTACTTTTTTTCAAAACAGGCTTCATTTCCAGATCCAGTTACATGGTTACATAGGTAACTCTTTGGTAACACAAGGTTACATATAAAATTAGAAATTTTAAAATTCTCGACACATTTCTGGACATATCTAACTTCCAAACACTTGCTTCTTTCAAGAAATTTCATTGATTGATAGGTGTGACGTCATATGAAAACATTCTTGCCCAGGAATTTTCTAGCTAAGTTTGTCAGGGTTTTATGGACACAGAAACCCTGACTGGGGATTATGTTTAGTGTGTAGAGTCTTACACTGCAGTTGTTTAATAACACACTACGTGTTTTAAATGCTTTAAAGGATCAAAACATTTGTGAAAAAAGAAACCGAATCTTTGTTTTGTTTTGACAACTGTTAGATTAAAAATCAGTCAAGACTTTTCTTTGATATTTCATCTTAAAATGCGTTAGTTATAAATCATACAATCTTACTTGTTGAATATTTGTCTCCAATATGTTTTTCAAAGCTAATAAAAGCTGGTCATCAGACTGCTCATTGCTATATATGAAATATTCCTCGTCACTGGGAAGCTAAAAAATGAATAAAGCTCGTTTTCGTTACATTAAATAATATCATTTACATAATACCTTTAAAAAAAAGTTACAAATTCTAAAACTGTAATAAAAAAGAATGATCTAGTGAAAAAAAAGCTGGATTCCATTTATAGTGGAAAACTATGTGACTGTCAGACAATCGCAAGAGTAAATGTATTAAATGCAATTGTTATATTTATTATTTATCAACTACTAAAAGACATCGTATTAATACAAAATCTGATTTAGTGTTTAAAATGGAGTAACTTCAGATGCAAAACAATGGAAGAATTACCAAAAGAAGAAAAAAGATAATTCTCTGAGGTTTTAGATCACTTCAGCAGTGTTTTGACTATACCAGGCGTCCAGTTCTTGTAGGGCAAAGACTGCTAATTACCCCGCAAGCACGCACGGCCTTTACCAAAAAATTAATATCGTTGTCAATTAATGCTGACGGGCAGCACTCTTTCCCCCATATCGTTTCGACATCGCAATCGCAAATTTTACACTTGAGAGATGAGTTTTTTAGGAGTGACTGACTATAATACTCCTCTACTGAGAGCCCGGTAGATGGTTGCATCTTGATAAATGGATAAACAATTAAAATATTAGGCGCCATATTACGAGAATCGCACATTGTTACTTCTTTTTTCTTATGTGTTAGATACGTCACATAAATGACAACATTTCAGAGGTTGTTTAATTGGTTTTTTAAAAATAATTTAAAACAAAGGACTTAATTTTTATCGATATTATATTCATTTTCAGCCCACTTTACATTTAATTTTGGTTCTATAGCTTCTTCAATATATAATGTGGATAAATCATATACCATTTGAAATGTAGTTACTACAATGAATCACGTGGTGCTCACTATAATAGATAATTTAAAAAAAAACAACATCAAATTTCTTTTTTCTGTTACGGGGATTTTGGCGTGCAACATTAAAGGGAAACTTCACGAAAAAATGAAAATTTGATATGTTATTCTTCAACTAAAAAGAAACACATTTGCCTGTTGATGTTTTATTATATTTCCAGTGGTTACGTTTCTGCATGGAATTTACCGTGTAAAAAATGCACTTATGGAGGTCCGCCATCTTGTCACCATCTCGCCACTAGATGGCGATACTAGAGATCCAAGTACCTTAAAAGTTGTCGTATGATAATAACGCGAAACGGTCAATAACAGAATGTTGTACTATAAGACAAGGTTGTTGAAAGATTACGTTTCCCATTCCTGATCTATATATATAAGCAAAAAAAAAAACCGACTTGTGTAACAAGTAGTTAACCAATTCAAAGACTTCTACTTAAGACTATTTCCAAAGCAGCAACAACGGTAAACGGAAAGAAAGTCACAGTTTTGATAGGAAAAAAATGTCCATAAATATTAATTAAATTGAAAATTATTCGTATTATTATTTTCAACTTAATAAGATTAAGCAACTTATTGAACGAAACTTCTTTATACAAAATATTTGCGAAGTTGACTATTTAAGAAATAACGGTCATTAACCCTTTTACTGCCATGGCATTTATAAGACTGGTGCATACAAAACGCCAGAGTCGTTTTGCTTTGTCAATTGTTATGTTGAATGATATTGTGACGTTAACAATGAGAGAAAGTCTTGACGTCATAAACGTTATTGCTTGTATAGGAAATGGCAGTGCTTTTTTTTAAGCGCGGGAAAAAAAGAAAAAATAAAATATTGAGAAAATCATTGGTATAGGAATAAAATAGTATAGAAGTCGTTCTACTTTCAAGTACAATTAAACAAATCAGACACTGGTGTTCCCATTCTGACAGAATTTATATATTTCCAATGAAAATGTGACGAGAAGAATCAGAAGTTAAAATACGTGTTTCCTAAAGAACAGAAATCCTCGAAGGCTATAAAATTACCAAGCGCTACGGACGTCGACTTTACTCCAGTGCAATCTGTAAGACAACTACAAATTAATTACGTCTTCGGAACCGCTCGAACCCAAAACGTTAGACTTAATATTCAACAACAACAACAAAGATTCTCATGAAATTCAATTCATACTTTATGTTTATTGATTTAGTGAATTGAAAGTTTATTTCACACTTGATATTTTTCTTAGTTCTTTTTTAGAGTAAAAACCGGGATATACATTTCTGGAAAAAAAAATCACAAACACTTGTTACTCGCTGCTTTAATATTTTGAACTACTAAGAAAAATAGCAAAGAAAACCGACCGAACAACAAGAGCCAAAGTTAAGGGACAGTTACAAATCCGAATATAGACAAACGCAACATAAAAACCAAAAACATAAAAAAACAGAAAGAGAGTAACCCGAACCCAATAAAAACCATGTGTGCACTCAGGTGCTCCGGACGAGTAAGCAGAGCATGCCTCTAATTAGACACCCGTCGAGTTACCCATTGAATTCTCGTTTTTGTTTAGAAAAATACGCTTGGAAAAAAAATCGCTAGCTTCATATTTTAGTGAAAAATCCATTGACAAGTTATGAACATGACGTAACTTAATATGGAATGTCAGTTTATGTGCAGAATTTCTACCCTGTATTGCTACCACATTTAGAGTTTAAAATAAATATATTCCTTCTTATTTCAATTCATAATAAACTACTTGTGCTGTTGTGCCCGAACACAATGAACAAATTGTTCTTTGGGCCTCGGTGGCCGAGTGGTTAAAGTAGTTCGTATACTATTGATTATTGCGGGTTCGATTCTCACTGCAGGCAGAGTGTACTCGACTCCAATCTTAATTGACAAGAATTGTCAGTTTTCCTACCGCAGGTCGGGGGTTTTCTCCGGGTACTCCGGCTTCCTCCCCAATAAAAGCTGGACGCCATGATATAGCTGAAAAATTGCTGAAAATGGCGTTAAACACCATCAAACAAACAAACAAATTGTTCTTGCTTAGAACGCTGACAAAAATCGACAGAATGTTCAAATACGTAATTAAAAAACAAATACAAACTGTATTTGAAAACCAAAAGTTTTTTGTTTTTAAACATGTGGGGTTTTTTTAAATTAAAATTATTCTGAACAAACAGTTTGAAAGAAAAATAATTTATTTCTTGTGTATTAAAAGTAAATGATGAGACGTGAGCACGACTTTATTGATCACGCATTTGACAGTAATGCTTCTTTGCACACAATGGATGAAGCCCTTCCCTACACAACGGACAGCTCTTGTCCCCTACAACGATTCGAACAGACTATACATTCTTTTGGTTTAACCAATTTACAGGAAATGACTGAGATCTTCTAGTTCTATTGCCGTCACGGTGTGCCAAGTGTGACACCTCCTGTTTTCTCAAGTTCATTCAAGCGGGAAATATTTGGCACAGCCCTGCAGAATTTCACCAGTGAAAAGATCTTATCTTGTTGTAACTATATACCAAGGTTCATAAAGATGTGAAGTAATATTCATAAAAAAATTATTAAAAAAAACTTAAACGCAAGTTAAACCCGAGATGGGACGGACGAACGAACGAACAAACATACCGAAAATCTGTGTCCCCCAACTTTCGTTGGAGGAACACAAACAATGTCATATCGAATATTTAATACTTTTAAAATTATTATGGTGGTATTAGTGTTAACAAATACTTGTAAATAAAATCTGAGATTCAGAAATTAGTGGAGCAAAGTACACCCTTTATGACTCTCACTTATTTGGTTAATACATCTTCTGAAACAAATTTACTAATTTAGATTTGACAAATCCGACATGCCTTAATATTAGGTGCATGAACTGAATTTTATGTAAAAAAAAGACAACAGACTGTAATAATGTGCCAGAAAACGACGATTGCTTCCTTGGAAAATTTTGTAAGTTCCCATGGGAATTTCATTTTTCACATGGGAACTTGGGATTATTTCTACTCTTGAAAAAAGTAGAATTGTCCTTTTTCCCACTGAAACCGTCAGCAAACGTTTTAAACTTAAATAACTTTTTCTATGCGTAGAGCTTTTTCATTTTTTCTGTTGTTTTTTTCTGTTCTGTGCCATTTTTCATACGAGAACGTACGTGAACAAAAAGTGGAACGTTGCAGTTTCAAATAGGAACAAAAAATTATGTAAACATCTTTTTAGACCATCAACTTTTTATCTACATAATGAATTTTTCTCTACATTGTTCTGTGCCTGTCGTATTTTTTTTTATTTATAGACAAAAAAATGTAGACCAGATTACAAATAAAGGCAAATCTAGAATGTAAATTGTGTCTTGTCAATTCTTTTTTATTGGTATATAACCACTAGCTTCCGATAAACATGCGACCTCGAAATTTCTGTGTTAAAATATGACTGTTTGTATCTTAGTTAGGACTTCTAATATATGAAATTATGAATCTTTTTAAATAGTTAATATTTTGGGAACTTTTCTGCATGTCTAACAACTTGCAAATTTATGTGAGTTATAGTGCAAAAAATCGTTGTTCCCATTATTTGATTAAATATGAATTAACTAACTCTATGTATTGCTCAATATTATGCCCTAAACTATATGAATTTTTAATTTAGAGTTGGGGAATTATTTCTGAAGTGATTTCCTTCCCGTGATAGAACTTATACTACAACAAGCGAATATGTCTGGAATACACTGATATCCCACTCGGCGCATATTTGTCGAAACCTTCCACGTTTTTGGCATTAATTAGCTCTGGCCTATGTGTACCAGTCTCATTACGATCTAAATTCAACTTCACATAAAATTACATGTAGCTTGCATGTAAAGGTGACGTGAAAACATTTTTTTTCTTATTTCATGTGAAATATAGGTCCCGAACAAACAAAACGAATAAATCGACATAAGCCTGATTTTTTGTAATTTCTAAAAATACTCGACAGTGTCCGCTTTTACGAGACATACTCAGGAAGACACCGGGCTTACCTGACTCTGACATCATAAATGTCTGCTTTTACGAGATACATTATAGTTCTTTAAATTATGTTTTGTCACGTTGGTTTTTTTTTCGTGAGAGCCTATTATAAAAATACTGCATTTTTTGTGCCGCATTGACAGTGCCAATTATATGATTTTATTTAAAAGACGGTTGTCTTGAATTATGTCAGAAGATGCAGGTTTACACAGATACAGTAGCGGCGCCCCGACTATAGAATTATAAGTGCAGGTTTTTCGTTCCTTTGTTCAACTAGCGATGGACGAGAATGGACACACGACACATGGGTGCATGTATATTATACTTTCAACAAATTGATAGATACAATACGAGATGAAGGCGATTGAAGATTGGGTTAGATCCCGGGGATAAAGAAGTTCAAACCGTTACATGATTTTTTAAATAATTTTCTTTCACCTGTTTGTTTCAATAACGATTTTTTACATCAGATTCAGAGTAAAAATTAACATGAATTACACTACAGGGTTTAGCACCGCATGGAGACATATTGCGTGGTCCAGGATTACTCATCAACGATCTAACATCCCTCTCCTCTGGTGAAAAAACTCGAATCCAGATGCCCGACATTACATACGCTATGAGTACACGAAACATACATCGGCGTGACGTCATGTAGATTGACGTCACCGTAACATGACGTCACAGTATACATGTCAGTTATGACAATTTTGTTGTTTTACCTTTCATGATATAAAACCATCAATAACGTAACCATAGTATGAAGTATGGTTATAGTTTCGGCTCATTTGCATAATTCCGATTAAGACTTTATTGTATTATATGGTCAATTTATTGGCCCTGTGGCAATTTGAAAGCAAAATAATAGGGCCACTTTTTTGGCCCTGTGGCAGAGAAAAGGTTAAATGAAATATTTTACATTCAACGAAGCATTTGTTTATAAAATATAGCCCCTAACGTCACACTCATTATGACGTCATATTTCATTCAGAAAATGAAAGTCGAATCATTGGTTATACCATTCATTGTGACGTCAAGAAGTAGTTCTGACAAAAGTACATCTTGTATCACATATATAGATGATACAAGGTTTTTTATCACACAGATTGTATCAATCGATTTTTTTCAGATTTTGACTAAATACACACCTAATTTTAGATAATTGATCATATTTACTGGATAATCACATTTATCACGTCACAAACGCAGTAACGTGATAAAATACTGTCAATATGGCGGCCCCCATACACAAAATTTTACCACCTTTAATCCTCTATAGAAGCGTAAAGAATACAATAAAACATCAAAAGGCAATTATAATTCTTTTTATTTGAAGAATAACATATCAAATTTTCATTTTTTGCGAAGTTTCCCTTTAACATCTAAAATATTTTACACAAAAGTTTTTATGCTGTTTTGAAAAACATGTGGATCTTATGATATATGTAAAAAGTGACTGCCACAAAGAAAATTTTCATACACAAATCTCATACAGTGGAAGAAACTGGTATTTCATATTCCTAAATTATTTCCTCGTTTTAAACGAAATACCATTACAAATACGTCGTCCATTGTCAATTCCGTTGTAAACAAGGCAAAGATTGGTTGATGGAATATTTGCTTAACTTATAACGAGCCCAAACAGTAAGATATTAATTAGGTATAAATATGTACATGTTTTTCCTCCCCTTTAAAAAGTATGTCTTAAATTGTCTCTTTTACAACCATACACTGTAATGACTTAGCAATACCATGTCACTGCTAGAGTTATCGTTCTTCGTAAAAATGTGTGATTGGTAAATTTAGTCTGGTCAGTAGGGTTTGTTTAGCCAGATATGAAACAAAACCTACTGACCAGGTTACTCCTTAGCTAACTGTAGCTAAAACTGTCCTGGTGTTAAAAAGATAAATATTGGAAAAACGATACTTATTGAAAAAAAAAAGCAAAACACTGCCCTTATAAAGGCTTGTCAAATCAATTATACAAAATACCAACACAACCGTTATCAAAGTGTTATATCGAAACATAGCGAATCTGAACAACTACAAAAACTATTTGAATACTGATAACAGATTTATATATTGAATGCTAGCCTGTCCCCTGATGCTTTTGGTAAATGCTCAGATAAAACTAAAAAACAAATGTGAAAATTATTAACAAATTGATAAGGTCAGTTTTGCAAACGGTTCTTTGAAAGTATATGAACATTTGAAAAGGTTTTCAGGCAATTATACTAGTAATGCAAACGGCGTTGTATGTCGATGTTCAGAAATAAGTGTTTTCGAACAATTGAATTAATATATGTTGTCATCAATGTCAAAATACATTCTTTTATAAAATTACATTAAAAATTAAAAAACGAGGTTCTGGTCAGTCGACTAAAGTAAAAATATATTTTCCCTCTCCCACTAAATAAAGTCAAATGCTTCCTTTTAAGTGTACTTAATGTAAAAAAAAAATTAAAGGCACAACAAACATCTGTTACACCATCTTCATATTTTGTACATATTGCAAGTTTTGTATTACATGTATGCCGATTGTTTGTTTGTTCTCAAAGGTAATAGACTAGACACCTGTACTGTATTTTAATAATTTTTCAGACACCTGTACTGTATATAGGTAACAAGTCAGACACCTGTACTGTATATAGGTAATAAATCAAACACCTGTACTGTATATAGGTAATAAGTCAGACACCTGTACTGTATATAGGTAATAGGTCAGACACCTGTATGGCATATAGGTAATAGAAAAGATAATATACAGTAAATGCAGAACATACAATATACCAGAATATTTTCTCTGCAGCTCCTACGGCCAAAAAAATATTATGATCTATTGACTGGTTATCCATTTAATAACTGTTTTATTACATAATACACCTCTCCACATCACAGACAATTTCATGTTTGGTTATGATTATTGCTTCATTTTTAGTGATAACGTGAAGGTGTGAACAGATGGTTTTTCATTCTGTAAATTCAACAAATTAACAGATAAATGTCAGATCGTTTAGTTTAAATCTGATAAATTATGCCATCTATTATTGTTCACAATTAACCACGTGATCATATCCGGTGTCCCAAATGTCTATTGACTTTTAAAGGAGCAGACCTCGGTAATGTTCGATAAACATCGGAAATACTATTTGTGTAACTAAATGTTTTACTCATAACTGTTAACTTAAAATAATATATTTAAATAACATTTTTAATATGTATAAATAATTAGCAATAAATTTATTTAAAAAAGCTATATTTCTAGGTAGAAAAATAAACGTATACTGAAATTTTAATTATGCGTCGGATCCCTTAATTTAAAGCTAAACTGAAACTGAATGCAAAATATCCAACATATGGTTTTTCAATTGAATGATTGAACTTATGCTTAACGTCCTGCCAGCAGTAATTGAGCAATATTCAGGACAACAACAAGGAAACAAAAAAAAATAATTAAAAGGAAAGGGATAGAACAATTTCAGGAACATTTTGAATGACACAGGAAAAGTAGGAAGCATTGGGTAGGGACAAAAAAATAAACTTTGTGTAGACACTAGAATGAGCCTATATTTTTTCAAAATCTAAAAAGTGGCCTTTATCGTGGAGAAAGCATGACACTCCATTAACGTCAGTCACAACAGTTTGTGGCCAGGCTTTCCGAATCGTGATCTGGCAATCTTCTAACGATGGTGCCTACACTATCCAGCACCTTGCCGGGAGGGGGGTTCCTGTGCAGAGTTGTGGATCCAGTTCCAGATGGAAACTTTTTATTTAGAAAACATCATAGAACAAATCAATAAATCCTTATAAAATATTCGTTTTCAATTATGCAATGACAGCAAAATCGGAAAAATGTTTTCGTTCGAAATTAGTCGTCAAACCGAGTATATTATAAAAGATCAAAAAATAAAAAATCTGGTTTTGAATTGAGAACAATTATGTTTAGTAAAACTTAGGATAGAACAGAATACTGCAGTCCGAGGAGATTGTAGGAATTTATTTAAAGCAGCTTTTCTTTGAAACGTGAAGATTTTAAATTTATTTTTTTAGGCATAACTCACTAACTACAAAATTTAAATTAAGCTAACCCGTATTGAGTGGTCATAAAAGTTATAAATAAATTAAAAAAAATTCTATTAATCTTACAAACATTATTTACGCTTAAAATGTTGCGACATGGCCATTTTTACAATCAATGCTAAAAAACAATTAAGCGAAATAGAAGACAAGGGTAATGAAAACAAAACATTATCTGATTGAATAGTATAGTTTGAAACGGTTGGTGGATGACTGATCATAATCTCATCGGGAAAAGTTTACCTAAAATTACTTTTATATCCACATGACTGCAGCTAACAATTAGAAGAAACAACAATAATATGTTTGTTTGTTTGTTTGATGACGTATAACTCCAATTTCAGCCATTTTTCAGCAATATCATGGCGTCCAGTTTTTATTGGGGGAGGAAGCCGGAGTACCCGGAGAAAAACAATAATATGAAAAATCGTTAAACATAGATGACGTTCAGTGTAAATACACGTTTCATTCATTACTCTTTAATCAAGAGGTAGGCTCTAGTCAAAGTTACATGTGTTCACCAACATTTTGATTTATTATTGCTTAATACAGCTTGATATTTATTATTTATCAAGAACAACTAACTAATCATTTGTTAGTATATGTTACGTGAAAAGCGAACTGATACCAATTATACACTCGGTGTGATTACTTAATAACATTCACGCGGACAAAGTATTACGGGCGGTGTTCATTGTTTCAATAATATTTCTTCTATTTGGTTCCCGTGTCATCAACTAACATCTTAATACTCCCTAAATAATCTGTGATGCCATAATAATTACAATTATCTTTCTTTATGATAATTATGCTTATCCTGTTTATGTGAGCAAATATGTAAAACATCCATATTAAAAGGTCAATGATTCAAACAAACAAACGACAAAGCTAGAAACTTGTAATATTTATTTCAACATAAAATGTCTTACACAATCACATATAATTTTAATAAATTTAAATGAGGAAATTAAAGAAGCCACAAAACAGATTCTGCTATATAAATTTTAGACTAACACGACACCAATGCCTTCTCAGCATAAGAAATTACGACAAACGAGACGATTCTAATTTAAAAATTAATAAATTCCTTAAGTATGAAGCAACATTCCATCTTCTACTGCATACGGCGTATATTAGGTCTCGTGTATGCAAGAGGTTGCCGTGAGTATACTGATTTTTGCTAACGTCAACAAATTCTTCCGGATGAACTTATAGAAAAAAATTGAAGAATGTGTCCATGGGACACGGATGCCCCCGCTAAAGGAAGTCCCAAACAGGAAGTAGTTGTCCAACAGGTCTGAAAGTCGCTTAGGACGTACAACTTGTGATACTGAACCACCCTGTCAAATTTCAAATTGTTCTAATGTGCGGTTTCTGAGTAAAGCTTGATGAAAATTTTCATACTCGTGTTGACACATTTTCAAATCGGCCCAGTCGAAAACAGGAAGTAGTTGTCCGACAGGTCTGAAAGTCGCTTAGGACGTACAACTTGTGATACTGAACTACCCTGCCAAATTTCAAATTGTTCTTGTGTACGGTTTCTGAGAAAAGTTTGACGGAAATTTTCATACTCATGTTAACACATTTACATATCGGCATAGTCGCAAACAGGAAGTAGTTGTCCGACAGGTCTGAAAGTCGCTTAGGACGTACAACTTGTGATACTGAACCACCCTGCCATATTTTTGAATTGTTCTTGTGTACGGTTTCTGAGAAAAGCTTGACGGAAATTTTCATACTCGTGTCAACACATTTTCATATCAGCCCAGTCGCAACAGGAAGTAGTTGTCCGACAGGTCTGAAAGTCGCTTAGGACGTACAACTTGTGATACTGAACCACAATGCCACATTTCAAATTGTTCGCATGTACGGTTTCTGAGAAAAGCTTGACAGAAATTTTCATACTCATGCTAACACATTTTCATATCGGCCCAATCGCAAACAGGAAGTAGTTGTCCGACAGGTCTGAAAGTCGCTTAGGACGTACAACTTGTGATACTGAACCACCCTGCCAAATTTCAAATTGTTCTGATGTACGGTTTCTGAGAAAAGCTTGACGGAAATTTTCATACTCATGTTAACACATTTTCATATCGGCCCAGTCCCAAACAGGAAGTAGTTGTCCGACAGGTCTGAAAGTCGCTTAGGACGTACAACTTGTGATACTGAACCACCCTGCCAAATTTCAAATTGTTCTGATGTACGGTTTCTGAGAAAAGCTTGACAGAAATTCGTACAGACTCACATGAGTAAAACTTAATGCCCCCCGACATGTCGTCGCGGGGGCATAAAAAAAAACAACTCGCTGCGCCTTTAATAAGATTTACTTTAGATACCATTTCCGTGTTAAAAAATATGTTATCCCGTTTGAAAATATAATTGCAGACAATTTTCAAAAATGTTTTAACTTAGCACATAGTTATTGAGGTGAGAGGATTATTGACAAGTGTTGCATGATAGCCCTACTATTTTTCTGAACACACCAATTCACACATTAATGGAAGCGGGAGTTTTGCATGCCATAAAACCTGGTCTAACCCCAAAATGTGTATGGTCCTGCCTTAACAAAGTCAGGACCATTGCTGTATGTTGCATCGCTAGCTGTTCAATTTTCCGTTTTCTAAAACTTTGATTTGTGGGTTATCTTTTTTGACAGTTGCCTTGGTGTTCGGTTTTGTGGGGCAGCTCTTCATTTTTCAGAGCTTTGTGGCGGTTTTGACCCCACCTTCGTTTTATATTTATTAAATCATGAATAATTAAGCGATTTTGATACTAGTCGTTTACATGAACAGTAATTTTTATACTAGTCTTTTTACACTGTTATTTTAGATGTATGTATGTATGTATGTCGTAAAGAGCATTTTATTAAATGCCAAAAACAAAGAACATATACTGTAAATATAAATTTAACATCAAATATCCCATTCATTTTGAAATTCAGATACAATGAATAGTTGAAGCTACTTTATGTAGAAACAGACCCATAAAAGCGAAACAAATTGTTGCAATAGAGGAACAATCTCATTTTTTTAAAATTTTTAATGTTTTTATATTTTTAAAAACACAGCTGAGATATAACAAATTATAATATGACAAATGTTTCGAATTAAGATGGTCTGCCACCACCCATGAATGCCTACTGTATCTGATTCAAGAAAGTTACATAAAAGAGACACTTATTTATTCAACCATTATTATTTTGTAGCATACATATAAGCACATCCATGGTAACTTAATCAGTTATAAACATGTAAATGGTTTCCAGTTGTACTGTTCTACTAGCAATTATAATAGTTCTTACCCGTTTGCAAACATCCATTCACCCCATTGAAAAAAGACATTGTTGTGTACCCTATATCCTAGAATATGCAGTAACATAATTATTAAAATATTCTTAGTCATATTATTTTGTAAATCTTTCACGTTTATAAGCGTTTATTATTTAACTAGCCTTATTTCCTAACTTTTCCAATTAAAGGGACTAAAACTTTCCTAAGGGCTCCTTTAATGTCTGCGGGTTTCTTTTGCTACGTTGTACATGAAATTTGGCGTCAGCTAGGTTTGTGATAAGCTGTACGTGGTAACTGAAGTTTAAAATCATACGATCAAAATCTTAACGAGGTTAACATTAACACACAATCTCATTAATTAAAAATACCGATGAATACGCTTTTCGATGATATTTGTTTATGTAGCTTATAAGCTTTAATTCAATTAAGTTTTTGAAAAGCAAATCATTTGTTATATAACCGATTAATGTCAACACAGCGTCGTAAAAAGTATAAAACTGTAGTTGAACAATGTTTCTGCTACTTGTTTAGTGTGTAGCGACTTACAGTGCACGGTAACCAGTTTTCATTTGTGACGAAAAAAAAAAACGCACAGACAGGTCGACATAGTATAAATGTTTTGTTTAACGTCAAGCCGTTAATATTTAAGCTATATTCAGGGCGAGCACAAGTCAACAAACAATTAATCAACCTGAAAAATGCGTCGACATAGTGAGCACAATTGACTGCAACAAAAAATATTTATGAATGTCTCATGACAGGTATTTAAGCCTTTTGTAGCGGAAACATCGAACTTTCCTTTTGGAATCTAAAAAGGGTCGTTATCCTGCAAAGCGCGGAGCATTTTCTAGACAGGTTACCTAGTATGCTCTGCGGTGAGGCCTTCTGTATTTCAATAGTAAAAGATTCTGTAACTACAAACAACCGACCTCAAAAATAGATTTTGATATAGACAAATCTAATTAAAGAAGTGGATAAGGGATAAGAAAAAATAAATTATTTCAACAATGCGATTTACTTTGACTAGCCATGGTGAGTTAATATTTTGCAAGGGCAAAATATTATTTTACCGTGGTAAGACACGTTTAAGCCCAGAGTCTTGTGCGCAACAGACACTTTGTATCGAGATAAACACACCATAATTTCATAACATCTTTTGTGTTGCTGTTTGTATCTGCAATTGTTGCAAATACAGATAAATTACTCGGCATTAAAATAGACTAGGTCACACCGTACAATTTGTCGTTCCTTGAAAATTTGTATTGAAAAAGCTTATGCGGCGAGCGAATTTGTTGTGCAATTTTGATGTTGCGATTTTTAGCGTCATTTAATATCATTATTTTTATGCATATTATGTTGGAATATGTTAGAATTATTTGTGGAAATGCATATAAAGTGAAATATTTAGGCCATACCAATGAGTCATTAGCACAGGTTGCACGAGGTGCTTACCGGGTTATAGTATAATTAAGTCGAACAAGCAGGCTTGCTCAATTGCTACTATTGAAATGTTCAAGATATTTTTTTCTAAACCTATGAAGTTTTGTGGAAAATTGGTACAAGGGACCTTTTGTGTATAGTTAGTTTTCAACTTAGTTTTCAAACCACATCACTGAAACCTAGATTGCACACATATTAAAGTTGTGCTCCTTTTATTATGTTATTGTTGGAATTTTTCGCCATTTTTCCAGGGCTCAGTCATTTTCATTAAATTTTAAAGCTGAAGTTGCCTATTTTTGTAATCTTCTCTTCAAGTTTTAACCTGATCTTATGAAACTGTTCAAGAAATGCCACTAAAAATGTTAGGATTATGGGTAGGGGAGGAAAAATTAGCCTTGTTCGCGCTACCATGAGCCTACTAGTTTTCTAAATCTTTTGAAGAGGTTGCATTTTCTAAACACGTCACCCTCTGTGGTCCGCGACAGGGCTTTTCGAATTACCTGACAACCCCTTACTGGAGGGCATTCCCTGTCTGCTTCCTCTGAACGCACTGGCAGCTCTGAGGAAATAAATGCATGTTATATTAAATGAAAAACATAAATACCTAGAAGTACGAAATTAATTGGCGCTTTAGTAATGCATATGCTGAGACTTGACACAATCGGTCAAAAGAAGGTCAACGATATTCTGTAAGGTAAAGATAAGGTACCGGGTATGATGTTTACCATATTGCAAAGGTAAAAATATGAAACAGTTATGAATCTAATTTGTTATTCAGCATTTAAAGAATTAACTGAAATCAAAACGTGTTATTTTTGGAATGACACAAAGCAAGGTTTAACCAGAACGAACTCACAATCTGAAGTAAATTAAAGAACACTAATAGTAAAAATAGTAAAGTAGAGTCCATGAGTGAAAACGTGCTCCAAAATGAACGTTTTATGCATTGTTAACTTTACCTGTCATTTTTCTGACAAACCCCTCAACGAGAGGGCCTCTCCTATGCACCACCCGGTGATGTGCTAGTGCTGCATTGTGGGTCGAGCACTGGGAACCTTCCCATTATGGTCCCAGCAGTAGAGATTTGGGAGACATTGCTTGTATCTATGATATTGTCTACAATTAAATGTTAAGTAAATTTCGGTCTACTTACACAGCACACCTTATTTCCATTTGCGTTACAGCGAAATAGTCCATATAATCTAGTATAATTTATCAACTGAGCTATGTATGCCCTTAAGATTGTGAAGCTGTGTTATTGCAATTGAGGAACAGAAGATGACAATAGGAAACCTAAGACTTGTTGTCGTCGAAGTAAATTTTTTTATCGGAGTTCACCACAGAAAGCCTCTTATATGTAAAACAAGAATTTTTTTATAGAAAACAAAACAAGTATTATAGCACATATAATGCAACTTTATGGTTTATGAATAATAAAAACTCCAAAAATGTTGGATGGTTTTCAGTCGATTTGTCGTATAATTTTACCCACAGGATCCATAGTAATCACATCCAGCTAAAGCCCGTTTTTGTTTGTCTCGGCGCATCTGAAAATAACAAAAAAAGTACTCGTGTGCTGCAATCAAAGAATACACAGGAACATAATTCCTAAACTTTTCTTAATCATATTATGTCTTGAATATATTTCCATTTATATTCGTTATTAACCAGCCATATATTTTCTATTAATTCCAGTTTTACGTATTAACAAATAAAGAAACTAGAACTTTTTGTTTGGTTTTAAGATAAACTTAATTGTCGTTTGATAGGTACTTTGTGAGTTATAGTTACTGTAGTTTCAAATCAAAGAAATTAGGTTAACACTATCACCCATATTTTAATTTCCTGACGTCTAAAAATGTACATACCGATAAATAGGGTTCTGGAGGAAGTTCGTTTATGGTGTCTCGTAAAACGTCGTTTTCTTTATTCTATTAATAAATCGAAAAACAAATAATTAATCACACCAGTAATGTAAATATCGCTTCTTTTATTTTCACATAGAGCTATGGTTGCACAATTTTGCTGTTTCGTGTTTAAAGTCGATAGCTTTATATCACAACACCATGTGTTCTTTTAAAAATGTTTTAATATATCAAACCATTTGTTAAACAAAGAAACATGATTTGTTTTGTTTTGTCAAATGTTGGATAAGTCGAAGTTTATCTTTAATTTTCATCTAAATATCCTTAGTTATAAAATCTTACAATCTTACTTTTTGAACATTTGTCTCTAATATTGTTTTCAGAGCTAATAAAATCTGATCATCAGACTGCTCATTGCTATTTATAGGATATTCCTCTTCACTAGGAAGCTGAAACAGAATTAATCAAGTTGAAGGTTATACTATTTTTTGTACAAGTGAAATAGTCTAAAACGATAATGGTCAAGTTAAAATAAGCTGAGCTCAATTTATAGTAGAAAATTATGTGACTTTTGTACAATCGCAAGAGTTACAAGTATTAATTGTTATATTTATTGTATGAATATTGTCATGCCAAAACCACTTTGCGATAAAAACTAAAAATTACCAAAGAAAATAATTTTATAATTTTTGTCTCATTTCAGCAGTGTTTTAACGATACCGTGCATCCAGTTCTTGTTATATGTGACTGGAAATTAACTTGCAAGAACGCATGACCTTTACAAAAGCTGCCCTTTTGGTCTCAATTGTCTTGATGGCAGCACTGATTCCCCATATGGTTTCGAACACTCGTAACCGCTAAATGTACACTTTTACACGTCTGTGATGAATTTTATAGAAGTGCAGCCTAAATGCAAGCATTGCACATTTTGTTATTGCAACGTTATTTCCAAGAACCTGAACAGTACCTCTATATTCCATGATGGCGTGGCGCCTTTTTGTTATTGCAACGTTATTTCCTAGCACCTGAACAGTACCTCTATATTCCATGAAAGCGTGGCGCCTTTTTTCGATTGTGTTGGTGACATCACATACATGTCAATTCAGCGTTTCAGAGATATAAATTCATTGTAGACCACTTTTTATATTCATTTTTAAATTTAAAAAGTTTTCTAGTTGTAGTACTGTGCCAGATTTGGCGTTAAAACAACTAGATATCAGTGAGATGGTACCCATCTAATAATAATAATAATATAATAATACTTTATTTTATGAGGGTAAACTCAGCTACACTAATCTTCCCTGAGGCCCTCAGTGGGCCCCGCCGACATTGAGGTCAAGGTCAAAATCATCAACCATGGTATGCAACACATCTCCTTCATATTATCTACCCACATTCCAAATATCAAAAGCCAAACTCAAAAGATAACCAGAGGCTCTTAAGAGCCTGTATCGCTCACCTGATTTTATAGGAAATGAAGATGGCATTTCCCTGATGTTAAAGTTAGTCCTGTAATTTTCAATAAACTTTAATTAGGACCATCCAAACAATATTACTAGAAAGCTTTGTTTCATTGGTTAACCGGTTGTATAGAGAAGATTTTTTTTATTTGCCCATAGGGTCCAATGTTAAACTAAGTCCTGCGGCGGTGGTGGCCATTTTGAATTTCCAATTTCCATAAAAAACATAAACTTTATAAAGGACCATCCAAACAATATTGCTAGTAAGTTTTTGTTTCAATTGATTAACCGGTTTCAGAGAAGAAGCCTTTAAAAACTTTTTCCCATAGGGTCCTATGTTAAACTAAGTCCTGCGATAGCGGCCATTTTGAATTTCCAATTGCCATAAAAAACATAAACTTTATAGAGGACCATCCAAACAATATTGCTAGTAAGTTTTTGTTTCCATTGATTAACCGGTTTCAGAGAAGAAGCCCTTTTAAACTTTTTTCTCATAGGGTTGAATGTTAAACCAAGTCCTGCGGTGGCGGCCATTTTGAATTTCCGATTGGGATAAAAACATTAACTTTATAGAGGACCATCCAAACAATATTGCTAGGAAGTTTTGTTTCCATCGGTTGACCGGTTTCAGAAAAGAAGCCTTTCAAAATTTTTCCCATAGGGTCCTATGTTAAATTAAGTCCTGCGGTGGCAGCCATTTTGAATTTCCAATTGCCATAAAAAACACAAACTTTATAGAGGACCATCTAAACAATATTGCTAGTAAGTTTTTGTTTCCATTGATTAACCGATTTCAGAGAAGAAGCCTTTTAAAACTTTTTCCCATAGAGTTCTATGTTAAACTAAGTCCTGCGGTGGCGGCCATTTTGAATTTCCAATTCCCATCAAAAACACAAACTTTATAGAGGACCATCCAAACAATATTGCTAGTAAGTTTTGTTTTGATTGGTTAAACGGTTTCAGAGAAGAAGCCCTTTTAAACTTTTTTCCCATAGGGTCCTATGTTAAACTAAGTCTTGAGGTGGCGGCCATATTGGTTTACCAATCAAAATAAAAAACACAAACTTTGTAAAGGTCCATCCAATGAACATTATGGCCAAGTTTGGTTTCAATTGGCCAAGTGGTTTCAGAGAAGAAGATTAAAATGTAAAAAGTTTACAGACGCCGACGACGACGACGACGACGCCGACGGACGCAAAGTGATAACAATAACAAAGTTACAACTCGGACATGAATTTGTCATTCAGAAAGCAAAATATGACCTTTAGGTCAAAGCTCAAGGTCACAGGCCAACAACCACGGTATGCGACACATCGCCTTGATGTTATCTACCCACATTTCAAATATCAAAAGTCAATCTCAAAAGATAAGAAAGTTACAGCCCGGACATGTATTTGTCATACAGAAAACAATGTGACCTTAAGGTCAAAGTTCAAGGTCAAAGGTTATCAACCACGATATGCAACACATCACCTTTATATTATCTACCAACATTACAAATATCAAAAGCCTACCTCAAAAGATAAAAAAAGTTACAGCCCGGACACGATTAGTTTGGATGGACGGACGTCGCGACGGACACACGGACAGACTGATCACTATAGGGCGTCCGCCACAAAGTGGCGGGGCCCTAATTATCACAAAAATGTTTTGTACACTAGTTTCTATGCTTTGTTGAAAAACATGTTGATCCTTTAATATATGTAAAAATGAAGTGAATGCTACAAAGGATATTTTAACAAAACAATTCTCACATTCTGGAAGTATAGTATTTAATATCCCTACATTATTGAACATTGTTTGTTTTCTCTTTTATAAGGAATGAAGTTGATACCAAACAAAGACGCATCGACAACACGAGCAACCCGTCGTTGTTTTATGGGCCATTTTAATTTCCGTCTTAAAAAGGCTATGTTTGATTGATGGAATATTTCTTTAACTTATAACAATCCGAAACAGTAGGATATGTAATGAAGTATAAATATTTTAATTCTTTACTTCACCTAAATTATGGCCAAAATTGTTTACTTTACAATCAGTTGACATCTGTATATTTTAATACTCAGTCATGGCTTATCAATAGAATGTCACTACCTGACTTATCGTTCTTCGTATAAAGGGTGACTGCAACAAAATTTACACTGATCAATAGGGTTTGTTTTGCAAAGTATGAAATAAAACCTACTGACCAGTGGTAAAAGCAGTACGCGTTCGCCAAATGACCATGTAAATAAAAATATTCTGGTGTGAAAAGAGAAATTTACAAAAAAAACTACTTATACTTATTGAAACTGACCTTGTAAAGGCTTGCCAAATCACTTATACAAAACACCAACAAAACTGTAATCAAAGTGTAATATGGAAGCATATCAAATCCGACCAACTACAAAATAAGACAACTATTTGTATATTGACAGCTTTACAGATTTATATATTGAATGCTAAGCTTTCCCATAATTATTTTTTCTTAAAAAACAAATGTTAAAGTTATTAACATATTGATGGGGTCTGTTTGCAGACGATACTTTCTAAATATATTAACATTTAAAAAAGGTTGTTTTAGTCAATTCTACTAGTCATGCAAACTGCGCTGTATGTCATTGTTCGACCATTAAACTGTTTGAAGTCAATTTAATAAATATATGTATATAAGTTTTATAATTTAAAGAACTAGCTCAGTCAGTCAAAACAAAAAAAAATCGTATTCCTTATTGCCTTAAATAAAATCAATTATTCGTTATTGAGATTTTTTTTATCAAAAGGCACAACCATCGCAGTAACACCTTCACACCCCATTTTGTACGAGATATTACAAGCTTTATATTACATGTATGCCATTTTTTTTGTTCGCAAAGGTAATAAATTACATTACTGATTATTGGTAACAGATCAGGCACGGACACCTATACTGTACATAGGTAATATACCAAACACCTGAACTGTATATAGGTACTATATCAGAAACCTGCACTGCATATAGGTTATAGATTGGAAAACATGTACTGTATATAGGTAAATAGATTGGACACCTGTTCCGTATATATGTAATAGATCAGACACCTGTTCTGTATGTAATAGATTGGACACATGTACTGTATAAACATAATAAATCGGTCACTGTACTGTATATATGTAATAGGTTGGACATCCGAAATGTTTAGCTAATAGATCTGACACTTGTACTGAATAAAGGTAATAGATCGGACACCTGTACTGTATATAGGTAATAGATCAGACACCTGTATTGAATATAGGTAATAGATCAGACACCTGTAATGTATATAGGTAATAGATCTGTCACCTGTACTGTATACCGGTAACAGATCAGACACCTGTACAGGATAAAGGTAATAGATCGGACACTTGTACTAAATATAAGTAATATACTGTATGTATAGGTAAAAGATCGGTCACCTGTACTGTATACATGTAATAAATCAGACACCTGTACTGGATAAAGGTAACAGATCGGACACCTGTACTAAATATAAGTAATATACTGTATATAGGTAAAAGGCCGGACACCCAGTACTGTATATAGGTAATATATTAGAAACCTGTATAGTATATCAATTACACACACAATAGGATGATACCCGTGTACACTACAGGCTACCAAACAAGAATAAATTATATTTATTCAGCCAAATTACTTCACAACATAAAAAACCTTCAACACTACAAAAATATGTTGGTTATTAGTCTGTCTAAGAATTATCGTATACATAGACGAAATTTCTGTTTATATTTAGTTTAAAATATTAACCAGATTTCAATATCATTTTTCATATAGCTATGCTCGTACATGTAGGAGATATACATTCTAATGAATTAAATTTATATGTAGAGGAGAACTATCTGCTGTAGTAAAATAGTCATTATGCAGTTACTACAAGTCTAACCAGCTAATACCGGTAGATCAAAATATTTTCCTTAAGTACTAAAACCTGCAACCAAATGCTGAGTTTAATAGAACATTTCAGCACCTATTTTCAAAGAAAAAATATTATATTAATAACTTTTTATTACTTAATACACCTCACTACAACATATACTATACCATGTTTGGGCAAGATTATTAATTTTAGAGTTTAAGAGTCTTAATAAATAAAAGAACAACTAAATCTTGCCGTTTTTGGTTAAAAACAACAATTAAACATAAAAATCCTTTAGATTTCAAAACATAAAAAATATACCGGTAAACTTTTGTTTTTAAATATTATCATTGGCTTACAAGAATATGTGTTCTTTTAAACCCCTTACACACATTTAAAACGTATCTAAAATGCTAATGAATTCAAAAATCTGTGTTGGCAAATTAAAATCAAGGTCGAATGATCAATAGCAAAAGAATTGTAGGTAATAATTTGTTTTATATTCATATAATACACATAAAAAGCAAAAAAAAATGAGAACATTAAGCGTGATTTTATATATTTTGTAGTCTTCTAGAAAGTGACATTTGCCTCAATTTTAGTGATAACGTAAAGTTGTAAAGGCAATTTAGTACCAGATGGTTTTAAATTCTGAAAATTCAACGGATAAATGTCAAATTGTAAAGTATAAATCTGATAAATTATGCCATCTATTATTATTCATAAATGTTTTTATATCAGAAATTGCATGAAAATTTAATTAAAAGCTAACCTCAAACTGCATACCAAAATACCAAACATGTTTTTTATTTGATTGATTGTTTAACGTCTAGCCAGCAGTATTTGAGCTCTATTTAGAAAAAAAGAATTAAAACTTATCATCAAGACACAAGTGATAGAATAATTCGAACATTTTGAATGACACAGAAAAGGTAGGAACTATTGTATAGGGACGGAAAATTTAACCTTCAATGAGCCTATTTTAAAAAAAAAATGTATAATTAGTCTTTATCGTGCATGAAGCGTGACACTATCCAAAAACATCAGTCACAATGGTTCGTTACCAGGCTTTCCGAATAATGATCGGCAATCTGTTACCAAGAGTACCTATATTATCCACCACCTTGGGGGTGGGGAGGGACGGCTGGGAAGCTCTGTGGATCGAGTTCCAGCTTAATGTCTTGGTAAAATTTCCATTAGGAAAACGGTCATAGAACAGGTGGAATGGAATGCTTATAAAATATTTGTGATCATCAATGCGATTAACGCAAACTCGGAAAATGTTCACATTCGATATTGGTCGTCAAATCGTGTATATATATGGAATATAGGACATTTTGTTTGTGATAAAGTCTGTATCACAAACAAAATGTCCTATATTCCTTTTATCGGTAATTTTCAAAAAGAGTATTTTTTTTTGTCAATTTATGCCTTATTTTATAAGGAACTACTTTTTTGGTCGAAGTGATCTGTGAAAAATGGTTTGCAACGTCATTTAGCGTCAACATCATTCAATTGGAATGTGGCGTGATGAATGGACGTGTTTTTTCATTCATCCTCTGTAAGGCAAGTCTTTTTTTATCGTTTATGTACAGTAATAGTTTGTGAATGAGAATCTTTTATTTTACTCTTAATTATAATATGGGGTGTCAGATTTTGTGTTTTTAATATTTTGCTCTTTGACGAACCGTATTTCAAATTTATGTTGCCAACTGACCGATTGTCCAATTATGTGTCAGTTCCCCCTTTAATAAATGTGTTCTACAATTTGTATTTTACATCGTTATCATTTCTTGTAACTGTTCAGTGCTGTGTTATTTCAAATTTTCAGTACTTTGCAGTGGCCAGGGGGGACACGATTTACACATCATGCATAAATGCGATGAGTTGTAGGTTCTTGTAAAGGCTGAATTTTCCTGCTGTAATAATCCTATTACAGTTTTGTGATTTGTCAGATTAACCCTCAAAAATGGAGACGTCATTCGCAAGTTCTTGTGGTGAATGAACAGGCATTCTGGATTATCACTTGATGTTGATGTTTGTGCAATTTGAAGAGTTTTGTTCAGAAACTATTATTGTTAACGTAAGGTAGCTACGAAAACGGAACTGCTGGTCCCGTCGTGTTCGTTTTCTTTAGGGGGCGGTTAGATCGTTTTTATTTTATCTGGCTTTCACGTTTGTTTATTTTTGAACATTTTGTTTGTTACTGTGACGTAATAATCGTTAGATTCCTACGCAGCCTACTGACCCGATAAATTCGGTGATAAATGCCAGTACGTTGTTACTGACTTTATCACCGTACACATCAAAGGGAAAATGTACAAATTACCGATAATATAAAAATATCAAGAAAATAATCCTGGTGTGGTACATCTGCATTGAGACAATTCAGTGAAAAAATAGGGATAAAGCAAAGTACTGCCCTCCGAAGAGATCCTTAGAATATATTTGAAGAAGCTGTTCTTGGAAACGTGATAGTTTTTAAATTTTTTGGAGGAATAACTCACTAACCACAAAATTAAAAATAATACTAACCAGTATTGAGTGGTCATAAACAAAATAAATAAATTTAAACTCTATTAATAAGTGTTACTTTTCCATTATTTCCTGAAAAGTGGTATATAGTTGGTAAGTGCTGGTAACAAAATAAGAATATTAAAACTCAATATATCTCGATAGCAGTAATAAAGAATATTCAATTGGAAACATTTATATGTCCTATTAGAAGCCAATGTTATGAAAATTCTAAATTGAATGAAACATCCAATTGTCAAAATTATGGAAAAAAATTGTTTGGCTGGTTCAACAACTATTTATTTCGAATCAGTAAAGCATACAAGAACCTGTTGTTTGACACACTCCTGAAAGCTCTCGCTAAATAAAAAAACAATTATTGCATTCTTCATAATTAATCATAAAAATAATACAAAATCTTATCTTAATCTTATAAAAATTATTTACGCTTAAAACATTGCGATATTGAGAGAGCACAAATATGATTTAGCGAAACGGAAGACATAGGTAATTAAAAAATCATAATATGATTTATAAGTATAGTTTGAAGAGGGTTGGTGGGTGACTGGTCATTATCTTACCGAAAAAAGTTTACCTTAAGATTACCTTTAGATTCACGTGACAGCACCCTTGCAATAGTCACAATTATAAATCACAATAATGTTAAAATTAGTTAAACATTACGTTCAGTGTAAACATACATGTAGCATTGATAACTGTTTAATCAATTGCTTACCCGTAGTAAAAGTTACAAATGTTCACAAACGTTTTGATTTATTATTGCTAAATAAATCTAGAGATCAGAGGCGTTATTGTCTCTAACAACCGACTAATCTTTTGATAGCATAGATTACGTCGAAATTGAACTAATACCATATTGTATTGATATATTAAGTGTGATTAACATTACGTAGCTAATAAGATTAATAGGTACGATGTAAAATTGTTTCAACAATTTTCTATTTTGTATCCGTGGCATCAACCAATACCTAAATATGCTACCCAATTATCTGTGATGCCACTATAATTTTTAGTATCGTTTTTCACTATTATTCTATGCATCCCTTATCTGCCACCAGCGAATTAAGTATTTACAACCGGTGACGATTTTCGTGTCTCAGTCATACTCACAGTCTATTGCCCTGGGAAATCACGGGACATTATGATTAAGTTTTACAAATTTCAAACAAGATGTTTATGATTACAATGTCAATTGTGTTCTAATTTGTTTACAAAATTTTATCTTCATTGTCCAAGATATCCAATCTATCGATGGCAGAGAAAGTGAGTGATATTCGTCGTAATAGTAACTGGTCTTTTATCTATTTAATACATGTAACTGCACAATGACCATGATCATAAGTGGCACGACTGGTGTTGTTAGTAACACCTGATTTGTCCACCCATCTGGAACACCAATACCATTTTGTGAGTTTTTCGTTATCCTGGGATTTTGCAAATTCGTATTAATCCTTGCTCTTTAAAGGGAAACTTCGCGAAAAAATGAAAATTTGATATGTTATTCTTCAAAAAAGTCATATAATTGAGTATTTATGTTTTATTGTATTCTTTACCGTTACGCTTCTCGAGTGGATTAAAGGTGACAAAATTTTGTGTATGGGGCTGCCATATTGACAGTATTCTATCACGTGACTGCGTTTGTGACGTGATAAATGTACTTATCTAGTAAATAGGATAAATAATCCAGTTTAAAAATATGTTTTTCTGCCTTTGCTCTTTGAAGAATATTAAAAATGTGGCGATGAGTAATAACCAGCTGACAACATAAGATTACCAAATAAGTCAATGTTCAAATGATCTTTGTATTAATAAAAGTATTTTTAAACACAAATTTTAACTGTCTTTATTTAACTCAGATAATTACCTAAATAATAATTGTAATAAAAAATATATGTGTATATTGATTTTTTAACAAAACCGTAGACAATTTTGCACGTCTTGAAACGGCAGTTGTACCTGAACGTGAAAATTTTACAGGTAAATCATTACTAGTTTTTGAAGAGAAATTAGCAGGTAAACAAACAGGATGTTTATTGCAATTAGATGATTATTTGACGCCGACTTTGAAGTATGAATATTCGGACATTTTCAAAAGCCAGAGACATGTAATTATATGCCTCTGAAAAAGCTAATCAGATTGAAGGTTAATAATGTACTTCGAAATTAGAACGGCACGCCCCCTCCCGCCAAGGACAGGTATGATTTGAATACACCGAAGTGTCAGAACACAGGATGTATATAAGATTGCGAATAACTTAAGATGCCATGTCAGAGGAAACGTAAAACTGACACGTTGACTCAAAATATACATATGTAAAATTTTGGAAACTGTGTTACGCACACTCGCAATAAATGTTACCAGTATTAATAATAATAATAAATGTACTAAACGTGAAGTGAAATTTTGATGCGCGAAAACAGGGGTTTTAAAAATATTTCATTTAATCAGGGACAGTCTATACTAGTTAGTACAGACTGTCCCTGATTTAATGACCGTTTTTTTCTAAAATTGAAAACTTCGCAAACATTTTGTATAAAAAAAGTTTCGTTCAATAAGTTGCATAATCTGATTAAGTTGAAAATAATAAATATAATTTTCAATTTTATTAATATTTATGGACAAAATTCAAACGAATATTCGATGAAAAATGAGGTCACCATACCATTACACTATCCTCCATTTAATTGTGGAAATTGATATTCGCATCAAGTTGTTGGTGCTGTGGACAGTCTTAAGTTGAAGTCTTTAAACTGGTTAACTTTTTGTTACACAATTCAGGTTTTTTTTGCATAGATCAGGAATACGAAACGTAATCTTGCCACAACCTTGTCTTATAGTACAATCTTCTGTTATTGACCGTTTCGCATTATTATCATACGGCGACTTAAAGGTACTTGGATGTCCAGGGATCTCTAGTATCGCCATCTAGTGACGAGGTAGTGACAAGATGGCGGACCTCCATACGTGCATTTAACCATTAAAAATTAAATAAAACATCAAGAGGCAAAAGTGTTTCTTTTTATTTGAAGAATAACATATCGAATTTAAATTTTTTCGCGAAGTTTCCCTTTAATACGCCTTACGAATGTTGTATGACTATCTGTCGACTGAAAACAATCAAAGCTGGGAGATAACAGTGGATTTACCGAATTATTGTACTGAGGAATTTGCTGCCTAACATGGGGCGAGGTAAACAGTCTTCTACACGATCTTGTACCATTCCAATCAATGCTTCTCAATATGTTGGGGACACTTTACATTGCACATTTGCTTTCCAGCAGAATTTTTCAGTAACAGTTCTCATTTTATACAACTATGTTGACGATACCACCTTGTCATATGCCAAACAAGATTATGATAATCTTATAAAATGTCTTGTCCTAAAAATTTTAATTGAATGGGATATTATACATCGCATGCAAGCCGATCCATTTAAATTTCAACCAGATCATAAACAAGTTTTTATATGTAAACCATCTGATGTGAAATTACTGAATTTATACAAAGGCTAGGTCACTCAGACAACGTTTTGTCCGTTGACAAGTAATATCAAAATAGCTAATGCAGAGAGTAAAATTTTTTTTCTCGGTTTTTATGGAGCGAATTTTGTGTGTATAGAATATATTTTTCGTGCATATGTTGGAATATGTTATTTCTTGTAAAGCATATGCAGTGAAATGTGTGTCGAGTTTTAATATTCATGAGATTTTTATTCAAATGCTTAGGCCATTCCAAATAGTCTTAAGGCCGGGTTGCACGAAGTGCTTATCGGGAACAGTATGATTAAATCGAATGTAGTCTTGCTCACCTGCTACTATGGAAGATATTTTTGTTTAATTTTTCCAAACCTAGGTACTTTATAGCAATTTGTTAAATAAGAGGGTGCCTATTTTATGTATAAGCTCATATTAGTTTTCAAACCACATACCTGAAACTAAATAGAAAGATTGCACACAATCTGAAGTTATGCACGTTCTATTATGTTATTGTTGTAGGAGATGGTTCCCATTGTTCAAGGAGAACTCAGTCATTTCTCATTATATTTTAAAGCTGAAGGTACCTATTTTGTAATTAACTTCTCGTAAAGCTTTCGACCCAAAATGCTTCAAACTTTTAAAAAAAAATCAAATGTATTGAAGTTTTACCCTGATCTCATGAAATTGATCTAGGAATGGCACAGGAAATGAATGGAGTATGGGTAGGTTTGGAAGAAATAGCCTTTTGTAGGGGTCTATCGTGCAAGGAGCAAGTCACACACTGTGGTCCTCCACCGGGCTTTGAGTATTATAACCTGACAACCACCAACGAAAGGCATTCCCTATCCGCCACCTGGGAAAGCGCTGGCAGCGCTAAGAAACATAACAGTATAAGGAAATAAATGCGTGTTATATTTAATGACAAACTGTAGTACCATTAAACATAAAGTTACAGAAAAGTAAGTGACGCTTTAGTAATGCTTATGCTATAAGACTTAACACAACTGGCAAAGAGACGATCAATGATAATCTACAAGGGAAAGATAAGGTATGACGTTTGTTTACTTTTTACATTAACCATATTATAAAGGTAAAATATGAAACAGCAATTACATCTTGACTCTTTTTTTTAGCCTTAACTGTTATCAAAACGTGTTTTTTTGTTTACTTTGCTATTTTAGAAAGGCACAAAACAAGATTTTAGAAGAACTCACAATCCGAAGGAAAGTAAAAAACAATAATAGTAAAAACAGTACATCAAAATCCAGAAATAAAAACGTAATCTTAATTAGAGGGTCACCCTTAATATGCTCCACACTGGGACGCATAAGTCTGCTTTGTGGGTGGTGCACTGGGAATCGTCCCTGTATTATCCCAGCAGTATATATCTGTGAGACCTAGTTTGTATCAATGAAAAAAAACTTATATTGTATAGCGTAATATATTGAGTAGATTTTACTGTTAGGCATCAAAACACAGCTTATACGCCAAGAAACATTGCTCCAACAGTGCCTTTTGGTGGGGGCTCATTTATGGTGTGGGGCTGTGTTGGGATTGCAATCTGGATCTGGTAACACTCAATGGCAACCTAAATGGCAAAAGTACACCCTAGACTTGCTTACACTTGAGCCTCACTTCACTTACTGGCAGTATGAGACGCAGGTTTGCAGCAGTCATTCGTGCTAACGGTGGCTATACCCGATATTGACCTTTCGACAGAAAAATTATCATTTGGTAATTGACGTTTTCATGTGCGATTGGACAATTACATAACAGTTTGGAGCTTTTTGTTGACAACACTTTTTAAAGATTACGTGAAAGAGAAAAGACCGTCCATATTTTGATGAAATGATATGTTTATAAAATAGTGAGTTTATTTGTTAAAATAATGTTTCATTGTGCCCAACAATACACATTTTTGTTTGCTATACACATTTAAAACAAATGTCAGTCCAATATTGGTAAAAGGTGTTCGAATATGTATAACTTGAAAAAAACTAGGGGGTGCTTAACTTTTTCCTGGTGTATATTACAAATTTGTGTTCCCAAAAGTAATGTTACCTTACTTGGTCGAAGATATCCAAATTTCTTAGTCAGGCTGAGATCTTACCAACGTAAAATTGTATGGCTGTCATAATCAATTAGTTGATCGAGAGAGATATTCGTAGCTACCTTACTAGTCGTTAACTTAGTTGATAATCGTACATCGACCTTGGCAATAACTGTCACGACGGCTTTGTTAGTACTTTCTGGAAGACTGATACCCATAACCCGTGATTTGCAAAGTGTTTTGAAAATATATTTCTTTTTAATACGCCCCGCTGTCTTCTTTTTAGCACAACATACAAATAAATAAAACATTTTACAGTAATTTGTACTTCATATTTATTACAATGTCAGAAGTAAACTTGATCAGTTTAGTCGCTATTTAATGGCTATCTGGCGACAATAATCGATTAATCAGAACTTAACAGTGGATTTACAGAATTATCATATTGAGGTATACGCAGTGAAACGGGTTATATCTGCAAATTAAAACCGACACATTATTTCATTCCAACAGAAATATGTATTCTCTATTCTTAATGGGGCCTCGGTGGCCGAGTGGTCAATGTAGTTCGTCTATTATTGATCACGTGGTCTGTCAACACTGAGATTGTGGGTTCGATTCTCACTGCAAGCAGGGTGTACTCCACTCAAATCTTGACAAGGATTGCCAGTTTTCCTACCGCAGGTCGGGGGTTTTCTCCGACTTCCTCCCCCAATAAAAATTGGACGCCATAATATAGCTGAAAAATTGCTGAGAATGGCGTTAAACACAATCAAACAAACAATCTATTCTTAATTGTAATAGAAACGGCTTATATCTGAATATTCCTAACTGGTATCTGCCATTTTTCCCATTCCTTTCTAGATAACTGTAAAATGTCCCCCTAAAACGACTGACAAAATCCGGGATCACGTGAGCAACTATAACAAAAGCAGAAATATTTAAGATATCTTTAAAGTATATTTTACATATATGAATTAGATTTGACAATATGCTTACTTTTAAAGCGGTTTTATAGTTCATAGATAAAGATTTTTCTTGTGGAAACTTTAAACGTCCGGAGTGTAGGATCAGTAATAGATACTCTTGGATAACTTACTGGTCTTTCCTACCGTTCGTGGTCGACACACCAATCTGACCATTAGTGACACAGTGGTTGACAATATTAAAGCCGGACATTACCTAATGTTTACAATGGTTTGTGTTTCTTTCTGATTGTAAGCGTTTATTACTTGTGTTCTTGAATTTGTGTCATTTTTTCTGTTTGATCACGACGATTATAAAGGTCATAACACTGTTTGACAGTAATTCTGGCTTCTGAACTGAACCAAAATATTTTGAATAGAACAATAATGTATAATATAAGTATGAAGCTTTCTACTGCGTAGTTACGAACATACAATTTTACTCTATTTTTTAGCTTTAAAGGAAATATACTTAAAATGCTGGACAAATATATGATGCGTTGAAACTTGAATGAAATATTGTCAGTTTGTGGATTATGTATAAGTTTGGATTGTCAAGGGATAAATTTACTAGTACAGTTAAAAAACATTTGTGTACATTTAAACGGGGCATAATCCTTGAAATTCGTGACCAAAAATAATCTGGCAGTAGCAATATGGAAAAATGCACTGTGTGTCACATCTAAAGTTAAGAATCTGAACCAAGTTCTGAAAAAAGATACACATAATTTATGTCCTGAGGGTATTGGTGAGTAATTGGAAGTTGCCAGGAACAAGGAAATCATAAATGGACAACAGGGCATAAAAATCAGCTCAGTTTCAGTTATAAAAATCCATATAGTTTCGGAGTTTAGATGTTCAACTATTGTAAAAATTATTATAAGCTGAAGGTCATTCAAACCACTGAAGTTTCGGGTTCGGGTCTCAATGAAGGCAGGGTAAGCTGAAAGAGTCGTTGAACACCAATCTAACAAACAAAAAATCAAGTTTCATATACACTTATATAGAAAAAAGTCTTAACACAGAGAATCTATGATATGCTGTTTATTTATTATGTGGTGCTTTGGATATTTAAAATATTAAATATGTAAATTATATTTATAACATTAATAAATAAGTACTTTTCTAAACAATTTTCGGGTATTAATTAGTATTTTAAAAAATATTTACAATAAAATATTTATTTATTATCAAAACATTTACTACCGTTCCACCGAAAGCTGAGATGATTTTTTGAGTTTTTTCTGTAAATACATCAAGGTTACTTTTTGCAATTTTTCTACATACGGATATAACAAACCACACAAAAATCACGAAAAACGTTTAATTCTCGTCTTGTCATATGCGCTCCACCTATCTATAACAAGTTCGGGTTAACTCTAGTTTACATGTTAGACTGCAGTTGCTATTACAAACGATATATAAATGTCACACACTAACTTTCATTAAACAATTAATTGGCACCTATCTGGGCAGCAAAATCTAATTAGTTATAATTAGATAATAATATATAACATGCTATTTGTTTAGCTTTTATCATGTAAACATTGTTGTGTATTTTGCTTTATTAAAGTCAAATGTTGATGAATTTATAAGAAAGTGAATATTATACAAGCCGTTATACAAATATTTTTAACAAAATTTCGTTGAAAGCAAAAAGCAAAACATATTTGATAATATAAATATTTAATAAATACGGACCTGTAGTATTACTAACATAAATGCACGGAGATTCAGAAATATCCCTTTCAAATCTAAATATTGTCAAAATAACGTTCCAAAACATTATTTAGTTTAAAAAGGGAAAAAATGTAAAACAATACATTCTTGTCTGAAAAAATTCCATAAAAAACGAATAAACTGCCATTTCGTTATTATTTCTGTCTGCCACACCAAGGTGAAGACAAGTACGTATATTGGAGTTTACTATAAACCTGCCAAAGTTGTAACATGTCATGTATCTCTAAACCCTAATAAACAATTTAAGCAGATAAGTGGTGTTAAAGTTCAGAAAAATAAATTGGTTTACGATTAACATTTCCTGGGCTAATTGTTAAAATGCATATTTAAGGGGAACCTTCTTTACTAAGTTAATCTTAAGAAATGGCTCATTGCTGTGGACCCTTATGCTCCAACAATTACCCCAAAAAAGTGTAAAGATATATTATTTCATCAATTCTCGAAGATGAAAATGTACGAAAGCAGTGGATCGTGAATATAAGAAGGGATCCTGGTGTAGATTTTGCAGTGAAAAGCCGTACAGTTGTTTGTTCCGAGCATTTCCTTGAAGCAGACTACATTCCGTTTCAGGAGTATTTGAAAAATAAAAGACTCCAGCCTACATCTGTTCCTACGGTGTTCCGTGGTTACCAAATAGGAAACAGAGAAAACAACCAAATAAACGGCAACTAATACTGCCATCACCAGCACCAAAGAAGACAAAAATTGAGGATGTAGCACAGGAAACAAAAAAAACAATAATTCCAAACTCAACAGAGTTTGACGTGTCGCTTAACTGCAACGATAGCTTGTCTAGTCTCCCATCGCCAGTGTCTCCGGATAAGCATGCACAACGAGCCCAGAACATGAGACTGTATGAGATAGGAATAAAAGAAAAGTTTTGCCCTGCACGTTTTTCCGAGTCCGACAGAGACATCCGGTACTTCACTGGTTTTCCAACTTACCAATACCTGGATGTATTTTTAGTTTTTAAACCCAGAATGCAACTTGCTGTACTATGTTGGTACAGAAAACACATCAGCGGGTATACCATACGAGTTCCTGAACAAGCGAGGTCGTCCCAGGTCACTTTCACCAATGGAAGAATTTTTTCTGACAATGGTTAGACTAAGAAAAGGTGCCAAAGAAAAAAAAGTAGCAGATCTTAGCAGATCTTTATGGTATTTCAGAAGGACATATCTCCAGGATCGTCAATAACTGGATACTTTTCCTGGCAGATCCTTTAAAGTACCTTCCAATATGGCTTCACAAGAACACATGAGAGAAATAATGGCAGCCGATTTTAAACGAGTTATCCTACAAACAGAGTAATTGTTGATTGCACAGAATTTTACACAGAACAGCCTTCTGCTTCCAGTTGCTAGAGAGAAACCTGCTCAACTTGCAAGCACCACAGCACAGCAAAGCGTTTATTTGGAATTGCACCATATGATCAGATCACTTTTATTTCCCTACCGTATGCTGGCAGGGTATCTGACAAGAAGATAATAAGACTCTGTGGAATACATGACTTGCTACAGGAAGGTGACAGTGTAATGGCAGATCGAGGCTTTGCTATTGAAGAAGACCTCCAGGAAAGAGGCTGTTCATCGACCATGCCACCTTGTTTGCAAGGACAAGATCAGTTTACAGAAAAGCAACTGAAAAGAGTAAAGCCATTGCTGCAATTCGTTTGCACGTGTAAAGAGTCGTCCGAAAAATTAAAGAGTTCAATATCTTAAAAATGTGATTTCATTGTGTCCGTCCCATGTTGGAACCTATATGGTTTGTTTGTTGTCATATGGCAAACTTTACCGGATCTATAATTAAACAGTGACTCACAAAAGACAGTTAGAGTTTATATATATATATAGGCAGTTCAAAATATTTTATAGAGTCTAAAAGAAAACTGCTAAACCAGTACACTTATTTAGTTTCTGATAGACAAACATGACGATACAGCATAAACCAAAAATAATAATATACAAGTCTAGAAGATTATGCAACGATACAAATGACGGTGTTTCCTGTCAAAAATTTAGACACAGACTGACCAACGAATGGCCTTAGTAATTGAGTGTCAATATGAATAAATAATGTAAAAAATCATAACAAATTGATCTTAAACTTTCTCATTTCAACTGAACCCAAAACTTTTTTATAGTTGCTTCCCAATAAAACGACAGGTAATTTTACATGAAATATTCGGAGACCATGGATGTATCTAGTCTAAGGTCCTATAATTTTTCATTAATTCCCTTCGGAAATGATGTTCCCAGTGGTTTTATCCAAAAACTTTCTTTCTCTTTTCTCTGTTTGTCTATCCAGCTTGGATTATGGTCTATTAGGGTCACCCTGAGTTTATTAAAATTTCAGCTATTGCAGTGCCATGCGTACGCAGATGCCTTTTAAGGGGTAAGTTGGGTTTGAAACTTGTGTCGCTTCTGTGCCCATTCATTCGTTTGCTGAATCTTTGCCCAGACACACCAAGATACCGGAGATTGCATATACCACACTGTAACAGGTATATGATGTTCTCACTATTGCAATTCAAATTGACAAGGATGTCAAATTGTTTGCCATTTGATGTGCTGGTGAAGTGTTGGGTGTGTTGTATGTGATCACATGTCATACAACGACCGTCACCACAGGTGCAACATTGCCCCGATTGGCGGCTACGTGACGACATTTCTGCTCGGACTAACTGATTCTTTAAACTTTTGGGTTTTCCAAAGGCCATTACAGGAGGTTCTGGAAATATTTTTGAAAGCTGATGATGTTTTTCAATTGTTGTTCATCATTCGCGGATAGAACGTGCTATGTCTTTAAAAGCTGGGTGGTATGTTAGGACAAACGGGACTCTATTGTTAGTTTTCTTTTCTCTGTACTGCGAAAGCTGATCCCTACTGCTGTTGCTGGCTTTATTGAAACCTATTGATATGTTTTGTTATTGTATCCTTTCTGCTTTAAATGGCATCGAAGCTCTCCAAGACGCTGCTTAGTTTTAGTCTCCGTAGAACAGATGCGTTTAACTCGCAGAGCTTGGCTGAAAAGATTACTTTTGCTGTAATGTTTAGGATGGCAGCTGTTTGGTGAGAGGTACTGATGTTTATCTGTGGGTTTACAGCTCAGATCGGTTGATATAATTCCATCTATTACGGTGGTAGTGGTATCTAAGGAGGAGATTTTAGATGTGGACATTTCATGTGTGAATTTGATAGAAGGATGTATACTGTTGGCGTGTTTAAGGTTTTCCTCGCTTTGAATCCATTTCATCATCAATGAACCTAAACCATGAGAGTGGATGGTGGAGAGAAGAGTTTAGAAATTGTTTCTCGAGTTTTCCCATTAAGATGGTAGCATAGGATAGTGTCATTTTGGTTCCCATGGCTGTTCCGTTAAAAAGTGCTCGCCATTAAACGTAAAATTGTTATGTTTCAATACAAGTTCGAGTAGTTGAATTAGGCACTAAGTGGGGGGATCTTTGATGTCACGTTGTTCCCAGACCTCCTTGCATGCTGTTATGCCGTCGTCGTGTGGTATATTAGTGTACAATGATGTTACATCCATGGAGACGAGGGCTGTGTCCGTAGGAAGTGGATTCATGGATTCCATTTTACGCAAGTAGTCAGTTGTGTCTTTCATGTAAGATGGTAAATTTTCCACGTGTGGTCTTAAGTGGAAATCTATAAACTCTGATATTTTCTCTGTAGGATGTCTGTTGGCCGAAACTATGGGTCTAATCGGGTTATTCTCCTTATGGATTTTAGGGAGGAGATAAAAACGAACAGCTCTGGGATTTTCCGGTTGGAGATATTCAAAGGTGTCTGTATCAATGTGACCCTTTTTGTGCATGGATGTAAGGGTCTTTCTTATTATTTTGCAAAATTATCCGTTGGATCAAGTCAAGTTTTTTATAGAATTTTTCGTCAGTCTGTTGTCTTTCGGCCTCTCTAATGTAATCAGATTTATCCATTACTACTACTGCACTCCCTTTGTCTGCTGGTTTGATGATAATGTCATCTCTTTCTTTTAATTAGTTCAATGAGTTCATTTCTTTTTTTGACAAGTTGTTAAAGGAAGGGTTGTAGTTTTTAGCAATACTCGTCACGTCCGACTTTACTTGTTGATGAAAGGCTCAATCGATGGATAATGTTCATGGATTCATCGATATTATTGCTACAGTCCTCGTCTTTGTCTTTAGATTTGAAATGTTCCTTAATCCCATGTGCCCTTGCAAACTTGTTGCGGTCGTTTTCATGTTCAACTTCATTTATTTGGTTAAACACCATTAATCAATCAATCAAGCAAGCAATCGAATAATATTGAGTCCCATCTGAATCAAAATCTTTTATATTGTGCACCAGTTGTTTGTGGGGATAACTTAATTTGTAACCCTACCGGTATAACATCGTTCGAAATATAACATCGAAGATTGGAAGCATGATGCGTCGTTCGTACATGTTTCTTAGGTAAAACTTAATTTCTTGAAATAAAAGTCAAAATCCATGACAGTTTATAAGTAAGAACAATTGGATTACATGAAAGTACATAATATTGACTAAATAAAATATGGATAATTCTTCTAAAGAGATAGTCAACAATTGTTCGTACGGGATGTTGGATCGCTACGGTAGATTACGATACTGTACAGACTAAAATAATAATATATTCGTTTAAAAAGATGTACAACAACATGTAGATACATAATTAAAGCGAAAACAAAGTATTACACTTTAAAAAATTGCACAATTATATCGTTTGACCAACAGGCTTCGTCAGTGTTTTTACAACGAATGACAATAACGGTAAAAGTTTTTGTCGTTATACGTATGTGATGTATACAATTTATAGTAATTAACGAAAAAAGTTTTTTGTTAGTGCTATTACAATTATGTACAGGTGTATAAATACATGTAAGTAGCACTAGTTATACGGTTACAATTAATATATCTACAAAAAGCAGTTTAAAAATAAATAAAACGACAAGTAATTTTACATGAATATTCGGAGACCATGGGTGTATCTGGTCTAAGGTCCTATAATTTTTCATTAATTCCCTTCGAAAATGATGTTCCATATGTTTTTATCCAAAAACTTTCTTTCTATTTTCTCTGTTTGTCTGTCCAGCTTGGGTTATGGTCTATTAGGGTCACCCTGAGTTTATTAAAAATTTCAGCTATTGCAGTGCCGTGCGTACGTAGATGCCTATTAAGGGGTAAGTTGGGTTTGCATCTTGTGTCGCTTCTGTGCCCATTCATTCGTTTGCTGAATCTTTGCACAGACACACCAACATACTGGAGATTGCATATAACACACTGTAACAGGTATATGATGTTCTCACTATTACAATTCAAATTGACAAGGATGTCAAATTGTTTGCCATTTGATGTGCTGGTTAAGTGTTGGGTGTGTTGTGTGATCACATGTCATACAACGACCATCACCACAGATGCAACATTGCCCCGATTGGCGGCTACGTGACGACGTTTCTGCTCTGCTCGGATTAACTAATCTTTTAAACTTTTGGGTTTTCTAAAGGTCATTGCAGGAGGTTCTGGAAATAGTTTTGAAAGTTGATGATGTTTTTCAATTGTTGTTCATCGTTCGTGGATAGTACGTGCGATGTCTTTAAAAGCTGGGTGGTATGTTAGGACAAACGGGACTCTATTGTTAGTTTTCTTTTCTCTGTACTGCGGAAACTGATCCCTACTGCTGTTGTTGGCTTTATTGAAACCTATTGATATGTTTTGTTATTGTATCCTTTCTGCTTTAGATGGCATCGAAGCTCTCCAAGACGCTGCTTAGTTTTAGTCTCTGTAAAAAGATGCGTTTAACTCGCAGAGCTTGGCTGAAAGGAATACTGTTACTGCAATGTTTAGGATGGCAGCTGTTTGGTGAGAGGTACTGATGTTTATCTGTGGGTTTACAGTTCAGATCGGTTGACATAATTCCATCTATTACGGTGGTAGTGGTATCTAAGAAAGAGATTTTAGATGTGACATTTCATGTGTGAATTTGATAGAAGGATCGTCTTCACACAGTCAATAGATATATATTGACTGTGTGAAGACCATACCCATTTTATTTATTGTACTATTATTTTTTATTTCTATAAATAAAACATTTATGTGCTTTTTTTTCCTTTTAAGCTTCACACCACTTGATGTATCTGAAATTGCTTAAGACGGCTTTAAACACTTAAAAAAACAAACAAACAATATTATATTTTAATACAATAATTAATTTAGTGGCGTACACATTGCAAAAAAGAAGTAAAGATAAATTATTACAACTGGGAAATAAGATGGAAGAAAACGCGCTCAAACCAGACAGAACACAGTTTCGGTAACAATGTCTTATTGAAGAAGTCAGTGTCTCTGTTGATTGTAACTGTAACCATGTCTTCTGGTGGAACGAACAAGGACACACTGTTTATACCAGTAAGGTTCAGCTGACATGGTATCTGAAAATAATAATCGTTTTAGCACACCGTCTTCTCTATATAGAAAGAAGTCCTTCTGTCCAAACATACTATTCATAGACATATTTTTTTGATATAGGTTATAAGGACATTTGATCTCAATCAGTTTAACAATCTCATTTTGATGAATAATTTTATCGGTGAAGCACCCAAAAAGGGCAGTGCAGGATTGACAATCAGTCCCACAGGACAGTCTAAACATTCATTTGTTGAAAAAAATTAAGCTAAAGCTGCGTTCTCGTAAATGTTGCCATATTGCACGCTCGTAATTTGTAAACATGTCTTGGTTCTTACAAATGTGGCACATCTATCGGTACTATCTCTCATTTTTAATGAATGTTCCAAACGATGAAGAAGTAATTCTGCATGCGTGTGGTCAAACCAAAAGGATGACTTACTTTGTAATCGTGTGCGCTTCTCAATTTGCGTGGACCTATCTGCATCTGGTAAAAACGGTCGGGCGGTAGTAGCGATCTTGGAATAAATCAAATTTTGAGGTATATGACGATATGTCGATATTAAAGGAAGTTGTACGCATGGCATCAAAGATATAGCTTTGCAGAGATGTTGTTGATTGTTGTTTAGGTCTTACTGGTATAGCTAAATTATTTTCTAAAGTGCGGATTACGGGGAGCATTGTACCTTTTGCATTGGACATCATGCACAGTTTTTCAATTTGTGGTCGTTGGATTATGATATCTGGCTGTCTTCATATTTTCGATTGCGAAAGGCGATGTGGCGGTTCTGTGGTTTTCAAGTTAACCATATGATAAAACATATTAGTTTGTGTCTGCCTCCTGTGCGACAGAGATTCCCTATCATAATTTCATATTAATGTTCGATAGAAACTAGTTTAGTACCTCCCAATGCATTCCTCATTACTTATATATGCACATTCTATATTTAATTGATTGCCTCGTTATTATTGTGACTACAGATTTTTTCTAAAGTATTCCGGGCAATTAGAACACTGTTCTTTTTTTAGCCTTTTGAGTTTTAAAATCTATACCATTATACCACTTTCCATCTTTTGGAAAGTAAATACCTTAATGCTTGTAACAGTGTACCTTTTGTAGATTATAAGTACTAGTATAAATACAAAGAGTACAATGTTAAGGTTTCACTAGTTTTGAGAAAAAGTAAACTTTTTAGTATTGTATATTTTAGTTCGCCAGCTACTTTCGATCACTGGTGTATTTATTAAGATCACTATTAAGTAATCTGACAACACTATCAAGGGTGTTAGTAAGCTAGAAAATATATACTTGTTTCAACAGCAAACAGTTTGATTGATGCTTACACTGATCTCTATAACAATTTCATTCTTAAATTTAAAAAAATAAAACCGAGCAGTATTCAGGAAACAACAGACGGACAGACAAAACCATGGTTAAACAAAATAAAAAAAAACACACACACAAAAACAATTTAGCAATTTAGTAACACGGAACCAGCGGTCAGTTCATGTGCTCCGGAAGGGTAAGCAACTCCAGCTACATGCGTGGCACTCGCCGTATAAATCGGGTTGAAATCTGGTAATTAGTAATTAGTCATATCCGGGAATAGTCATAATCTGGTAAGAAGGGAAAGTATTTGAGACAAACAGAAAATCAATGGTCCTTTGAGACGAATTTATTTAATTAAGTCATAATGTTGACCGACAGTGATGACTTCAATCTTGCCCTTATATACCCCTGAATAAGTAGCGTTAGGTCTTCAGACACCGTCTTTCAAGAAAATCTTGTAAAATGAGAGAAACAATAGGTGACCTAAAGTAAGATCTGGGATTCAACACAGACCATCTGTCATTTAAGACGAAGCACTCAATTGTTCTTTGAAATTTCTAAATTTCATACCGATTTGAATACTTATGAATAAGTGGTAACTATGTATTGTAATAAAAGACTATGTATGTAATTGAAGCTTTTCTAACAAATCATGTAGTTTTTAACAGGAACTTTTATAACACGTGCGGCTTAAACTTTCTTTTAGAAACAAGCCCATTAAAGTTGAATTCAAAACCCATACATAATGGCGATTTTCTATGTTCCTTTAAAAATAGGTAACAAGGTCGGGACCTGAAGCTTTATCAGGACTAAATAATTCAACACTTCTTTAACCTCGTAATAATAAAATTCGAAAGTTATATGCGACAGTCGTCAAACACGGTCTGTGATATAAAATATCCATTAAACGGTTTTATCTTGGAAGCCTTCTTGTTCTGGTATTGTCACATTATAATTGAACAATACTGAGTAACGTGTTTTTGTTTTTGTGTTTTTGTAGAATAAAGACCCCTGTTGTCATTTTCGAGAAAGATTAAGCGTATTGAAGCAGCGGCGCATTATTTACCAGCCTATGCAAAGAGGACAGATGAGGTGAAGTGATGTATTATAGCAGCTACAAAAGGCTAAATTGTCCGTCTTTACAAATAATTTTTTTCAATGGCTGTCACAATTTTGAAATTTAGTCCATCCCATTTCCCCAATTGAACCATTATTGCTTAACTTGTGATTGCCCGAATATAGTGGAAATACGGCTCGATTGACAATAAGTCATCTTTCAATCAATTAAGTAAAAAGAACAAATATTATTAAATTAAAAACATAATAACATACAAATTATACAAAATTTTAAAGAATTTAAATTCATTTATTCATTACTTACTAGTTTATACATGTGAACATAAAACTCACTAAGTATAATAAATAAAATTATAATTATTAATTTTCCATTTTTAAAATTGAAATATATTTAGACTTACCCACCTTTAACTTTAAAAGTAATGGATATCTTGAGTATTCTCAACAATGGAAATTTGACTTCAGTAGTACCAAAACCGACATTGTTATATTGCGACAAGGAAAGCCTGTTATAGACATTCCGTACATATGGACTCTGGGTAAATAAAATCTAAAAGTATCAAAAACCAAAACTCATTTTGAATTATTTAGTCAGCGGACCTCAAATTTAGTAAATCCGTTAAAATGGCATACGCAAATGGAAGGTGAACTCTTCATGGTATATTTGGCGTATGCGGCTTTCAGAGAGATATTAATCCAGTTTCAAGTCTGCACTTGTACAAAACCGTAATCCTGCCGTCAGTGTTATTGGATATGAACTGTGGTCAGCTCTTTCCAATTCAAACATTCATTCTCTTCGTCGTTTCCAACACTACTCGTTGAAATTGATTCAAAATCTCAGAAAACAAACACGATCGGACATGGTGGAAAGTCTTTTGTGTGTTCATAACATTACGTTCGAAATATATATAAAGAAACTATTATTCTTCCAAAAACTGGTTTTCTCTAAGTACTGATGCTGTAACTAAGAGAATTTTCCTTTATCGACTTTATGACTTTCGAAACAAAAATACCAACACCACTTTTTTTTCAACACATGGACTTGAAACGTATTTTGAGACATACATTAAAAAAGGGAGTTTCACAACAAGGAAGAATGGTGTCGCATTGTCAAGAACTCTGTAACGTCTTAAGCTACCACAAACCGACAACAAAAACTGTCTTAAATGCTGAAGCGACTTAAGGACCCAATTGAACATTCCGTTTTATTTTGTTCGGCAACGTCTACCTTACGAGAAAAGTATTGGCTCAGCATTCTTGAAATTTTTGGCATACATTTCTTTCAAATTTGTTCGTGATACATGGCATATATTTTCTCACTGAACAAACGCTAAATACTACTACACGTAGACTGACCTGGACTGATAACGATCTTTTCTCCTTTAACGTTTTTTTATCCTCACTGTCTTAAACAATATTGTAAAGTTATTTTTGTAATTTGAAAACATATGTTTGTTTTTACATAATTTCATGTAATATTCTATATATCTTTGTAAAACAGGAATTAAAGTATGAAAGAATATTAATTTTTAAAATTGAAATATATTTAGAGTTATTCCCCTTTAATTATGAAATTATTGTACAACAGTACCTATATCTCGAGTAAATTTTTCAGTACAGATCTAATTAAGATTCATATCATTGACACCTTGGGAGGAGCTGTGCATTTATTTTTATGAATTAATCTAAGAAATCTTATATAAAAGATTGTCTGCGAGTTTTATGCTCCCTTTAAATATAAATTCCTCTTTAAATCGTGTCTATAACATAAAGATATTAGTAACATAAATGATGGGAGTTTGCTTACAAAAATAAAGCAGAAAAATAAGTACTATATGAGATGTTGCATTCGGCAGGGTGCAATAATGACTCGTTCCACAGAGCTAAAAAAGATCATCTTAATTCATCTTAATATTTTTTTTATTAACTTTGAATCGTACTTAATATAGCTCAAATAGTATTTGCTGTACGATTAAAACCAATGAGCATTGAATTTAACACTTAACCAAATAAATAAATCTACAATTAAATTTATTCTTCTATCCACTTCTGTCTTTTAGTTCTATTTTAATTTCTAACAACTTATATATACAGGTTTTATTATCTATTACAAATATGATTCAGAATTGTCTCCAATGGTTTATTGTAATATCTTTTTTCATATTTATTCGAATTGTACTGATAATATTTAGAATGCTAGTACATTTAGGTAGAACATAGTTAAGGGCTTTCAATAAGGACGATTTATTTTGTAGTTGTTGCTTTTCAAAAATGTCAAATCTGTGTTCTAAGCAAAGGCTTACAAATTTGTTTTATAATGAATCGAATCAATGAACAAATTAAAACATGTTCTGATACACAAGTGACTAAGTACTAAGTGTAAAGTAATAAACACAATTACATGTGAAAAATGTAATAATAGGAACTCTCAGTGTAAACAAAACATGTAAATGTTCTTAATGCTATCATTACAATGCTTTAACGTACAAATAACTGTATCACAACAATGTTTTAATCAAAACAGTCACTGGTCCCTTTTGCGTATAAGACCCATAATTGAAGTCGGCGTTTAATTTTATTTTTCGACCAAAAAATGCAGCTCAATTTATCAATGTATTGCAAATTAATGATACAAATTAAAAATATTGTTTTGCTTTGAGTCAATGTTAACAGTTGTGAGCAAAAAATGTTAATTAGTCAAATAGTATTACCGATGTCTGCTCCATTGAAAAAGAAAGGACATCCGAAAAATCAAATATGGTAACGCGGCCCGGATACCTTAAGACCACAGAATATAAAAAGTCTGTCAAAAGATCCACAACCACCAAAACTAAATGACAGCACATACATTAACAAGCCCCAATTCATAATACAAACGAATAACATACCAAAGGTCTTCCATGTTGTAACGATAGACAGTCTTTCATGGTTAAAACACAAACAAATTGGAAATTAAACCTAATAATCAAGAACGAAGATCATCAATCTTGGCAAAGGACTATTGCTATAAGGTGACTAATCTATATACAAAATATCTCAGGCTTTGGTCAAAGGAGGAAAAAAATCTTTCCTGTAAGGTTAAGGTCAAGGAATCTACCACACTGCCATATGACCACAGACCTTCATATTAAATATCCAAGGCGCAAGTAATGCAAAGAACAAATCGGAAATCAACAAATGATTCAAGATCAACCACCCTGGTAGGGACAATTTGAATAACGGGTACCTACCTAAAAAACAAATATCTAAAGCATAGGTCAAAATACAAAACGGTTACAAGGTCCTTTGAAAGTCATCATGATGCGCGACATACCGTTTTTCATAAGGATTTATTTATATGTTAAATATCCAAGGTATAGGTCATAAGACAAAACATTGACAGGCCGGACAAGCTTCGTATTGAAGAAGAACGAGAACGAGAGGAAAAACTCAGACTGAAACACTCTCTCCCTGAGACATGATAAATCAATTTGGATCCCTTGTCATGGTCATTGAGAAAATTCGCATGCTCAGCAATAAAACCTTTACTCATAAAGGTTTTATGGCGCTGGGGCCAGGGCGTACACTAGTCAATTCCTCGACGCTTTAATCAAGTGTCTCACACAATATTATGTACTGTAAATATGAATTGAACGTCAAATATCAATTTAATTTCTGAGATGAAGATAAAATTGATACTTGAACTTGTGTTAAGATGAATAAGAAAATAAAGGACACATAAGCGTGAAGACAAGGCCATTCTTATAGGCATTATATTTTGATATAAAATATAATAACAACTAAACCGTTTTCTTCATATAATCGTAAGCTGATCTAAAGACGTGGCATCGCTTAATTTACAGCAAAGAAGAGACGCTTATAAGTGAATATTAAGTGATTAAGTTTTCACTTAACATCCAGCAACTGTGAAAAGCGGTGGGGCAAGAGAATATTTTTTTATTGCCTGTAGAAATGCATATAGTATGGGAAGGCGGTGAAAAAATAGTCTCTTGTAGCGGCTATAATGAGCCTACTCGTTATTAAAATCTACTAAAGGGGTCTATCGTGCAAGAAGAGTTGTACTCTTTGAACGATAGACCCACCTTTGTCTGCTTTCATGCTTGTATAACTTGACAACCCCCGCCCCCAACCAGAGGGCCTTTGGCATCAGCCATTGGGAACGCGCTGGCAGCTCTGTGGGTCGAGCAGTGAGAAAGTAGACATGTTATATTAAATGAAAAACAGAAATACCTTTAAGCAAGAAGTTACAGCACTTTAATAATGCTTATGCTATCAGACTTTATACAATCGTCATTGGAGATCATTAAAGACATTCTACAAGGTAAGAAAAGGTCTAACGTTTGTGTACATTTTACATTAACCATATTACAATTGTAAAAAATATGAAACAGCAATACAATCTTTGCGTCTTATTTTTATTCAGCATTGACAGATATCATATCGTATTTTATTATTTACTTTGTTAATTTGGGAAAGAAACAAAGCAAGATTTGACAAGAACGCACAATCCGAACGATATTAAAAAACAATGCAGAATAAAAATAGCAAAGAAAAGTTCAGGAGTGAAAACACACTCCAAAATGAACGTGTTCTGCATTGTAACATGTATCACCTGTAATGTTTTCCCATAATATAAGAAGGAAGAACGTGCAGTACATGGACAGAAAAACCTGTGGCAGTTGAATAAAGCTAATAACAAAATGCGCACAGAGGAAACTGTTCAAAAGGAAGATCCAGAAATTAAAGAAACTGGGTAGGACAATATAACTTTGCCTGAAATACCTTTATATCTATGAAAAAACTAACATTGTTGACCATAATATGTTGAATAGATTATGTTAACTTAAAAGCACACCTTATTTCTAAAGCTTGCATAACATCTAAATCTCTCTAAGTATATCTTTAACCTGAGATATGTTGACACATACGATTGTGAAGTTGGGTTAATGCAATTGAAGAACAGAACGATGATAGGAAACCGAAGACTGGTATTTTGTATTCGATCAAGACAAACGATAATTGTCCTCGAAGTTATTTCTTTTTATTCTACAAATACCGCTTCAACTATACAAATACCACCCTATTTGTAAATGATGACGTCAACCCTGTTACTATTGTCCTTACTTCTAACGATATTTAGTATTCTGTTCTGGTTTACGGCATGTTGTCGAATACAATATTTGTTTGTGACGTCGGCTATAATTCGAAAATGCGCCAAAATTTTCAAGTAAAGTATAAAATATATTTTCTGGTTGCAGAATGAACACTGTATTTGTACATTGTCAGAAAATATAAAGTTTATTTCTACTCGCCGCGAAACAGGTAAAAAATGATCGGCAGAGCCTCGCTTTTCTACCTGTTTCTAAGGCTATTACAAATAAACTGTATATTTTCTGACAATGTACGAATATTGAATATTTATTCAAGGCAACTACTGTCCCTACTGAACGCCTACTAAACTGGAATTTTGCATAAAAACCAAGCACATTTAAGGAAACTTTATTGGTTATGAATAATTAAAATTAAAAATTAAAATGTCAAAATTTAGGGTTTTTGTTATTGTTTTGGATTTTTTCCCTTTTTGTGTTTCTGGCTAACATGATGGGTATATTCCGCATCCTCCAATACCACGTTTTGGTTTGCGTTGACGCATCTGAAATTAACAAAAATAAGTAATTGCGAGCTGCACATCAAAGAATATTCAGGAACATAATTATTTAACTATTCTTAATGATATTGTCGTGGCTCTCAAATAAATCCATATTTATATTTTTTATTAAACAGTCATATATCTTTCATCCAATTTTTCAGCTTACATCAAATAAAGAAACTGGAACTTTTTGTTTTATTTTAAGATAAAACGTGTCGTCAGGTAGGTCCATAATGAGCTATGGTTATTGTAGTTTCACATTAAACAAATGAGGCTAGCATTATCACACACAATCTACATACCGATAAATACGCTTCTCGTGGAAGTTCATGTATGGTGTGTTCTGTAAGCACATTTTCTTCATTCTATTAATAAATCGAAAAACAAATCATTATGCAGACCAGTCATGTTTGTTTGTTTGAATGGTGTTTTAACACCACTTTCAGCAATTTTAAAGCTATATCATGGCGTCCCAGTTTTTATTGGTGGAGGAAGCCGGAGAGAACCCCCGGTCTGCGGTAGGAAAAACTGGCAATCCTTGTCAATTGAGATTGAAGTCTAGTATCCCCTGCCTGCAGTGATAATCGAACCCGCAATCTCAATCTCGAACTACCTTAACCACTCGGCCACCGAGGCCCCCAGACCAGTAATGTCAACTTTGCTTATTTTTGCTCAGAATATCGCTATGATTGTACAATCATACGTGTTCAGTGTTTAGAGTCTTACAATACGATTGTTTTTATCACAACACCAATGCTTTAAAGCATCAAAAACATTTTTTTTAAAGTTTTTTTTTGTATTGACAAATGTTTGTATTAAGAATTTGTCAAACTTATCTTTACTTCACTGTAATATTCCTTAGTAATCAGAATCATACAATCTTACTTGTTGAATATTTGTCTCCAATATTTTTTTCAGAGCTAATAAAAGCTGGTCATCAGACTGCTCATTGCTATATATGGAATATTCCTCTTCACTGGGAAGCCATAAAGGAAAAAAGTCTCGTTTTCGCCAAGTTAAATGTTGTCATTTTTATAATATTTTTTGGTGGAAGTCAAAAAGTCTAAAACGATAATTAAAAAAAAAGATCATTATAAAAAATAGGCTAACTTCATTTATTATAGAAAACGATGTGACAGTCAATCGCAAGAGTTATATTCATAAATAGAATTTATTCATTTTATGAATGTTATTTCTCCAAAAACACTAACTTAGATGCGACAGTAACTAAGAATTACCAAAGTAGAAACATTACGATAAAATTCTGAGGTTTTATAGATTATTGAAGCAGTGATTTAACTACCGTTGCATCTAGTTCTTGTCAGATTGACTGTCTACAATATTCCTCTACCAAAAGCCCAGTAGATTGTTGCATTTTTATAAATGGATAAAAGAAAATATGAATATATGCGCTGTCTAAATGCACAATCGCACATATTATGATTTGTTACGTTACTTCTGAGCACCTTAACAATACCTGTGCATTACAGTGGTGACATGATATCTTTCTCTTATGTGTTGGTTGCGTCACATAAATATCGATTGTGAATTCGACATTTCAAAGTTAGCAAAATTTGTCTACAATTTTTTAGTTTGTTTTAAACAAAACACCTATAATTTTTATCGATATTTAATCACTTTTTTAGCCCACTTTTTATGTTCCATTTTGTCCTCTACAGCTTGGATAGCACAGCTACTTTCTGAAATGAGTTTACTGTTAGGGATCAAGTGGTGCTCGCTATAATAGCCAATTAAAAACGTTTCCTAGTTGTGATACCGTGCTTGATTTGGCGTGAAACAATTTACACAAAAAATATCTATAATTTGCATGTATGTAAAAAATGAACTGGTTGCTACAAAGGAATTTTCACAAAAAATTATAGTGAAAATAATAGGTATTTAATATTTCTACATTATTAAACGTTGTTTTTCATTTATAAGGAAAGGAGATGATACTAAGACAAACACGTCGCGACAAGACGAATCACAAATAAAAGCTTGGAGCAACTCAGGTTGTGTCACAAGTCATTGTTTTAAGCAAGCTCATTGTAATTTCCTTTGTAAAAGAGATCTTACAATCACATGACAGCCGTGTATTCCCATACCGGTCATGGTTTAGCAAAACCATTTCACTTCTAGTTGATGTTCTTCTTAAAAAGGTTTTAATTTCAAATTTAACCTGGTCAAGGGGTTTGTTTTGCTAGGTTTGAAGCAAACCCTACTGACCATGGTTAAATGCCGTACTCGTTCGCTATTTTACTATGCAAATAAAAATGTCAAGGTAAAAAAGATAAAATTTTGAGAAAGAACGACTTATACATAATGAAACAAACCAGCTTTTACTTACCTTATAAAGGCTTGCCAAATCACTTATACAAAATACCACCATAACTATAATTTATATGTTATATGGAAGAATAGCAAAAATTGTCCAACTACAAACTAAAACATCTATACTGATAACTTTACAGATTTATATATAGAATGCTTAGCTTCCCATAATGCTTTTGGTGCATGTTCAGATACTTCTAAAAAACAAATGTTAAAATTATTAACAAATTAATCAGATCAGCAGGATACTTTGAAAATCGTTTGTACATTTGAAAAGGTTTCCAGGCAGTCATACTGGTTACACAAACGGCGGTGTATGTCAATGTTCGGAAATACAAATGTTTTCAGAACATTAGATAAATATATGTAGTCATAAATGTCAAAATAAATTATTATAAAATTACGTTAAAAATAAAAAAACAAGCTTCCGGTCAGTCGAAACTCAACTCAAGAAAAAATAGTGTTTTCCTCTCCCTTTTTATAAAATCAGATCAGAATTGTTTCCCTGAAGTACTTATATCAACTCAATGTTCTATTGCCTGAAGCCAACGCCTAAGAGCAATAGAACACTTCAGCTTCTATTACATATTATGATCTATTGCCTAGTTATACATTAAATAACTGTTTTATTTGTTTTATTACCTAATACAATATAGACTATACCATTCTTGGTCATTATTGTTAATTTAGGAGTCTTAATAATTAAAAGAACAATTAAACCTTTTTGCTAGGACTAAAACAGCAAATAAACATAAATAACATTATAATTCCAAAACATGACAAAATATAAATGTACACTAGTTTTTTTTTTCAATATTATAACCGGCTTAATAGAATATGTGTCTTTTATACCATTGAAACACATTTAAAACGTAACTTGGAAGCTAATGAAGATTCAAAAAGATTTTTTGACGAATTAAAATTAATGTCGAAATATTAAGGGCAATATTATAATCTTTCTATACCCCGGCATAGACTTTCAAATCAAAGGGGTACAAATAAAAAAACTATATTTGTTATACTATAAGGGAACAATTTGGTATCTATATTTAATTCATACACATAAATAGAAAATTTGAAAACATTCAGCGTGATTTAATTTATTTTGACATTTGAGGCAAATGTTTAGTGATGACTTCAAGTTGTAAAGGCGATTTAGTACCAGATGTTTTTTTAAATCTGTAAATTCAACAAGTCAACAGATAAATGTCAGATTGTACAGTTTAAATCTGATAAAGAATGCCATGTATTATTCATACATTTTTTATATCAGAATTAATATGAGAATTGAATTAAAAGCTTAACTGAAAATGGGTACAAAATTTCCAACCTGTTTTTTATTGATTAAATGTATGTTTAACGTATAACCAGGAGTATTTGAGCTATATTCAGGATAAAACAAGTGATAAAACTATTAATCTAGACGAAAGGGTGGACTAGCCAGAGCATTATTTTAAGTGACACAGGAAAAGTATGAAGAATTGGAGAGTGACGGCAACTTCAATAGTTTCTAGACACTGCAATGAGCCTATTCTTTTACGAAATCCGCAATAGTGGTCTTTATTGTGCAAGAAGCGTTTCACTCTGAAAAAAGTCAATGACAACAGACCGCGACCAGGCTTTCCGAATAACGATCGAACAACCTTCTAACGTGAATGCCTAAACTATCCACTACCTGGGGTTGCTGGGCAGCTCTGTAGATCGAGTTCCAGATTAAGGCCTTTTAAACATTACTATTAAGAAAACGGTCATAGAACATGTGCAATAGAATGCTTATGAAATATTTGTTTTCAGGACCGATGAATGTGAAGTTGAAAATATTTTGCATTCAAAATTGGTCGTCGAACTCGTCCGATGAAAAGCATCAAGAATGAAAAAAATCTAGTGCATTAAGAAAAATTCAGTATATTAAAACAGTGGATTAACAAAGTACTGTCCTCCGAAGAGATCGTTGAAATTTATATTTGAAGAAGCTTTTTTTTGAAAAGTTATAATTTCTAAATTTGATAAAGGCATAACTCAATAACCACAAAATTCAAAAGATAACCCGCATTGTGGTCATAATTATGATAAATACAATAAAATTCATTCAATCACGGTTGCTCTTTTCATGATTTCCTGAAAAGCAAAGTGTTAAGGACTGACATAAATGTACATAACAATATACAGCTAGTAACTTGACAAGAATATTGAAATTCATTTTATCGCGATAAAAGTATTAATAGAGAACATTTGATTGAAATACATCTTAATGTCCCATTTGAATCTGATTAGAAACTAATCCAGGTCCTTTAAATGATGGTAGTGAGATAAGCTCACAAGGTGATATTTCTGAAATTTCAGATATTCCAAGCTTATTCGAGACATTTTTTACGTCCTTATCTTTTTTACATTAAAATATCCAAAATACTGTACCGAGGTTAGATGCGATAATTGCAGAATATACTGATTTTAATATTTTATCATTTTCTTAAACTTGGTTAAACACATCTGTTACAGATGAAGAGTTATTTCTCTTAAATTACCACAGGCCATACAGGAAGGATAGGGGAATCGATAAAAATGGGGGTGGAGTTATTGTTTATGTTAAAGAAAATATTCATGCTATTAGACGTCTAGATCTAGAGGCAGCAGACTTAGAGGTCAATTGGCTTGAAGCTAGTATACACCAGAAAAAATTTCTATACGGCACATACTATATTCCTCCTGGTGGTCCTGTTGATATTTGGAGAAGGGTTGAGGTCTCGGTGGAGTCTGCCAAAAATGTTATAAATTGTGATCATATTATTATTACTGGTGATTTTAATGATAATCATTTTTTAGCGAACCCCAAAATGAAAAGTATATGTACTAGGTTTAGTTTGCAGCAACTTATTGCAGAGCCTACAAATTTTACGGAACATTCGTCTTCATTGATTGATCTCATAATTACAGATGATCAGTTTTTTTAACCATATGTTACTGTTGGTGCACCACTTCTTGATCAAATTCGATATCATTGCCCTGTCATTGGCTTTGTTAATTCCCCTAAACTCGCTTATAAGTCATTTAAACGTAAAATTTGGCTTTATAACCAGGGCAACTACGATCTGTATAGGCAGATGTTGGCTAACTTCGATTGGGAAAATATCCTGAACACTAATGATATTGATAAAATTATGAGCGATGTAACCGGTTGTATTTTACATGCAGCGGATTCTTGCATTCCGAATCGTTTTGTAATTATTCGGAAAAATAATCCTGTATGGCTTACAAGCGAGATAAAAAACTTATGAGGTCGAAAAACCGCCTACACAGTAAAGCAAAACGTTTTGGTAGACCGACTGAGACAAATTTAAGAAAGTAAGAAATAATGTGACGTCACATGTGAGACTCGCTCGTGAAAAACACCGCATAGAATTGATTAATCGATTGTCCATCTAGAGATGCTCATCAAATCTCGGTGGACAATTTGCAATAAGATATCAGGAATTAAACCAGCACGTTAAAGACGTACCAACACTTCTTTTTGGTGATAGATTAGTTTTTTGATGATTTCGACAGAGCAAACTGTCTAAATGACTTCTTTGCTTTGCAGACCCAATTAGATTAGACTAATGCTACACTCCCTGACATCACAACTAATCGAGAACATAAATTAGAAAATATTGTTTTATATGAACGTGATGTAGAAGATGGTTTTTCCATTTTAAATTTTAACAAAGCCTCCGGGCCAGACGCAATAAATCTTCGACTTTTGAAGGAAGCATCGTCTATTTTAAAATACCCTTTATGTAAACTTTTTAACATGTCGTTATCTTCGTCTTACTTCCCAAGTGAATAGAAGAGAGCGGACGTAACACCAGTTTTTAAAAAATGGATCACCGATCGAAGTCAAAAACTAGACCTATTTCCTTACTAAGCGTTATTTCTAAATGTATGGAGAGATGTGTATATAAATGTGTACATAATTTTTTTATTAAAAATGAGATAATTACTCATAGTCAGTCGGGATTTACCAGAGGCGATTCTGCTCTAAATCAGCTAGTGTGCATGTCCAATGATATCGGGAAAGCATTAGATAGCTGGAAAGAAATAAGGGTTGTCTTTTGTGACCGCGTATGGCACAAAGGCCTCTTATTCAAACTGCAAAACTACGATATCGATGTTAGTGGCAATCTGTTAAACTGGTTCAAAAATTATCTTTCAGGGAGGGAACAAATGGTGGCTTTCAGAGTTCTATTTGGAAATCTATTAAAGCAGGCGTTCCCCAGGGTTTTATACTAGGACCCGCCCCGTGCGGGATCCGGGTGGCTAAAAGAAGAGACCGCAGTCGCGCTAGCTTGTCGTAAAAGGCGACTAAATAGCCCCCAGTACCCTGACCGGCGTGTCAGGTCGGTTTGCCTAAAGACCGACTGGGATATGTGCCCCAGGTGGTTGAATGGGGTACCCCTGGCAAGCTGGGGTTGTCAGGCCATAATACGGAAAACCTGACCGCAAACCATATTAGTGCACCGTGTTGGGAAAAATGCCACGTTCCTCGCACGTTAAAGAACGCTGCTGTAGTATTCGCTATGAGTAGGGATTTCAATCCCGCTACAGGAGGCTAAATTGCCCGACCATATCCATCCTCCAATTTGCCAGTGGCAATCTAAAATCCGTTACCCCTATTTTTCCAGCCCCGTGCGGGATCCGGGTGGCTAAAAGAATAGACCGCAGTCGCGCTAGCTTGTCGTAAAAGGCGACTAAATAGCGCCCAGTACCCTGACCGGCGTGTCAGGTCGGTTTGCCTAAAGACCGACTGTGATGTGTGCCCCAGGTGGTTGAATGGGGTACCCCTGGCAAGCTGGGGTTGTCAGGCCATACTACGGAAATATTAGTGCACCGTGTTGGGAAAATGCCACGTTCCTCGCACGTTAAAGAACGCTGCTGTAGTATTCGCTATGAGTAGGGATTTCGATCCCGCTGCAGGAGGCTAAATTGCCCGACCCTATCCATCCTCCCATTTGCCAGTGGCAATCTAAAATCCGTTACCCCTATTTTTCCTTGTGTCCCATCCCATTTTCATTCATCATCATTTCATGTTCATTTTATCATCCATTTCATGTTCATCGCCTGAATATAGCTGAAATATTGCTGCTCGGGCGTTAAACACCATTAATCAATCAATCAATCAACCTATTTTTCCATGTGTTCCTTCCCATTTTCTTTAATCATCATTTCATGTTCATTTTATCATCCATTTCATGTTCATCGCCTGAATATAGCTGAAATATTGTTGCTCGGGCGTTAAACACCATTAATCAATCAATCAATTATACTGGGACCCCTAATATTTTTGTTTTTCATTAATTATATAGTAGAGGATTTAAAAGCATGTGTCAAACTGTTTGCATACGACACTAGCATTTATATAACTGTAGACAATCTTATAACTGCTGCTGACATACTAAATAGAGATCTAGAAAAGATTCACAACTGGTCAAAACAGTGGTTAGTAAAATTTAACCCAACTAAGACCGAAACAACAACTATATGCCGTAAAACCGTCAAGCCAATACATCCGCCTATCTCTATGGACGGCCATAATATTCAAGAGGTTGCTTCTCACAAACACCTAGGAATGTTTTTTCCAGCAATGGTTCTTGGCATGACCACATCGAATATATTGTTAAAAAGGCATATACAAGAGTAAATATTTTGCGTAAGATGCGTTTCGTCTTGGAGAAAATGTACTTTTCCTATGTAAGACCTATTCTTGAGTATGGTGACGTCATATGGCACAATCAACCCAACATCTTATCAATAAGTTAGAGAGCGTTCAAGTGGAAGAGGATTATAACGGGAGGGACAAGATTAATATAATTAGAAAAACTATATAAAGACACGGGGTGGGAGACACTTTCGGCCAGAAGGGACAAACATCGTCTTATTTTGTTATATAAGATTATCAACAAGGAATCCCCATACTACTTATGGGACCTTGTACCTAACTAGTTGTAGATAGACACGATCATTTAACTCGTTAAGTTACATTTGTAAACGTCCGCACACACACAAACCTATACTCCGACTACTTTCTACCTTATACTATCCGTTTGGGGAACAGTTTACCTATGGAGATACGAAAGTCTGGTTCGTTGAGTATATTTAGGCGCAGACTAGAGACACAGAAAAAGCCATGTCCAAAATATTATTATACAGGAACAAGACAGGGACAAATTCTACGTGCAAGGCTTCGCAAGAACAGCAGCTCATTAAACGAGCACCTGTTCCTGCGAAACTTTGTTGACTCTCCAAACTGTTCATGTGGTCATGTCGAATCAACTTACCATTTCCTTTTTAAATGTCAAAAGTACGATCAGTACTTTAATCTTACATACACTTAATACTCCTAAACTTACTGTTGTATGGGTCAGATACTTTATCCTTAGATGAAAATACTCATGTATTTCAACTTGTTCAAAAATATATTGTTCAGAGCAAACGCTTCTGATAAGCTGCATTTCAACTATTATTTCATTTTTCGTCAATACCTTGTATCTTTTTCGATCTTATTGTCATTTTTAATACTATATACTTTACGAACTTAGTTTATTTTATATTCTTCACATATATTTTGATGGTTAAAATGATGTTATTTATTAAGCATGTATTATGTATGGTTAATTGTTTGTATTATAACGGAGACGGATTAATATAAGCTAATTGCTAGTTTCCGAATCCGATTGTTATATTTTGTTCTAATTATTCTTAAACATGTTTGATACTGTCAATAAAATATGTTTAAACCAATCCGATGCAATACAACGTCTAAATTGAATAAAACATCCAATTGTTTGAGTTGTGGAAAAGTCATTATTTGGCTGATTTAATAACTATTGTGTTAGAAGAAGTAAAGCATATCAGAATCCGTTTGACACACTGCTGAAAGCTCTCATTAAAATAAAAAATCCAATCAAACCAAAAGAAAATTCAAGAACGCATATTGCATTGGTCATTATTAATCAACATCATGCGAAAACACACCTAAATCTTATGAAACTGGTCCAAAACTTTTGAGCTAAAGACACTGATAATGAATACAATACATAAAATTAGGAGCGATAGATAGCTTTCAAAATGGTACGGGTATCCCCATTCTATAAAAAGAGTTTTTTCTAGACTGTACAAGTTTTAAAAAATTTCAAATCCGCAACCGCAAGTTTTCAAGTTAACCTCCACTTTCTACACAAAATCGCAAAAATCTCCGTTTTAGCAGAGAAGTATAGAACAAAACAGTTTTTAAGTTCCAAGAATTAACACAACTTCAAATGTTTTTTTTCCATTGTAGTGTATTTATTAGTGGATATATTTTAACCTGGTTTCCCTTCACTTCCCCTGGTTTAATTCAACTTCTCGTAACCTTTGAACTTAGTGCATCGCAGCCACGTAAAAATAACAAATGCATAACTAGACACAAAAAGAAAATATAGACGTATAATGGTTTTGTTTTAAAATGTTATATTGAAGAAACATTTATTCTTTAAACAAGGTATATTATTTTTTATGTTATAGGAAAAAACTTGCAACGATACTTGACGTGAATTTTGTATTCGTCCGTTTCTCTGCTAACTTGGATTCTGACTGACGATACTTGAACACATGAACGGATATTTGCTGCCATGACTTGTGATCGTTTGCCGATGGTGCATTATACACACATTCCCACTAATGTTAATTGGTAAATGGTAATTCCCTACACTATCATTGCACAACTTTTACACGCGTCTAATTCCAACTGATTTTAAACAGACTGCTTGTTGCAATTCCAGTTTTTGTTTTCGGTCTCTCACTGCTTGTATCGGCAAAGGAAAAATAACGCTTTGCGTGTCTCTATCCCGATCTCCACTTTTAACTGAATTTAAACGGCAACAATCCGAAAAGTGAATTATTAGTCTAAACAGTCTACTTTAGTCGGCAAGTAGTTCCTACTATTAGCTTGAGTCAGGCAGACAACCACCATTTTTATTTTTAGTACCCCTAGCTGTGCCTGGCCCTGTTTACACAAGTAAAGAGACCGGTACTACTGTACCTTGATAATTTTTACACCTTGTTATGTTCTAGTTGTATTTTAATATAATTTAAACGAGAAATTGTGAAAAAAGAAATAGCTCTTGTTCAGCTTATACAATTTTGATATTATTGTTCAATCTTAAACTATAGACACATGACCTTAAAGGGGTTGCAGGACACATTCCGCCATTTATATGTGAAAACCTCAAAACATATAGCACGTTTATAGTAAAATTATTAATAATTTCTTACAATAAATTTTAATTTCCTTCAACTTAAAAGTATCTATGAAAGTCAAATACCTATAGTTTTAGTACAATTTATAATGTGTAGAAAAACAAAGTTTTCGCGCTAACAAGTCCTTAATAGGCGACAAGAATTAAAAATGAAATTTTTAATAAGGGATGTAATGTTTAACTCTGAGAACATTATTGTTTAATCTATGACTAAAAATGTAAAACTCTTGCTGGATATTATATCCGAATTAAGGAAACTTCAATGTTTAGAATTTTTAAAAATCTATTATTTTTTATGCTTTTTATTCTCTTCTCTGCATAATTTAAAAGAAAAGAATATTAAATATTTTGTGCTCAACCAATCGAAAATCAGCCCAATAAAACCTATTTTTTGTTTTGAATTATGATTACCTGTATATAAAACTAACTGTATAACGAGTTTCAAGAAAATTCAATGACAAATTATTATCAGTGTAAGAATCCTGAACTACCTTCAAATTATTAATTGCAGCCTTGTAATAATAACAAGTGCAGAGGACATTACCCGAAGAATTTCGAGTAGACAACAATCGATTTTTACAAACATACACTTTCGTTCTAAGTTAGGCTAAGATTTACTAAAAATCGCCCTATCAAAAAGAAAAAACAGCCACATTTCAAAACGCTGAATGTCGCGATGAAATAATTGTTTATTTCAAAAAGTACCTTTCTTTACCTACAAAAAGAGGATCAACTGGACCATACGCGGTAAGCAGTTTTCATTTGTCACGCCAAAAACCTTACCAAAATACGTTTACTTGTAGTATGGAACTCACAATAATATTAAAATTCGTTAAACATAGAGGCCATTCAGTGTAAATATGCATGTAGCATTGATTACTGTTTAATCAATAAATAGGCTCTAGACACAGTTACAAATGTATTCTCAAACATTTTGCTTCATCTTTACTTCATACAGCTAGAGATCCACTATTTAACACAGACGTATTTTTCTCTTTATAACAACCAAATACTCCTTTGTTGGTATGTTACGTGGAAATCGAAGTAATACCATTTAAACGCTCAATGTGATTAATATTACCTGATAAGATTCATGTGTATGATGTAAAACCTAGTTTTTATTGTTTCGACAATCTTCTATTTTGTTCCATTTTATCACCTTACACCTTAATGTTCTACCTAAATCATATCTGGTGCAATGGTAATTACAAGTATCGTTTTTTATTATGATGCTTGTCTTGTTTTGTTGAGCACACAACAGCTATATTACATGGTTGTTAATGATTCAAACAAACAACGAAGCTAGAAACATTTAATATCAATTTCAACATAAAAAGCCCTACAAAGTCACCAATAATTTTAATAAATGTATCCCCAAAGCATCCTCAAAAACTTGTGTGCCTTTAAAACAATCTCTTTCAAGGTAACTTTCGACCATAAAATGGAAACTAATACAAGAGGACAAAGACAAAACTGTTTTTGAACTGACAACACGTTGGTCTTTATATTATAAATATTGACAAAACAGAAAAATCGTCAATCATATTGCTCAATATAATATTCATTCTACATAATGATTCAATAGTTAATTCCCTAGAGGCTTGGTTACAAGCAAAAGATAAATTAGGAGAATTGATAAATATAGACAATTGGATAAGAATGAAGAATATTTTTAACAGTGATAGTATGTCACCTCCATTTGGGATACAAAATTAGATTTTATCATGCAAAATGCATGAAACTCTATAAACAAACTAACCACTATGGTTTGCGGCTAACATCAGACACTGATAACACACCAAGAACAGAGCTTCCCTATCTGCCACTAAGGAATTTACTGTTGACAACCTATGATGATTGTCGTGTCTAATTCATACTCACAGCCTTTGCCCTAAGAAATCACAGGAAATTATGATTTAGTTTATCAACTTGCAAACAAGATGTTTATGATTACAATGTCAATTGTGTTCTATTTTGGCAAAATAATTTGTTTCCAAAAGTTTATTCACGTAGTCCACGCTGTCTATTCAAATATTACAAAAGTGTGTTCTAACTTTTTGCTTCATTAAAACAGTTAGTTTTTTCAATTGTTCAGTTTATTCACTGAATTACGAATTTGTTCTTTCTTGTAGCTTGACAACACAAGTTGTGTTACCCTACGTTGCCAAAGATATTCATACAAATTTCTTAGAGTCAAGCTAAGATTGTGTCAACGTGTGAAAATGTTATGGCTGTCGCTATGAATTAGTTCATTTGTTTTATTCAGCAAGATATTGAACATTGCTGTTAACAATTACTTTGGTAATTCAGCAGTCACCAAGGGTACCATATATTGCTAGCTATCTGATAACAGTTTATTGTAACATAGAAAAAGAAAGAAATTTACGTATGATACAATGCAGCATGTAATAAACATCATTATTTAATAAAAATTTAAAAAGACGAGAACAGAAATGATTAAGTGCGGAATTTTGATTTCCGTCTCATTTTAGATATTATATAACTTCCGTGTCAAGAATACACCACGAGTTTGCAAACACATTTTTAAAAGTTTGAACAGTAATTAATTTAGTAGGTATATTATGGTAATATTCCGTTAAATATTATAACTAAGCGTAACACCTCATAGTTGAGGTTTAACACATTCGTTAGCCGTCAATGTTTGCAAATTCGTATTATCTTTTGCTTTTGAATACGCCCCAAGTGTGTTTTATGACTATCGGTCGACTGTAATTAATTAGAGCATAGAGCGCTTGCAATGGATTTACAGAAATAAAAGTGAGCAATCTGCAGCCTAACTTGTGGCGTGCTAAACACTCTTCTAAACGATCTTTACAAATCCCTGCTTTTCAATATATTGATGACACTTTTGATCGCAACCTTGCAACACAAACGCTTTCCTCTAGAATTTATCAGTAACATTTCTCATGACTGTTGTACGGCTATGCTGACGATACCACCTTATCCTATGCCAATCAAGATTATGATAGTTTTTTTTAAATTAATGTTTTATCCAAGAAATTTAATGGCTGAGCATAAATCGTAGGCAAGCCGAACTAATTACATTTCAAACAATCATTTTAGCAAGAACACACACGCTTGGTATTAAAATGGACTATGCCACGCCACAAAAATGCCTTGTTCTTTGAAAAAATAAATATTAAAATGACTAATGCAGCGAACGAATGTGTTTGCATTGTTTATGAAACGAATTGTGTGTGTGCATTATTATTTTCATGCATGCATTTTGTGTTGGGATATGTTTCTTGTTATGCATATACAGTGAAATGTATGTTCATATTTTAATGCTAATGTTACATTTTTAACACATATTTAGAACATAACAACGAGTCCTTAGCCCGGGTTGGACAAAGTGCTGACGGGGTTACAGTGTGATAAAGTCAGACATGCAGAATGGCTCACCTCCTACTCTGGAAATGTTCAAGATATTTTTGTTTAATTTTTCCAGACCTTTGTATAGGAGTTTGTTTTACAGAGGGTACCCATTTTGTGTACAAAATACTCTTAATTTTCAACCCACATTCCTGAAACAAAAAACACCCACAAACATAGAAGCGCCTACTTGTTTTCAAAATCTACGAAAGAGATCTATCATGCAAGGGGCGTTTCACTATCTGAACACGTCACAATTGTGGCCCGCGACCGGAATGTTCCTTTTTAAACTTGACAACCCCCAAAGAGAAGATATTCCCAATCCGCCACCTGGGAACGCGCTGGCAGCTCTTAGAAACATAACAATATGCGGAATAAATGCACGTTATATTGAATGAAAAACAGCAGTACCCTTAAGCACGAAGTCACAGGAAAGTAAGTGACGCTTTAGAAACGCTTATGCTACAAGACTTGACACAAATGGTCATGAGACGAACAACGATATTCTGCAAGGTAAAGATAAGGTCTGACGTTTTTTACTTTTTAAATTAACCATATTAGAAAGGTGAAAATATGAGGCAGCAATGTCATCTTTGAATCTTTTTTTATTCAGCATTTAACGAATTTAATGCAGTGCAAACGTGTTTTATTTGTTTACTTCGTCACTATAGGAAGACACAGAACAAGATTTTACAAGAACTCCGTTTGAAGGTAAAAACAAAGAAAGTAAAAATAGTACAGGACATGGATAGACAAAACTCTCGCCAGTACAGGCTTGTTGACTGATTTGTTGGATGTTTGCTTTAAGTTTTGCAAGCAATATTTCAACTGTATTTTGGTCTAGAACAAGGTAACCAACAATGAATCAATTTGAAACGAGAATAACATTTCGACTGCCACTGGAAGAGAATGAATGTTTGGGTAAGGGCGGAGAATATGGTCGTTTTTAGCGGCTACAATGAGCCTACCTTTTCGAAGGTTAAAAAGGGTCTTTATCGTGAAAAGATCGTAGCACTCTTCAAAAACAAATTCCGCGGCCAGGTTTTCCGCATTATGACCTAACAACCCCTAACGCGAGGGCCTCTCTTATGAGCAAAACGTTGAACACTAGGATCCCTAGTATAAGATATGTATGGCCATAAGATTATGATGCTCGATTATGAGAATTAAGGAACAAAAAGATGGCAATATGAAACCCAAGACTGGCATTTTGTATTTGACAAGACACGATAACAAGTATTATAGCACATGTAAGGTAACTGTATTGGTTTTGAATAATAAAAACCAAAATATGTTGGATAGTTTTCAGTCGTTTTGTCGTACCGGCTAGTATATTTTCACCTATAATGTGCTGCTGTGCATCCCGCTTGCCGTTTTGGTTTTTCTATACGCATCTGAAATTAACAAAAATAAGTATTCGCGTGCTGCAATCCAATAATGCAAAGGAGCATAATTGAAGAAACAACAAAATACTGAACATCGATGAAACTGTTAAAAAGAAAATCCACACTAAATTCCTAAATATATCTTGATCATATTATGTCGTGACTATAACATTTGCCACATTTGTATTTCTTATTAACCAGTCGTATATGTTTTCATCCATTCATTTTTGTTTACCTTATAACAAGTATAGAAACAGGAATTTTTTTTAGAAGATAACTTTTTACAATAAAACTTGTCGTCTGATAGATCCTTAGTGAGTTATAGTCACTGTAGTTTGATATCAAGCAAATGAGGTGAACATTATCGTACATAATAGATGACGTCTTTAAATGTACATACCGATAAATACTCTTCTCGAGGAAGTTCGTTTATGGTGTCTTCTATACGCTCGTTTTCGTTATTCTATTAATAAATTTAAAATATCATTATGTACACCTGTAGAGTAAACATCGCTTATTTTAAGTCCATTCAATTTTAATGCCTCGTGTTTAGCATTTAGAGTCTTAAAATGCGATTGTTTTACATCAAAACACCACGTTTGTTCAATGCTTTAAATGATTAAAATATTTGTTAAAAAAGAAACAAGATTTTGTTTTTAAAAAATGTTAGATTAAAAAAACTTATGCATATTTCATCTTAATATCCCATAGCTAAAAAATCTTACAATCTTACGTTTTGAAGATTTGTCGCCAATATTTTCTTCAGAGGTAATAAATGAGGGTCATCAGACTGCTCATTGCTATATACGAAATATTCCTCTTCACTGGGAGGCTAAAATAGAATAAAATATTGGTTTTGTTAAGTTAAACGTTATGATGAACACAATAGTTTTAGTAAAAGTAAAAGAGTCTAAAACTATACTAACAATACGAATGATCACGTTAAAATTGATTGAAAATTTATAGTACGAAACTGTTTGACTCTCAGACAATCAGTTAAAGTATTAATATTTGTATGAATGTTATCATTCCAAAAACACTATTAAAGACATTTTAATAATAAACAATATGATTAAGTGTTTACAATTATTATAGAGCAACTTAGATGCAACAAAAATTAAGAATTTCCAACGAAGAAATATTAAGATAATTTTCTAAGGATTAAGATTACTTTAGCAGTGTTTTAACTATACCGTGAAATACAGTTCGTTTTAGAGGGAAACTGCTAATTACACGGCAAAAACGCATGACCTTTAACGAACGAAGTAATTCTTGTCAATTGGCTTGAAGGAAAACATTCTGTAGCCATGTCGTTTCGACACGCAAACGCCAATTTTAAACGTCATTGATGAATTTTATATGACTGCCTGCCTCTAATACTCTTTTCGCCCTGTAGTTTGTTGCATTTAAAGGAAAGGATAAAAAATATGAATTATTTATGACGTTACTTCCGAGCATCTAAACACGACCTCTGCATTCCAGTGCTGACGTTACGTCTTTCTCTAATGTGGTGGTGACATCACATAAATTTCAATTATGTAATCACCGTTTAAGACGGTGCACAATGTGTCTAAAATTTGTTATTGTTGAAGAAAACATCTAATGTTTATCAATATTCAATTTTCATTTTTGAGTTCTACAGCTTTTTAAATATTTTCTGGGAGCAATTCAGGTTGCGTCATCCATTGTTGTTTGAATCAAGGTCATTGTAATTTCCGTCGTTAAAAAGTCTACCGTTGCTTGCTAAAATATTTGCTTAACTAATAACGAGCCCAAACAGTGGGATATGTAATTACGTTTTAATATTTACATGCTTTTACCACACCTAAATTATGTCTATAATTGTCTCTTTTACAATCAGATGACAGCCGAGCATTCTCATACTAGGTTATGATTTAGCAATACCATGTCATACCAGAGTGTTTTCTCGTCCAATAAAAGGATGACTGGCACAAAATGCATTGTGGTATATAGGGTTTGTTTTGCTATTTATGAAACAAAACTAATGAGCAGTGTTCGCTAAATCACCTTGTAAATAAAAATAACCTGGTGTGAAAAAAAAATTTAGAAAAGGAACTTAGATACAATAGTATTTCCTCTTCCTCTATTTTAAATCTAATTCTTCGTTGATGCGATTTTTTTTACATTCAACGGCACAAACCCCATGTTAGTTCTACCATCTTTTCACATCTTTTACGAGATATTTCAAGCATTGTATTACATGTAGGCTAATTGTCTGTTTGTTCTCAACGGTTAGAGATCAAACACAAGTACTAAATATTGGTAATAGATCGGACACCTGTACTGTATATAGGTAATAGATCAGTCACCTGTAGTGTATATCGGTAATAGATCGGGCACATGTACTGTATATAGGTAATAGATCAAACACCTGTACTGTATATAGGTAAAAGATCAGACACATGTTCTGTATATAGGTAATAGATCAAAAACCTGTACTGTATATAGGTAATAGATCAGACACATGTTCTGTATATAGGTAATAGATCAAACACCTGTACTGTATATAGGTAATATATCAGATACATGTTCTGTATATAGGTAATAGATCAGTCACCTGTACTGTATATTGGTAATAGATCGGGCACATGTACTGTATATAGGTAATAGGTCAGACACATGTTCTGTATATAGGTAATAGGTCAGACACATGTACTATATATAGGTAATAAATCAGACAGCTATACTGTATATAGGTAATAGATCAGACACCTGTATTGTATATAGGTAATAGATCAGACACCTGTCCTTTATATAGGTAACAGACTAGAAATCTGTACATTATATGGGTAATAGATCACACACCTGTACTGTATATAGGTAATAAAGTAGACACCTGTACTGTATTTAGGTAATAGTTCAAACACCTGTGCTGTATATAGGTAATAAATCAGACACCTGTACTGTATATAGGTAATAAATCAGACACATGTACTATATATATGTAATAAACTAGACACCTGCACTGTTTATAGGTAAAAGTTCGGACACCTGTATTGCATAAAGGTAATAGATAGGACACTTGTACTGTTTATTTGTTATAGATCAGACACATGTACTGTATATAAGTAATAGATCAGACAACCTGCATTGTATATAGGTAAAACATCAGACACGTGTATTTTATATCATTTATACACAGAATAGAATGATACATGTGTACACTGCAGGCAAACAAACTAGAATAAATTACATATATTCAGTCAAATCACTTCACTGCCTACAACTTAAACACTGTAAAAATATGTTGGTTATTTAAAGCAGTAGCCTGTCTAAGAAATAACAATATTCTATAATAGAGTTAGTTAACCTATATTATTTCTGTTTATAATAAGTTTAAAATATTAAACTATAAACACATTTCTTTATGATTTTTCTTATAGGCATGCTCGTAAGAAGAATACATTATATTGAAATAAATTTGAAATATGTATGCAGAGGAGATAACACACCAATTGCTCAAACTGAATTGAAATGTAAGGTACCTGAACTATGTGCTGTAATGAGCTATAGGATAATAATCAGTGGACACTTACTACAAGTCTAGCCAGCCAATAGATGAAAATATTTTCCTGAAGTACTAATATCACCTGAAACCAATAGCTACATTGTAAGTTCAATAGAACACTTCAGCTCCTATTATCCAAGAAACAATATTATGATTTATGTCCTGGTTATACATTTATAACTTTTATTGCTAAATACACCTCACTATAACAGATACTAGACCATGTTTGGGTAAGATTATTAATTTTAGAGTCTTAATAACTAAATGAACAACCTAACTTGTTATCTGGGGCTACAAACAGCTATTAAACATAAAAACCCTTTAAATTTCTAACATGCAAAATATACACGTAAACTTTAGTTTTTCAATATTATCATTGGCTTAATCGAATATGTGTTCTTTTAAACACATTAAACACATTTAAAACGCTTATTAATGAATATTCAAAAAGCTGTGTTGACGAACTAACATCAAGGTCAAATGGTAAAGAGCAATCGAATGTTAGGTAATAATTTGTTATATATTCATAGAATACACATAAAAAGCAAACAAAAAATTTCATGTGTTCTTGTATAACCCTTAAACACATTAAAAGGTAACTAAGAAGTCAACTAATGAATATTCAAAAAGCTGTGTTGACGAATAAAAATCAAGGTAGCTATAGAATGATAGGTAATAATTTGTTATGTGTTCATAAAATACACATAAATAACAAAAAATAAATAAATACAAAAAACAATTTTAAAACATCAAGCGTGATTTTATTTATTTTGTAGTCTTCTAGAAAGTGACATTTGCCTCATTTTTAGTGATAACGTAAAGTTGTAAAGGAGATTTAGCACCAGATGGTTTTTAATTATGTATATTCAACAAGTCAACTGATAAATGTCAAATTGTAAAGTTTAAATCTGATAAAATATGCCATATATTATTATTCATAAATGTTTTTATATCAGAGTTAGTATGAAAATTAAATTAAAAGCTAACCTCAAACTGTAAACAATGTAAACAACATGTGTTTTTTTATTTGATTGATTGAATGTTTGCTTAACATCTAGCCAGAGGTATTTGAGCTATATTCATTAAAATTTAACCATTTGTAGACACTTTAATGAGCCTATTCTTTTTTAAAATATATAATTGGTCTTTATCGTGCATGAAACGTGACACTATTAAAAACATCATTCATAATGGTTCGATACCAGACTTTCCCAATCATGATTTGGCAACCTGTTAACAAGAGTGCCTATATAGGCTGGGCAGATAAGTGAATCTAGTTCCAGATTAATGTCTTTGTAAAATTTCCTAAAGGAAAGCGGTCATAGAACAGGTGCAATAAGATGCTTATAAAATATTCGTGATTATCAACACGATGAATGCAAAATTGATATTGTAGACATGTCAGCTAACAATAAGGGTCGACAACTGTTGTACTTCCGGTGTGTGATTTTCTCGTGTTTATTGAGCCATCGTTGTGAAAAATTCCTACTTTTTCTATTGTGAAATATAAGGTGGATAGGGAAGAGGTAAAACATATTGCAAAAATATTGACATGGAATGCAAATGACAACACGAACAATTTTATGTATAAAAATGTAGCATACAAAAATAAAAATAATATCGTTATGTCTTAAACCCCCCTTTATATAAAAATTATTATTTTGAGTGTTTACAGTGCTCTCGTGTCTTCTGATGCAAAGAAATCGTTAGATATATCGATAAGTGATTATCCTACAAATTTTTAGCCTAATTTATTGAACCGGTCAACTCCGGCAGATTTGTATTCATTTTGATGAAATTGTTGTACTTGGAGTTACCTCCCTTTCACTATAGTCCATTGCAGCCCTAGTGTATACATACGTGTATTATTTTTTATTAATTCTATAGGATTAAATCAAGTATACGCAGAAAATAATAAAATGCCGTGTAATATATGTTCCTTATTACAAATAAGACATTTTAATATTAACAAACAAAAGAATGGGAGGAAAAAAAGGAGGGGCTTTAATAATAATAAATGTTTTCCTCATTTCTTCAATATAAGCAAGTTGTTTTAAAATATGTTTTAAACTGATTTTGCAAATCTATAACTATTACTGCACAAAAGCATTCTCTTTTAAGATAGTTGTTCAATAAAGACCATCTGTTCCTAATACATCATGTTAATGAAGCAATGATTAATCAACATTCATATTAGTGGTTGAATGTTAAGTACTAGCATCCATGTTTATAAGTTATACATATGAGTACATTGCAATGACAGAGATAAAAACCGTACTTATGTCATTTTGTTCATAAGGTTTCAATCTGTTCCCTTCGGTTTGTTTTCTTAACAATAAATAAAAAGTAAATCCTACCAAAATAAATTTTGGATTTACAATGATCATTATTGAGTTGTGTTCACCATAATTTCTGCATGTACTTCGGTCAAGCGTATCTATCAATAATTAGTCTCACACTTAACATTTACACTTTAACATGATTTATAACTAAAATTAAACATTGATTTTTGTAAAACTAATAAATAAAGATATTTAGTTTCAGAGTATACACAGATTTCAAAGAGTTATAAAATAGGCACAGATTGAAAAGACACAGAAAAACTTGTTAGATGTAAGCTTTATTAGATTTATCAGTTTTTTGGTTTTTTCAGATATGTAGGATTAAAATAGGTTTATTTACAGTTTTATAGTGTGTTGGAAATTCAAGATATACAATCTCTTTTATATTATTTTAAACTTTTTCTTTATGCATACTTACAAATATATTTGGCAAAGAAAGGCAAGGGGGGGGTGTCATATAGTATGAAGAAATACAAATGTTATAACAATTTTTTATTTGTGACTATAGTGGCACAGATATTAGTAACCATAGTGGCAAACTTTCTGCTTTTATAACAACTGTGTCTAGAAGTTTTTATTTGCTTGCTTGTGCTGGCAGTCAAATTTAAGGACGTCTGGATATCTCATCATGTTTAGATGTTCACTATTTCAAATTCGTATATTACTGTCAACTTGGTTTGATTACAACTGTGCTAGATTATTGTTCTGATGTCAATTATTGTTTATGATCTTCTACATTCAACAAAAAACAAGTTAGTAATAATAAATTGATTTAATCTTTATTTCAACTATGAAGAATTAATTTATTTTATTTTATCAGGCTATTTACCTAATTTTCTTGTAGACAATTGCAAATGGCATCAATAACTTCAAGAACTATTACTTTGACATCAAAAGACAATGAAATTTTAAAAATACATGTTCCTGAATTTTATAAAATAGTCCCTAAGCTTCAATTGTTTTTCAAATGCACGTCAAATAATGCATAGATATATTTTGGGGGAATATGCAATTGTAACACCAGAGGATTCCTTTCTTCAGTTGCAATCATGTAATACCTGTACTCGTGATACATGTAGCTCGATAGAAAATACAAGTGATGTTAGTACTTTTTTTTAGAGATTTAATATCAAGTGAAACATCAACGTATGACTATTCCATGGATTTATTTTCATCCACCAGTACAAGTCAGATTTCCACCACCAGTGCTAGTGAGAAGCATTCCGATTCCAATTCTGTAGGTGACTTTTCACTTGTAGTGCCTGCAGTACATTATGCTTCCTCATCTGTATCAGAGAGGATATTGAGACCCAAAAAGAGGAAGATCTTGGATGAAAACTCTTTTAATGACATTTCACCTTGCTTTTTATATCCATTGAAAAACAAATCTGCTAATTGTGCAAATCCAATTATTCTGATCAGTTCTACAGATTCAGAATAATTAACATTACAGTTTACAAATAAGATCTGTAAATGATTTAAAAGGCTATAATTACAAATAAGGTATTTTGATTTAATTTCTGTTCGATTGAGTTATGGCCAAAAATAAAAAAAATAGGGGATTAAAGACATCTGTTTAAGATTGCTTCAGTGTTTTTAGTATATGATTATCAAAGTGTACATGTATTTCAAACATTAGAATACAAATGTGTTTATTGCAAAATTGTGAAACAAACACAAATAAATATATTTAAAATGGGAGGTAACTTTAGTTTCAAAATTATTTCTTTCTTGAATGTGATATATTTCTTAAATATGTAGATTTCATTTATAATATAATTAAGTAAGTAACAGGACGTGCTTGTTAGGAACCTAAAAACTTCAGGACATGTATTAATTTCATACTAATAATGAACTACCAAGCAATGGCTTCAAGCGTAAGGTAATTTTCTTTTGTTTCTAGGTTCCTTTACACAATTTAGACCTTATGCACATCTTTTTAATAACAGAACCAAATACAAGGTTGGTATTTTGCAATACATAATTTGGAATTTTTCAAATGCTTTTAATGTGTTTTATTTTTTCTATTTTATGTTTTTGAAGATAGTCTCTTACTTTTTGATTTAGCTAATCAATAGGTAAACAACAGAAAGTTTTCATTTTATGAACTGTCAGGATGGATATTCAGTGAATCAATTTTCCTAGCAATAAACTAGTTAAAGAGGTGTATGACAGTGTCGGTGGCAACCAGAAAAAAATACATAAAATTACATGTGACATGACCAATACATATTACACAGATGTTAATATAAGCAATCTGTTTGTAAGAGTCAAAAGTATTGTTATTAAAACAAAAAAAATTGAAAAATAGTAGAAATATAGAAAAAATTGAGAATTTTCAAAATATGAAATTTTCGTTTCCAGTACAGTTCAAACATAAATTAGAGATATCAGAATTGCCAGAACTAAAAAAATTAAATTAGACTCTGAGGCGTTAAAACTTAAAAATAACAAAGTAATGGAAGTCTTGTATAAAAATCAGTGTAAAGATAAAGAAAGAACAAAGTATATTTGTGTATTGAATAAAAAAAAGAGACAGCGACAGACAATAATGCGCTTACAAGGCATTATTAGGCAACATCGAATCGATGAGCAGTTAAAAAAGTCAAATGTTTTTCAAACAAACAGTGCAATCTGATGTGTAGAAAAATATGTGAACTAGAAAGAGAATTAGACGATTTAAAATCTCAAATTGATGAAAATAACAATAATACTGATGACAAGATATTTAAAAGTAGATGCAACACTCAGGGTAGACTCTACAGTTCAAAACTACGATCAGTTTATTATATGATGTGTAGTAGGCAAATTGGAGTTAATATTGCCCCTATTATAAATGCTTTTTTTTTATCTTTAGTGGATATTGAAGTTTAAAAACTAGCTAGTTTAAGCACAACTGTGGATCTTTCAAATGAAATTGTGTGCATAGCTAGGCCTCTCATTTGTGAAGAATTGAAATCCAGCTCTAATCTGACTATGCACAGAGAGGCCACAACTAAAAAGGGCAGACATTATTATGGTGTAGAAATAAATGATGTTAGTAAAACTTTAACAGCTGGCTTAGTTGAATTATCAGATGCAAAAGCTGACACGTATGTCAGTGGTGTTAAAAAAATTATATCAGATATAAATTTACCAAATTATAATGAAATAAATGATCCAATTTTACCAAAAGTTAAAAATTGTATGACATTAGAAGTGCAACCGAGGAAAAAGTAAATAAAATTTTGTCAGATAATTTAACAACAAATACCTCTACAAATTCATTTAAATGTTCTGTGTATCCCCTTCTCCAATTCATTGATGTTTGCGAAAAAGAAATTTATGAAATTGAGAAATCTCTTCATGTGCCTTCAGAAAAAAATACAAAATTATTTTTCAAAGATGTGTCAGGTGATCCACTATTATGTTCAGTTTACCTAAAGTCCATAGGAATTCAATCTGTTCCCATAAAACATTTTCGAGGTAACTGTTTTAATACTTTATTTTATAATGCTGCAGGAACTTTAAATTTTTCACAAAACTTTATATTTACACACATTCAGGATGAAAATATATTATCTATATGTAGGTCACTGGGAATCATATGCACTGTTTTAACTGAACCATATTGGGAAGCTGCCAGTGATGATTCAAAATCTGCCATTGACATGGGAAATATTTACCGTCGATATATTTTTATTTTGAAAACATTTTGTATCGTTTTGAAGAAAAAGGCTGAGCATTTGTTTAAAGATTTCTTGGGAAGGGGGGGGGGGTGGAAAATATTATGAACCATCAGAATCTTTAATATCCGATAGTAAAACTTGTCCATCCAATAATATTACGGTGGCAAAGCTCGACAGCAACTTAATGAAGGCACCTAACATAAAAACTAGTTCTATGGAAAGTATGATAATGTTCAAAAATAATAACACGGAGGAATGGTTAAGAAATAAAAGTGATATAGATCGACAAAACATTGTATCAGAGTCATTAAAACTAAAGAAACAAATAAATAGTGAGAACAATCAACGTATTAATAAACTCTTCACCGATAGAATAAAAATTATTGAGGAGAGAGAAAATATGAAAAAAAGTATTAGGAGAGAAAGAAAAGACACAACATTTATTGAATAAAAAAGGAATGTTTCAGTCTGAAGAAGAAATTGATAATGAACTTGATAAATTTTCTAATAAAAAGGATAAGCTTCAAGTATTAAAGGACCAAATTAATATCTTTAAGGACGTGAAACCTTTAATTGTTCACCGGAGGATAAATATCTTATGTTGATTGCAAAACATAAAGGTTCTCAGCCAATCTCTGGTATTGACCAACCAGAGACACTAGTAAACAAGTAAGCCATTCATACATGGACTGAAGACAATGGTTCAGATAGTAAATGGAAAGGGAGGATATTGGAATTTGCAGATTGCATTTTTAAGGTTAATACTCCTGAATAGTTCATAACCTGAAGACAAATGTTTTCCAAATTCCAAAGATCTTACTGCCTTTTTTGGTTTTGAAAAAATTGATTTCCCTCTATAATCTGGTGGTTGAAAATAATAGTAAGGCATGTTGTTCCAGCTTAAACATATGCATTGTTTATATGTCTGTCACAAAAACACAGTATTTTTGACATGAGGCATGCTTGTTAAACTCTCAGTCATTAACTGTCTAGTCCATAGACACCTTGATTATTAAACAAAATTCAATACTAGTAATTCACATCATCTCACATTAAACACAAACATTCTCCATTGCATGTTTCTGCTTTAATTATTTTACAAAATAATTGTAACGAATGTTTTGTACAGTAATGTGTATGGTTATGAATTTGAAGTTTGAGTTATTCTGGTTAAATTCAAGCTTTTACATAAGTGTTTATGTTTGTTTCATAAATAATTGTAATAAAAGATATAGAATGGTACCTTAAATATGAAAAAAACTATTTACAACAAATTATGGATCAATTACGTCCTGTTTTTAAGCCAAATAAAATTCGCTTATTTTAGATTGAAATGTTGAAATGCTGTATTTATTTATAAATTTTGTTTAGCAATTATAAGTACACAGGTATTTGCAATGCCTTTAAAGAAGTACTTATTAAGATGCTGGCAGAATAGTAGAGTAGAGTGTGAGGAAACTGATGAAGTGTATGATTTAACTTTAGAAGAAATTGGCAATGACATAGATGAGGGAAGTTTAGAGATTCTAGGTATTTTTACTACTAATGCTGTATTGTTGTTTTTAACTGGAGGATATTGCAAACCCCCACAAGTCTGGTTTTTGAAGCATGATTCAGATTAGAAACACACTGAGATACATGTTTAAGAACAAACAGACTTTAAAATGTTAGTCAATTTTCACTTATTTCCCTTTGAATGTTCAAGTCAGAAATAGTTCAAGAAATAAATTTGAGTTATCTCTCTTTTTAATTTTCATGCACTGATTTTTAAGTAATATGGTTAATTATTATTCATGATATTGTTCCAACCAATGAAAAACAAGCTTACAAATATCATGATGAGTCACAAGAGTTTTTATATTTCTGGTTTTTATTGGTCAGATTTTAAATCAAAATCTTTAGTTGATATGCATAGATATTGGTCGTAAAATCGTGTATAGTATAAAAATATCAAGAAAGAATACTGGTGTGGTACATCTGCATTGAGTCAAAGTCAGTTTAAAACAATGAATAAAACAAAGTACTGCCTTCCGAAGAGATTGTTAGAATTCATTTGAAGAAGCTTAACTTGGAAACGTGATAATTAAAAAATTTTTTAGGACTAACTCACTAACCACAAAGTTAAAAATGAAGCTAATCCGTATTTATTGGTCATAAACATGATAAATAAATTTAAACTCTGTTAGATATGTTTTACTCTTTCCATTATTTCCTGAAAAGGAAAGTGTTTTATAGTTGGTACGAGCTGGTAACTAGATAAGAATATTGAAACTCATTATACCTCAATTGCAGTTAAAAAGAACATTTGATTGGAAAAAAATTATATGTTCTATTAGAAGCCAAAGTTATAAAAAATTCTAAATTGAATGAAACATCCAATTGTTAAAATTATGGAAAAAAATTGCTTGTCTGGTTCAACAACTATTAATTTTGAGTCGGTAAAGCATACAAGAACCTGTTGTTTGGCACACTGCTGAAAGCTCTCACTATATAAAAACAATTCCCTTAACCCAAACCAGATAAAAAGTTCAAGAACTCTTATTGCATTCTTCATAATTAATCATCAAAATAATACGAAAAGGATCTAAATCTTATAAAAATTATTTTTGACAATCAAAGCTCAGATCTGGTTAAGAAGACACGGGTAATAAAACAATTTCTAATTTATAAATATAGATTTAAGAGGGGTTGGTGGTTGACTGGTCATTATCACATCGAAAAAAGGTAACCTTTAAAACTACTTTTAGATTCACTTGACTGCAGCCTTGCATAGTAACAATTAAAAATTAAAAATAACGTTAAATTCGTTAAATACAGAAGACATTCAGTGTAAATATACATGCATGCGTACCTTGTTTTGTTGAGGTCATATGTAAAACAGCCATATAACACTGTCAATAGTTCAAACAATGACACTAGAAACATATAATATTAAATTCACCATATAAAGTCTTGCGCATTCACAGATAATTCAAAAGAAATCCTAAAAAACTGATGTGCCATAAAAACAACCAGTTCCAAGGTATCTTCCTGCCATAACATGGATTTCTCCGGTGACAAACGCTGGAAGTCAAAGACGAAGCTGTGATGTGGGATATCTCTTCTTTTACCTGTTAAAACGTTGGTCTTTATATTATCATTAAAGACAAATAAAATGGCATTCACATTGCTCTTTATAATATTCATTGTACATAATCATTTAATAGTAAATATACTGCAGTCTAGATGCCAAACAAAAGACAAATTAGGAGAATGGATGGGTATAGACAGTTGGATGAGAATGAGTAATATTTGTAGCGGTCACAACGCGACTCCTATAATTTGGATACACAATGACTTTTTATCAGGCAAAATGCGTGAAACTCTCCAAATAAACTTACATCTATTTCATGCGGCCATTATTTTTATATTATAGCCTGACACTGACAACACCAAAAGAACAAAGCTTCCTTATCTGACAGCAGCGAATTAAGTATTCTCATGTATCAGTCATGCTCAGAGTCATTTCATTGTCCAGGCTATCCACTGAATCATTATAAATACGTGTTCTAATTTTTTGCTTGATTAAAAAGTAGTTTTTTTTTTCATTTGTGCAGTCTATTCATACATACAAGTACGAATTTGTTCTATCTTTTAACTTGATACCAAAAGATTTATTACACTACGTAGTCAAGGATATCCATAAAATTCTTTGTTTTTTTTTTGTTTTTTTTTTGTTTTTACTTTTAATGTGTGTTTTAGCTCTTGTGTATATGTACATTATTTGTGGTATGTCATGTACAGCGCTTTTGAACATTGTATTTTATGAAAAAAGCGCTATATAAATGTGGTATTTATTATTATTATTATTATACTCGATCTAGTACCAATCCAATTCCTGCTTCTCAATATGTTGGGGACACTTGACATTGCATCCTTGCTTTCCAGCAGAATGTTTTTGTAACATTTCTCATCATTTTATACAACAATTCTGACGATACCAACTTGTCATATGCCAGTCAAGATTATGATAATCTTATCAAAAAATCTTATCAAGGAACTTTTAATTGAACGGTAAAGCAAAAATCGCATACTAGCCGATCTATTTAAACTTCAACCAGATCATTTTAGCACGAACACACAGCTAAACAACTTGTTTTTATATTATACCATCTGATGTGGAATTAGACCACATCAGACAACTTCGTTTACAATTAAAATGAAATGTATGTTGAGTTTTTATATGTTCATGTAACATTTTATTTAAATGTTTAGGCCATACAATGACTCTTTATCCTTGGTTGAACGGGTCACGGTATGGTTAGATTGAACAGACAGGCTTGCTCAATTGCTTCTTTGAAAGATATTTTTGTTTAATTGTTCCAAACCTAGGAATTTTCATTGCAAGTTTTTACGGAGAGTACCTATTTTGAGTAAAAAATACTCTTAGTTTTCAAACCACGTCCCTGAAAAGACTTCCCACATATTGAAGTTGTGCACTTGCTAATATTATTGTTAGGAATTTTGTCCCATTTTCCAAGGGGGGGGGGGGGCTGGTTATGTAATTAACTCCTCTTAAAGCTTTCAACCCAAATCCTCGAAACTTGATATACACATTTCAAATGTATTGAAGTGTTATTAAAATTTTACACGGAATGGCACTGGTAAAGAATGGAGTAAAGGGTGAAAAAAATTAGCCTTAGTAGCGACTACAATGAGCTACAAGAAGGCTACACTAAGGATCCCTCTACGCGCCACCAGCGACATACAGGTCAGCTCTGTGGGTCAAGCATTGGGACCCATCCTTTTATGGTCCCATCATTAAAGATTTGTGAGACATAGCTTATATCTATGAAAAAACTTATATTGTCTACCATACTATGTTGAGTGAACTTACATGCACACTTTATTCCTATTTGCGTAACAGCCAAAGTAAGTTTGTAAACTCTACTATTATTTGTCAACTGAGATATGTAGGCCCATTAGAGTATGAAGCTAGATTATTGCAACTGAGGGACAGAAAGATGACGGTAGGAAACCTAAGACTTCAATTTTGTATTTGACAAGACAAACAATAATTCATTTTTATTGGAGTTGACTACCATCACTACTGAAGACATAATAAACGTAAAACACGAATTTTTTACACAAAAGAAAACAACTATCATAGCACATATAAGGCAACTTTATGGGTAATAAATAGTAAACACTACAAAAAAAATTGGCTAGTTTTTAGCCGTTTTGTTGAACCTGCTGGGATGATGCAACCCACATTTGTTTGGTCCACATCCAGCAAAACCCCGCTTTGGGTTTCCTTGACGCATCTGAAATTAACAAAAAATAATAAGTTGTGTGTTGAACATGACAGAATACACAGGAACATAACTATAAACTTTTCTTCAACATATTATGTCGTGACTCTAACAGATTTTTACATTTATATCCCTTAATAACCAGTCACATATTTTTTATCATTCAATGTTTTACCTTATAAAAATTAAAGAGACTATAACTTTTTGTTCGGTTTTAAAATAAAACTTTGGCCTTTATGAGTTATGGTTACTTTAGGTTCACTTCAAACAAATAGTACATAATAGATGCCTTCGTTTTTAAATGTACATACCGATGCAAAAGCTCTACGAGGAAGTTCGTTTATTCTTTCGCGTAAAAGCTCATTTTCTTTATTCTATTAATAAATCGAACAAAAACATTAATCACATCAGTAATGTCAACATCTCTTTTTCTATCTTCACATAGAGCTTTGGTTGTACAATTTTACTGCTTTGAGTTAAGAGTTTAGAGAACTACAGTCGATTGTTTTATATAACAAAACCACGTGTTTTCTCCAATGCTTTAAAGGATCAAAACATTTGTGAAAAACAGACAAGATGTTTTTTGGTAACAAATGTTAGATCAGTTGAAGCTTATCTTTGCTCTTCTCTTAGTTTTATAGAAACTTAAGTTTTGAAACATATTCTTTTCAGATCTAATAAAAGATGGTCATCAGACTGCTCATTGCTATACATAAAATATTCCTCCTCACTTGGAAGCTAAAACAGAAAAATATCGTTGTTGTCAAGTTAACTGTATTACGTACATAATAAATTTAGTAGGATTGAAAGAGTTTAAAATGATAATAACAATACGAATGAGTAAGTTAAAATCGGCTAACTCTACTATTTATAGTAGAAAATGAGGTGACTCAGACGTACAATGGCAAGAGTTACATGTATTTAATGCAAATGTTATATTTATTGTATGGATGTTATCCTTATAAAAACTATATTAAAATATATTTTCATAATACAGTCTGATTGAGGCTTTAAAATAGAGCAACCTTGATGACACAAATCTAAGAATTACCAAAGTAGAAATATTAGGATAATTTCCTTTGAACAAAATAAATGGAAAATAAATTTCATTTTTAGCCGAATATGTATATTTTTGTTTGTTATCTACAGGTTCTCCAATATTTTTGTTGGCTTACTCATATGGATCACGTTGTGCTCGCTATAATAGCTAATTAAAACATTCTAATTGTGTTAAAGTGCTGGATTTGGCTTGAAACAAATCACACACAAAACTTTTTGCATACTATAATAGCTAATTAAAACATTCTAGTTGTGTTAAAGTGCTAGATTTGGCTTGAAACAAATCACACACACAAAACTTTTTGCATACAAGTTTATTATTAACATGTTGATCCTATAATAAAATTAAACAATGTAGTGACTGCTACGGAAGAAATTCTCATATAGTAGAAGTAAAATTTATTTTATATTCCTACATTATTTAACATTGTTTGTTTTCTCATTTCAAGTTGATAATAATATAACCACAAGTAAATGCAATTTTAACTAAATGATTTAATTAAACTTATCCTGGTGTTTAAATTTAAATTTTAGAAAAAAACTACTTAAAATCATTACAACAAACCACTGACCTTATAAAGGCTTGCCAAATCAATTATACAAAACACCAACAAAATCGTAATCAAAGTGTTATAATGAAGCATAGCAAATCTGACCAACTACAAAATAAGACAATTGTTTGAATATTGATAACTGTACAGATTTATATATTGAGTGCTAAACTTTTCCAAGATGCTTTTGGTGCATGTTAACATACTTCTCAAAACCAAATGTTAAAATTATTAGCATATTGATCAGGTCAGTTTCGCAGACGAAACTTTAAAATTATATAAATATTTTAAATGGTTTTCAGGCATCGTACTTGTAATGCAAACTGCGTTGTATGTAAATGTTCGGAAATAATTTAATTAGTTTTTAGACAATTTAATAAATATATATGTAGTAAAAATGGAAAAATATGTTGTAATAAAATCAATTAGAATCACAAAAAGAGCTTCCAGTCAGGATTGAATTAAAAAAGTTTTACCCTCTCCTTCTTAATAAACCCTTAATCAGAAATCAAAATCAAATGCCTTGTTTCATGTCATTATGATAAAATAATCAATCTAAAATTGAAAGGCCCAACTATCTCAGTCATACCTTCTCTTAACATTTTGAACGAGATGTTGCAAGCTTTGTATTATATGTATGCCAATAGATTATTTGTTATCAAAGATAACAGATTACACACCTGTACTGTGCATAGGTTATAATAGATCAGACACCTGTACTGTATATAGATAAATGATGTTGAAATGTATATAGATAATAAATGAGACGCCTGTAATGTATATGGGCAATCAATCATACACCTGTACTGTATATAGATAAAAGATGAGACGCCTTTAATGTATGAAGATAATTGATCAAACATCTGTACTGTATATAAATAATAGATGAGACGCCTGTAATGTATATAGGTAATAGGTCAGACATCTGTACTCGTTACAGGTGACAGATCGGACACCTGCAAAGTATATAGGTAATAGATCAGACACCTGTACTGTATATAGGTAATAGATCAGACACCTGTACTGTATATAGGTAATATATCAGACACCTGTACTGTATATAAATAATATATCAGAAATCTGTACTCGTTATAGGTGACAGATCGGACACCTGCACAGTATATAGGTAATAGATCAGACACCTATACTGTATATAGGTAATAGATCAGACACCTGTACTGTATATAGGTAATATATCAGACACCTGTATTGTATGTATGCAATCAATTAAATACCTGTACTGTACATAAGTTATAATAGAGCAGGCAACTGTACTGCATAAAGGTAATAGAGCAGACCCCTGTACTGTACATAAGTTATACTAGATTAGACACCTGCACTGTATAAAGGTAATAGATCAGACACCTGTACTCAATAAAAGCAAAAAATTCGACACATGTACTGATCATAGGTTATAAAAGATCAGAAAACTTTACTGCATATAAGTAATATATCAAACACCTGTACTGTATATAGATTATACTAGATTAGACACCTGCATTGAATATAGGTAATAGATCAGACACATGAACTGTATATAGGCACCAAATTAGACACCACTTGTACTGTACAAATGTTAAAATAGATCAGACATCTGTACTGTCCATAGGTTATACTAGGTTATCAAACACTTCTTATAGATAATGGATCATACACCTGTACTGTACATAGGTAAAAAGGCAGACACCTGTACTGTATATAGGTAATAGATCATACACATATACTGTACATAGGTTATAATAGATCAGACACCTGTATTGTATATAAGAACTTGATCAGACACTTGTACTGTATATTGGTTATAGATCAGATACCCGTACTGTACATATGTTAGAATAGATCAGACACCTTTATTGTACATAGGTTATAATAGATCAGACCCCTGTACTCCGCATAGGTTACACTAGATCAGACACTTGTACTGTTTATAGATAATAGATCGGACTCCTCTGCAATATATAGATAATAGTTCACACACCTGTACTGTATACAGGTAAAAGTTCAGACATCTGTACTGTTTATAGGTATTAAATCAGACACGTTTACTGTACAAAGGTAATAGATCAGATCTGTACTGTATATATATTATAATAGATGAGAACGTATATATATAATAGATCAGACACCTTTACTGTATAATGGTATAAGATCAGACACTTGTTTTGTGTATAGGTTACAGACTTCTTAACCTAAACGTTTAACGCTTTAAAAACTATGTGGGTTATTTAAAGCATTTCTGTCTGTCTAAAAGTCAACAATATTCTATGATAGAGGGATAATCAAATATGTTGATATTAAGTTAAAAATACTTAACTATACACGGATTTGAATATGATTGCTCATGAAGGCATGCTTGTTCATGTAGGAGATATAAATTGTATTGAATTAACTTTGGAATTGGTGTGTATAGGAGATAAGACAAAAATTGTCCAAAAAGAAGTAAAATATAAGGTATCTAAAATATCTACTGTAATGAGCTATAGGATAATAGTATTCAGTTACTAGATGTTTTACTAGCCAAAAGATTAGAATATTTATTTTGACGTTCTGATATCAGCTCAATGTTCACTAGAACACTTCTGCTCCAATTAGACATTAAATAACTGTTTTATTTTCTAAAAAAACCTCGCTACAACAAAGAATATACCAAGTTTTGTGATGATTGCTTATTTAAGAGTCTTTATAATCAAACGAACAATTAAACCTTATTGGCTTCGGTTCAAAACAGCAAATAAAGATACAAATATACATTGAAAGTCAGTTTTTAAGAATTATCATCGGCTTTTAGAATGTGGGTCTTTTAAACCCTAAGACGCATTTAAAACGTGACTTAGAAGAAGAATGATAACAGGCAATAGAATGACTGTTCTATTATCCGCCATAGACTTTCTAATCATATCGTAAAATCTAACAATGCCATATTTTTTTTATACTATTAGGTACTAATTGTTACATATTCATATCCTACACATAGATAAAAAAATGAAAACACGTGATTAAATTTATTTTGTAGTCTTCTAGAAAGTGACATTTGCTTATTTTTTAGTGAATACGTAAAAGGTACAGACGATTCAGCACCAGATGGTTTTCAATTCCGTTAATTCAAAAAAGCAATTTATAAATGACAGTTTGTATCGTTTGAATCTGATAAAGTATGCTATTTTTATTATTCATAAGTGTGTCATTAAAATATCAGAATAAACACGAGAATTTAATCCAAAGCTAAACTTGAACTGGATACAAAATACAACATATGATTTTTTATTTGATTGAGTGAATGTATGCTAAACGTTCTACTAGCAGTCATTGAGCTATATGCAGGAAAAGAACAAGTAAAGAAACAAATAATCAAGAGGAAAGGAATAAACTAGTAACTCGAACAACATTTGAATGACACAGGAGAACTTCAGAATCCAAAATTTCATACAATATTACGTAATACTATTTTTAGGCTGAAATTTGACACCCCTATATGTTTTGACTCTGATAAGCAATTAAAATGATTGTCTTGGTGATTTACCTTCTGTACCATTTTTATCAAAAGTATTAGAAGCTGATATACCTGACTATTGCCTCTACAGGTGTAGGACCACCAACGTTTTATTACTCTTCGGCCAAATTATAATAATTAATTTATTAATAATTTGGATTTTTCCTAGAAACTACCTTTCTTTCAAATAAAATGACACTTTTGTCCCGTATAAAAATGCACCGGGTCAACATTCTGTCAACATTTCACAATATGTTTCATTGCATATTAGAACGAACGCTGAACCGGAAGTTCACGTGGTCTTAAAATCTACTTTCACTTCCTATTTTAGTCCAAAATAGTGCATGTCCTTAATTGACTCTCAACCAATTAAACTTTATTCTCAAGTTTCCTAGAATATTCTGCTTTCCAAAAATACCAAATTTATTCTGGTATGTGCGGTTTAAATTCTATATGAGACAAGAGTGTCTGTTGAATAGTACTACTTTACTCTGGACTGGTTCCCGGGATTTGGTAGTACTACACCAGTCTGATATCTTCGTCCTGATTAACCAATCATGTTGTAGGAATTCACTGGATTAATACAGTGTTAAAGCATTTAAATACTATTGAATTAAACAATAAGACAGTAAAACCAGCAGAAAATATCTATCTATGCGTTGACTTCGCTATTTATAATTATATTATTGGAATAAGGAAATACAATTTGTCAATTCATAATGTTGATAAATAATCATTGACATTTTTAGAAACAATTTTTCACAACCGCTACAAAGATAAACCTCTTGATACATATTGCATAAAGTGGCACAAGAATTAATATAGTCAATTAAATTTTGTTGATTTACAACAAGTCCGACATTTTCAAATCTCTACGAGGATTTTGACATAGTGATTTTACAAGAAATCATAAAAATGATCTTGAAAATCAATGCAATTTTCTGGAGGTACAGCGCTAGGGTCTTTAATAACCAAGAAGTATAGAAATTTTGCTTTCTTCAATTGATCACAGGCATTTAAACAGAAAATGAATACAGGTGCCTTAAAATAAGCAATTTTTAAAATAATCATAATTATTTTTTAATGTGGTATTTTAGCTTATTTCCAAGAAAAGCACGATCGAAATTTTGTTTAGACTGTACAATGAAAATAATAAATAAGAACTAATAAATAAACACTCTTCAAATGTGCTACGCATAGAGGTCCGTCGTCAGGCCTCTTCTATCTGCCACCTGGGCACGTACTGGGCAGCTCCATATGGTCCCACTATTTTCGAATATCAATTCTAAATTATTTATAAATTTAATCATTCGTATCCTTCTCATATCTCCATTTTCTGCCATTAACTGCCTATTAAACATAATCTGTGGGATATAAATATGTTGGCGATTTATAAACCTCACGTTGTCTTTAATATTAGTGACACTGCGTTCTCATTACTCTGCCATTAGTTTCGCCAATGGTTTCTAATTAAAAATGTTTTTCTTACATTTTTACGAGTAATACCACTTTTATAAGCACAACCACAGTACACATAGTGTTAAATGTTGCATCGAGTTAAAACAAACGTAAGACAATATATCTTAGTTGAATATTTTTCATCCTCAAATAATTTGTATTACAAAAAGGAGATATTTTCAAAATTCTAATTTCGTAATTCTCTGTAATGAACATTTCCTTAATAAGTGCTCGTACAGTGCTGTATGCACACGTCTTATGCTAGCTTTAAATATATCCGGAAAACAGCTGTCCATTATTGAATTAAACCGGAATTTATCAGTTATTTTGGATAAAATGTCAAACAAGGTGTTAATATTGTTAGAAGATATATAAAATTTGCTTTTAAAAATTTATATATCAATTATAATTAAATTTGCTTTGTAAGCTGAAATCTGATTGGTCAATTCAAATCGGGCAACCCATATTATAAGAAATAACTTGCGTGACCTATGACCTATTCTAACGCCGTTAAAATTCAAATAGTTCCACGACGTCATAACCGCAGAAATTGATAATATTTATAGTTTAATTTAAATTATAAGGAATATTTCAAATTTCTGAACAAATTTTACGATATAATATGGTTAGGGTCTGTTTACACCATTCATACCGCTTCGCGGTTTATTAGGCGTAAACAGACCCAAACAATATTACATATACATGTATATCTTATACATGTAATATGTTCAGAAATTTGAAGTATTCCTTAAATATTAAATTGTATTCAATGAGCTTTATACTGATTTCTCAACAAGAAACACACAAACCAACAACTTATTATTTGATGACGAATTTTACACCTCAGATTTTTTTGTTTTAATATTATACGTAAATGTTTTCCTTAAGTTTGTGTTTGAAAAATGAATTTAAGGTACGGGACCACATCAGCTATAGAAATTTAAAAAAAACCATGTCAAAAATAAATCTATACAACAAACGTTTATATTCTGTAGAAGTAATGTATCCAGTGAAATATACAATATGGTTGCTTTATCAAGACACGGATATTAGACCGTGTTGATGCTTAGACCCTTATTAAACGGGTTTTTTGAAACGGCTTTATAAAAAGCCACCCATTCAATCCCTCATTATTTGTTTTACATAATATTAATAATTAAGCACAATATAAAGATACGACCTATTGCTTTTTAATACACGCATTTTACATCACCGATTTTTTTTCAACAAGGAAATAATTGATCGTCTGCTAAAATAAAACACACAAATTTGCACCTCACACCGTATTATGAGAAATGTTTTTATTATTCACATTTATCTGCTATAAACTCCCAAGCAATCTATTTTAAAGTCAATAAATATACATTGTTTTCAATTCTATCTCGATTACCCACATAAAATTTGTAATGCCTTTGGTGATGTTACAAAATAAATTAAATCTAACATTTCAGTAGCCTATACCATTATAAAACTATACACGAGTTATCAACGTGTCAAGTTAAATCAAACAGTTTCCAGTTTCCACACGATCCCTTTGTCGTTCAATAGTATTATATAAAGATATTTTGTGACAGTTTATCTGTTGTCTACTGTTGAAACGGGAATTAAAGCTAAATCTAATTGTTTTGACATTTTGTGATTATGCTGTGTTACAGTAGCTCTACGTAACCACATTGTACAAAACTTCTAAAGCTTGAGGTAACGAGGGCGAGTTATTTTTTTATTATGACAGTATGCAGAAACAAATTCCTGCATTTCACTTTCAAGGTACATTGTATTGCAAGCGTATTGACTGTCGCACATGTTGTAGGAGTAATATACAAAAATATTACATATGGTGTGTTAAGTCCTCATTTTGATTGGTTCGTGTAGACAATGTCCACCCAAAATATTCTGTGTATATATTATATTTCTAAAGCATATTTAAGGCTTGTTACTATTTTTAAAGCATATTTAAGGCATGTTACTATTTATAAAGCATATTTAAGGCTTGTTTCTAAAAATAGATCCGGATATACTCTTCCGACTCCGCTCGTGCCGTTAGATTGATTTGTTTATTACCAACAAAATGGCGGAAGTGCCTCTGCTGCAGACGATCAGCACCAAAAGAAAGATTGTTACGGTGTCAGAAGAACAGATAAAGGATATCGTTGAAGATTCTGTATCCAAAAATACCAAAAAGCAACTGTTCTGGCAGTCAAAATGTTTAGAGAATATTTGCTGGAAAAACAAATGGATCCCGAGTTTGGAAAATACGATTCTGACAGGCTTGACGAGGCACTCACTAAATTTTATGCAGAAATTAGAAATAAAAACGGTGAAATGTACAAAAAAACCGCTCTGCAGTCTTACAGACAAGGAATCCAGCGTCATCTTAAGACACACGGTCACGAGAAAATTGACATTATTAAGGGAACTGAGTTTTCAAAATCTTCTAAAGTTTTGGTGGCATGGTCAAAGTGATGAAGCGACAGGGGCTAGGCTCAGTGGATCATCACCCGCCAGTGTCTGAAGCAGACCTAGCAGTATTGTTTGCATACCTTGATACTTGGAGATCAACAAATTCTGCTGAGATTTTACCACATAAGGTAAAGTCATTGTTAATTTATAAATAAATAATAATGTAAATTTAAAATGACTAGATGCATTTGTATAATTTGTCCATATAATTATTAACATGAACAAATAAATTTAAAATATATTTCCGGTTGGACATTTTTAGTTTAACAGGACCCCTGTCATGGTCTTTTCCTATTTTACAAAAAATATTTTTTAACCTGTCAGTTGAATTGTCATGAAAAAAATGCACACACATGTACATGTAAGTTACATGTAAGATACTCACTGTAACCTAAATATTTTTTTCAGGAAAAAACAGGCCTTCAGATTACATGTCATGTACTTTCAAATGTTGATATTTTTTAGGTGTTCGTCGACCTTATGTTGCACTTTGGGAGGCGAGGCAGGGAAAATCTCAGGGAGTTAAAACGTGATGATTTTGCAGTCACAAGGGATGGTGAAGGGTGTCTTTATGCTTACAAGGTCCGAGATTAGTTAACCAAAAATCATCAGACAGATGATGACAAAACGGATGCTAGAATGTATGAAATCAAAGGTATTTTTTCTATTAAGTCATAAAATTTTGTTAAGATGCGTTTCCATATTAAAATTCACCTTGAAGCAGATTTTCCCCCTCAGATATACATGTAGTTTTTACAATCACTTCAATATCCAAGTGAAATCCATTTGTAATTTTTGTTTTAAAATGAATGATTTTTAAAATATGGATTTAATATACAAATACCAAATCGGACATGAACAGTTAATGTGGTTAAGCTGCTTATCGATATTTCAAAGAGTATCAAAATATTTGAAATATTCTGAAATAAAATTACTTTAATAAAAATTTGTATTCACTTCTTATATTTAAAAAAATCAAATAAAAATTTTGATTTTTTAGAGAGTGAAAGATGTCCAGTCCGCAGCCTTGTTGTATATATAAAGCGTTTAAACCCAAGGTGTCCTACTTTCTTGCAACAGCCAAGGAAAGAACCCAAAGATGGAGTTTTCTATAACAATGTTCCGCTTGGACATAACTTGCTTGGGTCAATGATGAAAAAGATTTCAGAAATAGCGCAGTTGTCTAAGACATATACAAACCACAGTCTACGTGCTACAACTGTCCATTTACTTGATGACGCACAGTTCCCTAGCAGACATATTATGTCCATTACAGGCCATAAATAAGAAAATTCTCTCAAAACCTATACAGGTCATACAAGTGAAAAAACTAAAACACTTATGTCAGCAAAACTAAATGAGAAAACAAATGGATCTACTTTTAAGATTTTAACCTCTAGTACCACTTGTACTTCAGCTGCAGCTGTGACTGATGGTGTCTCTAATTCAAACGTGGAACTCATTTCTCTTACAAGCTCTCAGGAGCAGATCGTAATGAATGACATTAGTAAAATAGAGAATGCATCATTCGAAGTTCTCTATGATGGTTTAGATGAACTTTTCAGCAACTGTGAGCTTCCTACTTCAGCCACTGGTGTGCCCACTCCAGCAGTAACTGCATGTAATATGCGATCTCCACTTATGCCATATGCTTCAGCCAATAATGTGCAAACTCCAGCTGTATCTGCTACTACGTGTAATATGCGATCTCCGCTAATGCCACATGTTCCTATGCCAAACTTGATTAATTGTTCAAACATCACGTTTAACATCAACATTAATAACGTACAGAAATAAACTTATGTTCAGAGATGATTACATGTTTTAATGTTGGGTTGTAAGAAATAAAGTTCTATTTGTTCGAATGCTTCTATAATTACTATCAATGAGTCAATATTGTATGATGCATTTTATTATTCTAAATTTAAATAAATAGAGAAAAAAATCATATGTAATATAACAATTAAGGACTTTTTACTCTGTCAATACGTAGTAATATGGAACGGTAGAAAATATTGACCTCGGACTTCGTCCTCGGTCAATATTTTCCTCCACGGTACATATAACTACGTATTGACCTCGTAAAAAGTCCTTATTTGATTAGTATATTTCATCCAACCGTTTTTTATTCTGACGTCAGTGTATATGTCACTTAGATTAATTTCAAAAAGTCAAGTGAGAATAAACTAACGTATACCTTGTAAACGAAAAGGAGTTTTTTTTTTTAAAAGAAGGGGCAATTAATCAAATTAAAGGCATTTAAAATGAATAAACACCCGTTATGACTGACGCAAAAATAATACTATAATAAGAACATTTTTCCTGACTATCGACCAGCAATAAAGGCTCTGGAAGAACAAACAAATTAACCACTATGGTTCGGGGCCAGCATTGTCGTATTATACCCCGACAACACCGTAGCGACGGAGCTTCTCAATTTACAGGGAACGCGGTAGGCAACTCTTTGGGTTAATGCACGAAACCATAACCACGACCTAGATGTTGATAACAATTTATAGTGACCAATTCATTTGCAAAATGCAGGTCAATTAATGATATACGACAAACAAAAACTACGACAAAGAAAAAATTTGATAATAAAAGAATACTTATGCATGAAAGTCCTCTCCAATTTTATACCTCTGTATTGGGTAATAATTGTCAAGTGGATCAAGATTTAAAACAATCTAGTTTATTGTTGAATTAAATCATATAGAATTGTGTTCGAAAAATTAGACGTTAAAGGTCTTAGTTATTTAGAAAGTCAGGTTTGGAGGACATGTCTTTCAACAGACTGTTGGTTTTCTAATGGGCAATAATTGTGCTCCTCTCCTTGTCGACCTGTTTTTGTACTCTTATGAGTCAGAATTCCTAGAAAGCCTGCTGAAGAAGAAGGAAAAGACACTAACCAAGACATTTAATTTCACATTCTGCAATATTGTTGATGTTTTGTCGCTCAACAATGCTAAATTTGGTGGCTATTTGCATTCAATTTACCCTATCGAGCTTGAAATTAAGACATCACCAATACACTAAGATCAACCTCTAATTTAGTAGACCTGGTTCTAGAAATAGACATAGGAAAACTGCATAGTCGTCTCTATGACGAACCTGATAACTTCAACTTTCCAATTGTCAACTTCCCGTTCATCGACAGCATCTTTATAGCAGCTTCAGCGTTTGGTGTGCACAATTCACAACTTATACGTTATTCTAGATCCTGCGATCGGTATTCCGCTTTTCTAGACCAATCACTGCTGTTGACTGCTAAAAGACTCAAACAAGGGTTTGTTTGTACATAGATTTATTTTATCTCTCCAGAAATGGTTGTCGCCATGGGTTAATTGATCGTTATGGAAATTCAATCCCTCCAAAATGATAGAACGTTTTCGCTGAATCATAGGTAGTGTTTTCTATTCCTGGACTTGACCGTTTCTTAGACAGGACAATAAGTAACTCGATAGGTGACTAATTAGAGGGCAGGGACTGATTAGTTTTCCAGAGCACATTAGTGCACCCATGCTTTTTATTGGGTTCAGGTTACTCTCTTTCTGTTTTTGTGTTGCGCTGTGAATGTGTGTCTATTCACTGATTTATAACTTTCCCTTGACTTTTAACTCTCGTTGTTCTGTCGATTTGTTTTGCTATTTTTCACAAATTATGTTTTAAGAAAGAGATCAAAAACAAAATAGGCAACCTGTCAAACCTTTGTAGTTCATGTACTGTGACATTAGTGAAGTGCAGAATATATTAAGAAAATAACTGGTGCATTTAAAATAAATTTAATATGATAAAATAACATTTTCTAAAAACGGGTTATGTACTACTGTTTTTTATTTTTATTTAAAAAATCCACCCTATCACCTCAGATACATTTAAGTCAGAATCGTACCTAAACCTTACAAACCAAACCCAATAACAAACTTGATGACTTCAGTCGTCTTTTTATTAACCATTTGGAATGCAGGGTTTTTATGTGTTTGAATTTATTCAGTAATCTATAGTCCTTTTGTAATCGTAGTAAAACTACTCCATATTCTCATGTCTGAAATAAGACAGTCTATAATAAAACTATTTATTATAACCAACTGCATAAATAAATCCACAGACAATCAGGTGTAGCTCTACCCTTAACCTTATCCTACTTCAAATTAATTACAAGTATATTAACTACGCACAATGCATACTTTATATACCCAAAAGTGTTGCGTAACTTTGAGAGCGTAAAATAATTATCATTGAAATATGCAAGACACAAGCGAAATTAAAAAAATATATCTAATAGTAAAGAAGTTTAATCAGTAATTAGAAGAAATTACACGGATGCATCTGATATGGATGTTAGGGTTTTAAAAATAGCAAAATTTAAAAAATAAAAACATTATTGATTGAAAATCTTCTATATTTGGGGGAACATTTATAAGAGCCTCGAAAATGGAGCTTTTTTTTAAAAAGGGGGAGGTTAGAAATTTTGTTAGTTTCATTCATTCATCTTTTCACCCAAAATATTCGGTCATTTTTGCCGCACGACATATATTTTTTTATTTGTTAATAATGTAGTCTAACATTTCAACTTACATAAGCAACTGCTTTCGGGGTTTAAAATTGAGAGGATTTTCACACATAAAATCTTAATTGAGGGTACATCATATAGAAAATGCAATGTTAAATAGATGGTTTATTGTAACCTGAAAGTAACAGTATTGACATGTGCGTTCGTAATAAAACACTGAATTCGAAGTCGCACAACGACATGTAGATATAAACAGGTAATTAATAAATAACAAATATCATAGAACAAATAATAGTAACATTATCAATGCAATTCAAGGTATAAAATAAAAAGGAAATCTCGAGTTACATTATGTAGAGCTACACCAGATAAGACATTAACGATAGTAACATCTAAAGCATTTAACAATCATCATACTTTAACAATCATTACACTACCCCTTCAAACATAAATGGTCGACCACGGCTATGAAATTATTAAATACAAAATATTCAAATCTCAAATAGATAGATTTCATACATCACAAGTTTTAACAAATACAATAATGCATTAATTACATTTTGCCATTAAATCTTTCATTCAATCACACAGTCTAAAGTTCTTCTTCCTATGTGTTAATATGACACAATAGAAAGTTAATAAATGCATGTATATGTCATTACCAGTAAGTTCGCACAGTTGTACCAAAAATCTTTTACGATTATGTCAATATATTCAAAATTTCATCAATATAATAAACATGTATCATATTTGTATACTTTAACAACATAATTCAAAGACACTTTAAGATATTGCGATTATGAAAAAATAACAACAATGTCATAACAACAGTCTTTGAAAAGCACAACTGCATGTACACCGGTGTACTAATTATACCAGGGCCCAGCGACATAAACATTTTCTTTGCTGAGAATTTTTTTATTCTCAATTTCATCTAATCAAATCTTTTCCCTTGTTGTCATGGTAATTTAGAAAATTCTCATGCTGAGCAAAATATTTTTACTCAGAAACGTTTTATGGCACCCATGCCTGGTCATTGTAGGGATGGAGGACAAGAGTCTGTGAAGGTTGGTGGGGTTTGGGTATCTGTACAAATATTTCTGTATTGTAGGTCGGACACGTACGTAGATGTATGATCGTTAGAATAAAATAGCTCTCTCCAGTTTTTGTTTGCAAGAATATCCAATCGGGCGGTATTGTGGATACCATGCAAAGTGGGACAGGAATCTACATAGGATGAGGAAGCATCAGCAAAGAAAAGTCCTAGATCATTCATAGAATAATCACCTTCGACAGTTCTCACAGTTGGGATGATACTGGGTACATGAAAAGTTCTCAACGAGATTTCACTTATTTAAGTATTCACTTGATAGTGAGAATTTTTATTTGGCACAGAATCTGATACTTGTACAACAGACGACACGCAGTTACAGGTACGAATGGTGACACGGACGATAAAAATGCACTACTTGTGTTTCATACGAAGGCACAGATTCAGCAACATGTGACGATATATAAACAGACACGACGGAAGAGGACACCGGTGACATTTGTACAGAAATAATTTCGAAACTCCGGACAATACGTAACAGAAGTTGTGGTACTCAATTTTAATTTACTAACACTAATGATTCCCAATGAGACATAAAATTAGCACTGAAACCAGCGGGCAAATTTAGTAAAGACAAATTTGGAACGAAACTATACGGCACAGAAACAATAAAGTCACGCAATGAATAAAGTAAAATACTGGACGGAACATAAACATCCCACTTTTTACTATTCAAGACATCTTCAACACACGAAGCCGATAACGACAGTTCACTACTACATGTAATAGCTGACTGTGATGTTATATGTTCCTCATGACAGGAGGACATTGCAGGCGCTTCCATAGTCACAGATGCCACGGTGAAGGCAAAGACCCCTCCTCAAGTAATTTAATGTCTGCTTCTTCCTCCCAGTCAGTGATTTCCTCTGCATCTACAACCACGACCTTCCTGGGAGAAGGGAAGAGGCTCTGAAGACCCACTAAACACCATCCGTCCCACCTATTTTGTACTTTTGGACTCAACCCCCTTTTTAAATACTACAATTTAGATAGGCTGCTGTTCCGACTTTATATTGTTTTTAATAAACAGATAAATAATAAATCCACTAGCACTGTTCATTTTAGTTCTAGCTTTTTGGAGGACTGTCCACATTGTACGCTGCAGGTTTTAAACATAATCTTTAGGGTCAGGCAGAGAAATTTCATCTTCAGTTGGCTCATAAATTAAATCAACCGGTAACTGAACCTAGCGACAAATATCATAATATTTGGAGCCCCCCTATGTACTGTAATGGACAGAAGAATTGTATGCTAGTACAGTTAATGGAATTCACTCATCCCAATCCCTCTGGTCACGGACAACAACCTTGCTTAACATGCCTATAAAGCTTCTATCTAACAAGTCCATTGCTTTGGGGATGAAAACTTGCATTTTTTGTTTGTTAATTTTTAAAATTTTGCATAATTTTTGAAATAGTTCAGCCTCAAATTGTCTCCCTTATCAGTGTGAATCTGCTTCGGCAATCGAAATCTACAGATAAAGTTTTCAACTAACAGCCTGACCAGTTTCAGCTTCAATTTTTTCATGTTATAACGTTCGGGCCATCGGGTAAAGTAATCAGTAACTACCATAATTTATTTATTTCCATTTTTACTCAAAGGTAAAGGACCCATGATATCAATTGCAATAGTTCGAGAGCTGCTTAACTAGCTACTGTCGCATTGTAGCTTTCGCTTTTCTATACGGGCCTTTCCGTTTCTGACAAATATAACATTTTTCGAAACAATTCGAAACGTCTCCTTTTAAATCAATCCAAAAGAATCTACTTCTTACTTTGCCAAGTGTTTTTGAAGTTCCGAGTTGACCAGAAAATGAGTCATCACAAAGCAAATTTAACATTTCAGGTTTCCAACATTGAAGCACAACAAATAGTAACCTAACACTATTATCAGGTTCAACATATGTGTAATAAAGAACACCATTTTGTAACACCAGCATCTGTCACAGTACCCAATATGCTTTAATTGTAGGAAAAAATGTATGGTCAGTTTCGGTAGTTTCCGAATCTTTAGATTCTTGTTTATCGCATTGTTGACAATCCCAACAAGGCCTACGTTTAAGTCCGTAGGCATTTCCGTGTTGTTTGGCAGCTCGATATTTAATTTCAAACTTATTTGTGGATAAAATCTGGAGCCATCTGGCCAGCTGGCCTTCTGGATTCTTGAATTTCATTTGCCACGGTAAAGCTCCGTGATCCGTTCTTATTGTAAAATTTATCACATACAAAAAGTAGTGGAAATTTTTAACTGCCAAAATAATGGCTGAGTTCACAACGGGTAACGCAATAATTCCTTTATGCTAGTGACAATGACTTACTATAGTACGCGATTACTCTTTCATGGCGCCTGAGATCTGAGATGAAACTGCCCCAACGCTGTGATTGCTGGCGTCAGTATCAAATACGAAATAATAGTCCCCATGGGCTAACCCAAAATCGTTGGACTTAGCTAACTCTGTTTTAGCATCTTTTATTTGGAGCCCCCCTATGTACTGTAATGGACAGAATAATTGTATGCTAGTACAGTTAATGGAATTCACTCATCCCAATCCCTCTGGTCACGGACAACAACCTTGCTTAACATGCCTATAAAGCTTCTATCTAACAAGTCCATTGCTTTGGGGATGAAAACTTGCATTTTTTGTTTTGTTAATTTTTAAAATTTTGCATAATTTTTGAAATAGTTCAGCCTCAAATTGTCTCCCTTATCAGTGTGAATCTGCTTCGGCAATCGAAATCTACAGATAAAGTTTTCAACTAACAGCCTGACCAGTTTCAGCTTCAATTTTTTTCATGTTATAACGTTCGGGCCATCGGGTAAAGTAATCAGTAACTACCATAATTTATTTATTTCCATTTTTACTCAAAGGTAAAGGACCAATGATATCAATTGCAATAGTTCGAGAGCTGCTCAACTAGCTACTGTCGCATTGTAGCTTTCGCTTTTCTATACGGGCCTTTCCGTTTCTGACAAATATAACATTTTTCGAAACAATTCGAAACGTCTCCTTTTAAATCAATCCAAAAGAATCTACTTCTTACTTTGCCAAGTGTTTTTGAAGTTCCGAGTTGACCAGAAAATGAGTCATCACAAAGCAAATTTAACATTTCAGGTTTCCAACATTGAAGCACAACAAATAGTAACCTAACACTATTATCAGGTTCAACATATGTGTAATAAAGAACACCATTTTGTAACACCAGCATCTGTCACAGTACCCAATATGCTTTAATTGTAGGAAAAAATGTATGGTCAGTTTCGGTAGTTTCCGAATCTTTAGATTCTTGTTTATCGCATTGTTGACAATCCCAACAAGGCCTACGTTTAAGTCCGTAGGCATTTCCGTGTTGTTTGGCAGCTCGATATTTAATTTCAAACTTATTTGTGGATAAAATCTGGAGCCATCTGGCCAGCTGGCCTTCTGGATTCTTGAATTTCATTTGCCACGGTAAAGCTCCGTTATCCGTTATTATTGTAAAATTTATCACATACAAAAAGTAGTGGAAATTTTTAACTGCCAAAATAATGGCTGAGTTCACAACGGGTAACGCAATAATTCCTTTATGCTAGTGACAATGACTTACTATAGTACGCGATTACTCTTTCATGGCGCCTGAGATCTGAGATGAAACTGTCCCAACGCTGTGATTGCTGGCGTCAGTATCAAATACGAAATAATAGTCCCCATGGGCTAACCCAAAATCGTTGGACTTAGCTAAATCTGTTTTAGCATCTCAAACGATTTATGGCACTCGATAGTCCACAAAAAGGAAGCGCCCTTTTCAGTCAGGTGGTGCAACGGCCTTGCCATATCAGCAAGTGATTTTACGTACCGCCGGTAATACTAACAGGTGCCCCAAAAGCTTCGAACATGATGGACATTTTTGGGGGTCGGCCACTCTTGCACGGCCTCCGTTGTCTTTGGATCAGTTGATATCCCGTTCTGAGACACTACATGTCCCAATAATACAACTTCTTTTCGAAAGAAGTGACACTTATGAGGGGCAATGTTTAGACCAGCATTTCCTATTCGCGCTAACAATTGATCAAGATTTGCCACATGGCTTTCAAAATTCTTAAAAAATATCACTGCATCATCCTAATATACGAGACACCCTCGCCAGTTTAAACAGTCCAAAATGTATTGTGTCAACCGCTCGACCGTTGCACCTCCGTTCAGGACTGTGAAAGGCATTACACATTACTTAGAAATTTTGCCCCTGCTAGTGCCACGACACCTTGGATATTTAAACTGGCTACCGGGTTCAATCAAAACAGTAGAACCCTTGATCTTGTCATCTTCGATGAACGAGCTAACTTTCATTTCACTTTCCGCAGGAACGAAAGTTCGTTCAGCAAATTTTTGTCGGCAAAACGCTCTTGTTTTTTTGTCTTTGATTTCTTGACATGCGTAAAATTCCCATACCAACATTAAGTCCACACTTGTGTTTAGACAAAAAGTCGAACCCTATAATAACTTGAGATTCTATATCCGGTACTGTCATTTCCTGTTTACGAATTTTTGCTCCAATTTCAAAGATAAAACAGCTTTTCCCAAACGGACTGACTATTCCAACATCGGCCATTTTTAGCCTTTTCAACTTTCTAATATCAGCCTGTTTTTTTTACCGGAATCTGATAACATTTTTTCAGAACTCAAACTGTTATCGTTATCGTTAGTAATAAAACACTGAATTCACACAATGACATTTAGATATAAACAGAAAATTAATCGTACAAATAACAAATAGTTACAGTATCAATGCAATTCAACTTTTAACAAAACAAAAAATATCTCGAGTTATGTAGAGATAATTCAGATAAGACATCGTATTATCAAAGGCATTTAACAATCATCATACTTCAACAATCATTACAGGACTTTTCTAGAAGCTAGGCCATACGGTGTTTGCATTTCACTACGCTTGCGATCATGATGAGTAGAAGATATTCTAGACTAGACATTTTGCAGATATTTTCTACTGACAAAAGGTTTCGTTGTTTCCAAGTTGATGTAATTACTTAAAAAGTTAGTCGTCACCAAAGTACGAGGTGACTTTGTTTAATTTTTAGATAAACAACAGATCACCAGTGTATCTATACACTTCTGACTTCAACCTTCAAAGTTCAGACTTCAGCATTCAGACCTCTCACTTTGGATTAAAAAAGCGTTTGGCCGAAGAGGATTTTCGGACTAGTCTTATGGAACATTACCTATGGAATATTCGCGTTCCCGTTGATCAATAGGAGAGTGTGTCACGTTTGGGTGTTGCTAGGTTAAAATACGGAACACAATGGTAACGTGCCACGTACTTGGCTTTCGAAACAAAAGTCTACATTTTCTCTTCTTACACCACAATGCAGAATTCAAAAATGTCAGTTATTTAATCAATTTTTTATCATGAAGTGATATATTTTTCACTTTAGGCATAAACTTACAACAACTTGTTTAATAACAAAAAATGTTGCTTGATATTTAAGTATTTACACAAAAGTATGAGATTTGGTTAAGTTGAAACGTTATTTTGTTTATTTTTGCTTTAAATACAGCATACAAACAAATTTTCTATTTTGCTCTTTATACAATAATTTATCTAAAGCAATTTATTAATATGATATTCTCAACAATGAAACATTGGACATAAACAACAGATTTCTATCCAGACTTAAGTCGTATCATACAAAAGAAAGATGGCCACAAGACAAAGGAATACTGTCCTGTTTGTTTTTCACCAGCAATATATAAAATATATGAAACAGTGCTGCCAGATAAACTAGCAGCCTTTTTAGTAACATTTCTCATGATTTTTATGTGTTTTCAGGAAAGGCAGTGGATGTCAAACTCCTTTTGAATACTGAAAAACATCTGGGAACAAAAATAATTTCATGAATCGTGCGAAAGCGTTGTTTTCAGTAAATTCTCTGCTTATGTTCTGTCAGTACAGTCAGAAATTACTCAATTATTATATTAGATACCTTACACAAAATGTCACCATCAGATAGGGTCAGTGACTGGCAAATATTGAAAAAAAGTTCCGTGGTGACACAGCTAACAATTTCTTGTTTGAAATCTATTATTGGTATAGCTTAAGCAGCGAGCTATTTTGTTAAAGTTTTATATACAGTCAATTTTGTGTGTGTATAATATCATTATGTTCATGCACAATATGTTGAAATATGTTAGAATTATTTTTTCTAATGAATATAAAGTGAAATGTTTGTTGAGTTTTAGTTAATGTTCATTTGACATTTTACTGAAATATTTAGGACTTATCAATAAGTCTTTAAAATCTCTCGCTCAGAAATAAAATCTAGTGCAACTTAGCAATTGTGGTATGTATGCCTATCAGATGGTGAGGATTGATTATTAAAATAGAAAATCGGGAAGATGAAAATAAGGAAACTAAAAGTGGTATTTGGTAGTTAACCAAGAATAGGGAAAGCAAATTGTCAGGGAATTAATTCTTTTTAATTAACTACCGTTACCAATTTGAATCGATAAACTGCAATACATCAGAAAATTATTTATCAAACAGTAGTGTTTCATAGTGAACATGTTAGCACATCCATAGCAAATTTATCGGTTATGAATAATAAACAACACTCAAATGTATTCGATAGTTTCCAGTCGTTTTATTTTACTAGCTGTTTTAATGTCACTTTCTAAAACATGCGGTCTCCGCTGTGCAAGCCGAAAAACGTTTCCGTTTGCTTTGACGCATCTGAAATTAATAAAAAAATATTATTGTATTGTGTGCTGTATATCCAATAATATGCAGGAACATAATTATAAATCTATTCTTAATCATATAGTGTCGTGAATGTTCCAGATTTCCATATTTATTAGAGTTTATTATCATCCAGCCTTATATTTTCTAACCAACCCATTGTTCAGCGTAATATACTATTTTTTGGCTTATAGATTTTAACGTGTCGCGGTAACTTGTGGTTACTTAAGTTTAGCATCATACAATGAATAAATCGAGATTAACATCGCAAATAGCAGACGGCCTATTTAATTGTACATACCAATAAATACGCTTCTCGAGGAAATTCATTAATGATATCTCCTTTCAGCTCACTTTCTTTATTCTGTTAAGTAATAAAAACAAATCATCAATAAATAATATCAACATTGGTTAATTTGCGTCGTTTTTAGCACTGGTTGAAAAAAGTTTTTGCTGCGTATTTTGTGGTTAGAGTGTTACAGTAAAATTGTTTATATTACCACACCACTTTTTTCAATGTTTTAAAGGCTCAAATCATTTGTAACAGTAAACACGATTCCTGATTATCGTCTTTTCTTTATTTGATAAATAGATCAAAGACTAGTCAAAGAATATTTTCATCAATACCCTTAATAAAAAATACAGCTTACTTTTTGAACATTTGTCTCCAAAATTTCTTTCAGAGCTAATAGAAGCTGGTCTTCAGACTGTTCGTTGCTATATATGGAATTTTCATCGAAATTGGGAAGCTTAAACATAAAAAACTCCTTTTTATAAAGTCAACTTTATCATTTTCAAAATATTAAATTAGATGTCAAAGACCTAATTAGATGATAATAATGATTAAGTTCAAAATAGACTGGATTATTGATTAATTGGTTGCATGTATGTCTAACATGAAGCGAGCAATATTTCAGCTATATGACAAACAATAAATCAACGTGAAATGGGGTGCATGGATAATCGGGAACGCAATTTTAACTGCCACTGAATATATCTATGGACCAGTGGTTAGTGGTGCAATATTTATCCATTTGTAGAGCCTACAATGAGCTTACTCCTTTTTTTCTTTATAAGGGGTCCTTAACGTTCAGACTTTTGACAGACGTAATAAATGCAATTGCTATATTTATTGTATAAATGCTATTCCACTAAGACTTAAATTAGACATTTTGCTAAAACAAAATCGACTTATGAAAGCACATTAGAGACGTAAAAGAAACAAATATATTATTACAGCAAGTTATTGTCTACTTATCGTCAGTAACTATCTTGTCACGGCGAAGTACTAACTTGTCAACGAAAGTTATTACCGATGACTATTCCAATGTCAAAACGTATGTTACGACGGCGTGAAAATAACTCGCAGTGGCGAGAAATCTCCATCATGGCCCTTATACGCTTTCGTATAGTATTACTTTTCCACTGTCAAAACGAATCTTACCATGGTGAGATAAAACTCGCAGTGGCGAGATAATATTTTGCTTTCATGTCCCTAATACGCTTCCGTATTTATTGGAGTGTTTATGAAATATTAGATCTTATACGAGACAAAAACTAAGATATCGATTTTAATAACTGAAGTAGAAATATTAAGTTTTCTTCTGTTTTTATAGATTACTTAATAGTTTTTTAAGCTATATCCTAGCATTCAGTTCCTATTAGGGGTAAAGACCAACTGATATGGAGAGAACGCACGTCCGTTAACAAACCCTGCCAATTCTGTCAGTTTGTCAATTAAATCTGATCATCAGCATCTTTCTACGTTTCCTAAGTAACGCTAGTTTTTTACCGCCGGTGATCAATTTGTACGTATGACTACTTGTAAGACAGTAAAATGTTGCATACAATAAAGATATAACAATGTAATTGCCAAAACATATACGATTTTCCTTTTTTAAAAGTAGTTTGTTTGGGGTAAAAAAAAAACATACGAAATCTTTTTTGCAAAGTAGTATTACAGTTGCATTTAAATAAAAAGGGAATGCCATGATTATTTTCCTAGCTGTCCGTTAAAATGAAATAAGGTGATACTTAGACAAACACTGTGTGACACCACAAATCACCAATACAACCTGGCAGCAACTAAGGTTGTGTCATAGGTCGTTATATTAATCAAGGTCATTGTCAAAAAATTTAGCAGAAAGCGTACAAATGGGGCAGCAAAGACTGAAAGACCACAAGCCATTCGCACAACAGAAACTTCGTAGCAAGATATAGGCACACTATTTACAACAGAAAATATTTATACATTGACATCGACAATTATATCAATAGAATTAGGAAATGCAATTTGTCAATTCATGATGTTAATAGATAACCATTGACATTTGTGGTAACAATTCTTTACATCTGCTTACAAACCTCTTGATACATGTTTTACAAATACATATTAATATTCTTTTCACTTTTTTTGGTGAACAACAGCATGTGTGACATTTTACAACATCTCTATAGACATTGCTGGCATATAGATTTTGAACGAAACCGTAAAATGGTTTCGAATATAAATGCAATATTCTGGAAGAATATGTGTCTTTACATTTTACGTTGTCTAGGAAGTTTGTCATCTACTATTAATCACTGGCTTTCAGCACTAGTCTCGTGAGTTCGAGCACAACTTTATGCAAGATGCGTTACTCTACTCTTAATTGACAAAGATTCCCAGGTTTCATGACAAAATTGGGGTTCCTAGCAGTGGCTTATTATACCAATAATAATTTGAAGTCATAATGAATATAGCTAAAGAGGACTAAAAAGTCCATAAAACACTATAAAAGAAACTTTCTCCATAAATATGGATTTGTATCACCTTATCTGTGATGGCTAACATGTAAACACAAAATTGGTAGCAACTGCTAATCTGTACACATTTAAGACGTAGGGTAAACTTTTAGACTTTAGTTTCCAAACACCTTAAGGGTTCCAATACACCTATATTGAAAATAATTTGTCAATGACATAAAGTTATATTTTCATACAATAATTTATAATTCAAATTAAACAAAAATTGCATATTTGTAAGATCGCCAAAAAAAAACAGATTAATAAAAAAGCACTATAATAATTTGATTACAGCCATTCTGAAATTTTCTGAATTGTTATGTCAAGCAAATGGGTATACATTTGGTGATGGAAAATTAGAAGTCTATGAGTCAATTTCTTTCTGTTGGAAAATGACTTGTTAAAAGGACGGAAATGTGTTTTTACATAATTACACCCTTTGTTAAGACTTTCATTATCTTATTTTGTCCTGTCCCTTGATTTTTATTTTAAATGTTATGCAAGTAAGACTAGTTAATAAAAGGAATTTATTTTTTTCACCTTAAATGTAAATATCCAATCTAGATTCCCGCAAGAATAGCACATGGTGTCCTACATCGCATTAATTCTATAAAAGTTCACCATGTTACAAGCAGAATCAAATTAATAACGTCGTCAACGTTGAAAGTAATAACGATAGCCAAAAATACATTTCCTGAATTTTGAGACTGTTTGTGGTAAAAAAGTATTGAACAAAAAATCGTAAAATAATTATGACATTATTAACTTTTATAATGGCCGAGTGGTCAAGGTAGTTCGTCTACTATTGATCACGCGGTCTGTCAACACTGAGATTGCGGGTTCGATTCTCACTGCAGGCAGGGTGTACTCTAATCTTAATTGACAAGGATTGCCACTTTCCTACCGCAGTTCGGGGGTTTTCTCCGGCTTACTCCCCCAATAAAAACTGGACGCCATGATATAGCTGAAAGATTTCTGAAAGTGGCGTTAAACAAGCATCAAACATAAATGATAAAAATGTTAATTTCATTTATAGAAGACTTATTTTCCTCTATCTAGATACGATGTATTGTTATATTAAAACGTGATTGCAACAAACATTTTCTATTTTAATCTACATACAAGTTAATGTCATACCTAGAATAATACGTCACACGTGTATATTTGGGTTTTTCCTAATAAAAAGTTGTTTACTGTTGTTTATTTGAGACTTAATTTCAAAAACGTTTTGACTGTTTTTTTAACATTTTTATATACTGTTTCGTTTAAATAGTAAGTTATTTTATAAAGTACAAAAAGATATATCAAAGTCATCAATTTTAAGAAATAAATACAAACAAATGCTGATAGAAACATTTATTACTGACCTTGTAAAGGTTTGCTAAGTCAAATACACCAAACACCACCAAAATCGTCATGAAAATGTTGTTCGTAAGCATTTTACGGATACAGACTAACACAACATATATTTGAATACTTATAACTTTTATACATTTATATAATGAATTCATTCCCGCGATTCATTGGTGCATGTTCATTGACGATAATCCTTAAAAAAGTCGAAATCATTAAAAAATTATTAAGGTCGAATCCGCAGACGATACTTTGAAATAATATGAACATTTGAAAGGTGTTGTACGCAATCCCACCAGTGTGACAGAAGGCGTTGCATATCATTGTTTGGAAATAGTCGAGTCCTTAGACAATTTAATAAACTAACGTTATCACAAATGTTTAAATAAATTGCTATAAAAAGTTGACGACTTGGAGATGAACAGTCGAGTTGATATTGTTTTATATAAGTCGGATGAAAAAAGTTGACTAAAGTCTACCCACAGAGAATTTTCGTTTTGATTTTAATTAATGAGAAAATGAATAAAAATCTATTTCTTTTAAACCATTCAATTCCATTGCCTCGTAAGTCGTAAATAGTAGGACATTCTTGTAATCTTTTTTGTATGTTATCTGTAAACTAAGCTGTATCAAAATGTGTTTTTCTGTCCAATGCACAGAACCTCAGTTGATGCTCATACACCCATAAAACATAGTAAATTTCTAAATAATGGTCACAATTCGGAAATAAACAAATGCCACATATCTTTAAAAGATGGTTCGAATCGAAGTCAATGGACAGTGTAGAACTTGAGGAAAAGTAAAAAGAGGAAATAATTTGAAAGCGACACATTTAAGTCCTTAAGTCTGGTTTCTTTAATTTCAAGTAAATATGGCAATTAAGTAAAACAAATAGGGTTAACAAGGCTGCAGGTCCTGCGTTTGTGAAAAGAAGCCCGAGTTCAAGATATAACATCTAAGAACTTTCATGAATCTCGCACCACCACGGACTTTTTTATGTAAAGGGCACTGTTCCACTCAAGCTGCGAAAACTATGTCTCATGTGGAAGATCAAATTTTTTCAGAGATAGTAACGTAACCACCTAATTTTATATCTATCCAAACTAAAAGGTTTATTCAAATATGTGCCATTTGTCTATGTGTCTTTTATGCCTTTTAAAGCTATGTTTTATTCAAAACGTTGTTATTCAAACTTTTCAACGAAGAAAATTGCAAGCCACGTTTTATATAAAAATAAACATATAAGATTTCAGAAGTTGTCATGAGATCATTTTGTTTCCTTTATTTTATGCTGGAATACTCTCATATATTATCAGTTGAGGTTTGAAATCATAATTCTGGGTACCGGACTACGTCAGCTATAGAAACAAACATGTCAATTACAAATGACATGGCATTTCCGTCTAATTTTTAAGTGTATATTTTGTATACATGTTTAGATATGTTTGATAATTATAAATTAAATAAATTTCGGAAAGTGTCGGATTACCTCGTCGGATGAAATCATTAGACCCAGAATAAGTCAAGAAATAGTAGATTCTCCAGTATTTAAATATTTTGACATCCTAAATCAAGGTATTGAAAGAAGACATATAATATGGGACGCAATTTTTAATAAAGATGAACAGAGATTATTTGACTGACAATATACATTAGGTATGCTAAACAAAGGGCAGGCATTAAGAATTTTGATATCATATCATTTGATATGATCAACATGAAATCGCTATACATGAATTGTTTTTATGGTAAAAACTCTGAAATCACGTACTTACATTTCAGCAATAAACATTCAGAGGAAAGTCGTTTGAGTTCAGTTCTTTCACATAATGATCATTATTATTGATTATTTTATTTTTAAAGATATCTGTATTTCTATTTTTATAACCTTCTCGGTTGGAATTTTAACATTAAGCAGTTCCCTGGATCGTATTCTATTAAACACGGACTACTAAAATCTAACTACACATCACATGTCGTTTAATAACACCACGTTGATTTCACAAGTTGTTGCTCGCCAGTTTCCAACGCGCAATCGGAAACATTCCTACGTTAACTTGCATTGCACTCAAACATACCTCTATACAAAGTTGTGTTGTATTCGAACCCCTTAATCTCATTGCGATCGGAAAACGTTGAAAATTTGAAGCAAATTTGTTTTAAAGTACACGTCCGGAATATAGCTGAAATATTGGTTGCTGGACGAAAAACAACAATCAATCAATAAATAAGTTTAAACGCGCGGTCAGAACATAATTCCGAAGGTGGTGTTACACCCCTAAGACTTAATCAAAATAAATCGAAGCACGCCAACATTTTCCCAGATTTTTAGTGGGTGGCTACAATTATTAAAATTTTGATCATTGTTTTGAACAACATAATTACAAACGATGCAAAAACTGAAAGTCGCCAGAACTACACGTATTATAGGGAAATTAATTAGAAACTTTGCGGAAACAATAAGGTAAGAAACGGTTCAACACAACAATAAGTGAAAAAAAGTTGATTTGGGCGACTTATTTAAACCGCACATACTGAAAGCCTCTTGAAAAACGTTTGAGTCCCAGATGAATAATTTTTTAATTACATTAATGCAATCAGACAAATACATTATGTTAACGCGACCCTTCAATGAGATCGTCGTTTTGATATTTGTTAATTCCGTGATGCTGTAATCGTTAAAACATGAGTGTTGCAATCAATTTCTGTGTTTAGGAAAAAATGTTTTCTATAAAACACATATATCTACATTAAACTCCTAAGAGATCTATTTTAAAATCAATAAATTTACATAACCCATTTTCACACAAAAAAATTACCATAATTCAAAAATATTGCTGGTAATAGTGCTACAACAAATTATATTTTTCAATATTAAATTTCTAACCGCCTAGGATTATGAAACTATACACGACATACATAATTATCTTCACTTCACTAAAGAATAAAATGTCACCAAAGATAGCAAGGTTAATAAAATTTACTACGCCAGATGCGCATTTTGTCTTATCAGGACTCGTCAGTGGCGCTCAAACCCAAACAATATTTAAAATCCACATGATTAAGATGTTGTAGAGCTGTATCACCAAAATTCCAAAACGTTGTAGTTAATCCGCCTAACGCTATCTACACCTTAAAAATAGAAAAAAACCTTAGAATTAAAAATAATATTTATGACAGTAAATCAACACAATGGCTATTACTGCAGGAATATGTGTTCTTCCTGTCAGCACCGAAGTGTGACTACTGGGCTGGTGATACTCTCGGGGACTAACAGTCCATCAGCAGAGGCATAGATCCAGTGGTTGCAAATAAAATGTTATTAAAGATATTAAGGTTAATAGAATTTACTACGCCAGACGCATGTTTAGTCTAATCAAGACTCATCAGTGGCGCTGGAATACAATCAATATTTAAAATCCACATGATTTAGATGTTGTAGAGCTGTATCACCAAAATTCCAATACATTATACTAAAACCGGCTCAGGGCTATCTACACCTTGAAAATAGAACACAAAAAAAAATAGCAAAGAAAACCGACCGAACAACAAGAGCCAAAAGTCAAGGGACAATTACAAATCCGGATATAGACAAAACGCAACACAAAAACCAAAAACACAAAAAAACAGAAAGAGAGTAACCCAAACCCAATAAAAACCATGGGTGCACTCAGGTGGTCCGGACGAGTAAGCAGTGCCTGCCTCTAATTAGACACCCGTCGAGTTACTCATTGTCATGTCTAGGGAAAAGTCAAATCCAGGAATAGGAATCACTACCTATGACTCAGCAAACATGTCAGATCATATTTGAGAAACTGATTTCCCATAACGATCAATTAAGTCATGGTGACGACCATAGAATTTCTGGAGAGATAACATCAACCTATAAGGTGCAACAACCCCTTGTTTGAGTAGTTTAGCAGTCAACAACAGGGATCGATCTAGAAAATCGAAATACCGATCGCAAGATCTAGAATAACGTATAAGTTGTGAAATGTACACACCATACGCTGGAGCTGCTGGAATGTTGCTGTCGATGAACGGGAAGTTGACAATTGGAAAGTTGAAGTCATCACGTTTGTCGTAGAGTCTAGTTTGCAGTTTTCCTGAGTCTATTTCTAGAAGTAGGTCTAAGTAAGAGGCTGAGCTTACTGTATTGGTGGTGACTTTAATTTCAAGCTCGCTAGGGTAAATTGAATGTAAATAGTCACCAAATTTAGCATTGTTGAGGGACAAAACATCATTAATATAGCGGAATGTTATATTTAAGGGCCGGGCCAGTGTCTTTTCTTTCTTCTTCAGCAGGCCTTCTAGGAACTCAGCCTCATAAGAGTACAAAAACAGGTCGGCAAGAAGAGGAGCACAATTAGTACCCATGAGAATACCAACAGTCTGTTGAAAAACATGTCCTCCAAACATGACTAATATATTGTCAATCAGAAAATCTAACATATGACAGATTTGGTCTTCAGTATATTTAGGAGTAGATTTAGAGTCATTAATGACGAAGAAAGTTCTGTCATGACCAATTACTAGGTATTTGTATCGTCTCTTTCCGTTTTTCTTGAAAAAGCACCGTTTTATAATATATTTAAGCCTAGTTTTAAGCTGGATATGAGGGATGGCCGTATAGAGTGTCGAAAAATCAAATGTTTTAATGCTGTTACAATGGGAAAGAGATCCAGACCTCCAAATGTCTATCAGGTCTTTTGAATTTTTTAATATCCACATTTCATTTATTCCACTCCTGGAGTAAAAAGTGTCGCTATATTTTTGAAGCCCCGTTTTTACTGTTGTTAGAATAGTGGTCAGGAGTTGCGATAGTTTTGGTATCCAATACAATAAGGGGAGATCACAATCTTCGACTTTGATGTTGAGACCAAAGGATGCCAATATCGATTTGTGATTTTCAATAATCTCCTCTTTTGAAAGCGCAGTAAATGTGTAAGTAGGATTGCCAAGTGAACTGTCCATGCCTAACTCATTAATTAAACACTCTATGTAATGTTTTTTGCAGATAAAAATAATGTTGTAAGGGGCCTTATCTGCTGGCACAACAACATATTTGTCATGAATGTCTGACAAAGTTTTAAGAGCATCAAGATTTCTGAAGATTGATGATGCTTTAGTACTCATAGACCTTCTTAAACGACTTATTCTTATTTGAATCAATGACCTCAAGGCCTTTACCCACTCTGACAAGGTATCAACCTCCTGGTCTTCTTGCTTTGCCCATTTTCTGGCATAGTCCTCTATTGAATCCATCAATAATTTAAAGTTATACTTCCAGTTGATGGATTTAGGTTCACGGTACTTTGGTCCTTTGGACAAAATATTGCGGTCTTTCATTGTCAACAATATTAAGATCTCCAGTTATCACGTGACCTGAAGTGCTATATATGAATGAACAACCTTAGAATTAGAATAATATTCGAAATTTCAGGGCAGTAGAAATACAAGTAGTTATACGGGGAAAACACATTTTTACAGCCATGTTTATCAAAGATGCCTGTCTTAATTGGTAGCATCCCATTTTGCCGATTCCCAGGTCTCGCGTCCAATTTGCCGATTCCCTTGTATTCAACCAACTGAGAACAATCAACAAGGTATATAAAAGAATTATGTGTGTTAAGAAACATTTTGTAAATGAAATATATTAATTAAATCAGTTATTGCAGGTTTCGTGTATGAATTTTGCATCAATATTACGGAGAATGAATACATAAACCTACAATCATTCATTTATACACCTCTCGGATTGTCTTAATTGGTCGGATATTAATGAATCGGCAAACTTAACTTGGCAATCAGAGAATCAGCAAATTGGCAATCGATAAACTAAATCTTTTAACTATCAACCACCGCGAATCGTCGGAAGAACACTGTTTTGCTCTTAGTCCGTCCGTAGTACCTTTGTAGACGAATCTGAAACCGCTTTACTGATTGCTTTGATATATGGTGGGATTAATTGTTATAATGTGCATATTCTGCCGCCATTTTGATTCGTCAAATTTTGTAGTTAGGAACCTGACAATAACAGCAATATTAGACAATGTTAGATCTTTGTCACCGTTAAATACATTGCTTTGATATTTAATAGGATTAATTGTTGTGATGTGTAGATGTGCATACTCTACCACCATTTTGATTAGTCAAATTTGTTTAGGTGTTATGGGACTTGGACGATTTAAGCAATATTGAGAATATATTGAAAGCAAATTTTTCAATCTATTACTGTTTACACATTCTGATAAAGTTTTATTATGTGATTTCTTACCTCTTTCCCAAGTACCCGTTCAAACAATTCTAATGATAAATGCTTATTTTGTTGCGCCATAACTAAATGTATCACAAACAATTTAGTTTCTCACACCCCCTAGGCAATGAAGCGGTGAGGGACATTTGGCTTCGTGTGGCAATCTTGCCCTTGTATACATGTAGATGAACTATTACCATATAAGGATAGCATCGGCCTATGCTTCAGTTATTCTCAACTCCTCTCCGACCTGTTGTTTTACTCTTATGAGGCTGACTTCCTCGAATTCCTGTTGAATAAGAAGAATAGACACTAGTCTAGACCTTTAATTTCGTATTCCGTTATACTGTTTGCTTCGTTGATTAATTATTGTTGTATGTCGAGCAAGAACATACAACAGCTATATTCAGGAAGTGAAACCAGCAATAGGATTAGTTGACGTTACAAAATTAGTATCCCTTACTTAGTATAAAAATGTTATCTTATACAATAAAAGGAGCATATATACAAATAAAAGTAAAAATCAAACAATAAAAAGTATCACAAATTAATAGAAAAATTCCATTTTACTTTTTAAATGTATTTCTTAAAATAATCTAGAAATTTGTCGTCTGCGACTGTTTATTTACAGTATAAAAACAAAAACTATAATATAAAATTAGAAAACCTTTAAACACAACTTTGGTGTGTTAATTCAAAAACTAATATATGCAAGTAAAAGTGCTATTATTATATTCAGCTATAAATTGAGTAATTTGGTTGCTTCAGTATTTTAGTTATATGCAGGAGTTACCAAACCTTCATAGTGCATAGTATAGCTAACAATCCAGAACTATGACTGCTAACTTACTTAAAGATTGTTGCGAACATAGATTTGTGATGCAACAGTTTTTACAAGTTTCCAATAAAAGCATTTAATAAACAACATGTTTAGAAGTACATATACATATGTTTAATGTATAAAGATAATTTTTAATATTTATTTCAACTATAGGTTGCCGGAATGAGAACCGCGTCTGCTCTTAAACAACACCCAGAGATATCGTCAATTTAATTTTGAAAATTTTCTGAAAAAACAGACCTCCAAACCTTAAACAAACGTTTCCCATTACATTTCTGTGACGAAATGATCTACTGCAATTTACTTTGACCCAAAGGTCACGGAGGTTTCCTATTGATGATGTGAACGGCTGAAAAATGGTATCTATAAATGATATAAATGACTGCTTAGATATGGAAGTAAGTAAATGGGTAAATCTAAAGGGGTCGTTCATACTAACAAGAAAAATGAAACTTCGTGTTTTGCTTATTTTAAGTCTGAGTTGTTTATGCCTTATCCTGCGGTTATATTTAATTCTTTATTGCTCATAAAAATACGTTGTGCTGCGCTTTATTGACATTTTTCACATCCAAGGTCCGGGTTTTCTTGAAATACTTGGTTTCCTCACAATGCAATCTGGACGCCACGATTTAGTTGTAAAATTGCGGATGGTGGCATTCAACGCCAGCTTACAAACGGATCATATCATTTGATATGATCAACATGAAATCGCGTATTAACATTTCACCAATAAACATTCTGAGGAAAGTCGTTTGGTTCAGTTCTTGCAAATAATGATCATTATTATTGATTATTTTATTTTTAAAGATATCTGTATTTCTATTTTCACAACCTTCTCGGTTGGAATTTGTACATTTAGCAGTTCCCTGGATCGTATTCTATTAAACACGGAGTACTAAACTCTAACTACACATCACATTTCGTTTAATAACACCACATTGATTTGACAAGTTGTTAGTTGGCAGTTTCCAACGCGCAATGGAAAACATTCCTACGATAACTTGCATTGCACTCAAATATACCTCTATACAACACTGTGTTGTATTCGAACCCCTAAAACTCAATGCGATCGGAAAACGTTGAAAATTTGAAGCAAATTTGTTTTAAAGTACACGTCCGGAATATAGCTGAAATATTGGTCGCTGGACGTAAAACAACAATCAATCAATCAATTAATAATTTTAAACGCGCGGTCAGAACATAATTCCGAAGTTGGTGTTACACTCCTAAGACTTCAATCAAAATAAACCGAAGCACGCCAACATTTTCCCAGATTTTTAGTGGGTGGCTACAATTATTAAAAATTTTAATTTTGTTTTGAACAACATAATAAGAAACGATGCAAAAACTGACAGTCGCCATAACTATTATAGGGAAAGTAATAAGAAACTTTACGGAAACAATATGTTGTTTTGCACGAACGAAGTAATAATAAGGTAAGAAACGGTTCAAAACAACAATAAGTGGAAAAAACGTTGATTTGGGCGACTTTTTTTAAACCGCACAAACTGAAAGCCTCTTTAAAAATGTTTGAGTCCCAAATAAATAATTTTTTAATTACATTATTGCAATCAGACAAAAATATTATGTTAACACGACCCTTCAATGAGATCGTCGTTTTGGTTTTTGTTAATTCCGTGATGCTGCAATCGTTAAAAAATGAGTGTTGGAATCAATTTTTGTGTTTAGGAAAAAATGTTTTCTATAAAACACATATATCTACAATAAAGTCCCAAGAGATCTATTTTTAAAATCAATAAATTTACATAACTCATTTTCACACGAAAAATTACCATCATACAAAAATATTGCGGATAATAGTGCTACAACAAATTAATATATTTTAATATTAAATTTTTAACCGCCTACGATTATGAAACTAAACACGACTTTAATTTTTGTTTTATAAATGTGGCAAGGTATATGAACAGGTTTCACACAACCCTAATATCGTAAACCGTCCATTATATTACATAATGTTACAATTATCTTCACTTCACTGAAGAATAAAATGTCATCAAAGATATTTCATACAGCATACTATAAGCGACTTTACTTTCTGTTTAATAAATGTGGCAAGTTAAAAAACAGTTTCTACACGACACGACCCTAATATCGTAAAATTGCCAAGATATTAAAGAATGTTACAATAATCTTCACTTCACTAAAGAATAAAATGTCACCAAAGATAGCAAGGTTAATAGAATTTACTACGCCAGAGGCGCATTTTGTCTAATCAGGACTCGTCAGTGGCGCTCAAACCCAAACAATATTTAAAATCTACATGATTAAGATGTTGTAGAGCTGTAACACCAAAATTCCAAAACGTTATGGTTAATCCGTCTAACGCTATCTACACCTTGAAAAAAGAAAAAAACCTTAGAATTAAAAATAATATTCTAAATTTATGACAGTAAATCAACACAATGACTACATCACTGCAGGAATAAGTGTTATTACTGTGAGCACCGAAGTGTGACTACTGGGCTGCTGGTACTCTCGGAGACTAACAGTCCATCAGCAGAGGCATAGACCCAGTTGTTGCAAATAAAATGCTATTAAAGATATTAAGATTAATAGAATTTACATTTTTACAGCCATGTTTATTAAAGATACCTGTCTTAATTTGTAGCATCCCAGTTTGCCGATTCCCAGGTCTCGGGTCTAATTTGCCGATTCCCTTGTATTCAACCAATTAAAAACGAACAACAAGGTATATACAAGAATTATGTGTGTTAAGGAACATTTTGTAAATGAAATATATTAATTAAATCAGTTATTGCAGGTTTCGTGTATGAATTTTGCATCAATATTACGGAGAATGAATACATAAACCTTCAATCATTCATGTATACACCTCGTGGATTGTCTTAATTGGTCGGATATTAATGAATCGGCAAACTTAACTTCCCAATCAGAGAATCAGCAAATTGGCAATCGGCAAACTAAATCTTTTACTATCAACCACCGCGAATCATCGGAAGAACATTGTTTTGCTCTTAGTCCGTCCGTAGTACTTTTGTGGACGAATCTGAAACCGCTTTACTGATTGCTTGTTTGATTAATTGTTATAATGTGCATATATGCCGCCATTTTGTTAGATCTTTGTCACCGTTTAATACATTGCTTTGATATTTAATAGGATTGATTATTGTGATGTGTAGATGTGCATACTCTACTACCATTTTGATTAGTCAAATTTGTTTAGGTGTTATGGGACTTGGACGATTTAAGCAATATTGTGAATATATTGAAAGTAAATTTTTCAATCTATTACTGTCTACACATTCTGATAAAGTTTTATTATGTGGTTTCTTATGTACTTTCTTAGCTCTTTTTTCCCAAGTACCCGTCCAAACGATTCTAATGTTAAATGTTTATTTTTGCACTACTAAATGTATCACAAACAATTTAGTTTCTTACACCCCTTAGGCAATGCGATGCTGCAGCGGTGAGGGACATTTGGCTTCGTGTGGCAATCTTGCCCTTGTATACATGTAGAAAAAATATTACCATATAAAGATAGCATCAGTCTATGCTTCAGTTCTTCTCAACTCCTCTCCGACCTGTTGTTTTACTCTTATGCGGCTGACTTCATCGAATTCCTGTTGAAGAAGAAGAATAGACACTAGTCCAGACCTTTTATTTCGTATTCTGTTATACTGTGTGCTTGCCTGATTGATTATTGTTGTATGTCGTGCAAGAAATATTTTAGCTATTCAGGAAGTGAAACCAGCAATAGGATTAGTTGACGTTAAAAAATTAGTATCCCTTCCTTAGTATAAAATGTTATCTTATGCAATAAAAGTGAAAATCAAACAATAAAAAGTATCACAAATTAATAGAACAATTTCAGTTTACTTTTTAAATGTATTTCTTAAAACAATCAAGAAATGTGTCGTCTGCGACTGTTTATTAACAGTATAAAAACAAAAACTATTATCTAAAATTAGAAAACCTTTAAACACAACTTTGGTGTGTTAATTCAATAACTAATGTATGCAAGTAAAAGTTAAGTAAAAGTGCTATTATTATATTCAGCTATAAATTGAGTAATTTGGTTTCTACAGTATTTTAGTTATATGCAGGAGTTACCAAACCTCCATAGTGCATAGTATAGGTAACAAATAACCTACTATTGCATGCTGAATTAATACTTTTACGTAATTTTTTTTTATTGATATATAATATAACGATTCGTTGTATATAATAATAACACAAATTTACTCACCTTGTGACTACCTTTTAGTTATTGTATTGTTGGGAGAATCGATCGTGTTTCTACATAGAAGAAAGACTGAACGATGAAGTTTGCTGTAGGACCTGTGGAAAATACTCAACATTTTTTTTCTTTGAGATATATGATTTCATTACCGACATCAAAACTCGCGAATGTCTAACCTTAATAATATGTGATTAACATAAAAACTACCTTTAAAAGCCAACCTAATAATATGTGATTTACATAAAAAACGACCTTTAATAACCGACATTTTCGCAGATCCAAATACGTCAAGGCTTGAATTGTAGAAAATTTGTACCCTAGTATCTTCAAAGAAGTATTTTCCTGTCGATTAAGCAATATAAAACCATATTGCAAGTCTAATTACAGTTTCATAAATACTTATTGACGTACACAATTATAAATGTAGACATTAATTGTTAATAAAAGTAGGACTTTAAAAGTCAATTATGATTGAATTTTTAAGTAACAACATGAACTCTTTTATGGGTCGGGCTAATCACTAAATAACGTTTTAGGGTTTTGGACTATTTATAGTTCATTACGAAAATCCATCTTAAAATACAAGAGAACCCACCGACTATCTGAAAAATAAAATTTAAATTTAAGTTATTGATAATGGAATACATATTGTTGAAGCAAAAGCAAAGGTATAAATACAAAATAAAAAGTTATTGGTTCAATTAACCGAAAATTTTACAGATTATAAATGTATTTAGTCATTATATGTTGATGTGTGCGTGATTTTGGTTTACTTTAACAATAGTTAATGAATGAAGTAATGATATGCAGCAATATGTTGTACTTTGCTTGTTAAAAAAAATGGACGGCATTAAATGCTATACACTTTGTAACATGCAATGTTTAGAAATTTATGATATACAGTCTATATATTTTATTTAGTTTAAAATAAAACAGTACTATATATTTGCATTTTACTTTTCACACAGGCCATACTGGAAGGAGATATAAATTCTTTTGAATAAATTATGTATTTAGAGGAGATAACAAAAATTGTCCGCACACAGCATTAAATGCTCGATGTTTAACGTCCTTTTTGCTTCATATTTTAATATCAGAATTAAACTTAAATCTCAACCAAAAACCACGTGGCTGATTTAGTCCTAAAGCGAGAAAACTAGCAAAGAAAGACGACCGAACAACGAGAGCAAAAAGTCAAGGGAAAGTTACAAATCCGGATATAGACAAACACATAAAAAATTAAATAAAAACAGAAAGAGAATTACCCGAACCCAATAAATACGGTGGGTGCACACATGTGACGACCATTGGACTTCTGGAGAGATAACATCAACCTAGATACAACAAACACTTGTTTGAGCAGTTAAGTAGTCAACAGCAGTGACCGGTCTAGAAAATCGGAATACCAATTGCAGGATCTAGAATAACGTATAAGTTGTGAAATTTACACACCATACGCTGGGGCTGCTGGAATGTTGCTGATGAACGAAAAGTTGACTATAAGAAAGTTGAAGTCATCATGTTTGTATAAAGTCTAGTTTGTAGTTTTTCCTGAGTCTATTTCTATAAGTAGGCCTAAGTAAGATGATGACATTAGTGTATTGGTGGTGTCCTTAATTGCAAGCTAGGTAGGGTAAATTGAATGCAAATAGCCACCAAATAACATAATCAATATAACGGAATGTGAAATTAAAGGCCTGTGCCAGTATCTCTTTCTTCTTCAATAAGCCATCTAGCCTCATAAGAGTACAAAAAACGGTCGACGAGGAGAGGAGCACAATTATTACCCATTGGAACACCAACAGTCTGTTAAAAACATGACCGCCAAACATGACGAATATAATCTGAAAATGTAACATGTGACAGATTTGGTCTCCAGTATATTTAGTATTAGATTTAGAGTCATTGGTGACGACCACGATCTAGACGTCGAGATGTCGATTTGGTCTATTGTTTATGCCACTTCTGGAGTAGAAAGTGTTACTGTATTTTTGAGGTCCAAATTTTACTGTTTTTAAATGTGGTCAGGAGTTGCGTTAGTATTTAAGTGGTACAATTAGAAGATCCTGCTATTAAACGCTATGTGTATGGAAGGGGAGATTACAATCTTCGATATCTTTGATATTGAGACCAATGGGTGAATCTCCTCTTTTGAAAGCGCTGTGAATATGTGAGTACGGTTGCCAAGTCCTAACTTGTATCTAGAAAGCTTTAATAGATAGAAAACCTTTAAATATATCCGTGATATCAATCAGATGAATGCAACATTATATAATATTTACATTCATAACCTGATTTATACATTTTTAGGCACATCATATAGTAAAACAATATTTAAAAAATATTTCTAAAGTTTCAGAAATCCGCTGGATAGATATATCATTTATAATTGTCACAATACTTAGTCGTTTGTATATAATTTACTTACTGTGACTGTAATTTTGTCATCCTATATAATATAAACAATATGCTGAATAAGATTATTGCCAGATTAATATGTATTGGTTACGAAAAAACCATTGTCACAAGGTAGTACACATGTACTATGTAAATGACTACGTTCACACTCGGTTAATGAAGCTATATTTTTATATAACGAGTTTGGCCGAGGGGTATGGACCGCTGGAAATAGTGGAGGCGAATTGGTGCCACAGTGTCACAAGGGTGTGAGTTCGAATCCCGCTGAGGATAAACAAAAAATTGAAAGTGTTAAAAATCAAATTCTAACAGTGTTGGGCTTCTTAATTTGTAGACGTTTAAATATGTCCTTTTAAATGAATTTAAAAATTTAATATGTTAATGTATTTAATTATGGTCTACGTTAAATTTGTGCATTTACGAAAAGTTGTCATAGAGATTAACATAATGTTTTCTACGAACCGTTTAACAAGTCGTAAGCATACATACTACCCAAGTTGATACAAGTTAAGCATTACTTAAAGTTGTTTTAACATCATTTCTCTTTTAACTCTAAAAAATTGTAAAATAATACTGTAATACTTCATAGAATATGCAGCTGTGGACAATAATCAACAATAAAAATCATTTCTCTTTTAACTCTAAAATATTGTAAAAATAATAGTCCAAAACGTTATAGAATATGCAGCTGTTAACGATTATCAGCAATAAAAATAAAAATAAACGACATATGTAATAATGCAATGTGATACTTATTGAACTATTTTTAGAACTTTTGATGGTCGCTGTAAGAAAACCCATATCTCGTTTTATATTCTTCATACGTAGAAGTTACTAACAAGTATAAAAAATGTGAGCGGCGTCATCTATTAAGGGACCTTTCGAATTTCAAAATTGAGATGTTCGCAGAAGTATGCTCCTGATACATCGATATAATCAAATCTAAAGTTTCATTTTATTCTCTCAAAGATGAAATCCATAAAGATTATGATCTCTGCACACTATTGCCTGACGTTGATCAATTTTCCGGCGTGTAAACATTGTATGACGATGATTCTTTTTGAGATGTGGGTAGAGCTGTCTTGTTTTCTAACAAGTTTTATATTCAAAAAGTAATTTGATTCAATCAGATCAGTTTGAAATACTTAAATATGTAAATTTAAATCCAAATAACACAATATTTCAGAACATCTAATATGGAACACCTATTGGAACTGGATTATAAAATAAATATTTATATTTATTTCACTAACCTTTACTTTGAAAATTGTACATGCTCTCATATGAGTGAGATGCCCACCCTCAGGTACAAATAACAATTCAAACAGACCGATTCAATTACATTTCAATTTATCAATTATTACGTTAACAACAGTGAAAAGGTCCGACATCAAATTATCAGAACATAATAATCATTTCAATTTTGTCAAGATGTAAAACTTTTTTAAATAAACAAAATTAATTTGGATGCAAAATAACAAATGAAAATTCTGAAATTTATTGTTTGTAAAACAAAGAACAGTAACTCATTACTCAACTAACACATTCCTCACACCTTAGACAAACCATAAATATCATATAAAATATACTTTTGCAACAATAAATTAGTATTACACGTATTATATACATTAACAGCATAATAATTATTATAAAAAATAATAAACACATCTTAATTAAAGTTTCTTCCTTCGGCGATACACTCAGCTTATTGCTTTCTTTTATCCATCTCTGTCAGCTTTTCCTCCTGCAGTATTCTCAATCTTTCTTCAGGAGATCCACGTCGGTAAGATATAGCACCATATGTATCCTTATATCGATAATTGTTCACCTCAAGCGTAGTTATAAGCTCTTCCACCGTTCTTTAAGAATGTTGGTATCGCAAATGATTTTTTGCTCTTTCTTTTCTATTGAATCTTTGGCTACAAATTTTACAAGAAAACACAGTTATTGTCTCCTTATGTATTGCAATCCAATGCTTCAATGAACCATCAACGACATAAATGTGTTATTGAATCCTTTAACATTGCATTGATTATTCCGTGTAGAACTCCACACCGGCCTGAGGGAGGAATCTCTGAATTCTTTCATCTCTTCCGCTTCTTTTTTCCTTCCTTAAAACAAACTGATCAACAGACGCCATCTACAAAACAAGCATCATAAGTCTTTTGTCTAACTTTTTATAGGGTTAACAAAGCTACATATGGAACCAGTTAAGTGGGTTAACAATACTATATACAATTACATGATAAACACTCAAAGTTTATATCAAATCGTCTGTATTTCAAACATTTTCAATACTAACATTTATTTTTGATTGTACATTTACGCGCTTTCAAACATGCAAGTCCGATGTGACTTCAAGCAAGTCATTTGACTGCATGTCCCTACACAGAATTTTTTGCGAGTTTAAATATTATAATTAGAGAGAATATATATGTCTGGGTTTTATAACTTCCGGTTAGAGTGGTTTTCTTAGTATTTTCCACGAGTAAAACGATATCATCGGACATTATCGAACCTTCAGTTGAACTGCTTTTATTCCCAGTTTCATCAAAATTCTGGTTCAACCAATTCAAATAAGCATTACGACCTTCATACATTTTTAAATGATCAACATAAACATTGATTTGTTTGGCCGTCGGACGTTTTCTTAATAAAATACTTTAACAGTAAAACTTTTAAATTACCAGGTAAGGGCCAGTTCAGCCTAATGCGAGTTCAAAATTCGCATTTAAGAGGTACCAACGCCAAACCCAATCACCGATTTCAAAATAATTCCTGCAAATCCACGTCATAATTGCATTTTTGAATTTTAGCAGCCGCATTAAGTTGTCCATTTGCAAAGTTGAATGCTGTAGTAATTGCAACCTTAAGCCACTCTACTGAATTTGTAATCCCAATCTTGTGGGTTTTCGTGAGCAAACAGACAGCAGACAGAAGTTGATTCAACGTACTAGCCCGTCCGATTGAGATCGATAGGGAATTGTCCTTGGTTTCTTTACACCTAGCTTTTCACAAACTTTTCGGAAAACATCTCAAATCGCGTCCTTGGTCGCTATGAATTTGTGTCGGACATCCGAACCAGCTGAAAAACTCTGTTACTAATTTGTCAGCCACTGTAAGCGCCCTGTGATTCGGAACAGCAAAAGCCTTTAAAGTAGTCCCCTGTGACTATTATATACTCATTTCCATCACGAGTCATAGGCAATGGGCCTAAAATGTCGAACGCACTGCATTGGAGCAGTAACAACAAACTGTTTTAAAGGAAATTTTCCAAAAGCAGGTCAGGGCTTACCGCGGTCACAAATATCATAACTTTTAACGGCTTCTGTCATTCCTGGCCAGTAAAATCTACGTTTTACATTCTTTAATGTTTTGTCTCTCCCGAAATAGCCTGCAATTCTTCTTTTATTCAATTGTTCAGAAATGCGATCTCGTATCTTTTGGGGGGCTACAAGCTGTAGTTTGTCCTGACCTTTTTTGTTACTAATTCGTCAGTAAAGAAACTGTTATGAATTTCTAGCAAATTCCACTGGATCCATAAAGTTCATGACTCGTTATTCAGATCTCTGACCTCACTTCTATCGGGTTTGTCTGGGTAGTCAAGTTTCAATTGGCGCACCGGTCCTACAGATCGATTGCCAATCTGAAACGCTCTGAATTCCGCGTTTGACCATACTTGAAGCCAGTTGGGGTGCATTTCTTTGGTTGAGTTTCAAATTCGCCATTTTGATCCTTTCAAAGACCTCTTTAAGATTCTGTAATGCTACTTCACACACATCAAAGTAACAAAGGCATTTCTTCCAGTTTAATTTTCTCAATACACTTTCAGTCAACCCTTCGAACGACGCAGCGGAATTTGTCAAGATATATACAAGGGAAACACCCGTTCAAAAGTGTGATAGATATAGTGCAATTAACATAACAAATCACAAAGATAGACCAATATTACACTCAGTACAAGTTCAACTACAACCTGTTCGTGACCCTCCTCATAGGCATGACTCGAAATTCAAATAAGTCTTGGTGAGTTGAGAATGCCTTTTTATGTTGATCTTTAGGATCTATTCTAACTTGCCAATACCCCGTTTGCATATCGACGACATGAAACCATCTCGACCCTGCAAGAGCCTCTTAGTTATCGCATTCAGTTTACGAAAGTCAACACAAAACCTCGGATTTTCATCTTTTTTAGTCACAAGACAGACAAATTGGTGTGGACCAGGGACTTCAACATTTTATCGATTACCTTATCAATCGCCTCTTGTTTGCTAACGGGACTCTTCTTGGTGGTAATTTAATGGGTTTATGGTCTAACGTCTCTATTTTGTGTGTCGCTTAATCAGTTTGACAAAGGGGTTTATTAGGTTCAGCAAAGATGCATGAACATAGCCTTAAAAGTTCTGTTACTTTCCGCTTTTCTTGTTGGGTAACTTTTCTGACGTATTATCAACTAGATGCCTAAGGTATTCTAGAAGTGCATTATCATGATCGACACTAGCCTCTAATTCTTCTTTGGCATCTTGTATACTTTCAACACAACTGCGAGAACTTATTACACAATTGTGGCATCATTTAACTGATTTTTGATTTGGGTTCAACAAAGACAAAGTACACTTTTTTATTATATGGGATGAACGAGTGTTTTGGCTAGGAGCAAACCTTTAGGCCACACAGAATTAATTTCTTGTTCGTCGGACTTTAACTTTGAAAATAAGGAGCGAGCGAAATTCTGATTTTGTGGAGCGAATAATTTTTTAAGGCGAGCGACATGTTTTTAGTTTTTTATAAAGATTTGTTACAGGTTTTCATGGTTAAACTGATGCGAGCGAGCGATTTTTTTAATTTTGAAGAAAATAACTGAAATTTTTAAAAAATGTATTTGATATTAAACAAGTGCTTATTCTCAGTGTTTTATGACTTAATTAATTGATTAGTAAATTATATAGCAGAAAAGAACTTCTAAAAAGATGCTGTCTTGGCTTTCTATCAATAGGTACAGACTGACCAACAGACAGCCCATACCACTATTCATTAATGTCTCTTAATTTTTTTGGAAAGTCATAATTTCAAGATTGATTAAAAAGAAATAATAAACGACTACCTGTCTAACTATTATGCCATCATTTTCCCTGCCCAAAAGCTTGGGAATGTCCTTAATTTTGATTCTCATAATGTTGTCATAACTAAGGTTAGAAACATTGGCGTGCGTTGAAGGCTTCCCTTGTATGCATGTAAATAGGTCGATAAAGGTGTCGTCCATTCGACATTCTAATGCTATATTTGGTAGCAGCACTTTAAACTGGGTGGCAACTGCTGCAACAACCACACTCTTGTTTTCTACATTTTACTTTCGGATTTGATTTTATAGGGGACGACTGAAACGGTATTTTAAGTTCTGACTGACTCTCCAGCTGTCGGAGCAGTTGGATGAATTCGTAGAACGCGGAGAAGATTATTTTATTTTAAAGACTTCCGTTTCTGGACGCGGGCGGGTTTCCGGTTAATGCGGGCGGAAGAAATTTAGTTTTTTTTTCTTTCTGAAATAATTTTACGTGCGGGCGGTCCGACGAACAAGCAATTAATTCGGCGTGGCCTTAGTTTGAACACATTTTGTGCTACGTCACTTTCAAATGTACCATCAATGTAACTTTCTACTAACATCTCTGTTAACCGTACCTTTGCACAAACATTGCTCGTTTTCTTGCTCAATTTAATACTTTATCCATTAATTTTTATTATCCCTTTACTAGCATGGAGTTCAACTTCGTTAAGGGAAAGTAAATCCATGCCTAAAATTTCTAGCAAGTCATTGATTTGTGCCACTATCATTTATTGATTAACATAGAGAAAATATTTTCAATTTTACAGTAACTTTGCATTTTACAATCAAATTGTTTCTATCAGCCGTATGTATTGTATCAGCCGTATGTATTGTAATGTCACATTCTGTTAACACTGGTTTTTAGTGTACATTTTCAAGATCAATTTTTCTGATAAAATACTATTCAAAGAACCTGTATCTGCTAATAGGGTACAATTCACACTGTTTATTTTAACTTCAGCATTCAAACAAATCCATGCAATTCTATTCAAATATATGATTTGTGGGGTGTTATCTCCATTTATTGTATCCGATATAAGGAATGCATTGTCAATAACGCTGACTTTGTTTTCGCTTCTTTCTTTTTGATTCATATCATATGAAACCTCACTACCAATATTGTCACATTTGGAAATGTTTCGGCTAACTCACCTACAATTATATGGTCATTTTCTAAAAAAGTTTCATCTGATCGCTTTTATATTTTTTTAGACGAATTCTCGACTAAGAACCCAGCCCCTACTATTTTAAAGGGTGATTTGGTTTAGCCCAACTATTTTTATTCCCATTCGCATACGAACATCTAGTTTGAATATGCCCAACTTCATTTCACTGGAAACAACGAATTTCTCTTGTATTTCCAAACCTTCTTTGTTTCTCATTTTTTCGAAACTGTGTATTTGTACTAAATGCATCGGATTTAGATTTAGTATTTACCACCTCGTTGTCCCTTTGAAATAGTTTGTATAACTTTTCATCTAACATCTTTGAAATGTCTGCTAGTGTTGAAGTATCTGAATGACCCCTTTATCCCGATTAAATCTAAGAGAATTTAGTTCAACGATACTTTCATCTGTCAAGGGATCATTAGGTGTTCTAATTTTAACAATTGGACCCAAAAAAGCCTCATATTCACTAGCAAAAGCAATAGCATGATTTAATGTTTGAGGATGATGGAATTGGACATGTTTTTTTAATTCATGATTATGAGTCCATGAATGTATTGGTCTATAACAGTAGTTTCAATATCAAAATACCGTGAAGATAAATACGCCTTTTGCGCCAGTCTGCGAAGTCTGTAACCATATTCCGCGGGGCCGTTACCGATTTTTGTCGCCTTAAATTTCGTAATTCACAACGGAAAAATATTTCGTTGTCTTGAGGATTAAATCTTTGCGATATAGCATTTTGTACAGCGGTATAATGACCTAAAGTCAAATCACTCAATATTTTTTAGCAGAGCCACGAAAAACACATCGCTAGTTGCTGTGCTTTTTCGCAATCATTCCAACAATTCCACGCCGCCACTAATTCAAAGTGTATAATGGAGTGGTTCTTTTTCTTTTCGAGCAGGGGTTCCATCCTTAATTGGGTAGGGGGACAGCATGAAATCTGCTTGATGCATGTGTGGTGGGTGGGGTGGTATCACATACTGAACATAGTTAGGCATTACATATCGTAACCTGGGTATGAATCATAGTCATTTGTAAAGTAAGGAGATATGAATACAGATAACTTTGATCATGAAATTGAGAAGGGTCACGAACAGATTGTACTGAGTGTAACATTGCTCTATCTTTGGGATTTGTTGTGTTATTTGTACTATATCTATAACACATTTGAACGGGTGTTTCCCTTGTATATATCTTTTTAATTTGAGGAGGTTGCTCAGCCTCGTAGTTTTGAAATGGATTCGTCTTTTTCATATTGCTTTGTTTGTTTTCTACTGTTTTCGACCTGCGACTTTGTGAAAACTGTTCTCTCTGTTCTTTCTGTATGGGTCACGCTAGAAGAATTGTCGTGAATTGGTTGTTCTGGTCTAAAATTCATAGTCGCATTAAAAACGACGTTCCTGTTCTGGTATTTCCCTTACCTTTTTCTTAATTTTGGTAACAGAATCTGAATCAGAATTCGCATAAACATTAAGAAAGTGTACTTCTGATTTTCTTGTGCCGTAACCGGTATCGTTGACATTAAATTCTCGTCGCGTTTCATTTACTAAAGTGTAAGCTTTAGATGTACGCAAAATTGGGTTTTGTATGTTCTTCACCCTATCCTTTCACTAAATAAACTATTCTCATGGCTTTCTACATATCTAAATCTATTTAATATCTTACTTTGATGTCTTCGTTCTATTTTTTTTTAGCATCTTTTGATCCATAATCAAATCCATCAAACAAATTCAAGCGAGGTTCTGGCCTCGTTTAACCAGTGACACCTAACACTGACTCAATAGAGTGTTCCATAAACATAAAATTTTGAGACTATAATTTATTGTTAGAGAACAAGACATTATGTTTTTTTTTATTCCCACATTCGCCTTGCGGGACCAGATGTAGCAGGATGATTCTTTTTTAGATGGATTACCAGTTTTCCTACCACAGGCGTGGGTTCTCTCCGGGTACTCCCGGCTTCCTCCCCCAATAAAAAACTGGACGGCACGATATAGCTAAAAATTATTGAAAGTGGCGTTAAAACACCATTCAAATTAGGGAACTTTTTTGTTTCAAATACTTTAATATGTAAATTTAAATCCAAATAACACAATATTTCATAACATCTATAATGGAACACCTCTTGGAACTTGATTATAAAAAAAGATATATATTTATTTCACTAACCTTTACTGTACATGCTCTATTATGGGTGAGATGCCCACCATCAGGTACAAATAACAATTCAAACAGACGAATTCTATAACATTTCAATTTATCTCATTTAAGTGTATCAATTATTACGTTAACAACAGTGAAAAGATTCGACTTCAATTACCAGAACATAATAATCATTTCAATTTTTTCTAGGTGTAAACTTGTTTTAATCAACGAAATTAATTTGGATGCAAAATAACATATGAAAATTCTGAAATTAAATTGTTTGCCAAAACAAAGAACAGTAACTAATTACCCAACTACCACAACATAAACGACATAGACTTCGTTTAAATGTTTGATTGTTATTTACAAATTTATTACTGTGGATTCTAGTTAATCAGTTCTTGCAGTAATCATAGGACTTCTATGGCTTAAATTTGCACCTGTTGTCATTTTTTTTACCAAAACGTTCTTCCTATTAAGAATGAGGATTAATTTTACTGAACATCTTAATTGTATAAAGTTTACTCTCTTTCCTATACGTTGTGTTTTTCTTTGTCTCCCTCTCTCGCCCTGAAGAAGGTCTTTGGACCGAAAGCTCGGGCCCCACTTTATTGTTGTTGGATTTTTTATTTTTATTTTTCGTTTCGATTTTACCTTTTAACCCTGTGACCTTTATTACATGTACTACTCTCAATTGTATAAACAGAACTGAAACATACAACTCTTTTTTAAACAGGCTTTTATCCTGTTTTGAAATCATTTCAACGTGGTACGTCGAAAACTAGCAGATAAAGAGAGCTGACAAGCTGTTGGTATGACACAGCGGCAGGTTTCAGATAGGTTCAATGTTAGCCATTCTATCATCAGTAGGCTAATTAGAAGATAAAATGAAACTGGTATTGTTGGGGAAAGGCCAAGATCAAGGCGACCGACGAAGACAACAGAGAGAGAAGATGGACTACTTCGAAGACTTGCTATACAAGAACCTTTTACCACTGCAAACATGTTGCGCAGTCGATGGAATGTCCATGTTAGAATCAGTAGACGGACAGTAAACAGAAGGCCAATCTGCGGAAGACTTCGAGCATGGAAACCAATAAAGCGACCAGCACTTACACAAAGACATAAGGATGTCCTGCTGCAGTGGGCGCGTGACCATATCGGGTGGAATATTCGCTATTGGAAAAGAATTCATTGGTCCAACGAAAGTCGTTTTCTTCTGAAACCAGTTGATGGTAGGATGCGGGTATGGCGTCAACGCAACACAGCTTTTGATCCTGCACTTGTTTTAGGAACTACAGTTTGGTGGTAGCGGAGTGACAGTTTGGGGCTGCTTCTCATATGACTGTAAGTTAGACTTGTATCCATTAGACGGCACACTAACTGCTTTAAAATGCATGTATCAGATTCTGGACCTCATATTTGGCCCCATTTTTTGCGCATCAAGTTGGAAACAGATCCGTGTTCATGGACAACAACGCAAGACCTCGTAGATCACGCATCGTCAAAGATTATCTTGCAAATGAGGCAATTGAGACATGACCATGGCCTGCCATGTCTCCGTATATGAAGTCGATAGAGCATGTTTGGAACTATCTCGGCCGGAAAGTAAATGAACGTGACCCTCAATGTCAGATCATTCAAGAATTGCGTGATACTTTAATTCAGGAGTGGCGGCAATTCCCTCAACGTAGACTTCAGAGACTTGCCAAGAGCATGAGGATTTCAAGAATTGCACCGAAAGCGTGGTGGATACACACGATGCTGACTCCTTTTTGTGAATAAATGTTTAAAAATGATTTCTTCTAACATCTTATTAACTCTCAACGTGCCAAATCTTTGTATGTTACATTACCAACGGTTCAAACTGAAACTTTTTTTGAGTTATGATTTTGCAGTTTTATGGCATATTTTTACACACGACATCTTGTTGGTCTTTTCTATACACTTTGTCCATACAGTCGACTATTTTAAACAAAGCATGAAATAAACAGATGGTTATATATTGATAAAAATAATGGTTTAAAAAATCACCTCAGCTAAAATCCTGGTGGTCCCTAACTTATGGCCAAGTGTAAATAAACTATATTACTAAACAATGCTTTATTAGAAAAGTATAAATGATCTTAATATGCATTGAACCACGTGTCGTTTTAATGTCAAAAACAAAAACAATTCAAAACACTACATTAAAGTACGTATAATAGCATGTGTGCGGTATTTTATAATTTTAAAACTTGGCTTCTATGAATTACTTGAGAATATGTATGCTGTTAATGGACTTGCATGAAGGTCCTATTTGTCCTTAATTTACTACTCGTATAACCAACAGCTTATTTTATTATGTCAGTAACAGAAGCACGAATGAACAAGTATAGCATGGCTTGACAAAAATTACCCTGGAATCGAAAACAAATGGGGTGCATCATAAAAACGAAAATAATATATCTTGTCATATGTAGCTCTCAATGTTAACAAAGAGTCATGATGTTTAAACAGACAAGCCGTCAATGATATATCCTGTCATATACAGCTATCAATGTTTACAAAAGATTCATGATGTTTAATCAGACAAGCCGTCAATGATATATCCTGTCATATATAACAATCTATGTTAACAAATGATTCATGATGTTTAATCAGACAAGCCGCCGATGATATATCCTGTCATATATTACAATCTATGTTAACAAATGATTCATGATGTTTAATCAGACATGCGCCGATGATATATCCTGTCATATATAGCTACCAATGTTAACAAAAGATTCATGATGTTTAATCAAGAAAATACTGATGATTATTCGCGAACAGGTATAGCAAAAACTACTTGCTCTCTTCTCTTTCTATCATCGTCTAAAAATGTGTTGTTTTTTTCCCCTGGGACAAAAGCATTAAGCACTATGAACGTAAATGAAAAGCATCTTCCGGCTGCAATGATAACTTGACTAAATAGAGTTTGCACAAATATGCAAGTACAACGCTAAACTGCAACATTACTGTATGAAACGAATTATTCTTCCTTATCACACTCGTTTAATATTGCTGAAGAAATAACCTATTCTTTTTCAAACTGCTTGGAAGCATAGTTCTGTGCTTTTGCAAACTAGATCGTATCTCTGAGAAAATATTTAGCAATTTCAATTGAAAAGATATACGTTTGCAACAGTAAATTGCATAACACGAAAGTTTTGGGCGTTTGTGTTACTTCTTTAAATAGATCATAAGCATTTTATAACAATGAAGTTCAATTGGTCGTCTTCTTTTTCCTGTCTAATGATTTTTAAAACCTAATTTAGATCGTATTCGTAAATATCATTAACTGTGAAAAATATGCAGCAATTTATTCACAGTGTATAATATATGTAAACGTTTGCGATTACATCAGATTAAAGCTTACTACGTTTGAGTGACTATTGTAGATAGATCATAAATATTTTATTTTTTTAATATTACTCAACGAAAGGACAACAAATCAAGAAGAAAAGGTACACACAAAGCAACAGACAACACTTTCTTTCTAACTACATGTACATGCATTTCAATATGTTACAGAATTTACAAAGAATCTGTCAATATGGTATGAAAGCGCACACTGACAGAAACTTAATTTAGTATTGGCAAGCCAGAATAATAAAATATGCATGATTATTTTTCATAGTAAACTTTAATTCAACGTGGTATTATTTTTTACTACCATAACTACCATTTCTGTCATTCGGATTAATGATTTGATTGATTAATAAGAGACAAAATATTAACAAACTGTTAACACAAAAAGACAGAGTTAGTTGTGCCTTATTTTGGAACATTTATCTCTGTATATAAGAGTTCTTAGACTCGGGGAAGTACTTTGTACACTTTGCGAATTTTTGTTAAAAGAAAAACAAATGATTTAAGCTCAGATTACATGTAGGACTAGTAAGAATCATTTGTAAAAAGTTTTTTTTCATCAAAGAATGACTTTATATGAATAACATATTACCTGTATACATTTAAATGAGCTTTCGCGTGATAACACAGGTATTTTTTTCCTTTTTAAGTTAAAAATAAGAAATTAAAAATAGTTTCACGCCTTATTTAAAATCAGTCATAATTGTTAGATGCTCAGAGGGTTGACAACATAAATATTTAAAGAGGCTTCGCATTACTAGTATATAAGAATTATGTTGTTGGGACTGTCAATAACCCTGCTTGTGCTTCTCATGTGTATTTCTAATACAGCACATTCTTATTCATTACGGGTAAGTTTCAATATATGCACTATATACGTATAACGGAAAAAAAGTTTTTTGCCATTGAACTTGCAACTTCTGTATAGACAATAAGTATTTGTTGAAGCATAACTGTATCTCAAAGGGAGATTTTTTTTTGTTTTTGGTTTTTGTTTTTGTCTACATTTAGACTTGCAGCTGTGTCCGAATTTTTGGATTACTTAATGCTCATGACTGCGAGAATTTAAATAAGTGTCCATATTTTTACAAAAAGTAAAATTAATTTTAACATATATTTCGCCATGTTGAAATACTTCAGCCATTACAGAACTGACACGCATCATTAAGCAGTATAAAATTGACATTTATACAAGTTCTTTACAGTGTCTATGTTTAGCTTAGTTGACATACATCGGTTAACCCGCATTTAATAGGACAGCAGGGGAGATAAACTAAATTTAGGATGCACTGGATATTCTAAGATTGTACAAACGGAAGTAACTTAGTGTTAATTAATTTTTTTTTAAAATAGTGTGAGTTTTTAAAAGAGGAGTTGTGTTCAATTTCTGTAACGTAATATTCAACAGCCGATCGCGACAGGCAAGTGATTTACATTAAAGTTACAAGTTCGAGGCTTACGGCGGGCAGGGTGTGTTCGACTCAAATCTTCATTGAAGAGGATTGCTGGTTTTCCAACCCATTTCGGGGTTTTCCGATGGGTGTTCCCTTCACCAAATGAAAATATTACGCCAGCTAAAATGCAATGACTGCCTCCTGGTATTATAGCGAGCACAGCTGGTAGCGGCGAGCTCTACTGCATACAGTATCACGTGATTAAAATCTGCGTAATGTTTTCGTTTGGAAGTTCTTAAATGAAATAACAATAGCAAGGAAACCGACCGAACAACAAGAGACGAAATGCAAGGGAAGATTACAAATCGTACTGTCACGAATTGAATTGTAATAAAACATTCTACATACAATTTGAAGTCATTATTGTAAGAAAAATAATATTGTTTACAGGGGTTCTTTATTTCAACATAAAGTCCGCCATTACCTCTCGTATGACATTCATACACCGTCAACAACTCTAGAGCAAAAGGCGCCAAATTAATTATCCTATAAGTAAATCAATTGCTATCTTTTAAAAAAAAACAGTGTCAAAATTGTATCAACAACTGTATTTTCCGTTATTTGTGTTTTTATCTGATATCAGGAAAAGGAAAATACAGTTGCAAGCGATGGAACAGATGATAAGAAAGTCATCACAGATTACAAAGATGATCATGAACATGCATTGATGGAATATTTGTTGAAGGTACGCTTCTGAGATTAACGTCTTAATTCTTTGGAATTGATATAAAGTTAACGCCTCAAACGCAGCATAAATAATGTTGTCTACAATCTACTATTTGAATATCCCTTCTGTTTTCAAATCATTATACTGTTTTGCTGGTATTTTCTAATGCAGAGTAGTCTCAAATCAGAGTTAAAATTGCCGGACAGTATACTTCCATTAATATCGTTGTATAAGGTTACACATCTCAAATGTATGAGAGAAACGATAGTTTTCTTAAACTGCATCAGGTATCATTATGCGGTGAATATGCGAAGAAAAATAAATTGTTTACATTGAGTTCAAAGAGCAAACTTAGGAACATCCTTCTGGAAGCAATAATTGAAAATTGGCCCACGTAACTAAACATTTATTGACCAAGATATTTCAGCGTTTTATTTTTAACAGATATATGTTTGGGGAGGGTTATTGGTGGAAAATACCCCTTACAGACGTGATTTATCTGTTTAATTAAACCGAATATCATGGTTTTAAACAGGATGATACTAGACCACTTGCGTGACTCTTTACTTATGGAAGTTTCCGTTTTACAAAATAGATTACTCATGTTACGTTTACTTTGAGGTAGAATTCAAAACTTCCAAACAAATTTATCTGGAATTGTTATATGCGAGTGTAATTTAATTACCAAATACCACGGTAAAGAGGATAAAGTTTTGCCGAATATCCCGGTGATGAAAAAAATCAATGCAAGCGATAGAAATCAGGAAATGTGCGAAAAATACACTGTCTTTTGACCAATCAAAATCCAGCATTTATATATGAGGTGTAATTAATCCGTATAGTCCCCTTTAACACTTGCGCGCGTTTAATTTCTACATTCAGTACCCATGAAAAGGCAATTGTCTAAAAAGATTATTTGTTATTTTGATTGGAAGCTGTATCAATTTCAGAAATATGGATGACGAATAATTTAGGTTTTTTAGTGGCTAAAATGTGTTTACTATGGAACGCCAAACTGGACAAAAACATCTAAGGCTTACACGTTAAATATTTTACATGTAAGAATTTTTACGTGTAAGTCTTACACGTAAGAATTTTTACGTGCAAGTTTTACGTGTATTCTTACGTGTGAGAATTTTTACGTGTGAGAATTTTTACGTGTAAGTTTTACATGAAAGTCTTACACGTACAAAAAATAACCAATCAGAAGACATTGTTTGCAAATGGGTATCTATTTATATCATTGTGATCAAAGTTCACTACAATTTTAATAAAAGGAAATCCTTCGCTGTGCATCTCCTGTGAGCCTGTTGCAAACATCAAAAATGTATTTAATGACACCACCCAACTTCTTCTACTTTCAAATACAACTGCTTTGACATCTGAAAAAATAAACTTTTTAACAAAACCATATCGATATAAAATGATAATGCAAACCATAAAAAACATATATATATATTTAATTGATTATCTATTTTTTTCTTGTGCCGTGTTTAGTTTTTCTGTGTCCGTGTGTGCCAACAAGGCATACTGATACTGCAATTTATGTTGCTGGATGTTTGTACATGAATATACACATGTAGCATGTATAGTTTCAATGAATGGTCTACATGTAGATAATTTATATATATTAAATATTAACAAGAATATGTCCAAAAGAAACAATGCCCCATCTTGCAACATTTGGGATGGACATACGGACGAACTGACCCATATTTGTTGAGCTTTTGTAACTGTTCATTCCATTGGACTATCAATTTTGCCCGTGAAACTTACACGTAAGACTTGCATGTAAAAATCTTTCATGTAAGACTTACACGTAAAACTTGCACGTAAAAAATCTTACATGTAAGACTTACACGTTAAAAATCTTACACGTAAAACTTACACGTAAAATTTTTTACACGTAAGTCTTACACGTAATAAAATCTTACATGTAAAAAACTTAACGTGTAAGCCTTAGACGTTTTTGTCGAGTTTGGCGTTCCACAATTAACTCTTATCGACACATACAAAAGGGATCTTATGCGTTCAAGTAGTGTGGAACTACAAAAAACAACGTCTCCCAATAATGTCCGGCGCCTGGTATTCCGTATTATGATCTAAAAAGAGAGGACATCACAATACACGAGGACGCTCAGGTGGACAAAAGGAACATATAAACTTTAAAAATGACGAAGCACTCTGCTAAAAACATATAACTTTTACCAATTCTTAGACCAACATTCCAGTATAGTACAAAAAATAAGGTCACGGCACATACATTTTAGTAGAAAGAGTTTTTATTTAACTTTTAAAAAAGCTAATAAAAATGTTTGCTAGACAATATAAATTTATAACCTTTATAATTAATAAATGACCTTGGTGGTTTTATACTAATCTATGTTGAAATCAGTATATACATGTATATATATAATGAAAAAAAGTGTCATGTACGATCAAATAACCTCCAGCTTTTAAAAGAAATGAAAAGTTTGTATTAAACCTACCTAAAGATATGGAAGACAGCTTCGGTCATTTTTTTATTTGCATTATACTGTTATGTAAACGCATGAGAATTAACTAGCGCAAAAGCATGTAAAATCGATTGATTGATTTAATGTTTGCGTAACGTCTCGTGGGCGTTGTTTAAGCTATAGCCAAGACGAACAAGTTAAGAAATAATAAATTTAATTAGGAAATGAGAATGGTAAAAGGGCAAAAGGGCATACAATATTGACTGCCACTGGAAACAATGAAGTATTAGTTAGGGACAGAGAATTTAGCCTTTTTGTAGCGGTTACAATCAACAATCAAACTACTTTTTTGCGAAGTCTACAAAATTAAGGACTCTATATCGTGGCAATCTTCAAAGGAGTTACTAATTTTTGGGCGCGGTCAGACATTCCGTATTATAACTTAACATCCCTCCTACCCGCTTACGAGAGGCCTGCCGCCTGAGAACGCGCTCGTCAGCTTTGTTGATTGAGTTCTGGGAAACCATACCGGTATGGTCACAGTGTTAATTAAATAAGAAAAGATTCATTTCGATTTTGCGTTGATGCCTCAGAAGTAGTTGAACATTCATTTTCTGTAGAAAACAGTTTAAAAAGTACAAACTGGTTAGTGTTTACCTGTTCATTTGAAACTTACGCTGATGTTTAAATACATTAAAAAAACAAAAGGCGTGTAAAAATGTATAGAAAGTATAATAACGACAAGAAAGTACCTTGTAAATCACACACTAATAAAATCTCGCATTTGAACAAAACATTTAAATTTCAAGATTATTTCATAAATTCAGAAAGAAGATTGTGAATCATTAACTCTTTTAAGTAAAAGTAAAAGAATAAATTAAATCAATTAAAAATATCTATCTACTATTAACCACGTACCAGTAAACAACTAGGCTGCGAGCCTTACTGCAGGGAAGGCTGTGCTTTGCTCTAATCTTAATTGACAAAGATTGCTAGTGTTCCTGCTATGGACCGGGGATTTCTTCCATCTAATCCACTTCCTCCTACACTAAAAACTGGACAATGGATTCTGTTATTTTTTTTAATTTTAATAAATGTTATCTAGGCAGAAGGATTGTTTTCAGATGTAAATTTTAGTTTGTTTCATAAGTGTAAATTATTGAATATATGAGCTAGCGCCTATATTAAGTTGTAGATGTGCTGCAACAATTGCTAAAATTAATTTCTTTTTTTAAAACTTTTTAAGAAGGAAGAGGAACAGAGGGGTCAAACTGATCAAAATCGGGATCCAGACTATAAACAGGTAATTCACTCAAGCTAAGATTCTAGATCATAATAAATTGTCGTGATATCAGTAAACCAATGCCAAAAAACCGGGTAGGAAATTATCGAATCTAATTTAAAAAATGCGGGCATGCAATTGAAAATACTTAAGGAGCAGCACCAACTCGGACAGGGGGCCTCGGTGGATGAGTGGTTAAGGTAGTTCGTCTACTATTGATTACATGGTCTGATATTGCGGGTTCAAGTCTAGCTGCGGTTAGGATGTACCCAACTTCAAACTTAATTGACAAGGATTGCAAGTTTTCCTGCCGCAGGTCTGAGGTTTTTTCCGGGTACTCCGGCTTCCTCCCCCAACAAAAACCGGACGCTGAAAAATTGCTGAAAGTGGCGTTAAACATCAAACAAACAAACAAACAAGACTCGGACAGATAGATCGTCTCATTCTGGCACATATGAAGTGGTCTGTCAATTATTGAGTTAAATGAGATCTGTTCTTAATCCATTACAAAACTGGCTAGTAAAACGAGAAATCTGGAGGTTAAGACGTAACTATTTAGCCTGTTCGGTAAAACTAGCTTAATCATCATTATGTTATATTGGTTTATGTATACACTGGCATCAACATTGTGCACTGATATCGAACAATTTCCTTTTCAGGACTTTTCGCGATTTCGGGGACTTTTTGGGCTAAAATCTAAGCCCAAACGACCAAAGCCTACCAAAAACTACTCTATCTAGTGGTTAACTGGTCGAATGATAATTGACAAATCACTAATAGCATGTTGTCTTGATGTTCAGGTCAATCTCCTAATGACCGATTGGATTTACGTCTACAGAGCTTATGTCTTCTATGTTTTCTATTTGTTGTAGTTATACGACTTGTTTTATGTTTATGCTTATGCTTTATTCAATGTCGGTAGAACATAAGCTATCTCTTGATGTTTTCAGTAACCGACATCATATATGTGTAGTATATATATGGGCTTAAATGAAATTGATAATAAATTAGTACACTGAATGGAAGATAATAATACCGTCCTTTGTAATAAATGGAAGTATTTATAGCAGAAGATACAGATACAAAAACATTAACCGCTATATTTTTGTACTGGACCGCTTAAAAGTTAAGCAACACTAGTAGATTCAGTAGTTAGAAGTTTAAAACTGCATGCACATAAGCTTTGAACCGTTATAACTTACGCAATTCTTGTTTATTTCACTAATCTCCTTGATTAAATGTTTGTTGTGGTGTGTCAATAAATATTCAATATGTTATCATATAACAGGTAAATTTTATGGCTAATTTTTAATGAGTTACACGCAGATTAACTAGATAATTCTTGACACTGTAAGTGTTTATGTGTATTGTATTGTATTGTGTATTGCATTGTATTGTATTGTATTGTATTGTATTGTATTGTATTGTATTGTATTGTATCTGTGCATTAAAGAAGTGTACATCAAATTTTATTATCATATACAAACGTCTAGTATTGGGAACCATATAATATATCTATCCAGCGGATTTCTGAAACATCAGAAATACAGGGTTAATATCAAATATTTATATATGCGCGTCTGCAAATTACATGTAAGCCCAACACTGTTAGAATTAGATTTTTTACACTGTCAATTTTTTGCTTACCCTCAGCGGGATTCGAACTCGCACCGTTGTGACACTGTGGCACCAATTCGCCTGGACACTAATATAGTTAAGAACATTATTCCTCTTACATACCATGTCTTTACCTTTATCTCAACCATTGTACTAATTATATAAGATATCAGAAATATAAATGTAACAAAAGTTTTGTGTTTTTCCATTATGAGTAGTGTTGTCGGGATACTTCATTAGTATCGTCAGAGAATCTGTTGTACCATTTTTTGTTGTTGACTCATCTTCTACAGTAAATTAATATAGGGCGAAATGTTCACTATTTATCAATCTTCTAACTACCAGCTGGAGAAACGTTTATTTTGGAATGAATATATTCTTGGACTGAAATTTTTTAAGAAGTGATTTGAATGTTTCAATTCTCTAAATGACCTTGTTAACTTCACACATATTTCGGTAGATTAGAATCTCGCCATTTCATTTCAAGTTACTGCCGTGAAAAGGTTTTCGTTTACTAGTTTAATGTCAGTGATTCTAAATTCATTAGATTCATAAGAAATATGCTCTTCTTTGTACACCGTTGAGAAGCTGAGCATTTCCGGTATTTTTATATCGATTTTAATGGGGATCGGAATTGCGCTGAGCTTCTGGATTTTGTGATTTCATAGTTGAACTCATCGTTCGGCAAAGTGACATTTACCTGATCATTAATTTTAATTAGCTTACTACACGGGTTAACCTTTGACACAAACGATTCTTTTATATTGTTTAGGATTATTGAAAGTTAAAGCAAAGTTTACTATATCACAAGATTTTTTTCTGTTCTTTCCATCCTTGCGGATTATATTAAGTTGTCAAAATCGCCAACAGCTTTCGACTGCTTTTTAAACCTTTTAATATAACGATCATTTTGTCCGTATTTCCTATTGGTATTTATATGGTGCACTTTTTCAATAATTTCGCCAAGTGCAATTTCATTCTTTTTTTCCTTCTCTAAATTGTTTGTCTAGATTTTTTTTTGTTTTCCGTTCTAGTTTTTCAACTAGTCACTGACTTCAATAATGTTATGTTTGTAAATATTTATATCGGTAACTTTAAAATACACGAAACATCAGGTTGTAATCAAAACTAGCGTAAATACACATTTCTTTGTTGAAAGTGTAAGTTTTATTTTTTTTAAGTGTATGGAAATAGTGGTAAAAATATAAACACTCAATTTAAACAATATAATTTATATACGATAGCTGTGTCTCTGGCTATAGTGAAACTAAATCTAATTGCTACTCTCTTTTAAATTTATTTATTAATATTCATTTAAAATAATTACTAGTTTTTCAAAACATGGCTAACATTTTGATTTCATGTTTGTTTAAGTTCAACATTACTTCTTAACCTCGAACTTTATCCAGAATGTAACCCGAATGTTGATGTAAAACGGAATTTCAATAAAATAAATCAGAGACATGTAATTATATGTAGCTTTTACGATTTCCCTTAAAATAAGAAAAAACGATGACAAATGTCAATTTAGACATTTAAAGGAGAATAACTCATATAAGGCATGGCCCTAGAACTTCGACCCTTAACCTTTTTTTAGATCGTTATGTGCTTAACAACATGCAATTTAAATTACGTCAATATCTAATATAGTTTCTGAGAAACTAGGCAAAATAAGTGCAAAATTAAGAAAATATCTAGAAGAGGGGCAATAACTCCGACATGATTGTCGGATCTCTTCAAATTTACATACGTCAGAGTTTTGATATCTGTGACCGTACTTGAGTTATTTGCAAAAACTGCAATTTACCCCTATGTTCTATTTTCAGTCGTGGCGGCTATGTTTTTAACGAATCAAAAATCCAAACGATAGAATTGTACCGCCCATTCTTATAAACAACTGTACCAAGTTTGGTTGCGATTGGGCTTGGGTGTAAGAGGAGTTAATCTCAAATTGATAAATCGAGATCACGGATTAGTAAACCGTTAGTTTGGATTGGTAATACGAGATAACAGATTAGAAAGCCGAGATTATAAAATACGACAGTAGAGGGGCATATAGTGTTAAGGTCCGTCCGTCCGTCCCAAATCAGGTTAACCTTCAGATTTTAGTTACTTTACCAGGAAGGAAGTATGGCATCATTGTGAAACTTTATACACATCAGGGTATGAACACACAAAAATCACCATAAAATGGTACCTGTCTCATCAACTTCATGGTTGATTCATCAAAGAAAAGGTGTGTTATACTTAGGTTTACCTAGGTTTAAGTTACTTTTTTTATGAAAGAAGTATGATATCATCATAACCTTTACACTTATACATCAGGATATGAGCATACAAAAATCATCATAAAATTATACCCCTGGCGTCAACTTCATTGTTCAGTGATTGCGGAAAAAAAGAACATATTGCGAGACTGGGCATCATGTCTATTGGACATATTCTTGTTTCATCAAAATTTGGATTTTCTTTAAAACTAGAAAGAGCTTATTCTTAAAAACCAGTTAATATTTTTTTTTTAAACTTTGCACCCTTTATCTGTAGGATGTCATTTGATAATAAGTCAGAATCCCCAGGGATCATGCCTTGATTTACTGCTTTATATCTTGAAAACTGTTGAGATTCCGGACTCTTATCCATATACATTGTTGACCCTTAAAATGATATATTTCATTTGATATTGGAGTCTCCTCAGCCAAGTGAACATATCATATGAAAATAAAGATATATGTGTCAACTATTATCGTGCAATACTATTCATAACCCCTTAATGTACGTACATTATAAATGTTTTGTAATATATGGATGAAAGTAATTAAACAGAAGATATTTGTTCATTTTTTAAGAAAAAGGGGTGTTGACCAGCAAAAACTGATGAAATTATTGAAAACAAGGTTCTATTTTTAACACCAAGCTGTAGTTCATATTTTGCATATTGTACACTATAAGCAACGTAAGAATCTTCAGTTAACTTGTACATGTTGTATAAAATACGAGATAAGTGATTAATAATCCGAGATGTTGGATTGGTAAACCGAGATAACGGATTAGTAAACCGAAATCTCGGATTGGTAAAACGAGATAATGGATTAGTAAATCGAGATCTCGGATTAGTAAACCTAGTTAACGGATTAATAATCCGAGATCTCGGATTAATATTTTTTTGCATGTCCGTATCCGTACTTCTATACTTTGCACTTTTCTAACTAACTAACTAACTAATGTTTAAATGATCATGTAAACTAAAGTAACATTCACATATTGCATGTAAATAGCTGTACATTTAAAGTTAGAATTATTCTGTAACAACTTCTTTTCTACTTTCCTGTGGCAAAATGGAAGGGTTCATAAGGCTAAAACGGCAGAGCTGCCATTGTCCGAAAGTGGCGATTAGGGGCAGCCCTCTCGTTGTGCAAGGAGGTTGCCACTTCAGGTTCTTGCAAGATAAAGATCCTTTTTGTAGAGTAAAATAAAGAGAATGCTCATTGAAGTGAAATGCGCGGTCACCAGATTTTGGATGTTGGTGATAAAGCGTTCGACTGTATCACCAACATAAATAAATCTATTACATATTTTACAAAAGGTTTACTAAATTTGCAGGTTTAAAACTTATTATCAGAAAATAAAATTTTTTTTTTATCCAATCTTAAGAAACAGGTACAAAATGTGCAGCATGTACCAAGACACCTAACAGTGTTTGACAATGTACTTATACTGTGTATTATAATGTAGCGAACAAATTCATAATGAACATAAAAACGCATAAAAAGACAATATCCGTTAAGCAACCATTCTTTCCAATCTATACAATGTGAATAAATTGATCGTTATATGATATCTGTCACGCAGATTGTCACAGATATTTGTCAACTTTATCCATACGTAACACGAGTGTAAGTAGTGAAGCAGTATATTCAAACCTTGAACACGAGAAGCGTCAGTAGTGAACAGTAAATCCAAACCGTCAAGACGAGGAGTGTCAGTAGTGAACAGTAAATCCAAACCGTCAACACGAGGAGTGTCAGTAGTGAACAGTAAATGCAAACCGTCAACACGAGGAGTGTCAGTAGTGAACAGTAAATCCAAACCGTCAACACGAGGAGCGTCAGTAGTGAACAGTAAATCCAAACCTTGAACACGAGAAGCGTCAGTAGTGAACAGTAAATCCAAACCGTCAACACGGGGAGTGTCAGTAGTGAACAGTAAATCCAAACCGTCAACATAAGGAGTGTCAGTAGTGATCCAGGATATCCAAACCGTCAACACGAGGAGTGTCAGTAGTGAACAGTTAATCCAAACCGTCAACACGAGGAGTGTCAGTAGTGATCCAGGATATCCAAACCGTCAACACGAGGAGTGTCAGTAGTGATGGAGGATATCCAAACCTTGATCAAGAGAAGCGTCAGTAGTGAAAAGTAAATCCAAACCGTCATCACGAGGAGTGTCAGTAGTGAACAGTTAATCCAAACCGTCAACACGAGGAGTGTCAGAATAGTGAACAGTTAATCCAAAGCGTCAACACGAGGAGTGTCAGTAGTGAACAGTTAATCCAAACCATCAACACGAGGAGTGTCAGTATTGATGCAGGATATCCAAACCTTCAACCCGAGAAGCGTCAGTAGTGAACAGTTAATCCAAACCTTCAACACGAGGAGTGTCAGTAGAGAATTAGAATATCAACACCTTCAACACGAGGAGTGTCAGTAGTGAATTAGAATATCCACATCTTCAATACGAGGAGTGTCAGTAATGAATTAGAATATCCACATCTTCAACACGAGGAGTGTCAGTAGAGAAATAGAATATCCACATCTTCAACACGAGGAGTGTCAGTAGTGAACAGTTAATCCAAACCTTCAACACGAGTGTCAGTAGTGAATTAGAATATCCACATCATCAACACGAGGAGTGACAGTAGAGAATTAGAATATCCACATCTTTAACACGAGGAGTGTCAGTAGAGAATTAGAATATCCACATCTTTAACACGAGGAGTGTCAGTAGTGAACAGTTAATCCAAACCTTCAACACGAGGAGTGTCAGTAGTGAATTAGAATATCCACATCTTCAACACGAGGAGTGTCAGTAGTGAATTAGAATATCCACATCTTCAACACGAGGAGTGTCAGTAGTGAAGCACAGGATATCCCCACCTTCAACACGAGGAGTATCAGTAGTGAATTAGAATATCCACATCTTCAACACGAGGAGTGTCAGTAGTGAACAGTAAATCCAAACCTTCAACACGAGGAGTGTCAGTAGCGAAGTAGAGGATATCCACACCTTCTACAGGAGAAGCGTGAGTAGTGAAATAGGATATGCACACCTACTACAGGAGAAGCGTGAGTAGTGAAATAGGATATGCACACCTTCAACTTTTCAACACTGTTTTCACATTATTGTCTGACTACACATAGCAGTTTCGGTTAATGTTGTCTTGTACAATACTGGCAGTGTTCCAAGTACTCGATCCACAGATCTACCTAACGCAGGTGGCAGAAAAGGGATAACCTCTTTTTGGAACATGTACAGGTTATAATAAGTAAAGCTTGACCGCGGACCACAGAAGGTGATGTAGATTTCGAAAAAGAGTAGGTTCTTTCCAGCTGCTGCAACATGTAAAATTATCCGCCCCTACCATATACGCGATATTGTGACAGTCAAAACTGTCTAAACATTAGTTCATCCCTTTCCTCCATTCATTTATTGTATGATAAATGATTAATATAAATGAAATATCGCTTGCAACTCAGTTTCACGCAATTTTGTTCCTAAGGAAGCATACATATTAGAGGCTTTTAAGTGGTTAATGAAATTTAAAGTTAACAGCTAAATGATCCGCAGTCTCGTAGTTGAACCACTATAACACGAATGAAATCTAAATAAAATATATTTATGTCTCGCCAACTATAGTTAAGGGACATAAGGTTTTCGGTCCGTTCGTCCGTCCACCTCAAGGTTACCTTTGCTCGGAAGCTTTTTTTTAAAAAAAGACTACATCGTAATGGAAATTGGTACACGGTTATACAACATGATGAGACCTATTTACGGGCAAAATTGTGTAAACAAAACTTCATGCTTGAGTGAACTTAGAAAAAGGGGGCTTTTGCCACAGTAAAAAAACATCTTGAGGTTTCTTAACGTTTCAAATGTTGCAGGTCTGTGCCAAATATTTCATGCTTGAGAGAATAAAAGGGTGTGTTTTGTGTTTCTGAGGCACAATTTCTTGTTTTATGGTGACACTTTCTAATTACACTTCAAAAATGTATTAACAAAAACATTCACAAGGGGGATACAATCTAAGTGACGCCTACGTCACAATGACATTTTTTTCCTTCCATTCATCGTCTGAAAACTACGTTGACGCTCAAATGATAGATTTACCTTTGTATCAATAAATGGCAATTACCTAAGGTCAACCTTGATAACAGCTCTTTTTCTTCTCATTAAAATATTTGAACTTATTTTAGCACAAAGAATGAAATTATTTTATGAACGGAAAAGGTGTTAATAATACTTTTACACATGTATTTGTTTCAATATTTACTAATGTTTTTATTACAGTTTTAGTAAGTATAATTTTAAATACCTAAACATCATATATCACATCAATGAAATACAATACAATTTGGGGTTTTTAAATGAGGTAAAATGCAGCTAATTATATCGAAAACATTAATATAAATTTGATATTTGTTTTCACTTTAACAAAAAAGAATATGTATATGATATGTGTTTGGTTTTCTTATATTACATTCATATGAGATTATAACTTATTAATGTACTTTACGGGGTGTCACCTCTTTTTATAGTTAACAAATCGAGAAATTGGATCAAGTTAAAAATGTATTTATGTAAAGTTTATTTATAATCAGTCTCACTGGTAGTATGAGAAGAGGGCGGACGAGATAAACACTCACAGAATATATACAATTAACCCGGCTTCGCATCAGTATACCAGCAATAATGTTTAGTGACGTGACGTTGACTTTATTTCTAGTCTTAGGATTCTTTTTCAATATAGTACATACGTATTCATTAAAGGTAAGTAATTTAATAAAATATTTTAAATTTACAATTACAATTTTCTACCAACATTACATGATAACTTCGTCAAGCGAGTGTTCATTTGTATCAAGTAAAAGCGTTTTCTTGTTCTATATTTAACCTACAGATATGTTTGAATGTGTTTTTTAAGACATGAACTTTAATAACATTGAAAATTGCAGAAAAGCGTAGACAATTTAAACAAAAATTAGCAATGCTTCAACACTTCGAAAAGTTACATACTTGAAGTAACAAGGTTAAAATTCAATTACTGGTTTGTATCATACAGAACAGCGGGGAGACTTTATTCGGTATTCTGTGGACATACTAAGATGGTAAACACTCCAATACCTGTGCGTTATATTAGTTTTAAAGTTTAATAGCATGAGTATTTACATATTCTGTGGCCTTTTTATTAAAATACGACAACACATTTAACAAGGACATTATATCAAAGCCTACCAGTCACACACCCACCATCATTGTAGTCAATGTTCAATACAAAAAGTTATTAAGTAGCACTTTAAATTTTCTGTGAAATTATACAATAAATACTGGAAACATTTAATGCTGGGAACCGTCACCTATCCGGAAGGTATCTCAGATATATGTATATCGACTATACATGTAGCTATATGAATTATTGTTCAAATTGATTTTACACTTATTTCATCAAATTTTAACTATATCTTGTAGTGGGTTGGTTGGTTGTTTGAATGGAGTTTAACACAATTATCAGATTTTTCTCAGTTAATTCGATGCGTCATTTGTGTATGGAAGGAAGTAGGACCCGAGTACCAGTGAAAACCCTTACCTTTTGCAGAAAAACTAAAACTTCTTTTGTCAATTTACAATGAATACACTACGCAAGCTTGAAATAAGATACTTTTTCATAATTTGCATGTATATTGGTATGGATAATAGCTTCAACAGACGCGAAAAGGGGGTTACCGACCTCGTTTTCGATATGTGACGTCATTGTATAGTCACATTGTTGAGCGAGTACAAGAAGTATTTTTCAAAATAGTTATGTTGCTATACTCAATAAAGAAAGCTTTCATTAAATAAAGACATAGAATCTTGTAGGAATAAATAAAATCAAATTTCATACACATACAATAAATTTTAAATGGTCTCATACACTATACCAACAAACTGAGAAATAAGTATTTCTAAACATTTCAACACAACTAACCTCAAATCATATGCTTTTAAACCCTTTAATTAAAATGTATGGTCACCGAAAAACTATTTAAGAAAAATGTACAAAAGGTAAATGGCGGGAAACTTTTGTCAATATTTTATACCGAGCGATGGCGAATTATTAAATGAAGACAAATATAAGGTCTGGTCATGTTCTAATTCGCATAGAGCCCAATCGGAATAATCTATTTCGATTCTAATAATTAATATGTCTAACAATTTTTTTAGAAATTTCGAAGCTGCTCAAAGAGGACGCTTTCAATGGTAATACTAGTATGCTTTTTTGAAACTAATAAGATATATCCCAAAACAGTATGTTAAAGCAAATAAAATTGACATAAAACATATATACTCGTCAATTTATTGAACATTACGTACCTTTTAAATATTGAGAAATGTAGCGAAATTGCATTGTTCCTGTTTGAAATTTGCAGTTGACGTAATATGACGTCGGAACTCTAATTGTGACGTCATATTAATTCGAATGTAGATTTGTTCGAAAAATTATGCCTCAGGAGTATGTTAAAGAATACAAATTTCAGAATTCAAAGTAAAAATAACTGTATTATTAACAATAACGATAATTAGGGATACTACATAACAAACTGGATTTTTACGCCCCCGCGACGTCGCGGGGCATTAAGTTGTACTCATGTCCGTCCGTCTGTTCTCAGAAACCGTACATGAGAACAATTTGAAATTTGGCAGGGTGCTTCAGTATCACAAGTTGTACGTGCTAAGCGACTTTCAGACCTGTCGGACAACTACTTCCTGTTTGGGACTGGTCCGATATGAAAATGTGTGAACACGAGTATGAAAAGTTCCGTCAAGCTTTTCTCAGAAACCGTACATGAGAACAGTTTGAAATTTGGCAGGGTGGTTCAGTATCACAAGTATGTCCTAAGAGGCTTTCAGAACTGTCGACAATTTCTTCCTGTTTGGGACTGGACCGATATGAAAACGTGTGAACACGAGTATGAAAAGTTCCGTCCAGATTTTCTCAGAAACCGTACATGAGAACAATTTGAGATTTGACAGGGTGGTTTAGTATAACAAGTTGTACGTTCTAAGCGGCTTTCATACCTGTCGGACAACTACTTCCTGTTTGGGACTGGGCCGATATGAAAATGTGTGAACACGAGTATGAAAATTTCCGTCAAGCTTTTCTTAGAAACCGTACATGAGAGCAATTTGAAATTTGGAACGGTGCTTCAGTATCACAATTTGTACGTCCTAAGCGACTTTCAGACCTGTCTGACAACTACTTCCTGTTTGGGACTGGACCGATATGAAAATGTGTGAACACGAGTATGAAAAGTTCCCTCAAGCTTTTCTCAGAAACCGTACATGAGAACAATATGAAATTGGGCAGGGTTGTTCAGTATCACAAGTTGTACGTCCTAAGCGACTTTCAGACCTGTCGGACAACTACTTCCTGTTTCGGACTGGGCATATATGAAAATTTGTGAACACGAGTATGAAAAGTTTCGTCAAGCTTTTATCAGAAACCGTACATGAGTATAATTTAAAATTTGGAAGGGTGGTTTAGTATCACAAATTGTACGTCCTAAAATAAAAGGACAACAGAAGACACAAGCAGAGTGAGAAGATGTAGTAGAGACTGAAATATTAGAAAAGGATTAGAATGTATCGAGATCGAATCAGAAAACACTAAGTTCTATTGATGTTCAAAGTAAAAACAAACATGAAGCTGAGAGAAAGAGACCTATGATGTTTTTTCTATAGTTTTTGTCCATTTCTATCATAATTCTTTTTCTTTTCAGATGTCTCTGGATGTAACTCCCATAAGAAGCAAAGACTTTTACTTTGTTATCACATCACTTTCTCAGCTGCTTTTTTCTTTTGTTTAAGAGCTTTACTTTTTATTATTAACATTTTCTGCAACATTTAGCTTTTTTAATTATAAGTGGAATGAATAATAATGTAATGCTTCAAAAACTAATTTCTATGCTAAAAGATGTTTAACTGATATGAAAGCTGGAAGTTTGATGTGATAACATGATGATTAAATGTTATTAAATTTCTTCTTTTTTTGTGTGTATAAACCATGCCACGAAAGAAATCTGCAAGTCAAAAAATAAAGGAAAGGAGACTGAGAGAACAGCAAGAAAGACATGAAAGAAAAGAAGAACAGAAGACGCAAGCAGAGGAAAAGGGTGTCATAGAGACTGAAATACATGTATCAGAAAAGGAAGGAAATAGTTCAGACAATGAGCTAATGACTCAATAATCAAGAGACAATGCTCTACAACAAGATATTACTCTTTCAAAATATCAAGTTCACAATACTCAGAGGGAAACTATTCATTTGGAGGGAAAAGAGAAAAAACACAGAAAGAAACAGTGGTGTTCAAAAACACACAAGTGAAATATTAATGAGTACTCACTTGGAGGAAGAGCTTAAATATCAAGAATATAAACAGAAACAGCAGCAAGATAGTTAAGTTAAAAAACCATTATGTCTTACACCTTTACAAGAGAAGAAAAGGCAAGAATCATTCAGGATTAGGATGTATCGGGATCGAATCAGAAAACAAACTATGTTCTGATGATGTTCAAAGTAAAAACAAACAGGAAGCCGAGAGAAACAGAGCACTCAGCCCAGAGAAAAAGCAACAACAAAATAGATTGGAAGCCAAGAGGAAAAGGGACTATAGAGTACAGCTGAATAAAACACTGATTCCCGAAGAAAGAGAGCAACAAAATAGACTTGAGTCTAAGAAAAAACGATTATAGAGAAGAGCTGAGTAAAACCATGATTCCTGAAGAAAGACAGCAACAAAATAGACCGGAAGCTAGAAGAATTAGGGATTATAGAGAGCAATTGAATAAAACAATGATTCCAAAAGAAAGACAGCAATAAAATAGATTGGAAGCTAAGAGAAAAAAAGATAATAGGGAATTGCTCAATCAGACACTTTCTCCTCAAGAGAAACAAGACAAAAATAGACTCAAAGCTAAGAATATGAAATAGACAGGAAGCTGCAAGAAAGAAGACTGATCGGGAAAATAGCAGTTGTATCCTGCCTTCCAGCGAATTAACAGGTATTTTAACAGAAGAGGCTAAAAACAGGCAGCAAAGGCGTGGTAGTAAGAATCCAAGCACATTAGAAGGTGCGATTAAGAAATTTAAATCTTCCATTCAACAACATCCTGAGTATATTTGTACTTGTTTGCAGAAGATTGTTATACCACAGAAGTGTCTCTGAAGTTGGAAACATAAAATTTGTCAATGTCCGAACTGACATTATTACTCAATGTATCACTGGTAAAAAGTCTGTTCCTGTGAACGAGGATACTGTATGTTCATCATTACCAAGAACACCCAATGTCAGAGGCAGAATTTATACCATGAAAACTTAGGAGAAAGATTGTGTATAAAGGACATGTTCAGTTCCAGTACATTAGACCAGTAAAAGTTCAAGCAGCCCTCAAATGGCTAAAAGAAAATAATTTTCATTACATAAATATTGAAGAATGCAATGATTGGGAGGAGAGGTGTGAAACTGAGGACCAGGAAACATAGACTAGCCTTACTAATTCCACTATTCAGAATGATAGTGAAGTCGAAGAGATAGAATCTACAGAACAAACTTGTGTTGCAGTAAACCAAGCAGATCATACTTCTGAAGAAGAGAGTGAAGATGACTATACAGAAGACCCTGTAGCCAGATTAAGAGGTTTGAAATTTGATGTTTGTATTCAGCTTACTGACCCAATTGTAAGCATTGCTACTGGAGAAGGAAAGCGTCAATTTCTTTATGGATTACAGTTTTGAGGAGCTAGCATTTCGACACCTACTTCCAAATGGAAAATTTGAATAGAAGCATGAGCGTCCAATTAAACTTTCAGCCAAAAAGTATTTCCAAAAGAGAATTCTAGATGAAGACCAAACCTTTGCATCAGATGTAGAATATCTATATGTAGCTCAGTGCATTAAAGAAACGAAACAAGTTCTTGATAGCATGGACATTGCTATGCGTAAATCATTCTCAGGAATAACTTCCGATGAAGTGTTGACTGCAAGCAAAGCTAAAAGTATTTCTGCAATGAGTGCCTACATGTTCAGAGGTTACGGTTACAGATTTCTTCAACCAATTAGGGGATCTCCACCGTATTGGCAAAAGGTACGGTACAAGCTTCTATCTGCCATTAAAACATGGAATTTTTACATGGTTTTTCACATTGTGTGCTGCAGACCTTAAATGGAATGATACTATTCAAGCAATAAGTAGACAAAGAGGTATACAATCATTGACAGAGGATGAAATACAAAATCTATGTACTTCATTACTTTTATCGGATTGAATTCCAACAAAGGGGATCCCCTCATTGCCACGAAGTCTTGTGGATAAAAGATGCACTGCATCCAGAGAAGAGTGACCCAGAGTTGATACAGGTATTCATTAACAAGTATGTTCAATCCACTCTACCAATACAAGAAGATGATCCTAATCTCTCCAACTAGTGAATACCTTTCAGAAACTCACGTACACCTCAACTTGTGTAAAGACCCGAAACCAATTTCATCAAAGACAGTTTTTGTAAGACCAACAGATGATGATGATAATGATAACCCTATTGAAAGAAATGCACAACGCAAATTAGCCATAACAATGTTGAATAATGTGAAAGAATTTCTCCACAATACACCAGATAATGAAATGTTGTCAATAGAAGAAGTATTGACTAAATGTAATCTGACAGAAGATGAGTACATGGACTTCTATCCACTAATGTAAAAAATCCAATAGTGTTTATGAAGAGATCACCCATGGATATTTTAGTTAATAACTACAACCCAACAGTTTGAAATCTTGGCAAAACAATATGGATATCCAGTACGTGTCAAACGCATATGCCTGTATTCAGTACTTTGTGTCTTATGTAACAAAGGAAGAGCGTGAAATGGGATTACTATTACAAGCTCTCAGCAAGGAAAACTCAAATCAAGGTGTCCGTCAACAGATGAAGAAATGTGCACAAGCATTCACTAATACACACAAGCACTTTTAGTGCACAGGAGACAGCTTACCGACTATTAGGTCTTCCACTTAATAAATCTGATTTTACCACAATATGTATACCAACAGGGTTACCACACCAAAGAGTACGTCTTGAAACCTAAAGCAGTTCTGCAGGATATGGATGATGATGATGATGAGAATATTTTTTCAGTTTCTTGGATGAGAAATATGCCTTAAGACCTAAGGAACTAGACAACTGCTGTCTGGCTTTGTTTGCCTCTTGGTATGCTACATCACCTTCTGGCAGTAAAGAACACAATGACATTGAAGCAGAAGTACTGGATGATAATGTTGATCCATCTGAAGCACGCACATTAGAAATATCTGAACTCCCAAATGAAATAGTAATGTCAATCAAGACTAAAGATATTACCATGAAGAAAAGATCAAAGCAGGCCTTGATTAGATACCATGTATTAAGCTTAGATCGGGAACTAGAATCATACTATCATTCTGAACTGTATCTCTTCAAGCCATGGAGAAATGAGGCTAGCCTTTTGTTTGGATGTGAGTCATTTGCCGGAAGGTATAGAATAATCTTTCACTTTTGCAAGCCAAAAAGCAATTGTTTCAGAAGCATGCTGAATTTTGATAGATGCATGTGTACCCACAGACTTCTATTAGATCCAGCACTTATTGGTGCACATATATTGTGTTTGTCTGAAACACATTATCTGCAAGATACTTTAGACCAATACCAGATCCAAGGATACAAAGCCCACTTTCTCCCATTGACAAAGACAATCATGGACTCGCCATCTACTCAAAACTTCACTTAGAGACATAGTTGTTTCAGGACTCTCCTGCTAAAACAGCTGAAAGTATCCATAAAACTATGGAACATCCAAAATTGTACGAAAAGGCTTTCCTGTATCGGTCACCATCTTAAAGTGTAGCCCAATATTTGGATAGCCTTCCTGATATAACGCCCAGTGCACCAGTTAATGGCTTACTTATAGGAGATTTCAACATTAACCCTGATAACATGACAGTGCCTTTCAATAGAATGATGAAATTTTTTGCAGATAGAAATTACAAGCAGCTGATTCATATGCCTACCACAATATATGGGACAATGATTGGTTTGGTTTTCTCAAACTCAAAGAAAAAGGAATCTGTTTGTACATTTGCTAGCTATTACTCTGATCACAGAATAGTGTGCAACTTACTGGAAAATTCTAATGATTGAACTATACCACTGAGCCAGCTGTAAAAGTAACTTTTGATAGACACAACTCTTGTTTTATTTTGTATATATTGTGTTAATGAAGATAGTATTTTTCAACATTTTTTTATGAAAACAGCATAGATGATAATAATATGTGGGATAAATGTACATTACACAAACTTCAGCAGCAATTTAAAAATCTTCAATGAAAAACAGCCAACAGCCTTCAATGTGAACAGTGGTTGCTGCTTGTCATTCAGAAGTTGGCTCTAGATCAAAGCCACAATACATTAATGATTCAAAACCAATCCAAATATTATCAAAGATTGTGCCCCCTTTTGTACATAGAATAACCAGAGAATGAATACAAAGATTCCAGGCTTTTGACATGCATTGATATAAATTATATTCTATATTAATTGTGTTGCAAATTTACTGTACTGCTCTTCAAAACTGAGAAAGTGGCCAAATAAGTTTATCAGTTATGACAACAAACAATTAGATGTCTACTTCCTATGATTAAATCTGTAAAAAGGGCATACATATCATTTAGCGGGGTCATCTGTGTCCCATGGATGCATTCTTCGATTTTTATTTAAGGAAGTTTATACATTTACACAAAAACACAGCTTACGCATGTGCGAACTAAATTTATTGGAATTTTTAGATGGCTTTTGTTACACGGCTTTGTTAACATAGCTAAATCAGGACGTCATATTAGAATGCCAGTTTTAAAAGCTTATTATAGCTTGTGTTGTTTTTTGTTACTGTATTGTTTGTGTTAAATTTACCGACTTATAAATAAATATTACTTGACTATTACTTGCCTTGGAGCAGTGCTGAAACATGGAGTTGGAGGCCACATGTACATCTTGATTATTTCGTTGTAAAGAGCGTTTATTTTGCATATTTCGTTGATTTGTTGAGGCTGAGAAAATAAAGGTAGTTTACTTTTAGGCTGTTGTGTGTATTTAAATTTATTTAATTGATATTTCTAGAAACGCAAATTTTAAAGTATCGTTTCCGTTGAAGCGATACATCGCTCAAGATATTTTTATCGCCAAAATTCTGATGTATTGGTTTAATTAATTGACTGAAGCGTACACGATACATAGCCGCCATATTTGTTAACGTTTAGCAACAAAAAAGTATTTCCCCAACAGTCGTTCATCAAATTATAAACGGATCTGTGAATACAATGTTTTGAAATCAACAATTATTTTCCACATTTAATCGGTATTTTGCAATATTTTAACATGATCTTAAAATTTTGGCTTAATTCTGCATTTTATTTTTTTACACATATGTTCGATCGGGAATACTTATGCGATTTTCACGATTTCTTATCGTAATACTAAACAACAGTAACCATTATAATAAATTTTAACTTAGTTTAAGCGATAAGTTTTTCTGGATAGTTATGATGATGCGGAAGGTTTTTGAAATAAAAAAATACCAAAGATTTTGTGGCGAAAAAGCTACATTAAAAAATAGTGTCGTCGGAAGACAGCTTCCATATTAACAGGGATTCATCTTTAGGTTAGCGTCGGTATATATTGAACACAGTTGAAAAAAAAACAGGCAACCTTAGGGTAGACACGCATGGTGATTAACTACCTTAACATCTAGCGCACATGGTTAATAATCTTTCAATCTTTATGTTTTTTTAACATAACATCGATTCTTTCATTAAGTGTACAACATAAAAGGTCTGAGAAAAAAAATATGTTATAATATTTACATTGTGTATGTTTTTCATCGAGACTTTAGATTTCTATTTATTCAGATCATTACAGATGACGCAGAGTCAATCTTTGCTTTTCTCAGTGAAACAGGTAGGCGCTTCCTTGAAGTCGTCCACAGTAAACAAAGCGTATGAGTAATCATTGTGCATGATTAAATTAGGATCCCAGAATTTTTAAACAAAAAAAATGTAAATATAAGAATGCTTTCTTTTGAAGTTTCATACGTGAATGTTAACAGAATGCATTCAATTCTTAATTATTTAAGAAGTAGTCAGTTAAGGCGAGCACCAATTGCTAACAATCAACCTTTTGATCTATTCTCTGCCGAATTATGAAGAACAATATGCGATTACAAGGGTAACATCGGGACAAAGATTCCAGGCTTTTGACATGCATTGATATAAATTATATTCTATATTAATTGTGTTGCAAATTTACTGTACTGCTCTTCAAAACTGAGAAAGTGGCCAAATAAGTTTATCAGTTATGACAACAAACAATTAGATGTCTACTTCCTATGATTAAATCTGTAAAAAGGGCATACATATCATTTAGCGGGGTCATCTGTGTCCCATGGATGCATTCTTCGATTTTTATTTAAGGAAGTTTATACATTTACACAAAAACACAGCTTACGCATGTGCGAACTAAATTTATTGGAATTTTTAGATGGCTTTTGTTACACGGCTTTGTTAACATAGCTAAATCAGGACGTCATATTAGAATGCCAGTTTTAAAAGCTTATTATAGCTTGTGTTGTTTTTTGTTACTGTATTGTTTGTGTTAAATTTACCGACTTATAAATAAATATTACTTGACTATTACTTGCCTTGGAGCAGTGCTGAAACATGGAGTTGGAGGCCACATGTACATCTTGATTATTTCGTTGTAAAGAGCGTTTATTTTGCATATTTCGTTGATTTGTTGAGGCTGAGAAAATAAAGGTAGTTTACTTTTAGGCTGTTGTGTGTATTTAAATTTATTTAATTGATATTTCTAGAAACGCAAATTTTAAAGTATCGTTTCCGTTGAAGCGATACATCGCTCAAGATATTTTTATCGCCAAAATTCTGATGTATTGGTTTAATTAATTGACTGAAGCGTACACGATACATAGCCGCCATATTTGTTAACGTTTAGCAATAAAAAAGTATTTCCCCAACAGTCGTTCATCAAATTATAAACGGATCTGTGAATACAATGTTTTGAAATCAACAATTATTTTCCACATTTAATCGGTATTTTGCAATATTTTAACATGATCTTAAAATTTTGGCTTAATTCTGCATTTTATTTTTTTACACATATGTTCGATCGGGAATACTTATGCGATTTTCACGATTTCTTATCGTAATACTAAACAACAGTAACCATTATAATAAATTTTAACTTAGTTTAAGCGATAAGTTTTTCTGGATAGTTATGATGATGCGGAAGGTTTTTGAAATAAAAAAATACCAAAGATTTTGTGGCGAAAAAGCTACATTAAAAAATAGTGTCGTCGGAAGACAGCTTCCATATTAACAGGGATTCATCTTTAGGTTAGCGTCGGTATATATTGAACACAGTTGAAAAAAAAACAGGCAACCTTAGGGTAGACACGCATGGTGATTAACTACCTTAACATCTAGCGCACATGGTTAATAATCTTTCAATCTTTATGTTTTTTTAACATAACATCGATTCTTTCATTAAGTGTACAACATAAAAGGTCTGAGAAAAAAAATATGTTATAATATTTACATTGTGTATGTTTTTCATCGAGACTTTAGATTTCTATTTATTCAGATCATTACAGATGACGCAGAGTCAATCTTTGCTTTTCTCAGTGAAACAGGTAGGCGCTTCCTTGAAGTCGTCCACAGTAAACAAAGCGTATGAGTAATCATTGTGCATGATTAAATTAGGATCCCAGAATTTTTAAACAAAAAAAAATGTAAATATAAGAATGCTTTCTTTTGAAGTTTCATACGTGAATGTTAACAGAATGCATTCAATTCTTATTATTTAAGAAGTAGTCAGTTAAGGCGAGCACCAATTGCTAACAATCAACCTTTTGATCTATTCTCTGCCGAATTATGAAGAACAATATGCGATTACAAGGGTAACATCGGGACAAAGATTCCAGGCTTTTGACATGCATTGATATAAATTATATTCTATATTAATTGTGTTGCAAATTTACTGTACTGCTCTTCAAAACTGAGAAAGTGGCCAAATAAGTTTATCAGTTATGACAACAAACAATTAGATGTCTACTTCCTATGATTAAATCTGTAAAAAGGGCATACATATCATTTAGCGGGGTCATCTGTGTCCCATGGATGCATTCTTCGATTTTTATTTAAGGAAGTTTATACATTTACACAAAAACACAGCTTACGCATGTGCGAACTAAATTTATTGGAATTTTTAGATGGCTTTTGTTACACGGCTTTGTTAACATAGCTAAATCAGGACGTCATATTAGAATGCCAGTTTTAAAAGCTTATTATAGCTTGTGTTGTTTTTTGTTACTGTATTGTTTGTGTTAAATTTACCGACTTATAAATAAATATTACTTGACTATTACTTGCCTTGGAGCAGTGCTGAAACATGGAGTTGGAGGCCACATGTACATCTTGATTATTTCGTTGTAAAGAGCGTTTATTTTGCATATTTCGTTGATTTGTTGAGGCTGAGAAAATAAAGGTAGTTTACTTTTAGGCTGTTGTGTGTATTTAAATTTATTTAATTGATATTTCTAGAAACGCAAATTTTAAAGTATCGTTTCCGTTGAAGCGATACATCGCTCAAGATATTTTTATCGCCAAAATTCTGATGTATTGGTTTAATTAATTGACTGAAGCGTACACGATACATAGCCGCCATATTTGTTAACGTTTAGCAACAAAAAAGTATTTCCCCAACAGTCGTTCATCAAATTATAAACGGATCTGTGAATACAATGTTTTGAAATCAACAATTATTTTCCACATTTAATCGGTATTTTGCAATATTTTAACATGATCTTAAAATTTTGGCTTAATTCTGCATTTTATTTTTTTACACATATGTTCGATCGGGAATACTTATGCGATTTTCACGATTTCTTATCGTAATACTAAACAACAGTAACCATTATAATAAATTTTAACTTAGTTTAAGCGATAAGTTTTTCTGGATAGTTATGATGATGCGGAAGGTTTTTGAAATAAAAAAATACCAAAGATTTTGTGGCGAAAAAGCTACATTAAAAAATAGTGTCGTCGGAAGACAGCTTCCATATTAACAGGGATTCATCTTTAGGTTAGCGTCGGTATATATTGAACACAGTTGAAAAAAAAACAGGCAACCTTAGGGTAGACACGCATGGTGATTAACTACCTTAACATCTAGCGCACATGGTTAATAATCTTTCAATCTTTATGTTTTTTTAACATAACATCGATTCTTTCATTAAGTGTACAACATAAATGGTCTGAGAAAAAAAATATGTTATAATATTTACATTGTGTATGTTTTTCATCGAGACTTTAGATTTCTATTTATTCAGATCATTACAGATGACGCAGAGTCAATCTTTGCTTTTCTCAGTGAAACAGGTAGGCGCTTCCTTGAAGTCGTCCACAGTAAACAAAGCGTATGAGTAATCATTGTGCATGATTAAATTAGGATCCCAGAATTTTTTAACAAAATAAAATGTAAATATAAGAATGCTTTCTTTTGAAGTTTCATACGTGAATGTTAACAGAATGCATTCAATTCTTAATTATTTAAGAAGTAGTCAGTTAAGGCGAGCACCAATTGCTAACAATCAACCTTTTGATCTATTCTCTGCCGAATTATGAAGAACAATATGCGATTACGAGGGTAACATCGGGCGAAGAAATTAAGCTTTGAAGCCGAAAACACACTCATCAGATTTAACGGTCGTGTTACTGAGAACATGTTTGCGTGCATACAACAATGATAATAGCCTATCACAGGGCATTCGATAGGAATTAATAAACATAAATATGGTTTGTGTCAATGTTGAGTAGGGCAAAATCTGCCTTAAAACATTTATTCACAATTAGAATAGTAATAAATGATAAAGTAAGTTTTAATACGAGACTTCTTAATATATTTTTCGATTTAGAAAGTATCACGTTAGCTTCGTCTGAAATCACTCTGTTGATGACTTTCCTTTTTTCAGCGTCGAACTAAAATTGATAAATTATAAGTTAAACACAATATCAACAAACATGCATTTTTCATCATAGATATCATATCAAAACCTCATAAAAATCCATACAAACAACCTTTCATAGCAGGATCGTATACGTGTACCACGAAACCTCTATCGAAACTGCTGACCACTTCATAAAAACATGTCTTCAAAAAAAAATAAATCAACAGTGACACTTGCTATTTCCAGGAGTGGCATAAATGACAAAATTCAAAAGACCTAATAGACGACTAAAGGTCTGAATCTCTTCCCAATGTAATAACATTAAAACCTTTTTGACACCCTACATGGCCATCCCCTATGTGTAGCCTAATACCAACTTAAAAATCTTATTTTACGAAGCTTTTTTCAAGAAAAAGCAGAATGAGGTGAGACGATATAAATACCTAATAATTAGCTATGACAGAGCTAATTTTGTCATTAATGACTCTAAATCAGATAATAAATATACCGAAGAATAGATCTGTTGAATGTTCTGTGAGTTTCTTACTGAATACACAATTGTACTGTTTAGAGGACATGTTTTTCAACAGACTGTTGGTTTTCCAATGGATACTAATGGTCGGATGTCTAATTAGAGGCAGGCAATTCTTATTCGTCCGTAGCACCTAGCTGCACCAATTGTTTTTATTGGGTTCGAGTTGCCCACTTGCCGTTTTCAGTCGTTCCACCAAAATCGGCACAATAGTTTTTGTTTTGCGTTCTACATGTCTTTCTACATGTATATCCGGATTTGTTATTGTCTCATAACGGTGGCTCTTGTTGTTGTTCGGTCGCTTTCCTTGCTATATTTTGTCCAATGCCAAAACACTAAATAATGCATTTTCGTTATTACGTAAGAATCGTTTGAACGATGAATAATTTTTATTAATATTGACTTATGAATTAAGCTCAAAATTTTCAATTTATGTATTTTTGACAATACCTAAACGGGAACGGTACACATGGAATATAGGATTTTCCAAAACACTCTAAATAAAGCATTATAGTTTTCACGAAACAACCATTTCAATGATGATTTTTTTTAATTACCGCATTTATGACTCCCACGTTTAATATTTACTTATAATTAATGCTTTAAAATTTGCAATGTATACATTTTTGACCAAAAAGGGAACGGTGCATATGGCATTAGGTGAATTTATTAAGATTTTAGATGCAAACTAAACGAACAAACACGTTAATTGAAATAATGATTGATCAGCTACTTCCCCCCATGAGATTAAGTTTAGCATAAATGTTAATGATGTATATAATCTTTGTGGGGTTTTCTCCGGGTACAGGCGTTAATCAACAAACAAACAAACACACAAAATAATGTTGAACACACCTAAATTTGAATAAAATTGAACTGCATGCTGTATTAAAATGCATTTATTTCAGGAATTATATGATAAGCAAGTTAGAAATGAAGATTTACCACAGCGTAATCAATGGAAGACGTTAAGACAAAACGTACAGGTTCCCAGTGCAATACAAACAAGGGTAAGCGTAATTTAGAAAAGACATTCAATTCTACGTGTTTAAGTCAACTATTCGATAGGAAAAATCGATGAAACCTAAGAAAAAATGACAACTATATAAACATTATCAAAATCAAAAAGTTGCATATTGCGACTATCCTTAGAAGTAAAAATTACTCATGAATTTATTATAGCTATCTTATCATTTTGGTGTCAGTATATAATTTCCAATTGAAAGTTACTATCAAATTCTGAGGACGTTATAAACGTAATAAATGTCTTAGATTTGGCGTTTACTAATAGATTTGTGAATGTGTCAAATAAAACACAAAAAATATATAAATCTTTTATGAAATTAAGGAAACTAATAAATTATTCACATTATATTTTTCTTATTTTGTCTTTAACGATTTAGTCTTGGTGTAGGTTTTTAAAAGCCAAAAATGTTTAGGTTAAGATATTTTCGTTATCTTTTATGCGGTTTGTCGTAGAGTTGGCCAGGGCCCTAAGTTTTATCTTCTCTAACTTTGTGACAGTTTACGTTGTGAGTAGTCATCTGAAATTCTGCCATTGATTGCTTGCCTCTCTTTTGGATGCAGGTAAAAGACTCGTTGCCGGCAGGTTATGATTGACTCTAATATTATTCTGAAGGTCGTAAGCTTTCATCAGGTACAAAAGTAGATGTCCAACTACTTTAACCACTCGGCCACCTAGCCGCCTCATCCGTTTTGCTAAACAATATGATACCAGTATGATAGGCAATGAAAAGTCACGTGTATTGGTTTAGGCCATACGGAAAAAGGAAAAATAGCTATTATGTAATAAATCTGAATATTGTTTGTTAGACGTTTAGTATCCATTCAACAGTCATTATACCTACAAACGGCAGTCAACCTTGGTGTGATATTTTGAAATACCGGAATGTTGTTGAACAACGAATTAGAAAAAATATTTAACATCCTATCCAAAATATTAAAAAAATTCCTACAGACGAAATATACGAAAAACCTGGCAGCGTTCTATATTTGAAGACGTGAATAGACTCACTAAGCTCCTTATAAATTTACTAGCCTGTACACAACACAATACTGTTTATGAATAATCAAATTAAAGGAATGTGTAGTGACACTAAGCATTAGCTGATATGGACATGTGCATTAGTTTTAATGATTGATGTATCAAGTCACATAAATCGGTCAAAAACTAAGTTTTAGGGTTAAACATATACTCTATTTTGTTATTTTGTTTTAAAATTTTAAAATAAGTAAAGTTATCAGTTAAGGATTTTATGAACAACGAAAAGGTGATATTTATCCTCTTAAATATTCCTTTATTTACAATCAATATACTTGTTTTATATTCTTAAATGTGTATAAAAATGCCATTTTTGTTTTTCTCCCAGGCCCTAATCATTCCAAGAATGCACTGTTTAATTATCTATAATATGAGAATATTTCATATTCAACGTCAACATATAAGATATTCTATTAATTACTGAATCTAAGCACTTGGGAGTTTTTTGACATACTAAAATTAGAATTATTCTTAACTTATATTTTCATTCATATGCAACCATCAAGTAATATCATCTATAGTGTGATTGTAAGTACTCCTTACCCCACTTCTAGCCGATTTGTTCCTGTATTCTTATGAAACAGAATTTCTTCGACGTCTTATTAAAGACATGAAAATAGCAGAAGCCAGGTCCTTTAATTTTGCATATAGATATATTGATGACGTCCTTTCAATAAACAATTCTCAGATTGCTTATTGGCACCCTTTAATATATCTTCCAGAAGTAGAAATTAAAGAAACCACAGAAACAGCTTCTTCTTCATTATTTTTAGACTTACACCTCGAATAATGCACAAGCGGCCATCTTAGCACAAGAATTTACAACATGCGAGACGATTTTGTTGGTTCTGGAGTTGCCGGTTTCTCGGACTTTGATTTGTGGATTGTCTGTTTTGACAGTTTCATCGGTGTTCGGTACACCGTGTTATTACCTTCATCTAGACAAAATATATCTTGTTTTAAATCACACAATTTATTTCTTTAAAATCTGTTTAGGATTTAGAAAGGAGAATTGCATGTAACATAGAAATTAACACCAATTCTCATTGAAATCTACAAATATATTATTATATTGCTGAACATTATAAGTATTATAATTATTTATATATGCCAACAAAATCATGATACACATTTTGTAGCCTATAAATAATGCGAATTCTGTGGAGAATAATTTAAATATCATCACTAAAAGGTCTATTGTGTTTTTGTGAGTCGTTTAATATAAAAAAACATCGATTCAGAATAGCTACATTTCTCACAACCTTTTATTCATTTGTATACATGTAGCAGATACATAAGACTTCTGTATTTTTCTTTCTTTATAAATGTCATTATGGCTGAAACGTGTGTATAAACGATTTTACATGTGTGTTCAAAATTTTTAATTGTTCAGTTTTATTTGTTGATAGGTAAATTATATTAAAGTTGTAGATATTGCAAATGCTGATTGAAAAATGTTGCTATTTAATACTATTTAGAAAGAAGAGAAAAATAGTGGTCACACGAATCAAAACCAGGATCCAGACGATAAACTGCTTCAGTATTTGCTAAAGGTAATTGAAACCTACATTTATTATTGGAGGAGGAAAGCAAAACGCATGGAAACAATTCCCACCTTCAATAGAAACCTGGAAAGCCATGTCAGTTCTAAGTCGAGCATACCGAGAACACGTGAATGTATCTTTTTATACCTTTTCTGGCCTAGAATGAGCCTTTTACTTTTGGAAGAGGTCTTTCCCATTCAACGACCTTGGCAGTCTCTAAACACGTTACCCATTAGGGGCCATGGTCAGGGTTTCCGTTATATATGACCTGAATCCCTTTAAAGAAAATGACTTTCCTATACGACACCTAGTCATGCACTGGCAGATCTGTGATGAAGCATTGGGGCCATCGCAGTATAGTCCCTAAATTTGAACACATTCCAGTATTGACAGACCAATAATTTGACAAACTACCCATACCACATACATGACCTAGTTGGTGGTTGCAATACGTCATGCCTGGCGGAGGACTGTATTGGGCGACATGTTTGGAAAATACCACGTTCCTTGCACGATAAAAACCCTTTTCTAGCTTTCTAAAAAGTGTTGGCTCGTTGTTTGTAGCCGCTTAAAAAGGTTAACTTTTCCGCCCCAATCCATACTCCAGTGGCTGTCAGAAATTTTCTTCTTATGCCCTGTCCCTTTTTGTCACTGATTTATAGTTTGTATAGTTCTCGTCCTGAATACAGCTGAAATACTGCTCGCTTGGCTTAAAGCAAACATTAAATCAATCAATCAATATAAGATTTTTTATCTTTGTTTTTGCTTTTATATCCAACTATACAGTGAAAGCTGACAAAAGTTGCCAATTATATTAAACACTAGCATTTCTTTTGCAGGACATTTCACATTTTCGAAGAGTTTTTGGAGTACCATCTAAGCCTAGAAAACCAACAAAGATGGACGATGAAATACTGTAATCTTTGCAAATGTAACCTTGAACGCTATAAATTTTAGAAACTTTTTAAAACTAATATATATTTATTTGTTTAAGAAAATTTTTGCGTGTTTGTATATGAATTGTCAGTTAAAATTTACATCATTTTTGTAATTGATAGTTATATAATATTTCAGTAATTAATTGCTTGTTTATGGTCCCACATGCATAATTGCAGCCTCATCGAAAATAAATTAACAGAGTTTTAATTGACACTTTAAAGTATGCAGTATTTAGCGGGAACAATAAGCCAACTCTGTTTAGAAACCTACAAAAGTGGTATATAGTGTGCAATATGTCTACCATTTTCCAAAAAATATTTTTCTTAATGCAGTATTTAGCGGGAACAATAAACGAACTCTGTTTAGAAACCTACAAAAGTGGTATATAGTTTGCAATATGTCTTTCATTTATATGGTCCGTCCGCGTTAAGGTTTTCCTTATTATAACGTTCTAAGAAATGATTCATACCATCGCACAATTATTAACGATCAAAGTCGATAAAATCTACAATTTGTCATAAAAAAATTTATATAATATCACAGAAACCTTTTCTTACCATGAATCACCCCGAACATTCAAAATGACAAAATAGATACTTCAGTGCACAGTATAAAGAGAAGTTGTTAACGGCACATCTGTATATTTAACTGTGTTGCGCTTGCTTGCCCGTTTGTTACGACTTTAGACAAATTCCGCATTGAGACATACGAAATATGGAGAAGAAATACCCAAATGAGTTGCCCGAAACATTTAAACACGCGCGCACCAATGTTTTTCACTATTGCGAAAAAATGATCTGCTAACAAATGTTAAGGTCTTTCCCGCTATCGTCTAGAGTTTGAAAATATGTGTTGTTAGGGACTTTTGTGTCTATTGATAAAGCACAAAATGTCACGTCCAGTCTTCAAGATACGTTATCTGAGTAAAGAAAGTGGTCCGAGTAAAAAATATATGGTTGTTAAGAACGCGTCGTTTAAAAAACAATGTGCATGTTAAATTATGTCCATAGATCAAATGAGATTTTGGAATCGGTTGCGGTTTCTATATTAATCTGCTAACAAGGTTTACGTTGTTTGGGCAGATAACTCTTTTAGTAAAAATAGGTTTCGCAAGGTGAGTCTGCTCATATCCAGTTATGACCGATTAAAGGTACCAAGTAGCGAAATATGTCGCAACACTTTCTGTCAACTTAGTTGGGGAGAAAAAGAATAATAATAATTATAAGAAATACAGTTACGTTAGCAACTGTAGTAGTAAAGACATTAACCTAATTAAACTAAACTTTTTAGATTTTTGGGGGCTTCGAGTTAGTCACTTTCTTTTTTTTGTTTAATTTTTGTTTTGAGATGTATACAATTGTCTATATCTGTATTTGCGATTGTTCCTTAACCGTTTACTCTTGTAGTTCGGGCGCTTTCCTTTCTTTGTTTTCTTCTATACCAAAACCCTCGAAATAAAATAATGCATTGTTATAGTAATCACCAAGAACCATTTCAACAATGAATAATTTTAATTACCGCATTCGTGACACTCACGATTAACATTTACTAATGAAATATGCTTCAAAGTTTGCAATTTATATATCGATATTCCGATATCCATGACCGATCACAGCCGTTGACTGTTAAACTACTCAAACAAGGATTTCTTACACCTAGGTTGATGTTATCTCTCCAGAAGTCGTATGGTCGTCAGCATGACCTAATTGATCGTTAGGGGAAATCAGTGTCTTAAATATGGTTGGTTTTTGTTTGAATATTTCAGAAAATTTTCATCTTTACCTGGCCGCCCAGTTTTTATTCGGGCAGGAAGCCGGATTACCCAGAGAAAACCCCCGACCTTCGGTATGAAGTCTCAAATATGATCTGACATTTTCGCTGAGTCATAGGTAGTGTTCCTATTCCTGTATTTGTCTTTTCCCTAGAAATGACAATCAGTAATTCGACGGGTGTTTACTCAGAGGCAGGCACTGTTACTCGTCTAAATTACCTGAGTGGTGAGTGCACCCATGCTTTTTATTGGGTTAGGGTTACTCTCTTTATGTTTTCTATGTTTTTTGGTTTTGTGTTGCGTTTGTCTATATCAGGATTTCTATCTGGCTCTTGTTGCTTGGTCGGGTTTCTTTGCTATTTGTCTTATATATTTTTGACAAGACCAAAATGGGACCTGTACATATGAGATTTGGCAAATTTATTGAGTTTTGATGCAAATATGTTACTTATCAAAACAAAAACGAATATTGAAATAATTCGTACGCAATTTGTTCCACTCGTTTTCTCCAATGTGATGAACAGGTTAGCATAAATGTTGTATAAAGTTTTTTGCTAAACACACGTTTGGTCGGTGTATTTTCTTAAAACTGATGCCTTTATATTTGCAAAATTTTACAACACGCTTTATTAAAATGCATGAATTTTAAGAATTATATGATAAGCAAGCCATAGCTAAGGATTTAACACAGCGTGACCAAGGGTAGTGGTTACGACAAAATTTACATGTTCCTAGCCCACTACAGACAAGGGTTTGCATAATTTAGACACAACATTCAGTCCCACATGTGTATTTCCGCAAAATTGATTAAACCGCAAAATTAGTATTAGCTGGGGATGAACGTTATTTCGACCAAAAAACTGCTTATTTCTAATGAATTTATTGCAGTTATATTTGCATTGTGTGGTTAAGTAAATATTTTTCAATTTAATGTTACTAGCTTTTTCTAAGGACATTTGATGTTAAACGCAAGTAATGTCCTGGATTAAGCGTTTACTAATATCAGGTGAAGGTGTTAAATACAACAAACAGTACATATTTTTAATTTAGTGGAATAAGAACTTAAACCGATTTAGCAAAAATAACACTTATAATATAAAGCAGCAAAATATTTTCTGGTTTTCGTTTCAATTGTCAACATTATTTTATATTAACTAAGAACGAGGATTTTATTGATTGAACGACAATATATGTAATTAATTGTATTTTTATAGTTCGAGTTCTTTGTCCCACTTAGGACTAAAAACATTAAAAAATTATCGATATTCTTGTTTCACTTGTTTCATATTTGTATATTAATATAATTGCTTTTAGTCAAATTGTCCTAATTTTTTAACCTTAATGCGGTTTGTTGCCATGAGAATTTTCATCGACTAAAATAAACAAAAATTCAGATAAAAATTGTTTGTATATTATATACTACAGAAACGAAAATTAGGCAACTAATGAAATATTCAAATAACATTCTCCACATTTTATCTTTAACGGTTTAGTCTTGAAATATATTTCTAAACGCCAATAAATAATAATCAGGTTATGATATTCTCTTAATGTCTTTTTCTGCTGTTGGTCGACGAGTTACCCAACGCCCAATTTTCACATTCTCTGATTTTTGATAGCCTACATTATGAGTAGAAAAATAGCAAGTCCATTTTTACCTGACAGACATCGAATGTTTGTCCATTTACATGGTCAATTAGATTCGTTGAAAACTTAATTATTAAACAAGCTAGGGTTCTTAGGCTTAGAAAATTATGACTAGACTACCCAGTTAAATTGACTAATAAATTTTTTCTGAGTAATTTTACAACTTTCTCTTAAAGTTGTCCATATTTAACAGTAAAAGTATACAGCCTAAAGTCTGCATGATAATCATCTATATTTATAGTTGAGTTTTGACAGTGTCCGGGACCTTCATGTACATGTAAATTTACTTTCTTTAAAGTTCTGGTAAATCTGCCATGGTTCAGGCTGATAAATTAAAATGTAAAAATAAACATATTCATACTCTTACAAAGCTAATATACCAAAGAGATTCCCAATTACTGTAATGCAGACAAAATACCAAATAATATGTATACCAGCATTTATAAGTACATACCGTATATGAAAAGAATTGGTGACATTTAACAACTTTCCAGTGTCAGACCCCTTTAGTTATACAGCAGATGCTGAACATTACTTTGCAAGTTCATAAATCTAAGATGTATATGTGAGGTGCATACACTGTGTTTGTTTTAAAGGTGCTATATGCAACTTTCAGAAATTTATATCATGACATCCATCTTTTTGATAGCAAGACGCGAGAGTACCTGGTCTAATTAACATTTTAAATTTTTGTCTACATCTGTGTATATATCAATAACCATTCACTTCCTTTATGTAAGTAAAAGTGAAAATGAAAGTGGCGTTTGAAATCAATCAATCCTTTATGTAAGGAATCAGTCAAAAAGAATACTGCATAAACTTCAATCTGTTTTCCTTACACATGCTTGTTCTTTAGTTGGTCATTTACTCTTACTACCTAATGTGGACAGGATTAATATTATTTACTGAGTTAGTACAAATTGACTTTATTTAAAAAATTTTGAAATATAATCTATGCACATACATTTTGTAAATAACATGTTTTCAAGGTGTCTTAGTCATTTTGTACAAAATGTAAACCCTATTAATTTTTCTTTGAAAAATTCGATTAAATCAAGGTAAACGTGCGGGAAAATATACTGTACCTCACGTGTTTCTTTATTTGGGGTTTGGGGTATATATGCCAAGACCCCTTTTGAGTTGAAGTAAAATTCGTCGTCGTAGACGTTTTTGATTGCCGCTTCTCAAGGTCAGAAGAAACTTCACTTACGACCGCAGAATATGAATGTATAACGTCAGGGGTTCAGATGAAGCGGACGTGAATTCAGAACCGTGACCTATGAGGATGTATACTAATAACAAAGTGTGAATTGTCAAAACATCGATGACGCACACCTCTCTGTATATGACAACAAGGGTTTATTTGCTTTTAACACATGACTTGGGGAGTTTTTTACGTCCTACACCGACAACTTAATGCCCTTGGTCGGACGGTCCTTACGGACATGGATTTGGGGGGTTTAATAATGTGGCTATTTTAGAATTTAATAATTTGAGGCTTTTCACACATTTATTCATGTGCATATATGTATCTTAATTCATGAAAGGTTTTGTCGGTATCTTTAAAAGTACATTTGTTAATTTTTGTCTCGCTTGCGACGAAATTCGCTGGAGGCGAGACATATGTATGGGAATCCGGCGGCGTTTTTGGGTTACGACAGTTCCTCTGTAACTACCCATGGTAGGATGACAATATTTGGTGTATAGGTTGCTGATGACTAGTACATGACTGTCTGGTAGGTGTCACCTGACCTTGACCTCAATTTCACGGTCCAGCGACTACGTTAAAGTTTTTGGGTTACGACAGTTCCTCTGTAACTACGCTAGGTAGGATGACAATATTGGGTGTATAGGTTGCTGATGACTAGTACATGACTGTTTGGTAGGTGTCACCTGACCTTGACCTCAATTTCACATTCCAGCTCAATTTCACGGTCTAGCGACTACCTTAAAGTTTTTTGTTTACGGCAGTTCCCCTGTAACTATGCATGGTATGGTGACAATATTTCGTATACAGGCCGCTGCTGATATTTAATGCTATTTAAATAATGCTTATGATGAAATTGATTTTCGTTACTGATGCGGAATGCAGGCGAGACGTTTTTCTGTGTCCACACTTGTTTATACATTATACAACCTGAATTGTTATTATGGTTTATGTGAATGTGTACAACATGTGACATCAAATGTTATTAACGATGAAATATATAATGTAATGCGAATCTGCTCTCTTGTATTTCATCAAATAAAATGTTTTAAACATACATCTAAAGAAGGATAACTCTAAACTACTTCTTAATGTAGACATACAATGTAATACACACTTCAATAAAGGATAATGTAAATTCGTTAAAATCTGTATAGGTTTTAGAATGGAGAATTGCATGCAGTATAGATATTAACACAAAGTTCATTGAAATCTACAAATAAAGTTTCATATTATTACTGAATATTATACATTATCAAATTTTATGTTTGTGGGTGAACAAAAATAATGCACATTTCATAGCGTATATATAAAAGCGATTTCTGTGGGGATTAATTTCAATAGCATCACTCACAGTGTTTTTGTGAGACGTATAATATAACAAACATCGATTCAGAATTGCTATATTTCTCACAACCCTATATTTATATGCATCGCAGTAATCTTAAATTTCAGGGGCCACGTTTTTAAAACTATCCTTAGACACGTCTTATGACATTTACTAGGACATAAATTAGGACTGACTAAGGACAGTCTTAGAACGTGTCTTCGACCTTACACGGAAGGATGAGGGAAAAAAAATCAGTTATTGTGAATTTTAAAATCTTCCATTTATTTGTCGCTGACGGACATGGGCACCATCATTCAGATTTCCTTTGTATTGTTCCTGTCTAATACGACTACGATCTTGATTATTACCATCGGGTATTAGTATTCTGTTTATTATGCAGATGTTGTGGTGAAAGACAACACAAGCAATAACAATGTAAAAAAAAATTCATTGGAGTTCACAACTGTTAACCAAACACCTAAATCTATACTTTTAAACTCGAAAGCTTCTTTCCACAACACTTCTGGCTCTCATTAGTGCCCCGTTATACTTCTGTTGGCGAAGAGTCGTTGGGTTGATGACTGTTGTAAGAAGCCGAGGTCTAAGTGGGTACATGTAAGCACTGTCGCCCAAAAGCCATCCTTCCTCAATGGTTCCTTAATCGAACATATCATTTACATTTACAATGGTCCAAATAAAAGTCTCATGGATTTATCCGGGCTATCTTGCAACTATGTTTACAAACTTCATCTGAATATCGCACACTTTTTGTACATTTATATAATGGTAGTTTTTACTGCCCCTACTACATTTGAAAAATTGGCATACTCGTAAAATCAATGATCTATTTCTTAGCTCTGCTAAATTTGTGGGCATAACAAAACATTCTCTACAAACTACAACTAGGAACTGTGTAACATCCCTAGTAATTTTTGACAAACTAGTTCTAGGTGCCGTTTCATAAAGCGATCGCTAATTAACGTGCTCGTTATCCCATGCAATTTAAATGGGATAACGTGCACGTTAAGCTAACGATCGCTTTATGAAACGGCACCCTGGAAACATTGGCCATATCTGCATTAACCATTTGTAAGCTACGAGTAACTCGTCAAATCTCAAGGCAACCATTATCTGTAATGAAATTGGAAATCCACGACACCTTGCTGTTGCCCCCCTCTGGAGATCATTTTGAAATCTCCTACACAAGTCATATATTACTGAACGAGATAAGCGGGACTTTCTGACAATATCAATGTCATCTAAGTAATCCAAGGGTTATCATAAGTGCATATAGACGTCGGCCACGTTTGTTTACTCGTTATAACAATGTAAATCTATCCTAATATTGTCATAAAGTTATGACTATCCTAACACCATCTGAAGACAACTTTTTTCATGTCCTAAAGTTAGGATAAAAATTAGGATAATGTCCTTAATTGCAACAAGGTGACACGAATTCGGAGAAAAATTTGACATCTTCGAAAACATGGCCCCAGTATAATTGCCTTTTTCTCTTTCTTCGTTTATTTCATTAAGGCTAAATTGTATGTAGAGACGATTTCAACTACTAATTGTTTGTTTGAGTTTTACGCTATATTTTCAATATTGAAAACTACATTTATTATTGGTGGAGGAAAGCAAAAATGACAAAAATTTGAACACAACGTCCCAATGTTGACACACCCATAGTTTGACAAACTATCAAGACCACATGGGCTGTGGTAGCGGTATCCTCAGGACTAAATTGTTGAGCAATATAAATAAACAAATGCTAAATTAAAACCACCAAATGCAAACAAAATAAATTTACGCGTCGTGTCATTTGTGACATTTGTGAATATTGAATAACAAAGTTATTATTTTAAGTGTCTAATATTGTATTGACGGTTCTCAGTGCTCAACCCGCAGAGCAAAAAAGCGAGACCCAGGGTGGCGAATAGTAGAGACCGTTGGCGGTTGTCAGGTATTAATACGGAAAAGCTTGGCCGCGGACCGTATTGCGTGACGTTTCAGGAGAATGCCAGGTTATCTGGCGATAAAAGCACCTTTGTAGATTTCGGAAAAAGTAAGCTCAATGTGGCCGTTACAAAAGGCTAAATTCTTTACCCCATACCCATACTCCATAGTTCTCCAGTGGCATTCAAAATTTTCTCCCCATGTCCCATACCTTTTCCCGTTGATGTATTGTTTATTAACTTGTTTCCGCCTTGAATTAAGCTGAAATACTGATACTGCTCGATGGAGGTAAAACAAACATCAAATCAATCTATGGTTTTCTTATCTTGTAATGTTATCGGATTTAGTTTCATTTTATCTTCCGATTACTGCACATATTTCTTACTGTTTTTGATTTTATATCGACCTATACAGTGACGTCCGGCAAAAGTTTTTAAAAAGATTCTGGAGTACTATAAGCCTAGAATACCAAAAAAGATAGACGATGAAATACTGTAACCTTTGAAAACTAAAAAATTTTCTAGTACGTTATAAAATAAATAATCCTTATATCACTATAATATTTTTGTTTAAGAATGTCTTTACGTATATGTAAATGTGTTGTCAGTTAAAAGGTACATAATAAAATGACCTTTATTGTGTACAAAGTGTTACGTCTTAATGTCTAAAAGACATGTTCCTTTACTTGTCGTTAACGATCGCGCGACGCTAAAAAAAGTCATCAAAGATTGATGAATTAGATGTTTGTCTAACGTCAAGAGAGCAATATTTCAGCTAAAGACGAGAACATTTTAGCAAACATTTAATCAAAAGAGAAAATGGATGGCCCAATGTTTAATGGCTCTGTAAAAGTATGGGGTATTAGGGTAGAACTTAGATTTTATCAGTTTGAAATGGCTTCAATGAGCGTTTTTGAAATCTACATAGTTATTTATTGTGCAAGGAACGTAGTACTCTACTAACATGTCGTCCATTATTTGTTCGTGCCTAGGCTTTAAGTATTATGGCCCCAAAAAGAGGCATCCTCTAAACGCCACCTGGGGACGCGCTATGGTTGAGCACTTGGAACCCTACCAGTTTGATCGCTGTAGTCACCAAAATAAACCAGGGTAATAAAATTATGTACAGGCGTGCGTTATGACTTTTCATTGATGCTTAAACAAATCTAACGTGCTTAGGGGTTCGTTTCCGAGGTAATTCCGGAATCTGAAGTTGATCTTATAAAGTTGTAGCGTTTTCATATAAATCTTGACTCTCTGAGCTCTTTAAATTATATCACTCTTCTAGCTCTGAACTCTTAGCTCTTCTAGCTCTAAAATAGCTCTACTAGCTCCTTAACTCTCTCTGAGCTTAGCTTCAATGTATTAGTATGACGCTTTCGTCTCTTAAAAACTTGGTTTCTAATAGAAAGACCAAGTGATCTTGATTGACACGGATATCCAAAGACCCCGACTGACTGAAAACGGCTGCTTATATACTACCAGGGGATTAGCCTATTCCATTTTTGGACGATACCACTTTTCACCATTGCTAAGATACAAAGGATGTCAGCTTACTTTGGAAGAGTTTAATATTTGTGGATGTCCATTTCAATGTTTCCCTAGCAATTAGGGGTGTATATTATTATCGCTTTGTAAACCCATTTTTATACATTATTGTTTGACGTTTTATGTGAATATTTGTGAAGATTAATTGACATCTATCATATTCTAATGTAGTAAAAAATACTCAACAATAGATTTTCGTCACATTACCCACGCCTCCGAACAAATGCGTCCTCGCATAATCCATATTCTCTTAACATTCTCACTGCATTCCTATTTTAAACAAGGTTTACTTTCTTAGTTTCTTCTTGAATATTTCGGAAGCTTTATGTGACCAAACAACAAACAACAGATATTCTTATCAATTTCACAAGGTTTACTCTAATTATCTAAGAGTTTCATCTAGAAATTTTCAGAAATCTTAAACTTTTCATCTTACACGACTTTCTCTTATATAAAGACCCTACTTTAGATAAGGAGTTTTCATTTAGAATAACATCTTGACAATTTCGGACGTCTCTTATATACACATCAATTGGCACAAGTGAATATTAGGTTTATTGAGTTCATCAGTGGTATTGACGGAACTTTTAGTAATAATTTTGACCATGCGGCCAATCCAAATCCGAACTTTAAAGGCCACATAAACTTATTTCACTTAATCCAGTTTTGAAGCAATTTAGCCTATGTAGCGGCTCACGCCTACTCTTAGCGAATACAGCCCCATTGAGACTGCTACTACAAAGGGGGTTTTAACGTGCACTGGCGTTACATCACCTGCACACGGGGCCGAGATTTAACGTCCCTAATCCGACTTGACATCATATTATAAAGATTAACAATCATGTTGGTTTCGTGATTTTTTTCCTCTCAAATCTCAATACAACAAATTATGTACACATATGAAAGCTCCTCCCCGAGTTTCAGTTAACTTAATGAACACATAGCTTATAATAAAGATATTCATTATGTTACATTATAATCGTTCATCCACTTAGGCTTGTTCCTTCGCCTCTTTTCTTCTTCACTGGTATTCGCTGAGGGCTGATCCCCCTCTTCGACATCTAACTGCAACTCTTCCTCTTTGACATCAAACTGCAGCTCCTGTGCCTGATTCTCTTTACTTTTGCTAGTTGTCCTGTGTTCTCCACTTGTGTTCCTACACTTCTAGTTCCGTCTCATCTCGAAATGATTCTCCTTGTAAAATCTGACTGTTTCGTTTCCTGATTCGATCTATATGTATAATCTGAGGTCGGTTATGTCTACCACAGTTGACCTTATATGTCACATCCGATATTTTTGACAATATCTTGAAAGGTCCTCTCTACTGGTTTGCTAATTTCGTTGATGTGCCAACTTTTACATTTGGAAAGAAAACAAAAACCCTATCCCCTTGTTTAAATGATTTGTAGGATAGCTTTTGATCATGCATCTTCTTCTGTCTCGTCATATTTCCTTTCGTATTCTGACGAACGACTTTATGGGGCTCCTCCATTTTATCCTTGATTTCCCATGCCCATTTATTCTGCGGGGTCCGCTCCATTGTTCGTGGAATTTCGTACTGGATATCCAACGGGGTCGCCACCTCTCTACCCAACATTAGTTAATTTGGAGTTTTCTCTGTAGTCTCATCTATATGCCATTAGTACGAATGGCAAATGTTCATCCCAGTTGTTCTGGTGCTCGTTAACATAAGCACTTAACATGGATATCAGTGTCCGATTAATCTTTCGACCATCCCGTCTGATTTCGGGTGGTAGGGCGTTGTTCTTGTTTTAGTAATTGCAGCATTGAACATAATTCCTGAAAAAGAGCACTCTCGAACTGTACACCTTGATCTGTATGTATTGAATAGGGCGTTCCAAATCTAGCTATTACTTCTTTAACTAAAATCTTTGCAACTGTCTCGGCATCCATTGAAGGCATTGCAAATGCCTCCGTCAACTTTGTATAGTAGTCCGCTATCACTAAGATGTGTTTATTTCCGCTATCCGTTAAGGGTAACTCGCATAGAATATCTATAGCTATGCGTTCCATTGGAAAACTTGATTCAGCTATCTGCATAGGAGCTCGCTTCTTTGGTATAGCCGCTTTCCTTTTGGTACACTGGGTACACCCTAGTACATAATTCTTTACATCTGTGTGTAAACCTGGCCAATAGTAGGTACTTTTTATCTTGGCCGTTGTCTTCCGTATCCCCAAATGAGCTGAAGTACGATTGTCATGATAATGACTCAAAATAGTTCTTCTTTCCGTCTGTGGTACATGTACAACCGTTTGGAAAATTGGTTTCTGTACATCCTTCTGTCTGTAAAGAATATCATTTTCGATCCTCAATAACTCGAACTGGCACCACAAAGATTTTGTTACCATTGATTCAGCTCCGATCTCCCTAAAATCTGGCTTCTTTCCGCGTGTCACCCACTCTCGAACGACTCTCAACTCTTTGTCGTCTTTTCGTTTCTGTGAAAAACTATCTTCTATAGTTTCAGTTCCTTCCAACTTTCGTGTGAATTCTCAATTTTCTTCTTGACTCCTTCCACACTGTCTACACGGCATTCTTCTCAATGAATCCGCATTTTTATGTTTATTTCCCGGTCTATGTATAATCTTCATATTGTATGAGCTAAGTACTTGCAACCAACGTGCCATCTGTCCTTCAGGTTCTTTGAAATTAAGAAGCCACGTAAGAGAGCCATGGTCTGTACGAACAATAAACTGTTTGCCATATAAGTATGGTGAAATGTACAACTGCAAGCAATTCCTTTCGAGTTACGCAATACTGTTTTTCTTGTTTTGTCAATGTCCTGCTTGAAAAGACAATTGGTCTTTCTCTCCCATCAATCATTTGAGAAATTACCGCTCAGATTGCTTCATTACTTGCATCCAGTATGAATGGCTTTGAAAAGTCAGGATGAGCTAAAATAGGAGGCGAAACGAACTTCGACTTAAGACTCTCAAATGCCCCTTGACACTCCCTAGTCCATTCAAATGTTCTGGACTTTTCTCTCAGTTTATGCAAAGGTTTCGCAATGGCTGAAAAAGTCTGAATGAATTTCCTATAATAACCACAAAATCCTAAAAATGCTCGAAGCTCTTTGACGTTCTTCGGGACTGGCCACATTTCTATCGCTTTAGTTTTCTCTTTATCCGCCGATATACCATCACAGGACCTAAGTAAATTACTTGCTTGGAAAAGAGCTCACATTTCTTTGCCTTGAGTTTTAATCCTGCTTCTGAAAGTCTATCGAACACTTTCCTTAAGTTTAATACCATTTCATCTAAAGCAAGACTGACTTGAGCAATGTTAGTTCTTGGATAAATTATCTGAGGGTCGGAAGATGAATTCATAATTCTAACAAAAACTCGTGCTGCAGGTTTTGACAAAGATCGAGCAACTATTCCTTTTCCACTTTGTAAAAACTTTTCTGAAGCTTCCACCAAAAAGTCCGTTTCTGGTAAATTCTCATTGTCTGCAATTATCACAACTCTTGGTACGATAATCTCACTTTGTGCAGGAATTACTACCTTCTCTTCCGCCAATATTCTATAACATCCAAACTTGCCTGTATACTTTAAATCTAATTTGCTGCCCTCTATTTCGAACGATTTATTTTCCAGGTCTACCTTACCCTGATATTGGCTCAAGAAATCAATCAAGTCCAAGAATGCCATCAACCGAAATGTGACATACAATAGCATCCATGTATATCGTTCTGCTATTTTGAAATCTGAGCTTAAAACTTCCTTTTCCCTCTATTTGTATACTATTTCATGTTGCACTAAAAATTTTCTGATTTGTCGACATCAACAAAGGTCGCTTTCCAACAGGAATTTTCTTGTAAATCCGTTCTGACACTAAGGTCAGTGTGGCTCCAGTATCGACTAAGAATTTCATGGATTTATCACACACGTCTATATCAACATACATTCCGGCTTCAAGAAAGGCAGTTGGAGTGCCTATGTTTCCATGTTGTGCCACCTTTTCGGTATTGTTACTGTTACTTCCTACTGTACGATTTTGTTCATTCCCAGGCTGACGGTCGTTGTTAAAATTTCGATTCTGATAGTGTCCACGTCCTCGGTCATTGAAATTGTTATTACCACGATAATACCCTCTGTTGAACCGACCTCCGAGGACTGTGTCCTCCATTATTAGTATTGTTGTTTGGTGTATCTGTGCTGCTCTTTTCTCTCTCCTTTTTTCATTTCCTCAATATCAGTCTGAAGCTGTTTTAATTGTTGTTGCATTTCTAAAATTAACTGATTAAAACATCCCCTAGCTGGGTCTTCTAATTTTACATCAACATCTTTCTCGTCATTTGCTGATCTAAAATATGAGCGGCCTTCTTTCCATTTTTTCTCTGTACTGTTGTAAGTTTCCAGCTCCACTGCAACTCGTATAGCTTCGTTTAAATCTATGGGACGAGACTGCTTGATTCGTATTCTCATTTCTGAATCAGCTAGTGCTTCAATGAAATATTGTTTCGCCAATGTCTCCCTGACATCCATTGGCACTGTAGGGTACGCTTGGTTAACCAACCTACGAATGGACTGTCTTAGCTCTGGAATGCTCTATCTAGGTCTTTGTCTCCTCTCTGTCAGCTGGACTCTATATAGATAGCTCAGTCTGGTTTGGGGCGCAAATCTTTGCTCTAAAGCATTCACCAAAGCTGTGTAGTCCTGTTGACATTCTATTGACAAATCTTCTAACACCCCTTGAGCTTGGCCTCTCAATGCCACAGGTAAATAAAGTCCTTTGTCTATATACGTCCAGTTGTTAATTCTGGAACAAGCCTCAAAGTGTGACTTAAAGTCGAGCCAGGATGTAGTTCCATCAAACGTTGAAGGCTTTACTTTTGTAGTCGATACCTTGTTCGTGTTCTCTACTTGACTTCCTGTCTTGCTTTTTAACTGTGCCTTCTTGGGGCGTACTGTTACACCAGGGGGTGGTTTTTCATCTTTCATGATTCGCTGGTACCTTGTATCTAAATTCTCTGTTGGCTCTTCAAATTTAGCTCTCGCCCCTCTTTAATAAGATCAGATATTAAAACTTAGCTCAGACTAAAAAAACTCAGATCAGGCTAAAAGCGCAGATCATCAAGTCAGATCACACCGCTGCCACCAAAAATCTGTAACGTGCTTAAGGTTTCGTTCCCGAGGTTACCCCGGGATCTGAACTTGTAACGTTTTCATATAAATCTTGACTCTCTGAGCTCTTTAAATTGTATCACTCTTCTAGCTCTGAACAACTCTTAGCTCTTCTAGCTCTAAAATAGCTCCTTAACTCTCTCTGTGCTTAGCTTCAATGTATTAGCATGACGCTTTCGTCTCTTTAATACTTGGAGCCAAAGCTCTTGGTTTCTTATAGAAAGACCAAGTGACCTTGATTGATACGGATATCAAACGACCCTGACTGACTGAAAACGGCTGCTTATATACTACCAGGGGATTAGCCTATTCCATTTTTGGACGATACCACCTTTCACCATTGCTAAGATACAAGGGATGTCAGCTTACTTTGGAAGAGTTTATTATTTGTGGATGAGTCCATTTCAATGTTTCCTTAGCAATTAGGATTGTATATTATTATCGCTTTGTAAACCCATTTTTATACATTATTGTTTGACGTTTTATGTGAATATTTGTGAAGATTTATTGACATCTATCATGTTCTAATGTAGTAAAAAATACTCAACAATAGATTTTCGTCACACAAACAATATTGTACGGTCAAATAAAGCAGGTTCATTTTTATCATAGAAAAATGGCAAAATCTATGATTTACTTGAAACGGATTATTGCTGACTCGAATAATATTAGATTCCCGTGTAATCCGTGAGATAGTGAATGTATTGAAGAATTACTTGGGGTTATTGAAATTATCGGAATAGTTGACTTTCTGATTGATGACATGTTTGTCATGTTTCTTAGACTTTTTCAGAAAATGACTTAATGTTCAAATTCTCATTCTCATACTTGTAAGACATATCAAATAAATGCTTTTTTTGATTTGTGACCGTTGATTTTGTATTGTATCGTTCATGTCTTTTCTTTGTTTTTAGCTTTTTCTTTTGCTTCCTTATTGTGAATCCTTATCTTATTTGCGGGCTAATACCTTTTTGGTATGTGAATCTGGATTGTTATATTTTAGTTATATGTATAATAAACTAAAGTTACATGGCAAATGCCACATCAAGTACCATTTGTACGAACGCCATTTTTCAACGGGGTTACAGAATTTAATGGCATGTATCATTGATTATTGGATACACCCATTAATGACTATTGGTATCTGATGCCCATCCATTTTCATCAACAAACCAACTCACATACTACAGTTAAAGAAACGAGAGGTTTAGCATGCCATAAACCTGATTTATCCCACCATTTCTTTTGAAATGTCCGTACCAAGTCAGGACAGCTGCTATAGTTGCTATATTTTTGGTTGTTGGTTCTTAAGTTTTCCAGTGTCTTGGACTTTGATTTGTCGATTTAATTTTTTGACAGTTTTCTTTGTGTGCGGTATTTGGTTATTACCTGTATTTACTCTCTTTTTTGTTCTCCGTTTGCTTGAAATTTTGTAATTACTTTTGTAAGATATATATACAACTATATATAACATATATAACTTCCCTTTCATCGATAACGACATTCCAGCAGCTCCAGCGTATGGTGTGTACATTTCACAAGTTATAGTTATTCTAAATCCTGCTCATTGCTGTTGACTGCTAAACAACTTAAACAAGGGTTTGTTGTACCGAGGTTTATCTTTTCCCTACAGAAGTTATATAGTCGTTACATTGACTTAATTGATTGTTATTATATGATTAAACACTGGGTTTTAGGAAATTATCAATGTGTAAACTCCGGCGACTCACTCACAAACTAAATAAAGTCCGAAGGACTTTATGTCAAGTTTGTGAGGGAGTCGCCGGAGTTTACACATTTATAATTTCCTAAATCCCAGTGTTTAATCCTTATAATTCTGTGAAATAATCCTTGCGGTTTTTAAAACAGCAAGAACAGTTACAGAAACCCATCTAGACCTCAAAACGTACCTAGACCGGAATTGTCCCCTCTCCCTGACGATACGCTAGGAGGACGCCATCTTGTTTACCTTAGATACAGAAAGTAGTCCGCTCAGAGGAAATATCGATATATAAATTATCTGAGAAGACGCCATTTAAGTGTTTTTATCCAATCAAAGCACTTAATATAAATAAATTACTGCATGAATAGAATTATTAGAAATTAATCTCTCAAAACACTATCGGACATTTTCTCTGAGTCATAAGTTGTCTTTTTCCTATACATGACAATAAGTAACCCGACGGGTGTCTTATTAGAGGCAAACACTGCGTACTACTCCGGAGCACCTGAGTAAACACGTAGTTTTAATTTGGTTCACTTTCTGTTTTTGTGTTTTTGTTTTTTGTTTTGCGTTGTATATCTATGTCTATATCCAGATTAGCAATTGTCCCTTGTTTTTTTGGCTCTTGTTGTTAGGTGGATTTCTTTTGCGATTTTTCATATTATCCTGTTGGTATGCCGCAGGTGTTTTGGAATTTGTATCCAAATTATTACTGAAGCCACAGTATTGCCAAAATAAAAACGAAACCAGTATTACCTTGATTGATTGATATTACTCCTTTTCCAGGTAATACAGTTAGAATATTTGAAAATAGATGATTCTAAGGCAGGTTGGTACAAATATTCGGAACCCCTTTTCGAATGTTTCTACCAACCTGCAATTGAAATAACCCCTCGGTAGATTTAACCAAAATATTTGCTGAATTAAAAACTGATATTAAATTTCTCATTCCTTTTTCACAATACATTAAATATAAACAAAACGCTATTCCAAGGTGAGAACATATTAATGTCATATGCGTTAAAATTTGTGATAAAAGAATAAGCTAGGTTTTCACAAAACAATCCTGGTTTGTAAAAAATGGAATAATTACAAAACGAATACTTAAGGAAATACATCTACATACCATCACATCTAAAAAACAAACAAACTACAATACAGATTTATTCTCGACTAAAAAATATTTACATTAAATAAGAACAAATTTAGTAACAGTACCACAGATTTCAATTATTTACACCACTCGTGATGAACACAAATCGTTATTGCAGTTGTTTCTTTGTTTTGTTTTCTGTTTTACTATTTAACCCAAATGGTAACCGCCGATTACGCACTAAATTCTGAAAAATAAGGCACGCAATTTATGTGTATTGAAGAGTAAGCTATGTACTTAATTCTTTAATAACATTCTTCATTTAGAGTTATCATGAATAAGGACATACGTAGGCAACCATCATATAGAAGGTTTGCTGAAAATATACTGATGTTCCAGGGCAATAAGATCCTTCGATGCGACTAGAACACTATATCATTATTGCTACAACGACAAGCTTAATTATCTGTCCTTAGACAATACTATTTCCTTTAGCAGTCAAAGTTTTGTTCCCTTTGATCTATCCCTTTTTCTAATTGATTTGTTTGGTGGTTTTTTATTGTTTGTTTTTATTTTGATTGGGGTTTTCTTTCTTATTGTTTATGTGCTCGTTCTATAGCTGAAATATTGCCCGCTAGATGTAAAGCCACAATAGATTCATCAAAAACAGACAAGACTTGTGCACAGTAATCTCTCAAATATTCTCAAAATATTTAAAATATTGAAATAAACAAAAATTTTACTAAGATACTATATTTTGCTTGCTTTAATCAAACTTTTTGCTAGACGAAACACAAAGCGTAACACATTTAAAGAACGAATTAAATCTTTTCACTACAAGAAACCTATTGCTCAACTAATTACATCGCCCAAGTCTTTTTCTATCCCAGAGGCTATACTTCAAGGCTTCAGCTGTTCGTCTGTTTGTCATATATATTTGATACCAAAGTCTCCAACTGTTTCTAGATATTTACAAAATGAAGGTATTTTAAGCATCACACACAAAGTAAGGGTACCTAATTTGATATTTGAAAAGCTTAAGGACGGACGTTTATATTAGAAGCAGTTCTAACATGCAGAAGGTTAGGAAATTGAGCCACAAATAGATCTTAATAAATCTGTCTGCTTTGTAATTAACGACAAGAATCTTTTATGTGAATATTTGAAACTACTTACACCTATCCAGTCTGTTCCCATCTGAGATGCGAATTTATAAGGTTTCACCTGATCTTCTGTTTGTCCTATATAACTGATACCATGGTCTCCAACTGATTTCTGAATATTGACAAAATGAAGGTTCTTGAAGCATACACACATAGTTATTGTAGTTTATTTGATGTTTGGAAAGGTTTAAGGACGGATGGTTTTATTAACAATGGTTCGAACATGCACACGGTTTAAAAATCGACCATCAAACAGATCTAAATTTATGACAAGAGACTTTTATATGAACATTGAAAAATGAATAGAATATATTAATAAATATATTAACAATAACATATGGTGTAAGTACTGAAGCAGCCATAAGGTTAACCATCTATTGATTTAAATTTAACTATTTATTGTATGAGCTGTCGGAAAGTTTTCGACCTAAAAATAAATGAAATTGTGATTTGCATATGATTGAGCACATGAGGCCCACTTTATATATGCAGTACTCGGAAACATGTCCTGTTCCAGATGTATTCTTCCATCAAGACCTTTCTGTCATAAATTAAACTCACAAACATGTTCTATTGTTTCCACTACAAAAATGTGCGATTTGGATTCCGTCACAGTATAGATTTTGTAACGTCGAATGAAAATCAAAATGGGGATCCGTTAAATTATCAAAGAAAATAGAACGCATCATAAGATTTGTCTATCGGCGTTGGATGTGTCAAACGTTATGTTCATAGCGTTGTATGCTGTGTCAAAACGTTCTTCTTAGCGATGTAGGCACAGCCTACGGCATTAGACAGGATGTATCACACAGCCTACGACGCTAGACATGAAATATGACAATATGAGTCCACGGCAATAGACAGAACGTTAAAATTGCTACGGCACTAGACAGGACGCTTGACACAGCCAACGCCACAAACGTTTAACATGACATGTGACACATCCCACGGTGCTACTCAGGATGTTTGACACAGGCTACGGCATAAGACAGGTATTTGCACTACCTACGGCAATGTTGCACCATGTAATGCCACAAGTATTTCACAGCGTATGGAAATAGAATAAACGTTTGACACTGCCTACTGCGGTAGACTGGACGTTTGACACAACCAAAAATGCGCTAGAAAGAATTTTTGAATCTGTCTTCACGTGTGTGAGTGTCATAGTATTTGCAATACTTAGAAACATGTCCGGTTCCTGGATCATGAAAGATCCAATCATAACTTAATAACAAAAAATTATAAAATTTGTTTCCCCACACACGTGTCCAATTGAATTTGCATTGTTATTTTATCGTATATGTTACTATCTATAACGTCACGTCACAGTCGAATTTTTTTAACATCGATTAAAATCGCGGTAAGCCGCGAAATTATTAAAGGAAATAGATTATCATGCGTTCTGTTTAGCGCAGTTAGTTTCGTCATTTTGGAGAAAATTATTAAATTGCGTACCTAATTGTCTATTAGTTTGTTTAGCATTATGCTACGCTATCTGTCTGCATGAATTAGAAGAAGGTTCTAAAAACATTTACCTGTTCCTTTTGAAATGAGCTTTGATCTTGTGGCAGCCTTGTGTTATCTTGTAACGCTGGATAATCAAAGATATCCAGATAAAGGCGCTGAAATGTAAATAAATTTATTTTCCTTTTAATGTGGCTGTTACGATTAAAACGATGCAAACTATTGAATATTTTTCTTCCGACCAAAAATATTAATTGGATTAATGATTTTAGCAGTCTTATGGCTGAAAACAAGTTAGACATTGAATCAGCCAGAAATGATTTTTCCTCCTTGAAAAATAACCTAAACGTCAGTAGGTACTGCCAATTTTACCTTTTAAACAACGCTTCAATGACATTGTATTGTGTATTTCGATAGAGCGGACGGTGACAGATTCGTTTACTTATCCTCACAGAAAAAAACTTAAACTAAAACATTAGATATCGACACCAAATCACTGGGGAGGTTTTATCACAAAATCTCCACAATTTGTTATTTGGTGTTTTTACTCAAACATAAATTCAATTTAACAGTATTTTCAATTTTAGTAACGTTTAGTTAAATTAAGGCCGACAAAATTATTTAAATTACAGTCAGTGACTACTTGTTTCCGAATTTTCCTTTTATTACAATAATTTGCATCTCTACTTTATACTCAATTATTTTATTACAGATGGCGAGGGCGTGAATATTATGTTTTTTCCTGAGTGAGTTATACTAAAGATCATTAGATTGAATTTGTGGAATAATTAATAAATGTATACTGAATTATTGTGATGTGGAGCAAAATTCAAAAATTAGTCATTTGCTCTCGAAATTCCAACAATAAACATAACAAAGAGGTGTTTACCTTAAAGTGAATGTTTGTTCTTATGCATTATAAAATAACAAACTGAGTCAAGTAATAACTTATACTTTGAATGTGGATACATACGGCATGTTAAAAATATTATTGTTATGACAATGTAAGCAGTACGGGGTAAATTTTACATACGCCATAAGAAATACAATACAATTCTAGGTCAAGAAAAAAAGTCTTTTAAGAGCGAAGCTATATAAAACGTGTAATATGATTAATAAAGTTATAAGATATGTTGGTTATCTGAAGCCTAATGCGATTTATCCTGGAGCTATAAAAACGGATATTGTAAGGATTTTTTGTTTTCAAACAATATCAACTTCAGAAAATTAGTGGTGGTTATTCCAATTTTATAATTTTTTAACAAATACATTGCTTTCTATGTATAATTTTAACGATAACTTTCTGTATAATTAATTTGCAATGCATAATTAGAAATTAAATCCGTACCTGCTTTGGGTATCCATTGACTACAAGAAGTCCAGCTAGGAATAGAGTGATGTAATGTTTCATTTTTAATTTGTTAGTTGAAATAAAATTTTGAAAGTGATACATTTATACTAATTTGGTTATATAGGTTAGAAAATATGGCACATATGGCTTAAAGTGATAACATCATTAATCTTGAAATCAGGAAAATCAAACCCAATTACCAAAATATAAAATTAAAAGATTGTTAATCCTATAAATCAATTAGCTTTTTTAATATAGGTGCCATGATCTGTCATTGATAGAATTGTTTGACTAGAAGAAAACTATGATACTACTTGGGGGTTTTAGAATCATTTTGTAATTGATAATTATATTTCAGTAATTGGTTGATTATCCCACGAGCATTATTAGAGGAAAAAAAGCAAATTGACAGACAATAAATCAAAGTGGTAAGGTAGACCAATGGAAACATAATTTTATTTGTCACTGGAAATATATGCAGTATTTAGCGGCTACAATAAACCAACAAAAGTGATATATATCGTGCAAAATGCGTTGTATGTTTCCAGCACCTACAATGGTCCGTCCGCGGTCTGGCTTTCTTTATTATAACGTCCCTCCAAACAAAAGAGCCTCCCCGATACACCGCTGGGAGCGTGCTGCTTTATAAAAAGAATAATTAAATGGAGAAAGGAGTACTTAAGTAGTCAGTATGGGAACAAATTAACAGATAATAAATCAGATATGAAAGGAGTTGACAAAAGGAATCTAGAGCAGGGCTAGCTTGGCATAGGACAAAGGATAAATAGTCTATATCGGATAAGTCCAGCGTGTATTAACATGTTGTCGCATGGGCGATGTTTTTCAATGTGGATTTTTAATTCTGTTCAATATTCGCTTTTTACAGCACTTTGCTTTCTAAGATCACTCATAAGTTTGTGTATTATAACTTACAGGTAAAACTTCTTAGGAATGAATCATTCTATTGCACAATAATTAACGGTCTATAACATCTCTATTAATCTTTGAAGTATAGATTTTACCCTACAAAGCTGAGAGCAACGTGTGATTTAACCCCTGGTGTTTAAAATTAATACCATAGAGCCAACAGTTATCTGACAACTGTTGTTTTTAATGAGCCACATTTTAATGGACCTTAATTCTTCGCCCCTATCCACTAATCTCTACTTGTTTGGTGGCAGTCCAAATTTTGTCCTTCGTGACCCACACCTTTTCCTCGTTAAGCAAATAATCAATATGTAAATAACTATTTAATTCAATTGTTGTTATTTGTTGGAAATATTTATAGGTCGATACCTTGTTTCACTTTTGATTTTTTATATGTAATATGCCTAGTGAAGACAAGAAGATGCAATGTTTCATTTTTAATGTTTTCGTGAAAATAAAAATTTACAAATAAGTTAGTTAATACAATTAGTTTAGAAAATATGGCGCATATGGCTAAACGTGATAACATCATGTATCTTGAAATCAGGGAAATCAAAATCAATTACCAAAATATTAAATATAAAGATTGATTACATTGTATCCTATAAATCTACTAGCCATTATTATCATTAATACAATTGTTTTTTAGCCGCCCTGGTTTCCATTTAAATGTTTTTTACGTACAGAATAAACTATACATGATTGAATAATCGATATCGATCGGATAACGTCTAGCGTGTGCAATCATGTCATCACAATGGCGATGTGTTTCAATGTGGAATTTCACTCCACTCAATATTCAGTGCTTACAGTGCGTTTCTTAGCAAGATCGCTCATAATAAATTTGTGTGTAATCTAAAGGTAGAATAGTAAAATTATCGCACAAGAATTAACGATCAGAGTCTTTGTTGGTTATCTTGTAATGTTACCGGATTTTGTTTCTTTTTATCTTCCAATTACTGCACACATTTCTTTTTTATTATTATTTTATATCAACCTATACAGTGAAGTCTGGAAAACGTTGCACAATAATATTGAACAAAACCATTTCTTTTGAAGGATTTTTCACATTTTCGAAAAGTTTTGGAATACCGTCTAAGCCTAGAAAACCAACAAAGATGGACGATGAAATACTTTAATCTTTGCAAATTAATGTTATGTCCAAATGTTTTGAACAGTAAAATGTTTAAAGACAGTTTCCTTTACTTGTCGCCATCAATCGCACGTCTGCTCGAACAAAGACATCACAGTTGATAGATTGGATGTTTGCCTTACGACCAGATAGCTATATTTATTTCATCTTTATTCAGGACGAGAACAATTTAGCAAACAATAAATCAAATAAGAAAAAGGATGGCCCAACAAGAACAAATTGTTTATTGGCACTGGAAAAATACGGATCATTTGGGTAGGGACTAAAAATTTAGCATTTAGAAATTGCTGCAATGAGCATACACCTTTCGAAATCTACAAGAATATTTATTGTGCAAAGAGCGTGAGACTACAAACACGTCGCCCAGTATTGTTCGTGTCTAGACTATACGTTTTATGACCTGACAAACTTCTACCCGTCCTCAACAAGAGGGCCTTACCTAAACGTCGCTTGGGGGCGCAGCTGGGCAGCTCAATGTTAAAACGCTTGGAACCCTACCAGTATTATTCCTGAAGTAACTAAAATAAAGCAAGGTAATAAAATTCACCAAAGACGCACGTTATGTTTACGACTCTTTATTGAAGCTTAAACCAAACATATGACAAATTATGAAGGTCCTTTTGTTATCATACAAAAATGGCGAATCTATGATAAACTATAAATGGATTTTTGCTGACCCGAAACTTATTAAACGCGAATTTAAAAAGTGAATTTCTATGTTGTCACTGAGATAGTGAATGCACTGAAGAATGACTTGAGGGTACTGCAATCATCAGACCGCTTGACTGTCATGTTTGGTAGAGGTGGTTTTTGATTGACAGTCGGCATTCTAATTGGTAACAACGGCAGACTTGTTTTCTATGTACGTATGTGGCAGACTTTATATGAGGGCTTCTTAAAATCATAGACAAAATGTTATCTCTCTCCTTCAATTTCACATTTCTCCATATATATCACGTGCTTTTATTTATTAATCTAAATTTTGTTGAGTATGTTAATCTCATTTACCCTCATTTAACTTGAAATTGAAATTAATGACACCACAGAAACAATTAGGTCTGCCTCACAACTCGACCTACATCTAGAAAGTTACAATAAAGTTCGGATGAGAACTAAAATTTACTACTAAAGGTACGATTTTAATTTTCCTATTGTGAATTTTCCAGTTTTGTGTGGCAATATTCTAGCAGCATCTGCGTATGACATGTACATCTCCTAATTAATAGAACCTGTGTTTCTTATCCAGATTTCCCTCACGTCGGGTGTCTGCTGGAAAGCTACTTAACCACTGTTGCAAGCACATGTTCAGATTGTCATACCTGTCCAATATGATATGTTAACGCCATATCTTCTCAACTGTAATTATATAGTCTTAACCGCAGACCATAATGGGTAACATGTTCGAAGTGAACCACGCTTCTCGCACGTTAGTCACCCCTTTAGTAGTTTGGTTTTGGAAAAAGAGTAGGCGCATTTTCTCCATTTGATTTATTGTTTATTTGTTCGTGTCCTAAATATTGCTGCTTGAGTGACATTCAGCATCAATTCAATCAAATCTACAACTACAACATATATTTTTCCTGTGTGACAAAAGTTGCTTGCTTTTATCTTTGTTGTTGCACATAACCCTTACAATATAGATTCTACCGGTAATACTGAATTTATTAGTTTGTGTTTTTAGCTTTTTCTGTCACTTTCATGTTGTGTATTTCCTTATCTTATTGGCGGGTTAACTTCTTATTTGTCTGTGATTCTGGATTGTAATATTTTAGTTATATGTACAATATTCTCAATAACTTTCATGGCAAAAACCACAACGTCATACAGTCAGTGGCGGATCCAGGGGGGCGTAGGGCCGTACGCCCCCCTTTTAAAATAAAAAGAAAGGAAAAACAAGAGAACAGGAAGGGTAACAGCCAGCGCCAAAGGCAAAAATGTAATCCCCGCTTGGCCTCGCCATAAATTAATGCATTTACGGTACTAATTCGTTTATTATGGTATCTCTGTTGTATATACTGTACCAAATAAAGGTCACTGAACACTATAAAAACCTTGTTCGTGGCTTCCTTTTACGATATAACCCTTTTATGCCCCTCCCCCTTTCGAAAATCCTGTATCCGCCCCTGACAGTGACATCAGTACATATGCCATTTTTTAAGTACTTAATAGCAGAGTATAGAGCGGGGTTATATTCTTTAATGCCATGTATGTGTATTACTCTGGTTTCGTTGTTCGCTTGCGTGACATTGTATAATGCGTTTTGGTGTATATTTACAATAATATATATTATCCTGCGGTATGCCGCAGGTGTTTTCAAATTTGTATAAGTTACCACTGAAACTACAGTATTGCCAAAAACCGAACCAAGTACTACTTGTGTGTAAATTAGGCATCCATGCAAAAAGCCAACACAATGCTATAAATGATTCGTTCATACCAGATTGATACATCACTTTTTCCAGGTAATACAGTTTGAATTGTTCAAAATATATAATTATAAGGGCTGGTTGGTACGCAGAAGAAGGTATCAATTTAAAAACAATATTTGTGGAATAAAAAGAGATAATAAATTTATAATTCTTTTTTCGCACAATACATTAAATATTATATATGTGATTCAAATGCGGAAACATAATTATTGTCATGTGCGTTAACATTTGTGATCATAGAATTAGCAAAGTTTGAACAAAAATCCTGGTTTGTAAAAAGAGAATATTTTTTTTAAATCGTTCATAAGGAAAATACAACAACACAGCATTATGTTATAAACTTGTTGTCGGTAGAAAACTGGCAATCTTTGTAAACGATTGAAGTCAAGCGCACCCTGCTCGCAGTAAGCCTCGAACCCGCAACAACCCGCAACATCAGTGCTGACAGATCACGTAATAGTAGACGAATTACATTTACCACTCGTCCACCGAGACCCCTCAACTCATAATATATTTGTGTCCATGTAATTCATCGTTACTACAAAAAAGATTGTTATTTCGGCTGTAATATAAGCACTATTTTAAATAATCTTATAAAAAATTTTAATATATTGTGACTGTCAATATACTCGATGATTGTTTTTTTCTGAAACGTTGCAAATATGAATTAAAAAAGGAATTGTATAAATAAAAAACAATTTTGTGTAATTAATGTGTATATACACTAAAATTCAGACTTTATCTGTTAAAAAGGCTGGAAACAGAATACAAAAATGGCCTAAAGATACGTTAAAACATTTATTAAAAAAACAAACAATGTACAGTGCAGATTGATTCATGACTTGTAAGCAAACTATAATACAATATATTTAAATAATATAAAGTTCATTGAATAGTACCAGAGCTTTGATTTTGTTACAACTACACAATATGGCTGTACACAATCATGATGAAGTAACGTCATTGCATTTGTTTTTTTTAAATTCCACGCATGGTTAAGGATTTATTCCAAGTATTCGTCGAGAGCGCTTTAAATTCTAAAACAATAAGGCGCCAAATTTATTTGTACAGGACATTAAGTATTAAATTATGTTTTTAATTACATTCTTCATTCGCATTTGAAATGAAACAGGACATACGAAGGCAACCATTATACAGACATTTGTTCACAATGACTTGATAATGAATTACTGATGTTCCAATAAAATCAAATCCCTTGATGCAACCAAAAAGGTTTAGATCAATATATCGTCATGCAACTAAACGCTTAATTATATGTCCATAGCCAATACAATTTCCTTTAGCAGTCAAGTTTTGTTCCTTTTGGCCTATCCATTTACTTGATGATTTGTTTGGTGGTTTTTTATTTTTCATTATCGTTAAGTTGGGGTGTTTTTTTTTATTTTTTGTGTTTTTATGGCTGAAACATTGCTCGCTAGACGTTAAGCAAACAGAACGACATAAAACATATTTAAGTAATTGTCACAAAGCCACAATAGCCTCAGATTAATCAAAGACGAAGACAAAACTTATGCACAGCGATCTCTCAAATATTGTCAAAATATTTGAAATATTTCAAATTTTCAGAAAGTGTGTACTAATCTACTACATGTTGCTTGCTTTAATCAAACTTTTTGCTAGATGAAATACCACAGAAACCTTAACCAAGGTTAAAAAACGAATTAAAATTAAATATGGCCGCCAACAGTTAACAGCTAAAAAGTTGCTCATCAGTATTTGCAGTTTTTCTATTTTTTCCACGGAGTAATGACTGTCAAAATTGGTGTGAAGATTCTGTAGTATAAGTACTCAGTTTGAACCTAGTTGGAAATCAAAACTTTTCAATCCTTCAGCTTATTCTAGTGTGAAGGTTTTTTTTCAATTGAGATTTTCTTCAATGAATTCTGCCATTATGCCTGGAGGCAATAAATCCGGACTTAAACCTGGACAGTCTGGTTACACAAAACAGATGAACACCTTTCAAACATTGCTCAGTGCTAAACTAGACTCATCAAAGGAAAAAGCCCACAAGAAAAGGACACATTCAGAACTATCTAATGAGTCAAACAATAGCCTTGAATTTGATCTATCAGGACTTGAGAATATACAAAGAGATCACAGTGACATTAAACTTAATCTTCAAAGTGTAACAAAGATAGAGAGTTTGAATGAGGCTACTAAGGATCTTGTGAAAACAAAGGAATTAGAAACAGTGGTTACTAATATAGTAAACAAGCTTGGGGCTAATTTTCAACAAGTACTTGAAGAAAAAAATGAGGCAAAAATTAATGTTGTAAAAAGTGAACTGATGGAAAGAATTGATGCACTTTTTATTGAAAATGAAAGTTTGAAGCAACAGGTAGAATTTGCAAAGCAACAAATATGTAAAACAAGAACTGAAGTTAACAGCAACTCAGGAATGACTATGGATGCTACAACAAAAAACAATTATAATGAACAATATTCAAGGAAAAATAACATAAAAGTATTGAATCTGAAATGGAATGAGAAGCAAAATTTAAGAGAAGATCTTATTGAACTAGTCAAAAAAGATTTAAAAGTTGAACTTGAACCTAAAGATGTTGTTGCCATACATCGCTTACCATCTACCAGACCAGGAGAAAAATCTTGTATAGTGCGTTTATTCAATAGTGATGTCAAAAGAATGATTATTAGAGAAAAGAAACACTTGAAAAACAATGTTATAGTAATCGATGACATCACACAGCAAAACTATGAACTAATGAAACGCTTAAGATATTCACAGAGATTCGAATCAGTGTGGTTTTTTAACTGTCATATATATGGAAGGACTGAAAATGGTTTACAGCTGAAATTTGACTTGTTCGATGATATTGACTTGAAAATAAGGCAACCAAGTAAGTCACAACCATCAACATCAAGTACTGTAAGTTGTTTATACATCTGAAAACATATTTACATTGTTCAGAACTTAATGCTAACACATTGAAGCAAATATGTAATTTACTTGTACCCTTCTTTCTCTTTTCTTAATATTAGATGTGCACATTTATTTTTTCTTTCTTTCAAGTGATTAGACCAATATTCGATATATATAAAGATTTACATGAATATTCTCGAAGTTATATATAATTTATAACCATCTAAATTTTCTGTCCTTTATTTGCTTTTAAATTATTGGCAACTACGTATTTGATATTAAGTAACCTTAAACTATAAGAAGTTTATTATCATCAGTGGTTGTCTCCCATCACCAATTTTGTTAATGTCAATGTATATGGCAAAATCCAAAAACATAAACTTTGGAGAGCTCCATAAATTGCTGCCAAAGCTGATGATCAGGAAATCTTTAAATTCACAAAACCTACTCCAAATTTAGTCTGACAATTTGTTTTTATTTTGTTCCTTTATTTTTTCTACTGTGACATTCTTCTGTAACAATGCAGTGCATTATTTAAAAGTTTGTTGCCATGTCCGTTTCCTTTTTAGCCGCTCTGCTTATACATGCATGTATTACATGTATATATACATCAGTTACAATGTATATTTCATACTGCTTTTTCTTATGTTTATATGTATACTGGTGTTTATTTGAATTTTCATCAACAGGAAAATATATACTATAGGTCTGTTTGTTTCCATGTTTACCAAGTAACTTATTTATTGTACATGTATTATGTTATTATATAACCCCCAATGTGTGCTTTGAAACTTTTAACAGTTAATTGTCAAGGTTTAAGTGACCATGCAAGAAGGAAATTGTTTTTTACTTTTTAAGAGCCAAAAATTATAATATATATATCAAGACACTCATTTTACACCAGAAAATGAAAAAAATATAAGAGCAATGTGGGGCTTTGAATGCTTGTTTTCCTCCTATAGCTCTAACTCAAGAGGTGTATCTATTATGTTTAATAATAATTTTGGATTTAAAGTACTTAAGGAAAAAAGATATTTAAATGGAAACTACTTAGCTTTAGATCTAATTATTGACACTCTTAGAGTTACACTTGTCTCCATATATTGCCCAAATACAGACTCTCCAAACTTTTTTGAGCAGCTTATGACAGTTATTGATGATTTTGAAAATGAGAGTTATATACTTTTGAGATAAAATGTTAGAAAGTATTGAAGAAAGGTGTCTTAATGATCCATTTCGTGAACTCTACCCAGACGTACACAGATTTACCTTGCGTAAAAGAACCCCTTTTAAACAAGAACGACTAGACTTTTCCTATTTTCTGAAAACATGCTAACAAATCTAAATTATTGTAAAGTAGAACCTAGTTTTCGCTCAGATCACTCAATGGTTCTTCTAAATTTTCATTTAAATTCGTTAATACGAGGAAAAAGACTGTGGAAATTCAACAATTTTATACTCTATGATCTAGAATACTCTCATATGGTCAAGAACAAAATTTTAGATATAAGAAAACAGTTTGCTGCCCATGTATATTATCCAGATAAATTAGAGGAGATTGATGATGATAAAATATATTTTAGAATAAACATACAATTATTCCTCGAAACTTTGTTAATGGAAATAAGAGGCATATCTATATCATATTAAAGCTACAAAAAAGAGAAATGATTAAAAGGTAGAATGAACTTAAAAAGGAAATATCAGATTTAGAGGGTAAAGTGGATGAAGGTTCTTTACAATATTGAGAATATAAAAAAAATGGAAAATTATAGAAGGAATAAATTAAAAGGCAAAATGATAAGAGCAAGAATACAGTGGATAGAGGAGGGAGAAAAACCTACTAATTATATTTGTGGTCTAGAGTCAAAGAATTTTACTTGTAAAATAATAGCAAAAGTTGAAAAAGAAAATGGGGTTATAGTAACAAAGCAAAATGAATATTAAAGGAGGTCAAAACATTTTATCAAAATCTATATAAAAGTAGAGATCTCGAAAGAGGATGTGAATTACAGGACATTGAAAAAGGATTGAAAATTTGCAACTTAGAAAACTAACTTTAGATGAACAAAATAGTTTGGAAGGAAAAATGACCATTTAGGAAACAAGTGAAACCCTATATAAAATGAAAAACAATAAATCCCTGGATCTGATGGATTTACAGCATAGTTTTTTTCAAGTTTTTCTACAAAGATCTCAGGTTTTTTGTAACAGAATCTCTTAACTACGGGGCAGAAAAAGGGGAGTTTTCAATAACTAAAAGCAAGGACTTATAACTTGTATTCCAAAAGGCAATAAACGTAGAAACTTTCTTAATAATTAGAGACCTATTTTTCTGCTTAATACCGTTTACAAGATTGGTGTAGGAGTAATAGCAGGTAGATTTAAAAGGGTTTTGGATAGGATTATTGGTACAGAACAGACAGGATTTATAAGTGGGAGGTATATTGGTGAAAACATACGACTCATATTTGACATTATGCAATACAGAGAAGAAAATTAGATCCCTGGCCTTTTATTACTTGTTGATTTTGAAAAAGCATTTAATTCTATTTTTGGGAGTTCCTTATAAATGTTTTGATTTTTTTAAATTTTGGTGAGTCAATAATAAACTGGGTTAAAGCTTTTTATCATAATATAAACTCTGCTGTTATTCAGGGTGGGAATCTGTCAGAGTTTTTCAATATAGGACGTAGGTGTCGCCAGGGGATCCTATATTTCCTTATCTTTTTATTCTTTGTGCAGAAGTTTTAGCTGTCAAAATCAGGAACAATAATTGCTGGTATATCAGTTACTCAAATAAAACATTAGCTTTCACTATTTGCTGATGATACATACCTCTTTTTAGATGGCACTAAAGAATCATTAAATGAGGCATTAAAAGAATTGGATTGGTTCTCGGAAATATCAGGTCTAAATATAAACTTCTCTAAAACACGGGTCATTAGGATTGGCAGTAACAAATACAGTGAAGAAATACTTTGTTCAAACAGGGACCTTGCAGGGGGAAACTTCTTTTAAATTATTTAGGTATTACTTTTGACGTAAATTTAGATTAAATAAATAATATAAATTATAGCGAGAAAATCTTGCAGATTAAAGATGTTATTGAGCAATGGTCCAAACGAAATCTTACTGTAGTAGGCAGAATAACAGTGGAAAAATCACTCATCCTGCCAATGCTTAACCATTTGGTTATTTCATTACCAAATCCAAGTGATGAGACTATTAAACAGGTAAATGCTCTTCTTTATGCATTTATTTATGCTACGGCAGTTCACAAAGTAAAAAAAATAAGTATTACAAAAGGGATATGAAGAGGGTGGAATTAATGTATTAATGATTAATGTATATTCTTTTATCCTTGCACTAAATAGTACTTGGATAAGACAAATATTTCAAACTAACTGTGAATGGCAAAATATATTTCTATCTAGTATTAAAAGTACACAATTCTTCCGCTTTGGAATGAACTACATAAAACAGTTGCAAATGAAAATTAAAAATAAATTTTGACAAGATCTTCTTAAATCATGGGAAATAATAATTGAAAAAGAACAGAATAATACATAGGAAAATTTTCCTATGTTTCAACATGTAAGTTTTTTCCAGTTGATGTTTTTATTACTTTTAATGGGCTTTTGATGTCAATTTGTTATTAGCATAATATTGGTCCTGGTGCCTTTTTCCTTACTTCAAACTATAATATGGACATAACCATAGTGTTTTTTAAGATTTGCCAGCATCTGTTGGTGATTTAATGGTCACAAATACCCAATGAATAGTTCCACCTAAGTGTTGCCAGTAATTGATTTTGAGACAACCTGATTACAAATTGATGGCACAAAATCTTCAAATACAATACAGTTACTTTGTATATTCTAAATATTGTACTGGAAGATTTGCCAGCATCAATTGAGGTTTTGATGGTTTCAAATATCTTTTTTTAGTGGCTCCGCTTCAGCAGTGCCACTCCAGTAAACTAAATTTGCTACCTTAAAGTCACACATTTAAGTCAGCAAATCTTATACTAGTAATACAATACTATTGTCTCATTATTTCATTGTAGAAGAACTTATTTTCAGACGATGTACTAATATTGTCATGATTGTGACCATGGCTTATATGCATGTATCTTTTTGTATATTATTGTATTTTTGTCAGGCTTAAAAAAATAAACAAGGATGAAATTTTACAGTCTGGTAGAAAGTTTTAAAATATCATTCTTATTTTCTAATAAAATCAAGTTGTTTGATCTTATTCTTTTGTATTTGTCTATTTTTTTTACAAATGGTTCAAGTTTTGTTTAAATTTTACTTCCCCGATGAATCATTCTCATGTAATTCTTAATGTAACATCATTCTTTATTGGACAACATTAAAATTCCACGATTGAGGCTGTCAGACATGATTTTTTGTTTATGGCGTAGCATTAGAATGGAGATGACTGTAATGTATTTGAAGATTTGTCGGCATCAATTGGTGATTTGATTGTCGGAAATATCTGTTTATTCTAATGCAATTCTTGATGTAACATCAATTCTGGTTGGACAAAGTTAAAACTTTCATGGCATTAATTCCACGATTAATGCCGTCAAAAGTTAATGCAACCTCTGACGTTATTTCCGGTAAATAAAAAATACAATTTTCATCAGTCTTTTTAGATTTTTATGACGTAGCATTAGAATGGAGATAACCGTAAAGTATTTGAAGGTTTGCCAGCATCAATTGGTGATTTGATGGTCTACAAAATCAGTTTACTGGCGACGCACGGGTGTTGCCACTAAACTCAATTTCCGACCATCAAGTCGCCAATTGATGCCTGTAAATCTTAAAATCAAAACAGTTATCTACTAATTAATTTCTGCTTACCATCGCTTACTGTATTTAGCTAGCACGGTAAATTAAGAACCATTAAATCACAAATTTATTGCAATTACTGTCGCTAACAAATATCTTTACTACTTGTAAATATGATGCTGTTATTACATATTGATTTTATGAATTTAAAGTTTGAAGTGAAAATAGATTGTATGAATGAAAGTTTGAATATTTGTGAATTCAAGATTGATTGATTGATTGGATGTCTGCTTTGCGTCCAGCGAGCAGTATTTCAGCTATATTCAGGACGGGAACAAGTTAACAAACAATAAATCAACGGAAAATGGAGGTGCGATGGGTCATGGAGTTTTGGTTAAGTCCGGAAAATTTAGCCTTTTGTAGTGGCTTCAATGAGCCTACTCTTTTTCGAAATCTACAAAAGGGATCTTTATCGTGCAGGGAACGTGGCACTCTCCAAACACGTTACCCACTACGGTCCGCGGTCAGACTTTCCGTATTATGACCTGACAACCCCCCAACGAGAGGGTCTCCCCTATCCGCCACCCGGAGACGCGCTGTGCTGCTCTGTGGGTCGAGCACTGGGAACCCTCCCAATATGGTCCCAGGTGAATTCAAGAAAAATTGTTAATTTTTGTCAGAAAGGTTGTGTATGAGGGTTTGATTCCTCCACCTAAGCTTATTTTATTACCTGGTGCAAAGTGAGCAGAATGCTTAGTGGCCCCGCACAACCGTTTTGTTGTTATAGTTTTAAAAATGTGTTTAATATGATTATTTACAGTGTCATATTTACTGCAGTATAGTAGTTTATATTTTTGATTTATGTCATTTGTTTATGCAAAAGATAAAATAAAACAAAATATTGTAAAGTCAATTTATTTTTTTCTTGATAGATATAGTGAGAAATAGATTTTTCATTTATTTATACAAAAACAGAAACAAAGAAAAATGATAAAATAGAAAAAAATATTCTAAGTCAATTTATGTTTCTTGATAGATAGTGAGAAATATATAGAATAGAGAAGTCAGAAAGGGACTGGGGAGCAAGCTGTACAGATCATAAAAAGTGCGAGTCTGCATAGATTTAATATCTACGCCTGAAAATATTGACACCATATTTGGTCTGCCTTTTGGTAGCTAAGCTTTCAGTATCTCGTATATTTTCCTTTTCTTCAACATCAACACTTGGGAACCGTGCGGGTTTGCCATCGTCTGCTACGTTTGCCCTTGTCACGTCAATTTCATACCCCTCTACCTCATTAATTATATTGACTGCTTCTGCCAAATTATAATCACTTCTTCAAATTCTGATAAAATGTCAGAATCCAAACTAAATTCCGGCATAATAACTGGGCCAATCCATTCTAGCGCATCGTACAATGATTAGTACGCCATTTTGTATGAAACACATGCAGATGAATATGTGATACGACCGAACTTTTCGATGACATTTCAACCGTGAAATTGATGCCATGAAAATATTTGTCTTGTTCAATGAGAATAAGGAAACGACTACATTAGAATGAAGAATGACTTGGGGTTATTGAAATTATCGGAATACTTGAATTTCTGATTGATGACATATTTGTCATGTTTCTTAGACGTTTTCTAGAAAATGACTTATTTATTAGCAATTTTAAGTGTTTAAATTTTCATACTTGTAAGATATATCAAATAAATGATTTATTAATGCTAGAAGAGACTCAACTTTAACCCCCACCCAATATTTAATAATGTGCTAGTAGCAATCAACATTTTCTATGCATAAACTATCCCATTTCTCCAACCGATTTATTGTTTATTATACCCCGCTCGACAGAGTCGGGGGTATATAGTGGTCCTCATGTCCGTCCGTCCGTCTGTCCGTCCGTCCACATTTGGTTTCCGGATGATAATTCAAAAAGTTTACATCCGATTTGAATGAAACTTTGGGATATTGTTATATATCAGGTTGGTAAGAAGCTTATCGATTTTGGGGAAATCCGTCAAATTTCAAGGTCACAATCCACGAAAAACGTTAGAAATTTTAACAAAAAAGTTGTTTCCGGACAATAACTTAAAAAGTTTACATCCGATTTGAATGAAACTTTGGGATATTGTCATATATCAGGTTGGTAAGAAGCCTATCGATTTTGGGAGAAATCCGTCAAATTTAATTTCAAGGTCAAAGTCCACGAAAAACGTTAAAAATTTTAACATAAAAGGGATATTGTTATATATCAGGTTGGTAAGAAGCCTATTGATTTTGGGGGAAATCCGTCAAATTTCAAGGTCACAGTCCACGAAAAACGTTAGAAATTTTAACAAAAGCGGGGGTATCAGCGATCGCTAGATCGACTTTGTCTAGTTTGTTGGTTTCACGAAGATAACTTCTCGCTTGACATTCAGCAAGCATAAATTATATATAAACTACAATATGTATGTCACAAAAGTTTATCTGGTGTTGCAGGTAAAGATCACAATTACGATTCGACCGTCAATACTTAATTTTATAATTTGTGACCGTTGATACTAGATTTATCGTTCATGTTTTTTCTTTGTTTTTTAACTTTTTCTTTCGCTTCTTTATTGTGCATCCTTATGTAATTTGCGGGTTAATACCTTTTTTTGTCTCTGAATATGGATTGTAATATTTTAGTTATATGTACAATAAAATAAATAAATTACACGTCAAATGCCACAAAATCATCAAGTGCCATTTGTACGTACGCCATTCTTCAGGAACCTTAAAGCAGAGTGTACAACGGGGTTACATAATTTAATGGCATGTATCATTGATTATTGGATGCACCCATTACCGAATAATGGTATCTGATGCCCATCAATTTTTATCAACAAACCAACTCACATACTACAGTAATACGAACGATAGGTTTAGCATGCCATCAACCTGATTTATACAACCATTTCTTTTGAAATGTCTGTACCAATTCAGGACCATTGTTGTAGTTGCTATATTTTTGGTTGTTGATTCTTAAGTTTGCCAGTGTCTTGGTCTTTGATTAGTCGATTAAATGTTTTGACAGTTTCCTTTGTGTTCGGTATTTTGTTATTACCTTTATTTACTCTGTTTTTGCTTGACATTTTGTAATGAGTTTTGTTTGATAAATATATATACAATTATATATAACATATATAACTTCCCTTTCATCGATAACAACATTCCAGCATCTCCAGCGTATGATGTGTACATTTCACAACTTGTAGTTATTCTACATTCTGCACACTGTTGTTACATTGACTTAATTGATCGGTATGAGGAAGCATCTTCTCAAACACTATCAGACATTTTCGGAGTCATAGTCTTTTTCTTATACATGACAATGATTAACTCGACTGGTGTCTAATTTGAGGCAGGCACGGCGTACTATTCCGGAGCACCTGAGGAAACACATGGTTTTTTGTGTGCACTTTCTGTTTTGTTTTGTTTTTTGGTTTTTGTTTTTCGTTGTATATCTATGTCTATATCCAAATTGGCAATTGTCCCTGTTTTTTTGGCTCTTGTTCGGTCGATTTCTTTTGTTATTTTTCGTATTAACCTGTTGGTATGACGCAGGTGTTGTGGAATTTAAACAAATTATTACTGAAGCCACAGTATTGCCAAACAAATGAAACCAGTACTACTTGATTAATTGATATTATTCCTTTTTCAGGTAATGCAGTTTCAATTGTTGAAAACATATTATTCTAAGGGCAGGTTGGTACAAATATTCGGAACTCTGTTCGGAATGTTTGTACCAACATGCCAATACAATAACCCCTATTTAGGTTTCAATAAAATATTTCCTGAATTCCATTCCTATTATATCTTATACCTATACTACCCCATTGCACCCAGAATTTTCAATTACAAACGTGTATTGCAGGATCTTTTGATCAATGACTTCAAAGCCAAAACCCCCGACTGCTCTTGCCACAAATCCCCATTCATATATAGTCCTCCAGTTCACATGATAACTGGAGATCTTAATATTGTTGAAAATGAAAGACTCCGTAATATTTTGTCCAAGGACCTAAGTACCGTGAACCTAAATTCATCAACTGGAATTATAACTTTAAATTATTGCTGGATTCAATATAGGACTATGCCAGAAAATGGGCAAAGCAAGAGGACCAGGATGTTGATATGTTGTCCCAGTGGATAAATGCCTTGAGGTCATTGATTCAAATAAGAATAAATCGTTTAAGAAGGTCTATGAGTACTAAAGCATCATCAATTTTCAGAAATCTTGATGCTTTTAAATTTTTTCCGACATTCATGACAAATATGTTGTTGTGTCAGCAGATAAGGCCCCTAACAACATCATTTTTATTTGCCAAAAACATTACATAGAGTGTTTAATTAATGAGGCATGGACAATTCACTAGGCAATCCTACTTACACATTAACTGCGCTGTCAAAAGAGGAGATTATTGAAAATCACAAATCGGTATTGGCATCCTTTGATCTCCAGTCGAGTCAAAATCAGAGTCTAAGATTCTGATCTCTCTTTATTGTATTGGATTCCAAAACTTCACAAAAATCCATACAAACAGCGTTTCATAGCAGGATCGTCTAAGTGTACTACCAATACACTGTCGCAACTCCTGACCACTATTTTAACAACAGTAAAAGACAGGACTTCAAAAATACAGTGACACTTTCTACTCCAGAAGTGGAATAAATGAAATGTGGATATTAAAAAATTCAAAAGACCTGATAGACATCTTGAGGTCTGGATCTCTTTCCCATTGTAACAGATTTGATTTGTCGTCCATCCCTCATACACAGCTTAAAACAAGGCTTAAAGATCTTATAAAACGCTGCTTTTTCAAGAAAAACGGAAATAGACGATATAAATACCTGGTAATTAGTCATCACAGAACTTACTTCGTCATCAATGACTCCAAATCTAATACTAAATATACTGAAGACCAAATCTGTCAAATATTAGATTTTCTGATTGCAACATATTTGTCATGTTTGGAGGACATGGTTTTCAACAGACTGTTGGTATTCCATGGGTACTAATTGTGCTACTCTCCTCGCCGACCTGTTTTTGTAATCCTATGAGGCTGAGGTCCTAGAAGGCCTACTGAAGAAGAAAGAAAATACTCTGGCCCTTTAATTTCACATTCCGCTATATTGATGATGTTTTGTCCCTCAACAATGCTAAATTTTGTGACTATTTACATTCAATTTACCCTAGCGAGCTTGAAATTAAAGACACCAACAATACACTAAGGTCAGCCTCTTACTTAGACCTACTTCTAGAAATAGACTCTGGAAAACTACCAACTAGACTCTACGACAAGCGTGATGACTTCAACTTTCCATTTGTCAACTTCCCGTTCATCGACAGCAACATTCCAGCAGCTCCAGCGTATGGTGTGTACTTGTCTCAACTTATAACGTTATTCTAGATCCTGAGATATTTATTCCGATTTTCTAGACCGATCACTGCTGTTGACTGCTAAACTACTCAAACAAGGGTTTTTTGTACCTATGTTGATGTTATCTCTCCAGAAGTTATATGGTCGGTACCACGACTTAATTGATCGTTATGGGAAATTAGTGTCTCAAATATGATCTGACATTTTTGCATAGGTTGTTTCCTATTCCTGGATTTGACTTTTCCCTAGACAAGACAATGAGTTACTCGACTGGTGTCTAATTAGAGGCAGGCACTGCTTACTCCTCCGGAGCACCTGAGTGCACCCATGGTTTTTATTGGGTTCGGGTTACTCTTTTTCTGTGTTTTATGTTTTTGGTTTTTGTGTTGTGTTTGTCTATATCCGGATTTGTAACTGTCTCCTGTCTTTTGGCTCTTGTTGTTCGGTCGGTTTTCTTTGCTACTTTCTTAAAAACTGATTAAATTTCTCATTCCTTTTTCACAATACATTAAATATAAACAAAACGCTATTCCTTGGTGAGAACATATTAATGTCATATGCGTTAAAATTTGTGATTAAAGAATAAGGTAGGTTTTCACACAAAATCTGGTTTGTAAAAAGGTAAAAATTACAAAACAAATACTTAAGGAAATCATCTACATAGCATTACACTATCTTGACAATTGCATAATATAATATATTATAAAACAAGAAAGAGAATCAACCATCAATTTATTATTGTTTTGTTTGTTTGAATGATGTTCATCAATTTCTTCAGCTATATCATGGCGTCCATTTTTATTTGGGGCAGAAATTACGTTGTACAAGGAAAAAACTCCCTACAATCGGTAGAGAAACTGGCACTCTTGATTGGAGTATAGTCCACCCTGCTCACAGTAAGCTTCAAACCTCACAGAGCATGCGATCAATAGTAGACGAACTACCTTTACCACTCGGCCACTGAGGCCCCTCAACTATTTGTATATTCTAAAAACTAAGAAGAAAATCTAGATACTGGTATATTGTGGCTGTTAATATACTTTTTCTGGAACATTGACGTAAATTAACAAATCAATTATATCGTGCCATTATATCTGTGGATACACTAAAATTCAGACTTGATTTCAAAACAAACTGAAAATGAATAGACGAATTGCCTAATACAAATTAAAACATTAATTTAAAAAAAAACAAACAAACTACATTACAGATTGATTCTTGACTAAAAAAATATTTAAATTAAATTAGAACAAAATGAGTAACAGTAGCAGAGCTTTTTAATATGTTACAACTACACAGTACACCACTCATGATGAACACAAATCGTTATTGCAGTTGCTTTTTATCCTTTCACTCTTCCTTTAGTAGGTGCGCCAAAAGGTCCCCGTCGATAGCGTACTAAATTCTGAAAAATAAGGCACGCAATTAATTTGTACAGAAGAGTAAGTTATGTAATTACTTCTTTAATATCATTCTTCATTTGCAAGTGTCATTAATAAGGGCATACGTAGGCAAACATTATATAGACGGTTTACTATGTTCCAGGGAAATAAGATCCCTCGATGCCTCTAGAACACTTTATCATTATTGCTACAACGAAAAGCTTTATTATCTGTCCATAGACAATACAATTTCCTTTAGCAGTCGCAGTTTTGTTCCCTTTGGTCTATTCCTTTTTCTAATTTATTTGTTTGGTGGTTTTTATTGTTTGTTTTTATTTTGGTTGGGGTTTTCTTTCGTATTGTTTATGTACTCGTTATATAGCTGAAATATGCTCGCTATATGTAAAGCCAAAATAGCCATAGATTCATCAAAGACATGCAAGACTTGTGCACATTAATCTCTAAAATATTGTCAAAATATTTAAAATATTGAAGTTATCACAAAATTTTACTAAGATACTATATTTTGCTTGCATTAATCAAACTATTTGCTGGACAAAATACACAAAGCGTAAAGTTAACACATTTAAAGAACGAAAAATCTTTCTTCTATCAGAAACTTATTGGTCAACTAATTACATCGCCCAAGTCTTTTCCTATACCATAGGCTACTTTATAAGATTTCAGCTGAACGTCTGTTTGTCCTATATATTTGATACCACAGTCTCCAACTGTTTTCTATATATTTACCAAATGAAGTTATTTTCAGCATTACACACAAAGTTATAGTACCGAATGTTATATTTGAAAAGGTTTAAGGACGGTTCTTACGTGCACACGGTTAGGAAATCGATCCGCAAATATATCTTTATCAATCTGTCTGCGCACGCTTTGTAATTAATAACAATTATCTTTTATGTGAATACTAAAGTATTTAAGACGTCTTACATCTATCCAGTCTGTTCCTATCTGAGATCCTAATTGATAAGGTTTCATCTGATCGTCTGTACGTTCTATAGAATTGATACCAAAGTCTCCAACTGATTTCTAAATATTTACAAAATGAAGGTACATTTGATATTTTAAAAGGTTTAAGGATAGGATTGTTTTTATTAGCAACGGTTCGAATTTGCACACGGTTACAAAATCGATTATCAAACAGGTCTAAATCAATCTGTTGGTGTATGCTTCGCAATTTATGACAAGAGACTTTTATATGAACATTAGAAAAAGAGTAGAATAAATTAACACATATATTATCAATCACATAATGTGTAAGGACCGAAGCAGCCATAAGGTTATTGATTTAAATTCATACAATTTGGTATCAACTATAACTATTTATTGTATGAGCTGTAGGAAAGTTTTCGATCTAACAATTAAATGAAATTGTAATTTGCATATAATTAAGCAAATGAGATCCATTTTATATGTGCCGTATTCTTCTTTCATGACCTATCTGTTCAAAAAGTCATTAACAAAACTCACAAACATGTTAGATTGTTTCCACTACAAAAATGTTCGATTTTGATTCCATGAAACTAGACGGAACATTCCGTCACAGTATAGATTTTGTAACGTCGAATGAAAATCGAAATGGGGAGTCGTTAAATTATCAAAGAAAGTAGAACGCATCATACGTTCTGATTATAGGCGTATGTTGTGTCGAACGTTATGTTCGTAGCGCTGTATGCTGTGTCAAGTGTTCTTCTTAGCGCTGTAGGCACACAGACACAGCCTACGGAACTAGACAGGATGTATGACACAGTCTACGACGTTAGACATGACATATAGGGCAGTTAGTTGTGTCGTTCTGAATAAACCGCGAAGTGGTTTATGTTGCAGCGTAAATCGATCCAAAGTCGTTTATATGCAATAATCTAACCAACAATTGAAAACAAACCTTATATTTTAAATTCTATAGTAAAAATGAAGTAACAAGAACAATATTTTAAAAGTAATCAAATAATATTTGCAATTCACAATTTTAGTGTCGTCACTTGTTGTTTGCGGAAGAATTCATGTATAGCCAACGTCATCCATACATCTTATTATGACGTCACAATCAGTCACGTGCTGAAATACCAAGTTAGGTTATACGAAATAACCAACTGTGCATATGTATTGAGTATTTAAAAGACATTAAAATATTAAATATTGTACCTAATTGTGTATTAGTTTATACTGTTCGTAAGTGTAGCGTATTTCTAACCTATTTGTCTGCATTAATTAGAAGTACGTTCTGAAAACATGTACCTGTTCCTTTTGAAGTGCGGTTTGATCTTGTGGCAGCCTTGTGTTATCTTGTAACGCTGAGTAATCAAAACTATCCAGATAAAGGCGCTAAAATGTAAACAATTTATTTTCCTTTTCTTGTGCCTGCTATGTTTAAAACCATGCAAACAATTGAATGTTTTTCTTTTGACCAAAAATATTAATTGAATGATTTTTGCAGTCTTATGGCTGACAACAAGTCCGGCATTAAATAAGTCAGAAAGTAGATCGACCAATGAGCTGAAAATGTTCTTTCCTCCTTGGAAAATACAAAGACTTCAGTAGGTATGACAATTTTACCTTTTAAACAACGCTACAATGACCCGGCTCTTATCGACATCTTCGAAAGAGGTCTTCAACATACAAAAAAGTGGTTGATATGTGGTTTTTATTTGCTCAGTGACGGGCAATGTAAACTAATTTTATAGAAGCTTTGATACATGTTACTTTTAATGCATGTCAAAATATTCATTTATGCAAACTTCAAAAATAAAATCCATATTGTCTACTAAACTAGTATAGTTATATTTTTGTCTTAATCGTGCGAAATTCATTAGGTTATCTCTGGATGTTTAGCGAGATAATAACAATTTTAACTGATACCACCAGGAATAGGACCTTGCTCCAATTTGCATACTCAATTGTTTTTAGTTAAACATTGCATTGTGTATTTCGATACATCCGACCGTGGCAGTTTCGCGCATTTCGTCTACTCAGTTCTCCTCACATAAATGCCGACGGAATGCCAACAATAAACATAACAGAGAGGTGTTTACCTTGAAGTGAATGTTTGTTCTTATGCATTATAAAATAAGAACTGAGTCAGGTAATTATATATACTATGAATGTGGATACCTGCGGCATGATAAGAATATTATTGTTAAGAAAATGTAAGCAGTACGCGGAAAATTTTGCATACGCCATAAGAAAAACAATACAATTATAGGTCAAGAAAAAATGTTTTTAAAGCGCAAAGCTATAAAAAAAGTGTAATATTATTAAGTTATAAAATATATTGATTATCTGATGCCTAATGCGATTTATCCTGGAGCTAGAAAAACGGATATTGTAGGAATTTTTTGTAGTCAAACAATAGTTCATTCAGTATCAACTTTAGCAACTTAGGATCCGTCGTTTTTCGGTCGTCATTCCAAAATAAATTTTTAACAGATACGTTGCTTTCTATGTATGTTTATAACGACAACTTTCTGTATAAATAATTTTCAATGCATAATTAGAAATTAAATCCGTACCTGCTTCGGGTATCCATTGACCACAAGAAGTCCAGCTGGAACAGAGTGATGTAATGTTTCATTTTTAATGTTTTAGTTGAAATAAAATTTTGAAAATGATACATTTATACTAATTAGGTTATATAGTTTTAAAAATATGGCACGTACGGCTGAAAGTGATAACATTATTAATCTTGCAATCAGTAAAATCAAAACCAATTACCAAAATATAAAATAAAAAGATTGTCTATCCCATAAATCTACTTGCCATTTTAATAAAGGTGCCATGTTTTTTCATTAATATAATTGTTTTCATACTAAGTATATAAACTTTGAATCTAGTTGTGCGTTTAATCAATTTGTAATTGATAACTATTTAATATTTCAGTAATTGGTAAGTTTATTATCGTCCCACGGGCATTATTGAAGAATGAAAACAAGTTGACAGACACAAAGCAAAAGGAAACGTAAACAAATGGAAACATAATTTTATTTGTCACTGTAAATGTATGCAGCATTTAGCGGTTTCAATAAGCCAACTATTGTTAGAAACCAACAAAAGTGATATATATCGTTTAATATGCCTTGCATTTTCGAAACATCGACTATGGTCCGTCCGCGGTCCGGCTTTTCCTTTATTATAACGTCCCTCCAAACAAAAGGGCCTCCCCTATACACCCCTTTGTACCAATAGGTATCTAGAGCAGGGCTAGCTCGACATAGGACAAAGGATAATTAGTCTATAGCGGATAATTCCAGCGTGTGTTGACATTTCGTCGCATGAGCGATGTTTTTTCAAATTTGATTTTAATTCTGTTTACTATTCGCTTTTTACAGCACTTAGCTTTCTAAGATCACTCATACATTTGTGTATTATAACTTACAGGTAAAATTTCTAAGAAATGAGTCATTTTATTGCACAATAATTAACGGTCTATAAATTTCAATCAATCTTTAGTATAGAATTTACTCTACAAAGCTGAGAGCAACGTGTAATTTAACCTCTTGTGTTTAAAACTTGTTATACCATAGAGCCAACAGTTATCTGACATGTGTCGTTTTTAATCTCTTGTAGTTCGGTCGGTCTCTTGATTTTTTTGTACTACACAAAAAACACTAGACATAAAATATGCATTGTTATAGTAATAACGAAAAGAACCGTTTTACCGATGAATAATTTTATTTACTGCGTGTTTCAAACACGTTTAATATTTATTATGCTTCAATGTTTGCAATTCATATTGCAAGACCAAACAGAGAACAGTAAATATGAGATTTGACAATTTATTGAGTTATGATGCAACGATGTTTCTTGTCGAAACACAAACGTTTATTGCATATAATTACTACACATTTGTGTACGCTCGTTATCTGCAATGTGATGAAGGAGTTTAGCATAAATGTTTATGGTGTATACAATATTTGTTAAACACACATAAAGCCGGCCTCGTCATGGATATACATAGTATCTGTAATATTGCTTGTTTAACGTTAACTAAGCATTTAGTCATAATACCTACAAACTGCAGTCATAATTGGTGTGATATTTTCCATTACCGGAATGATATTGAACAACAAAATTAGAGAAAATATTTTACATCATTATTCAAACTATTTTGAAAATTCCTACAAACGATTTCATGAAAGATTTGAAAATCAATTTTGTGTGAGATAAATATTAACAACAGATAGGTTACAACAGAGCACATTTTAACGCTATATTTCAGAAATGAACATTTTTTTAAAATCATCTGAATAATAAACTTTAAAATTTCAGTTTTAATTTGGATAGAAATACACTGTATTTTGTTTTTTTTTACTGCATGACGGATTTGCAGTACTCGATCCAGGCAGCTGCTTGTGGGTAAAAGAACGATGTGTTGTTATTATACGAAAAACCTGCCAGAGTTTCATATTTGGAGACATTATGTCTAAAAAGCATAGACACAAACCACATATAAATTCACCAGCCTGTACAAAACACTCTACTGTTTCAGTTGCAGTCATATATCCTTCTACTTTTCCACTTCTTTTCTCAATTCATTCGCAATTCTTTCAGTGATGATAAACTTTTCCTTGTTCTAAGTTTATACTAGACATAGTGCCCTCCGTAACCTTTAAATCAAACGATTATTCTACTGATTAAGTTTTGCTTTGTAGTAAATACATTAAAAGTTAATTACAAGTGAATGACTAGATAATAGCGAAAAATAAATATCCATTGCAAATTTTCTTCCCAAAAAGAGCCAAATATGAACATAATGCCTATTAAAATAAGCAAACAAATTTAATTTAGTGATGTCATTATGAATAATTAAATAAGAGGAATTTGTAGTAACACTATGCAGTAACCGACATAGACGTGTTTCTAAGTTTTAATGATAGTTGTATAAAGTGACATAAATCAGTCAAAAACTAAGTTTTAGGGTTAAACATATACTTTGTTTTGCTATTTTGATTTACAATGTTAATTAAAATTAGTTTAATAAAATAAGAATAGTTATTTATTAAGTTATGATTATATGAACAAGGAAAATGTTATATTCATCTTCTAAAATATTCCACGATTTGCAATCAATATACTTGTATCATATTCGTAAATATGTATAACATTCCAGTTTTGTTTTCCTCACAGGCCCTGATTATTCCAAGAATACAGTGTTAAATTATCTGTAATATGAGAGTATTTCATATTCAACGTAGATATATAGGATATTTCATGAAGTACTGATTCTAAGGACTTTGGAGTTTCTAAAGTCTGACATACTAACAACAATTAGAGAAAATTTTTAATAGTTTGTACATACATATGCAACCATCAACTAATATTATCTTTAGTCTGATTTGTCAAATCACCGGTCTCTGTATATGGCAATAAAGGTATATAAAGAGGCTATGGTTTATCATTGTATTACAATTAATCAAACAAAATTGATTATGGATGAACATTAAAAAAATTTTAATTTGATGACTTTATGTTTTAAAACATGCATCTAAAGAATGATAACTAATAAATCTAGACAAATGTATCTTTGTGTTCAATCACACATCAAAAAGGATAATTTGAATTCTTTAAAATCTTTATAGAATTTAGAATGAATAATTGCATGTAGCATAGATATTAACACAAACTTTCATTTAAATCGACACATTTATTCTCACATTGCTGAACATTATAAGCATTATTATTCTATATATATGCAAGAAGATTCATGATACACATTTTGCAGCCTATAAATTATTGTAAATTCCGCTAAGATTAATTTTAACGTCATCACTACATTGTGTTTTGTGGGCCGTATAATATAACAAACATTTATTCATAATTGCTATATTTCTCGCAATCCTATATATAAACGACAAATAATGCAGGTCCTTCTATTATCATAAAAAATAGCGAAATGATAAACTATAAACGGATTATTGCTGACGCGAAACTTATAAACGCGAATTTAAAAAGTGTATTCCTATGTAACCACTGAGATAACGAATGCATTGAAGAATGACTTTAGATTACTGAAATCATCAGAATGCCATACTCTGTAGTGACCTATTTGTCATGTTTAGTGGACGTGCTTTTTGATAGACAGTCGACATTCTTATTGGTACCAATGGTAAACTTGTTTTTTTCTTTGTACGTATGTGGCAGACTTCATACAAGGGCTTCTTAAAATCAAGGAGAAAATATTAGCCCTTAACTTCAATTTCAAATTCCACCAGATATATGACGTGCTTTTATTTAATTATCTAAACTTTTGTGAGTATGTTAATCGCATTTACCCTCATTTAACTTTAAATTTAAATTTATGACACTAGAGAAACAATTAAATCTGCCTCATAACTCGACCTACATCTAGAAAGTTAAAGAACATGCTTTATTTTTGATTTGTTTGATTTGACTAAAATTGTTTTAAGCGTTACGTGTTGAACCGACTAAATATATATCGTATGCAATCAAAACTGATCAGATATCTTAACGCAATCTCTTTACTACTATAATAATATAGGCTTAACCGCAGACCATAGTGGGTAACATGTTCGAAGAAAACCTCGCTTCTCGCACGTAAGTCACCCCTTTAGTAGTTTGTTTTGGAAAAATAGAAGGCGATTTATAGCCACGTAAAAGACTAAACATATAGCTCAACCCAATATTTGATAATTTTCCAGTAGTAATCAAGATTTTCTGTGCGTTAGTCCTTCCCATTTCTCTATTTGATTTATTGTTTAGTTGTTCGTGTCCTGAATAATGCTGCTCGCGTGACATTCAGTAACCATTCAATCAAATCTACAACTGCAACATATTTTGTGTGTGTCATAAAAGTGGCTTGCTTGAAAAAAAAATCTGTTATTAAACGTAACCCTTACAATTTCGATTCGACCAGTAATACTGGATTTTTTCGTTTGTGTTTTTTGTTTTTATGTCTCGTTCATATTGTGTATTTTCGTATCTTATTGGCGGGTTAACTTCTTATTTGTCTGCGATTCTGGATTGTAATATTCTAGTTATATGTACAATAATCGAAATAACTGTCATGACAAAAACCATAAAATCATAGAGTGACGTTAGTTCGTACATCATTTGTCAAGTACTTAATATGAAAGTCTACAGAAGGGTTATATACTTTAATGCCATGTATGTGCATTACTCTGTTTTTGTTGTTCGGTTGCTTGACATTTTACAACGAGTTTAACTGGATATATACAATTATCCCGTCGGTATGACGCATGTGTTTTCGAATTTGTATAAAAGTTACCACTGAAACTACAGTTTAACAAAAAAACCGAAACCAGTACTACTTGTTTGTAAGTAAGCATCCATGCAATTAGCCAACACAATGCTATAAAGGATTCGTTCACACCAGATCGATATATTCCTTTTCCAGCTAAAACAGTTTAAATTGTTCAAAATTTATAACTGTAAGTGCTGGTTGGTATGCAGAAGAAGGTTTAAAGTTAAACAAAATATTTGTGGAATAAATAAAAATATTTAATTTCTCATTCTTTTATCGCACAATACATTAAATATTAAAAATGTTATTTAAATGCGGAAACATAATTATTGTCATGTGCGTTAACATGTGTGATTAAAGAATAAGCAAAGTTTGAACAAAAATCCTGATTTGTAAATAGAGAATATATTTTTTAAATCGTTCATAAGAAAAATACATCAACAAAACATTATGTTACATGTATAAACCGACTGTCGGTAGGAAAACTTGCAAATCTTTGTAATGATTGAAGTCGAGCTCACCCTGCTCGCAGCAAGCCCCGAACCCGCAACATCAGTGTTGACAGATCACGTAATCAATAGTAGACGAACTACAGTGACCACCCCGCCATCGAGACCCCTCAACTCATGATATATGTGTGCTCATGTAATTACTCAGAAAACAAACGTTACTACAAAAATAGATATTAATTTTGGCTGCAATATAAGTACAATTCTAAATATTCCTTTAAAAAAAACCTGATATATATTGTGGCTGTCAATATACTCGATGATTTTGTAATTCTAAAACGTTAACAATATAAATTAAACTGCCATTTGTTCTGAGAACAAATGAGAAGGTCTTTCCCACTGTTCCTCTGAAGATCGAAAAGTTAGGTGATGCTATGAGATTTTGTGTCTTGCTATAGCACAAAATGTCACTTCCAGTCATAAAAATGAATTATTTGAATAAAGAAAGTGTTCCCGGCTCAAAATATATATGGTTGTTAAGGACTTTCATTCGGTTGCTAGGGACAAAAGGCCATTTCCGGTCATGAAATGAAATATTACAGTAAAGAAGATCATTCTGATTCTAAAAATATATGGTTGCTAAGGACTTTATATAACGGTAACCTTGTTGCTAGGGTATGACCTTGACCTATGATCTTTGACCTTTGGCTCAAATTGAAGCTCTTTTCATACTGATCACTTTAAACCTATATGTTTACTATATTATCTCTAACCGTTTTCAAGTTTTAACCAAAAAACCGATTAACCGAAACGCGTCAAGGGCAGTAACTCGAAAACGGTTCATCGCACAGCTTCCGGTCAAATGTTCCAAATGAAGGTCTCAATAAGTGGAGTATTTTTTCCATGTATTGTTTGCTTCGATCTTCTATGGTTTGTGAGATATACTGCTAACAAGACCTATGGTGACCTTTGACCTTGACTTTTGACCTTTGACCTTGACATTTTTAAATGTAACATATGTCACTTAGGATCAATGGTGGTGGTCCCAAGTCTCTAGGACTTACGGTTTTTGAGAAAAAAATTTTGACGCGTTGCGTCATTTTTCAGGTCAAAAACGCGTAAACCGGAAGTCGATTAAGAAAAAAAGTTTGCATGACAAATCATCGCCATAGGACCAGCGACATTTTGTACACTTCAGATTTTAAGAATCGGTTACGGTTTCTGAGTTTATATGCTAACAAGGGTTTTCGTGTTGGGGCAGATAACTCTGTTACTAAAAATAGATCGGTCTAAAAGCATGAGCCATGTCATCTCCGGATATGACCGATTGATGTTACCAAGTATCGAAATGATACGTCCAGACACTTTTTGGCAAACATCCGCGGAAGAAGAAAAAAAATAATAATAATAATTAAACCGTCATTTGTTCTGAGAACAAATGAGAAGGTCTTTCCCACTGTTCCTCTGCAGTCAGAAAATTTAAGTGATGCTATGGTATTTTGTGTTTTGCTATAGCACAAAATGTCGCTTCCAGTCATAAAAAATGAGTTATTTGAGTAAAGAAAGTGGTCCCGAACCAAAACATATATGGTTGTTAAGGACTTTCATTCCGTTGCTAGGGACAAAAAGTCACTTCCGGTCATGAAATGACATATTTAAGTAAAGTACATCATTCTGCTTCTAAAAATATATGGATGCTAAGGATTTTTTATAACAGTTACCTTGTTGCTATGGTATGACCTTGACCTATGACCTTTGGCTCAAATTGAAGCTCTTTTCCTACTGATCATGTTAAACCTATATGTTTACTATATTATCTCTAACCGTTTTCAAGTTTTAACCAAAAAACCAATTAACCGAAACGCGTCAAGGGCTGTAACTCGAAAACGGTTCATCGCACAGCTTCGGGCCGAATGTACCAAATGGACGTCTCGATAAGAGGAGTATTTTTCCCTTTTATTGTCTGGTTCAATTTTTTATGGTTTTTGAGTTATATTGAAAACAAAATTTAGCCGAAACGTGTCAAGGACCATAACCTCGAAAACGGGTTGTCGCACAGTTTTCGACACTGTATATCAAATGTAGATCTCAATGAGAGGAACATTTTTCTGATATATTGTCTGCTTCAATTTTTTATGGTTTTTAAGTTATATTGAAAACAAAATTTAGCCGAAACCTGTCAAGGGCCATAACCTCAAAAATGGTTTGTCGCACAGTTTTCAGCAATTATATCAAATGTAGATCTCAACGAGAGGAACATTTTTCTGATATATTGTCTGCTTCAATTTTTTATGGTTTTTGAGCTTTATTGAAAACAAAATTTAGCTGAAATGTGTCAAGGGCCATAACCTCGAAAACGGTTTGTCGCACAGTTTTCGAACCTTATATCAAATGTAGATCTCAATGAGAGGAACATTTTTCTAATATATCCTCTGCTTCAATTTTTTATGGTTTTTGAGTTATATTGAAAACAAAATTTCAATGGCGGCCATTTTGAAAATGGTGGACCGAAAATTGTTTTTGATCCGATACATGTAATTAGGACCCTCATATCTACTTGGAAACCAAGTTTTGTGTAAATCCGACAACTTTGACGTTTTCGACAAACTTCGCGTCAAAATCGCGTAAACAGGAAGTTGATCGAAGAATGTTTTTTTGCATGACAAATCATCGCCATAGAACCGGCGACATTTTGTACACTTCAGATTTTAAGAATCGGTTACGGTTTCTGAGTTTATCTGCTAACAAGGTTTTCGCATGTTAGGGCAGATAACTCTGTTACTAAAAACAGTCTCACAGGGTGAGCCAGGTCATCTCCTGGTATGAGCGATTAAACGTACCAAGTATCATAATGATATGTTGAAACCCCTTCTGGCAAACCCATTTGGAAAAATGGGGAGAAAAAGAAAAATAATAATGAAAGGTCATTTGTTCTAAGAACAAATTTGAGGTCTTTCCCGGTATGGTAAATTAGGGGATTCTGTTGACGTTTTGTCTGTTCCTTATTACAAAATGTCACTAGCAGTCATGAAAATAGTTATTTGAGTAAAGCAAGTCATCCCTATTGACACTTCATATGGTTGCTAAGTACTTTTGTGACCGTTGCTAGGGACAAATTGTAACTTCCGATTGTTAAATAGTATATTCGACCTAAATACTTAATCCTGATTCTAAATATATATGGTTACTAAGGACTTTTTATGATGGTTACCTTGTTGCTATGGTGTGACCTTGACCCATGACCTTTGACCATGGGCTCAAATTGAAGCTCTTTTCATACTGATCACTTTAGCTACGCATGTTTATCATATTATCTCTAACCGTTTTCAAGTTATTAGTCAAAAACCAATCAACCGAAACATGTCAAGGGCAATAACTCCTAAACGGTTCATTGAACAATTTTTGACATAAAGACCAATTGTAGGTCTCAATAAGAGGAGTATTTTTCCAATTTATTGTCTGCTTCTATCTTTTACAGTTTTCGAGTTATAAGTCAAAACCCAATCAACCGAAACATGTCAAGGCAATAACTCCTAAACGGTTCATTGAACAATTTTTGACATAAAGACCAATTGTAGGTCTCAATAAGAGGAGTATTTTTCCAGTTTATTGTCTGCTTCTATCTTTTACAGTTTTCGAGTTATAAGTCAAAAACCAATCAACCGAAACATGTCAAGGGCAATAACTCCTAAACGGTTCATTGAATAATTTTTGACATTATAGACCAATTGTAGGTCGCAATGAGAGGAGTATTTTTCCAATTTATTGTCTGCTTCTATTCTTTACGGTTTTCGAGTTATAGGTCAAAAATCAATCAACCGGAACATGTCAAGGGTAATAACTCCTAAACGGTTCATTGAACAATTTTTGACATAAAAGACCAATTGTAGGTCTCAATGAGTGGAGTATTTTTCCAATTTATTGTCTGCTTCTATCTTTTATGGTTTGTGAGATATAGTGCTAACAAGGCCTATGGTGACCTTTGACCTTGACTTTTGACCTTTGACCTTGACATTTTTAAATGTAACATATGTCACTTAGGATCAATGGTGGTGGTCCCAAGTCTCTAGGACTTACGGTTTCTGAGAAAAAAATTTTGACGCGTTGCGACATTTTTCAGGTCAAAAACACGTAAACAGGAAGTCGATTGGAAAAAAAAAATTTGCATGACAAATCATCGCTATAGGTCCAGCGACATTTTGTACACTTCAGATTTTGAGAATCGGTTACGGTTTCTGAGTTTATCTGCTAACAAGGGTTTACGGTGTTGGGGCAGATAACTCCGTTACTAAAAATAGATCAGTTTCCCGGTGTCGGTCAAGGCGAGTTCAGGTATGACCAAGTTAAGGTACCAAGTATCGAAAAGATATGTCGCGACACTTTTCGTATATTGACGGCGGAAAAGAAGAAAAATAATAATAACCATAAGAAATACAGTAAGGTCTTTCCTTCTGTGGAAGGGAAAGACCTTAATAATCATAAGAAATACAAGGTCTTTCCCTTGGAAAGGGGGAAAGACCTTAATAATAATCATAAGAAAGACAAGAAGGTCTTTCCACTGTAGTGGGAAAGACCTTAATAATCATAAGAAATACAAGAAGGTCTTTCCCTTGGAAAGGGGGAAAGACCTTAATTAAAAAAGCAATTATATATGAAAAACACTTTTGTCCTATTATACATGTAGATACACTAAAATTCAGACTCGATCTTTTACCAAACTGGAAACAAGATAGACGAATTGCCTACGGACAAGTTAAAACATTAATTCAAGAAACAAAGTACAGTACAGATTAATTCTTGACTGAAAAGCAGAAATATAACACAATATATTTGAATAAAAAAAGAACAAATTGAGTGAATAGCGCCAAAGCTTTAATTTTGTTACATTTACAAATTATGGCAGTACACCACTCATGATGAAGAAACGTCACTGCATTTTGTTTTTTTACATTTCCACGCTTCCTTTAGGATTTATTCCAAGTACTCGTCGAGGGCGCTTAAAATTCTGAAAAAATAAGGCGCCAAATTTATTTGTACAGATATTAAGCATTTAATTGAGTCTTTAATTACATTCTTCATTTGCATTTGTAATGAATAAGGACATACGAAGGCAACCATTACATAGAAATCAGACATTTGTTCACAAGGTTTGATAATGAATTACTGATGTTCCAGGGAAATCATATCCCTTGATGCAACCATAGAACAACATATCATCATACAACTAAATGTTTTATTATCTCTCCCTAGCCAATATTATTTCCTTTAGCAATCAAAGTTTTGTTCTTTTTGTCCTATCCATTTCTTTGATTATTTGTTTAGTGTTTTTTTTATTTTTTACTATCGTTAAGTTGGGGCTGTTTCTTCGAATTGTTTAAGTTTTCATAATATAGCGGAAATATTGCTCGCTAGACGTAAAGCAAACAGAACGACATAAAACAGAATCGGGTAATTGTCAATTATAAGCCACAATAACCTGAGAGTCATCAAAGACAAAACTTGTGCACAGCGATCTCTCAAATATTGTCAAAATATTAAAAAATTTCAAAAAATTTGTACTAAGCTACTGTATTTTGCTTGCTTTAATCAAACTACTTGCTAGATGAAATACTACACAGACCGCGACCAAGGTTAAAGAACGAATAAAACCTTTTCTGTACAAGAAACTTATTGGTTATTAAATACTTACATCACTCCAGGCTTTTCCAATCTCATTTAAGGTTAATTTAGGTTTCATCTGCCCGTCTGTTTTTCCTATATATTTTATACCATAATCTTCATCTGTTTCCTAGATATGACAAAAAAATTCCACACAAAGTTAAGTTAGCTCATTTGATATTTGAAAGGTTTAAGGCGGATGTTTTTATTATTAAATTCGGTTCTTACATGCACAAGGTTAGAAAATCGACACGTAAACATATCACGACATATGATTCAGTCCACGGCGATAGACAGGGCGTTTAAAACTGCAAACGTCACTAGACAGGGCGTTTGACACTTCATACGGCACTACACAGGTCGTTCGACACATCCAACGCCACAAACGTTTAACATGACATGCCAGCCCATGGCGCTAGACAGGATGTTTGACACAGCCTACGACACAGTGCAAGACGTTTTAGACTGCCTACAGCACTAGATGGGACGTTTAACACAGACAGTGCCGAAAGACAGAACGTATGTCACAACATACTACAAGAGAAAGAACGTTTGACACAGCCAATGCCGAAAGACAGGACGTATGTCACAGCCTATGGTACTAGAAGCACGTTTCACACTGCCTACGTCGCTATACAGGACGTTTTACACAACCAATGACGCAAGACAGGATATATGACATTGTAGGGCGCGAAAAAGGACGTTTGACATTGTCTACGACGATCTTATACGCTTATGAGTCCTACAGTACTTGCAGTTCTCAGAAACATGTGCCGTTCCTTAATAATGAACGATCCAATCATAACGTCATAAATTAAATTCACAAACGTGTCCGATTTGGATTCTGCAGTTCAATTTTATCGTATCGTGACAGTAGAAATGTTGTAACATCGAATAAATTCCAAAATGACGAGCAGTGAAATAATAAAAAAAGAGGACTCGTACGTTCTGTCCCGCGCATTTTGTTCTGTAATTATTAAATTTGTGTAAACTAATATGAAAATAGGCGCAGCATAAATGCGAGCATCGCATATTTTATGGTTCATGACGTTACTTCGGAGCACCCTTACAGTGCCTCTGCATTCCATTGGTGACATGCAGTCTTTTTTTATCAGTTGGTGACGTAACAAAAATGACAAAAATACACTGTTAAAATGAGATTGTCAAAAAATTGTCTTGTTTAAAAATCAAAGACTTCAATTTTATCTTTGACAAAAAATTTTTTGTCTACTGTAAAGTTAATTTTAGTGCTCGTGTACAATATTTTCCTCCGCTAGCTACGCTACCATCTGATATGGGTTTGTTCATAAGGATCACATGACTTTTTTTCACACATGCATGTGACCATATAGCTCTCATCTGCAATTCTCGCTATTAGTTTATACTGTTTGTAAGTGTATTGTAATGTATGCTTACCTATTTTTCTCTCCTGAAATTCGAATTTGGTTCTGAAAACACTAACCTTTTCGTTTTGAAGTGCGATGTCATCTTGTAACAATGAGTAATCTATTGGATCAAGGAGCTGAAATGTAAACATATATCAAAATTTATTTTCATTTATAGATGCCTGTAAAATTCGTTAGGTTTTCACTGGATATTTGAGGAGATAATAACAATTTTAAATGATACCACCTGGAATATGACCGTGTTTCAAGTTTGCATACTCACCCTTTTTCTTAGTACGCGGCAAATTTTACATACACTATAAGACATACAACAAAATTCTTGTTAAAAAAACAAATGGCGCAAGAAGCTCTTGAAAACATGTAAGTAAGTTGTTCTACTAAAGTATTCAAATATAGAGGTTATCTGATGCCCGACCGTTTTATCTTGGAGCTAAAAACAACGGAGATTGTAAGTAAATTTTGGTATTCGAAAAATAGTTCATGCAATATAAACTTTTGCATGATGATCCATCGTTTTCACGGTGGTTATTTCACTTTAATACTTGTTGACAGATATATTTCGTTTTATATACGTTATGCTGATAACATTCTGCATAATTATTTTTTAATGTATAATTAGAAAGTAAATCCGTACCTTCTTTGGGTATCCATTGATCACAACAAGTCCAGTTATGAACAGAGCGATGCAAAGTTTCATTTTTGATGTTTTCGTTGAAATAAACATTTTACAAATAATATACGAATTTAGTTATATAGTTTAGGAAATACAGCGCATATGGCTGAACGTGATATTATCATTAATCTTGAAATCAGGAAATTCAAAACAAATTATAACATAAAATCCTATAAATCTACTTGACATTTCAATATAGGTGCCATGATCTTTTATTGATATCACTGTTTTCATATCGACATATATAAACTTTAAATCTAGTTGTGCGTTTTAAAATTGTTTGCATTTGATATTTATATAACATTTCAGTTAATGGTATGTTTATTATTGTCCCTCGAGCATTACTGCAACCATATTCAGAAAGGAATCAAGTTAACAAACAATAAATCTAAGTGGATGAGTAGACCAAATGAAACCTCTTTTTATTTGGCACTGAAAAAATATGCAGAATGTAGCGGCTACAATAAGCTAACTCTTGTTAGAAATCATTAAACTTTCAAATCTTTTTTGGTAAGAGCCTCATTGCAGGCAGGTTGTGCTCGACTCAAATTTTAATTTACAAGGATAGCCAGTTTTCCTTCTCAAGGGTTGGAGCATTCATTGGCTACAATAGTAGATAATCATCTACCTTAACCAGTCGGCCATCAATCCGCCTTATCATGAATATATCTGAAATATTGATTGTTAGACATAAAGTAAGCATTCAACAGTCATAATAGCTACAAATGGCGGGTCAATCTTGTTGTAAATATTTTCAATATTAAAATGTTGTTGAAGAAAGAATTTGAAAAAATATTTAACATCATATCCAAAATATTTTTAAATGCCTATAGACGATTTCATGATATGGACATCAATGATTTGTGAAATAAATATCCACAACAGAGCGTCTTTTAACAGCTATATTAAAGACAATTTTTAAAATCATCTAGTAAGTGAAAAAACTTTCAGTTTTATTTTTATTGTACTGGATGACAGTTTGCAGTAATCTAGCCACGCATTTGCATTTTGGTCGATTAGGGTGTTGTCATACTGTTATGTTATTGTACTAAAAACCTGACAGTGTTCCATAGTTGGAGACATGAAAACATAGACTAATAGACTCAAGCAAAAAAGCATAGACTCATTTCACATCTTTTAAATTCACAGCCTGTACACAACAAGGTACAGTTTCAGTCGCAGTCAATATATCTTTCCACGGGCCCACCCCTTTCCCTTATTAACTTTTTCTCGTTCTAAGTATATACTAGACATAATGAAATATGAACAAAGTACATCATTAAAACCTAATACAAATTTTAATTAGTAAACAAATCTAATAACGTAAATGTCAGCATTAATAATTAATAAGTGGAATTTGTACTGACACTAAGCATTAACTGACATGGACCTGCTTCTAATTGTTTAATGATAATTGTATTAAGTCACATAGATTAGTCAAAAACTTAGTTTTGGGGTTTAGCAGATACTTTATTTGTAAAGTAGTAGTAGGTTTTCAAATGTTAATTAACATAATTATAACATTAAAAGAATAGTTATCAAGTTATGTTTGTTTGTTTGATGGTGTTTTAACGCCACTTTCAGCAATTTTTCAGCTATATCATGGCGTCCAGTTTTTTTGTGGGAGGAAGCCGGAGTACTCGGAGAAAACCCCGGACCTGCGGTAGGAAAACTGGCAATCCTTGTCAATTAAGATTGGAGTCGAGTACACCCTGCCTGACGTGGGAATCGAACCCGCAATATCAGTGTAGACGAACTACCTTAACCACTCTGCCACCGAGGCCCCTATCAAGTTATGATTACACGAACAAGGAACAGGTGATATAGAGATGTTTCTACTATAAAATAAATATATTAATAAATACGACAACATTTTCGGCCAACTGATGGCTTTCTTCAGTGTCAATATCAATCTATAAATAAATGATAAAAGTTGGTTATTGACACATCAGCATCCGAAGGGATAGCATCATCTTAGGGTCAACCATCCTTATAAACTCAATAGTCAAAACCAGTAACATGTCTAGAAAATCTTAATACCGATTGCAAGATCTAGTATAATGTATAAGATGCAAAAGGGCCTACCTATATGAACCTAGGCGCTCAGGTTTATTTTAAAATTTTGACTAATTCAATGCATCGAGCGGTGTGACAGAATAATACAGGTTAACAAATAACAAATCAGCATAGAAATGGGAACGGACTAATAGGAAACTGACTACCAGTAGAAAAAAATGTAATAGCTAGAGCTTCTGCGTTAAACACAGCAAACAATATGAGTTTCAACACGCTCTTCAAAGACGGTGGCCAAAGTAACTCCATCATCGTCTTTGATCATTATATGGTTAGGGAAGCAAGATTTAATTTTTGCAAAATGTTGTTTAATTGTAGGGTGAATTTCCATCTTTTACATTTTTTCATTTCATAAATTTATACCGGTTTAAGATTTCACCATGTAGAATTTCCGTTGCAGGTATTTTGTCAAAATTCAAACATTTTCAGAATAAGCATGTTTCAATGTTATAGTTTTCTAATATGTATAAATACTGAAAGTTTCGGGCAGGACTGGAATTCAAGAATTGGTCTAAATCAGTTGCATATTGAAAAGCGAGCTATATTCTGTTTTATACAAAGAAGTTTCGTTGGCGTCTTTAAATATTCTTTAACTATTTTCAAGTATGGTTCAAAAACTTCCAAGGTATAGTTCTCAATCCCCGATGGTGTACTGCATCAAAGAATTTTGAAATATGACTTCTGAGATAAACCATTAGTAAAACAACAGTAATACAATTACGATCAAACCAGCTATGTATATAAATTAAGGAAAGCATTTCACACAACATCCTAGTCAGTGCTTCATACGACTTAAAAATAAAACTAACGTCTTTATTTTGAAACACTTGAATAGAGGGTAAACGGTTTCCTTTAGTCAATATACAACAAAGAAAAGTCTCTTAATTTTAATAGGATTATTATATAAAGATTGTATATTCCTTTTATTACAACAAGTGTGTACCAACGGTTTCGGCAGCTCAGAATTAAAACAACATTCGCTCCATTGCCCACTTTTGTATTCTGTTTTAACCTTAATGTAGTTTACTTTCAATGTTGTTTGTATTTTTCCTAAATAGAATATGAGGAAATTTTCAACATAAAAAAAACGTCAGTGACAGAGAGGATGCTGCCTTGTGGAACATCTATTTCTTGTTCAAACGGGTCAGACAGAATTGAATTTAACCGAACATTCAATTACCTATTACCGGTAGATAAAATGCTTAAAATGATTGTATGAAATTTAAATTTCAACTTCATATAAAAAAAGATCTTTTAAAATTCTAAAGATTTCGTTTATAACGTACAGGCTTGAAATGAAATCAGGTTGAATAAAATTGAATCCGCCGCATTTAAAAACGCTGATTAAATGTGGAAAATAATTGTTGATTTCAAAATATGATAGTTGGGATATACAAAAGAATATGAACTCTACCAAACGCAGTAATCAGTTTTCATTTGTCAGGCAAACTTTTAGTATAGTATTTTTAGTACTTTTATAATCTTTTTTGGTTTGAGTTCTTCAGATGAATTTTTTGAATACGTGGCTAAATTTGATTGATCTGCAGATAAATTGATTGATTGATTGATTGATTGATTGATTGATTGGCGAGCAGTTTCAGCAGTATTGACGACGGGAACTAGTTAACAATACATCAATTGAAACGGGTGGGATGGGACAAAGGGAACACATTTTGACTGCCACTGTAAAAGTACGGAGTATTGGGTAGGGTCGGAGAATTGAGCGTTTTCTAGCGGCTACAATGAGCCTACTCTTTTTCGAAATCTACAATTGAATGAATACAGATTGAAACGAAAATGTTATGAGAAGGATTCACAAACGGCATGAAATATTATACGGTATAAACCATATTATTTTCTTAATAAATAACTCAGTAATGATGATGTACACACTCCGTAACCCTCGAATAATAAACGTTTACATCCTAAATCAAGTTATATTAAAATCAGTTTAAATCCATCTATTAAAAACCTGATTATCTCTCTTTTGATATGATAAACAACATAGAGTATAGTAATAGATGCTCTAAAACATATTTACCTAATTACAACTATTACAATACTGATAATTCACAACTGATGACAAACATAAAGAATCTCTTGTTTCAAACGATGAAACAATGATAACAATCAAAACCGCATGACAATTCTAATTAATGTAGTAAAAACGTTAATTATACAATAGTTGCTTATATAGAGGGCATTGTCATGATATCTTGACTGCACAAGGGAGAGTGGTATTGCCTGAAACATTGATAATGCCCGAGCCAAAGGCGAGGGCATTATCAATTTTAAAGGTAATACCACTCTCTCGAGTGCTGTCAAGTATCATGACAATGCCAGCTATATAAGTAACTATTATATTTATTTTATTGAAGAATTAAGAAACTATGTGTTTAAGACTGTATTATGTATGTGTAGCTGCTTGCTGTATGATTTGAATGTTTGGCCTCATTATATATAATTGTTTGGCATTTTTAGGCAATACACAGTTAGTTTTCTAAACTTTATGACATTTTTTTCCTCATTTGGGTTGTACATGTACATATATTTTTTATAAATAAACAAGTACTATCTTTAAAAAAAAGATAGTCGACGCATTTAACTCTTAGAGATTTATGTAAAGTAGAACGGAAACTGAACAAACAACAATAAGAAAAAAAAACACTTTAAAAAACTTATCAAATGAAAGAAAGAGACAAGAAACAGTAACGTTTTCTTTCATTAATGTGTGTGTGTGGGGGGGGGGGGTTAAATAATTAACGTGCTGCGAACTGTATCCAATTAAAATAAGGCTAAAACGGTTGCTGCATTGATGTATTAAACATGGACTTTTAAAACATGTTATTAAACAATAGGGTATTATCAAAAAGAGACTTTGCAATTAGAGCTCCATCTCCTGTCTGCACGGGAATGACGACGGACGCAAAGAAAGAAGATATAGGCATTAATGGCTTTAAAAATCATATAGCTAACAATAAACATATTAAAATATCCTCAATGAAAAGCTATTTCATAAGTTGAAGACCACAATGGTAAATAAACGAAATATAAACCTTTCTATTTTTTTCTTTCGATGTAGAAATATATATTTACTGGAAAACAGTTAGTTAACATTTCAAAACTTCAAAACAGCACCTATTTTTTTTAAAGAAATTTCATAAGCAAATATGTACTTACATGCATCAAGTATTATTCATTACAGTTTGCTATTTTATTAATTTACCTATCTTTTAAAATGGAAACTTCAAAGTAAAACATTTTAATAAGAATTGTATTAACATGAACACAAAATGTCAATTCAATGCTTATTAAATGTGAATTGAAATATGTCAGTGTACGCTATTCCGCCAAAGATAGGGGGAGCTAAATAATTGTAACGGAACCATCAGCGAATTTTATCCTCAATTCTATGTGTGTATAGTAAACAATACATGTGTTAATGAACCACTGTGTCTCATGTAAGTCATTTGGCGTTCCGATAATTACAAATGACCTGATTACCTTTGTGTAGAATTATTTGTATGACAATAATTTCACGATAGAGAGAGATTGCGTGTGGAGGCGGTCAAATCAAGAAAATATGGCGTAAATATATCACCAGCGTGAGGATTGTTTATAAATATGATGGTCAACAATGCAAATATTAATTCTACCCTAGACGAAATGTGCAAAAAATACACGACGTATAGGTTTATCATTTAATTATTGTTTAAAGTTCCAAATGACATTCTTTGGCATAAAATCATTTTCTAAAGTTTGATTACGACTACCAACTTTTTAAAAACACCAGTCTGTTGGAATAATAATTGAGAAATGCAAATAGGGATGCTTTTCAGAGTAAACTATAGTAGATTGTTCGAACGCAGAATTTTTTACTATTTTTGTCCAATCAGAATGCAAGTTTGTCTTCAATTATAGTAAGTTACCATGGGTAAGCGTCTTTTAGTTCAAAGGTCACAATTCGAAAATATACCGACTGCGTCGGAAAAAAAAAGTTTTATGCTGCTTGTTACTGGAGAGGACAATTACCACGACGTGATAACTAATTAACTAATACCAGCTGACCTTGTTTTATCCAATTAAAACACACATAATTTTACTGATATGAAATAACAAACAATAATTCGACCGGAAAGGGGATTGCAAAACGAGAACACATATTAGTCAAATTTGTGTTCCTGTTGGTTAATTCCTTTTCCTTCTGATATTCAAGCAAACATTCCATTAATTAAATTAGCTTTAAAATTGCATTGCACAATTGCGTCTAAAACTTCTGTGTAATGAAGTTGCCACTGGAAGTGCAGAAGCGCGGAATGTTATTTACTCTATTTCAAAGTATTTCTCGTCTTCTTCTATATGTCTGCTACATTTAAATGCATATAATTTTGGATGCAAATTTCAAATAAAAACCTATAACATTCCAATGTTTAATTCACCGGTTTCTTTTCAATGTAATGTTATATCAGACAAAGCTGTCCAAAATCTTCACAATTCAATAAAAATGTTAAAATGTAATGTTCCTTACAAATCTGACACTAGTCAGTCAAATACTGGGGCTTTGGAGTTAAAGATATGTCAAAAGAAACTTGAGAATAACTTTTAACCCACTAGCATAAACGTTTTAGTTGAACTGACGAAAGGCAAACAAATAAGTACATATAAGACACGACGGAAAATTTTCACGTAGACAAATATATCTGATACAAACATTCGGTGCAGTATTTTTTCAGATGTAAGACAGTAAATAAATGTGATTGCTTATGACAATCGTACATTAAACAAAGCAGAGAGCATTTACTTTATAACTGCAGCATAATATCGATTCGATTCTTTATTGAGTATTATCACTAGTAAAAAGAAAGTTCATGGAGAGAACTGAGCACCAACTTTGATCTGATAGTTGAGCTTATGACATACGCTTTATAGCACGATGTTACCATTCAAATTCAAAGTTGAATATCATCCAGGCCTAAACATAGAAACCAACCAAATAACAAAAGCCGGAAGTCAAGGGACAATTACAACTGAGGACAAACATAGAAACCGACCAAATAACAAAAGCCGGAAGTCAAGGGACAATTACAACTGAGGACAAACATAGAAACCGACCAAATAACAAAAACCGGAAGTCAAGGGACAATTACAACTGAGGACAAACATAGAAACCGACCAAATAACAAAAGCCGGAAGTCAAGGGACAATTACAACTGAGGATATAGACAAACATATGCCTCTGCTAGATATAAAAAATAGAAATTTAGTAAAAAAGGAACCAGATAAAAACCATTTGTGCACACAACTTTTAAAAGCACTCGCAATTGTCATGACTTTGTAATCCTCTTGAGTGTGACTGCTCTAAATCTGACAATCTAAAATGTGGACCGTAGAAATAATGCAACAGACACGAAATTTACCTGCCCAACCCATTTGTAATGCCTACAATCATACTGGTAAAGACAACACTACAAGCTGCTTCATAAAATAAGTCTTGGTGTAGTGAGAGTGATGAAAATGACCAAAACTTGGGACCAGTTATCAAATAGGTTTTGAAATAAGTATCTAGTTTGTCTGAATTAGAACGGTACAGTGCTGCCACTAGTAATTCCTGGTTAATTGTGAGGTTTATTGGAGGTAAATATATACCAAAATTTTAACAGTAGGGATGGTGTAGAGAGTTTTATGAACTGAAACTGTATACAGCCTGTAAAGCAGTTAGAGCAAAGCCAAAATCCACTGAACTGAAATATTAAAGTCAATTGTCAAGAAGAGATTTAAATTCAAGGTTTAAGTTGGCAAATATTTATATTCGTATTGAGAGCTGAATGCTGAGTTGAAACACACACAAATCAGCATTCTATATTCGGTTAAAAGCTCCTTAGAGCTTGTGTTGTATTGTTCTTTTTATGCCGAATCAAAATGAAGTTTTACTTACTTACTTACTTATTCACGGCGACATTTTACTATACTGTGGTGGTTTCTATTGCTGGACTACTGAGCTGCAGAGCGTGTCCTCAGGTGGCGGATAGGGGAGGCCCTCCTTGGGTCGTAGTCAGGTTAAAGTACAGAAAGCCTAACCAGGGAACCTACTGTCTAAAGTGCTTGGAGAATACCTCACCCTTTGCGCATTAAAGACCCCTTTTGTAGATTTTTGCAAAAGAGCACGCTCATTGTAGCTGCTATTCTAGTGGCAGTCAAATTTTTTGTTTCGAATGATCCACTTCTTCACCTTAATTTATTGTTAGTTAACCTGATCTCGTCCTGAATACAGCTGAAATACTGTTCGCTGTATGTCAATCAACATTCAATGAATAAAACAACTAACGAGTTCGTGAACAATTTATCTTTACAAGCCTAACTTTATAAAATTTTAGTTTTTAGTTGATTTGAATATAAATCATTTGTAATATTTAACAATATAATCTGCGATTTGTCGATGGTTATTCCTTCCAGTTTACACTTACAGAAGAGAATACCTTAAGTTACACACATAGGACCATGGCGGTGCGTAAAATACATTTAAACGATTGTAGCTGCTAGCAAGTAAGCTGCAAGTGGCTACTCTTGTATTTTAATCCTATCTATTACGACTTGCTGTAAATATTTTCCTCTAATTTACTTGTCCCACACCCATTTAATATCTACACATTATTTATATTTTGTGAATATGATAGCTGAAATATTGTTTACTGTATATCAAACAGCAAACAATTAGGAGATAACTGTATTGTATTTGAAGATTTGCCGGCATCAATTGGGGATTTGATGGTCGCAAATTGAGTTTACTGGCGACGCGCTACTACAATGTTTACTAAAATGTTTATATTTGTATTTTTTTTAATTCCCAACGATCAGCTGATCGATTGTTGAAACGACAAAAGAAAATAAAATAAAATAATACGCCAACAAAAGTAGTTCCTTCTGTTAACTCAAGACGTAGCGATCTTATAATTGCGAGCATCGCAGATGCGAGCTAAACAGTTACATTCGTGTGTGTAAAGAAGTCACGTGAGCCATATGAACAAATCCATTTCAGCACTCTGCGGCACAGAGAACATAAGAAAATAGCAAAGAAAACCGCCCGAACAACATTAGCCAAAAGCCGGATATAGACAAACAAAACACAAAAATCAAAAACATAAACACAGAAAGAGAGTAACCCGAACCCAATAAAAACCATGGGTGCACTCAGGTGCTCCAGACGAGTTAGCAGTGCCTGTCACTAATAGACACTCGTCGAGTTACTCATTGTCATGTCTAAGGAAAAGTCATATCCAGGAATAGGAGACACTACCTATGACAGCAAAAATGTCAGATTTGAGACACTGATTTCCCATAACAATCAATTAAGTCGTGGTGACGACCATAGAACGTCTGGAAAGATAACATCAATCTAGGTACAACAAACCCTTGTTTGAGTAGCTTAGCAGTCAACAGCAGTGATCGGTCTAGAAAATCGGAATACCGATCGCAGGATCTAGAATAACGTATAAGTTGTGAAATGAATACACCATACGCTGGAGCTGCTGGAATGTTGCTGCCGATGAACGTGAAGTTGACAATTGGAAAGTTGAAGTCATCACGTTTGAGTCTATTTCTAAAAGAAGGTCTAAGTAAGAGGCTGACCTTAGTGTATTGGTTCCCAGATATAACCTCGGCAACACGTCATCCCCCATTTACTGCGAGACTACATCTGTCGTCTGCCCGTTTCGTTTGTAAACAAAAAAGTGATGTTTGTTAGATAATACACGAGATATTATTTATTTTTATTTAGTCTTTTAAACTTTTGATACAGTTTAACATTAAAATTACTGTGTTTGTACTCGAAGCTTATCCGCCATGAGAGATATAAAAGTAGACAAAAACAATTTTGACATCGATAAAATTTAACATGTTTTTTTCTAAATTTAAAGAACTTATCCGGAAACTGAAACAAACCGGGATAACAAAATGACCGTCGAATGGAGAGCTAACATGTTACGTCTAGACGTTTTGTCATTTCTACTGATTTGGTGGGTAAGGCATATGGTAATTGTATACATGGACGGTAAAATTGTGAACCTCGAATTTGCTGTACAAAGGAGCAACTGGCAAGTTTTTAATTTGTTGCATAATATTCATGTTATTCATTTGGCAAGCGAGCGGGATGGCGGAAGATGGCGGCAAAGTAGTTGAGGTAACCGGCATTCATAGAGTTTGACTCATCTAAATTTACGCCTTGTAAAATAGCCGAATATTTTCGCTTCTTGTTATCGGAAGAATCCGGGTTATATATGCTTAAACTTGCCTCGCACCTGTGCCATTAATTCTCATTATTTCACGGTCGAAAACACCAGAATGTGATAAAACATTTACTGTTGTCGCGCGCACACAATGATTTGTGTATATTCTAGACAAATTAGCATCTTTTGATATTTTTTTCATCGCATCATTCAGTATCCTTTCGCCAATGGGTCTGGTTGTGTACCAGACATTGTAAGAAGCTAGAACTGTAGTATGTGGTAACTGGAAAAAAATTATTAGAACCAGGATTGTGTTTAGCCATGTATATTTCAAATTAAGCGACTGGACAGCTAAATGTGTTTGTTGCATACTTGCTAGGGGATTTCTCAAAATCATCAGTCAATCCACCCCTGTGGTTTTTAGGATTTCGCTTGTGACCAATTATATAAATTTAAAACCACGATCATCAGTTTTATTATCAAATGTTACATCAGTAAAGCCTCTCAAATTTTTTCACGACCTCTAAGGCCAAAGCCAAGCATAATATCAAACCAGACTTTACGCAACAGTCCTTTTGGATTTTCTGTCGACAGTGACAAGCGCAACTTTTCTAAATCCCCTTCTAATATAGACCGATGATGCTTTGTGACATCAAGACCCTCCCGTTTCAACTTTTTGATATTTGACAAGAACATCTGGTTGGATTTATGTAATTCCTTGTCTGTCATTAGTGACAAAGCCTTGTTAAATGAAGGAACTCTTAAAAGCTCTTGTTGCCTTTTTTATCACTTCAAACTATAATTATAATTCTTTTCTTTATGTAACATCAATTCTGATTACTACCGAGGGTCAGGGGTTTTATACGGGTACCCCATGATATAGCTGAAAAATTGCTGAAAGTGACGTTAAACAACATTCAAACAAACAATTTATTCTGATTGCAAAACATAAACAATGTCATGCTATCAATTCCACAATTGATGGCTTTAGAAGTTAATGCAAGCATGGACATTATTTCCGGTAAATTCAAAATTACAATTTATGTAGCATTAGAATGGAGATAACCGTAATGTATTTGAAGATTTACCAGCATCAGTTGCTGGGAAAACATCTAAATATATAGTTATCTGGTAATTTGATGGTCGAACATCTCGGTATACTGGCTCCGTAGGAAACTCAATTTCCAACCATCAAATTACCAAGTGAGTGCAAATCTAAAAATCAAAACAGTTATCTACTAATTGATGTCTGATAATCTTCGCTTACTGTATTTAGCTAGCACAGTAATTTAGAACCATTATATCAGCAATTTATGGCATCAAATTAGCAGTTCCTCACAAATATCTATACTAAATGTGATGCTGGTATTACATATTGATTGTATGAATTGAAAGTTTTAGGTAAAATATATATGAATTCAACAAGAATTCTAATGTTACTTTGTCAGAAGGTCAAAGGTTGGGTATGGGGGTTCAATGGTGCAAAGTGTGCTGAATGCTAAGTGGCCACGCACAACCTTTTTGCTGTTCTAGTCAAAAAAGTTGTTTATTATGATTATTCACAGTGTCATATTTAGTTTATATTTTGATTTATTTTATATAAAAACTATTTTAAAAGGATGATAAAGATTTTTCATTTATTTATGCAAAAAATAATTAAAATGAATAAAGATCTAATACAAAATATTCTGAAGTCAATTTATGTGTCTTGATAGATATAGTGAGAAATGTATAGAATAAAGAAGTAAGATAGGGACTAGGAACAAGCTGTGCAGATCATACATAGTACGAGTATGCGTAAATTTGACACCTACGCCTAAAATATTTACACCATATTTGGTCTGTCTTTTGGTAGCAAAGCTTTTAGTATCTCGTATGATATTTTCCTTTTCTTCGTCATTAAGTCTTGGGAACCGTCCGGATCTGCCATCGTCTGCTACGTTTGCCCTTGTTACGTCAGTAATATACCCCTCTGCCGCATATGTTGTATTGAAGGCTTCTGCTAATTCCTCATCACTTTGAGTCAGTTCTTCTTCATTTCTGACAAAAATGTCCGAAACCAAACTAAATTCCGGCATAATAACTGGACCAAGTCGTGATGCCATGGAAATATTTGTCTTATCCAATAAGAATACAGGAATAATAAATGACTACATTAGAATTAGTATTTGTACATTCCAAATGATTTTCCAGATCTCCAGCCACGTAATAGTCTTCTTATTATTTAATTTATAAGGTATAGTTTACAATCTTTTTTTTCCAGTCGACATATTTTTTAAAACGTAAAAATAAATGGTTTTTTAGATGTACACGTATCTTGATGTTGATAATGGTATCTATTCAACAATTTCGATTAGGGGCATAAATGGGATATGTTTAAAAAGACTATATCGAAAAATCATATATTTTAAATAATCAATGATAAAGGCTTCTGACTCCCTTATGAAAATGTTATGTGAAGACGGTATAATAAGATGGCTTTCCATGATAGATAGTAATGTATAGTCAGCCGCTTTTCAAAAATTCAAAACAATATGATCTATATCATTCTTAAACGTAGATTCTACACTTTGTTTACATGTAGTAAGCTTTGGATTCGTGGTCACGAGACAAAATAATGGATTCGACGTCATCAATCTTATGATGTCAACAATAATGTTAGGTTATTGAAAAATGTGACTTCTGCAGCATATCTGAGATAGTGGCCAGGATAGCAGAAGCAATGAATCATTATGAACAGAATTTAAGATCATTTATAGAAAGCCGGCTTACCGTAGTTTATAAAAATCGTTCTATAATTACAAGTATTACCAGAGAATTCGAGTCTCGTAACCAATAGTAAGCCCGGATATCTAACAGCAATATGACGCATAAACTTGAATCAAGAGAAATGATTATCTCTTGAATTCATGTTAACGATTCATAGTTAAAACCTTTTATAGTTAACTGGCAATAACCTTAATCTTAATTTATGTAACTTGTTTGATTTGTGTTTGTTTGTTTGAATGGTGTTTTAATGCCACTTTCAGCAATTTTTCAGCTTTATCGTGGCGTCCAGTTTTTATTGGGGGAGGAAGCCGGAGTACCCGCAGAAAACCAAACCCCACGACCTACGGTAGGAAAACTGGCAATCCTTGTCAATTAAGACTAAAGTCGAGTACAGCCTGCCCGCAGTGTAACTTGTTTAAAGTTGTCCGGTAATATACTTTGAACCAGTATTGAATTCTTGAAAGGAATATGTTTAAACCAAACATGGTTTCTTGCCTTACTGAATATATGGTGAGTTGTGTCCATTCGAATTTTTTAAATAATTTTGTTGAATAGAGGCCGGAACAGCCGTTGAATGACAGAGGCGAGATATAGCTTAGAAAAAGAACAGTTGGAACACTTGAAATCGTAACTAGTGTTTAACCCAGAATAAAAGACAAGATCATGTAACGCATCCTTTTGCTAATTGATTGGCTCTATAATTATTAACGAACAGAAAAATAATGGATAGTATTAAATTTTTGTTATTTTGTATGATCCACTACAGAATATATCAACCACACTCTATAAATGTCTCGTACAGTATGGTATATTATAATTACAATAAATCGCTCAATATTTTTTTATTTACGAACATATTTTGAATTTTGCTGATGAATAAATAAAGAAAATTAAGCAATAACATTTTCTCTAAATGTCATTTAATGGTTTCCATGCCAGGTGCCAAATATCAGACATTTATTGACCTATTTTTCATTATGTGCGACATTATATTAGGCACTCATTTTGACTCCAATTCAGCCCGTATGACTTTAGAACCATTAGTAAATGACGTTATTGTATTAATGCACAGATATACAGTCTACATTTTATACGCACAAAGGTTTAATGATGGGAAAAAATTGTGCACGTCAAAATCCCAGAAATTTAATATAGATTTGTTGAAGGTGTTTAGGTTCGGTGTTTTGTATGCTTTATTTATTTTATTCTAACCATTTTACCTTCCTTCTGTGTTAATAAAAATTTCCCACGTAAAAAGTTCACGTTTACAATAACCTCTAAAAGATTTTCGATGAGTACACCAACAAAAGAGCTGTGACTTTATTTTTTTTTGTATTGAAGTCTTTTATGACTATGTGTACACACAACTTTTACTTTTCTACAAATGTCCTTGATCGCTGGCCATGTTTGTTAATTAATTTATATGTTGTTCTTTTTTAAATAAATTTTCGTCCTGACTTAGTGCAGAAATACTGTTCCTGTTAAACATTAATCAGTGCATGATTTGAACTTTTCTCTATACAAGTACAATAAGCGTCTAATAACTTCAATACCAACCAATCAATCAATCAATATTTTTATAGTATCGATGACAGAAAAATCGTCTGGTCCTCGAAACCTTATCAATGAATAAATGAATAAATACATTTGGCTCCACAATGCGTATTTAGAGACTACTCTGGAGTCTGCTCTAGTCACTGACGATTTTGTAAATGAATACTTTTAAGATCTCGCCCACTAGGCTGAATTTTTGGTATATGCTAAATTGCTTATGTAGTACTGAAACGGAGAGCTGGTCGAATGAAATTATTGGCCGTATTTACAAAATCAAGACATGTAGTCGATCTCCACAACTGTCGAGCCATCACACTCATCAGTTGCCTTGGTAAACTGATCACCTTAATTTTAATGAAAGACTGTGTTTTCTTTCAAGTAAGTTAGACAAAATATCCCAATGACGGGGTGGTTTCCGGAAAGGATTTTCTACAATAATATTTCTATAATATTTTATTATGCATGCCATCATGTTACTGTATTTATTCGCTTGGTAGATGCTGCATTGCGCTTTTATTGATTTAGAAGAGCACTCGACACTGTTTGGCGAATTGAAATATGACAGACACTTCAAAAGTACGGTATCAAGGGGACATGTTGTACTATCATTAACAATATGTATGATAACATAAAATCGTGTGTAACTCATAGACTGTTTTGCTGTTATAAAAGGTGTGCCCCAAGGGGAAAATTTGTCCCCTTTTTATTTTCTTTATTTCTCAACGACTTAGAGGAATATTTTTTAAATCTCAATGTTGAATCTCTGGAATACATTAAGTATAACACACATACAAAACACTGCATTTCTACATTGAAATTTTATGATGACGGCATTGTATCTTTTCGGAATCTAGTGAAATTAGGCAAAAAGCTCTTGATATACTCTAAAAATAGTGTCATAAATGGAAGTTGACCGTTAATGTGTCTCAAAGTTATTATTTGTAAAAAATAGTGTAAACATAATTTTCATTTATGATTGGATCCTTTAACATACCACGGTCTACTATTTAAATTTAACGGTTACTTGTACAAGGGCTTTCAAAACAATCACAAAAGTAGCTGTTTGAAATCTACAACAGAGATAGAAATCATAATATTCCGATAGATATTCAGCTTAAACTGGTCGATTTTCTTTTAGAACCTATACTACTTTATGGATCCGAAATCTGGGGGTTCATAAATTTTCAGATTAAAGAAAAGATACACTTGCAGTTTAGTAAACGAATTCTGAATCCGAGATCTTCGACTCCTAACTTTATGGTCTATGGAGAACTAGGAAGGCACCCTCTAGATAGTATACTAAAATTGAGAATAGTTTTTTTTTGTTGACTTCAACAATATGAATTCAAGCTTAGTAGTATTCTTATGTTTCAGCTTAAGTATAGACTAGATTAAGACACAGACTCTATCTTCAAACGGACGTCACATAATAAAAATATTCTAGCCTTGCTTAAGTATACTCGAATCAGTACTAAATTTCAATTCTTAAAACCGCTTTTATCTGAAAGAATTGGTAATCAGTTTATACAACGATGGTTCTTAGACATTGAAAACTCTTCTTGTGGTGAATTGTAAAATTTGTTTTAGATTGAGTTCGGCCTCGAAAACCAGAAAATGATATAATAAAGCGAGACGTGAAAGAAGCCTTTGTAGAGATGGGTTAGGTGACAAATATTTCTTCTTTCCCTTCAAAAAATAAAAATAAATACACTGATTCACATATGTATGAGTGGGATTTTATTATTGTATAACACTAACATTTTGTAATTCATCATATACTTTGTAATAATATGTTTGTTTTTGCATCTGTGATACAGACAACAGTCAACTGTAATATCACAAAGAGGTGCGATAATGAATGATATCAAGGGGTGTCACACCCCTGGGAATTCATATCCATCCCCTCGCTGATTTCCAGTCTGTAGAAAAAAGACTTTTGTTTTTAAATTTTCCTTGTAATATTAACAAGTATGGATCTGGTTTTTTTGTTCGGTAATTTTATATTATTCGGGAATTTTTCCATTTATGTGTTGTATGCTAAAATATGGAATCAAACTTTGGAGTTGAAGAAGACACATTTCCTTTTATCGAAACCTCACAGAAAGATTTCTCATGTATTGAAGTTGTGCACCTACTATTATGGATGGAACTTAATAATTTTTCAGAACATTTGCAGAAGACAATACTTATTTCAACAAATCCTACAGTGTTCATCTCAGATCTCTGAATTTTCACAGAGACTGCATATGAATTGAATTGTGCACCTGCAAATATGGAATTGTTCCAGGATTTTTTTCATAATTTTCAAGACTTAAGAACTTAGTATTTTTTCATAACATTTGCAGAAGACGGTACCCTCCTACAGTTTTCAATCCAGATCTCTGAAACTTCACAGAAAGATGTGATTATGATGCGCATGTTCGTGATTCAAACATATGCACACTTATTATAACCAAGAAAATATTGAAAGTTATTGTAAAATATTTATTAAATATTTCAAGTTCATATTTTATTATTAACGTCCATACCTGATGAAAAAATCGATATCATTAAAATTATCACATCAAAATGTCTTAAATACATGATAAAAAGGTTATAATATAAACACAAGAAATTAACTTGAATTGTTATTGTTTTAATTATAAACATAAAAGCTTTATCTTTAGATAAATTAAATTTTAAAAAATCTGTTAAAAATATATACATTTTATAATAATAATACATGTACAAAATGCTAAGCGTTTTAATAAAAAAGTATTATTTGAGAATGTTCTTATGGAAAATAATATTTGTTATATTTTTAGTTGAAATAAAGGAAATAAGATGTTTTAGTATTTATTCAAGTAACTTGATTGATTGTTTGTTGTTTAACGTCCAGCAAGCAATATTTCAGCCATATTCAGGACGTTCAAGTAACTTGATAAGGGATATAAATTTATTTGGTTCATTTGAAATAAAGGTCTATACTTAGTATTCAAAATATATATTAATATATAATGCACCAGACAGAGAAGGAAACGTAACTGTTACCACTGGTAACTGGTGATTTTTTGTTTTGTTTAAATGGTGTTTAACGCAACTTTCAGCACTTTTTGCAGCTATATCATGGCATCAAGTTTTTATTGGGGAGAAAGCCCCTTACTACGGTTAGAAAACTAGCAATTTGTTAATTAGGATCGGAGACAAGTGCACACCGACGGCAGTGAGACTCGAACTCGCAGCATCAGTGTTAACATGTCACGTGATCAATTGTAGACATATCTTAGGACATGTCTTTGTCCCTATGCTTTCAGTCGTAAGACATATTTGATTCGACGCCCTGTATTCTTTTATGCAGATTTTGTTTGTTTTTCATAACACCATTTTACAAGTGTTGTGCATAGTATCAATGTAATCTCATTGTGGTCTTGCCTAATTAATAATATCAAGGTTTCTTCTAGTAAATATTTTCTATAAACATGATAAAGCATTTCACACAGTATGCAACACGTTCAAGCAAACACGATTAAAATGATGTAGTATAATTTTATTGCAGGGTAGATATGCTAACAAGATATGAGCTGTTGAGATAGTGCATATAAATTTAACTGTCTACCCATGGTTACTGCATATAAATTTAACTGTCTACCCATGGTTACTGCATATAAATTTAACTGTCTACCCATGGTTACTGCATATAAATTTAACTGTCTACCCATTGTCACTTTCTCCTATCAAATAAATTGCATCCATGTCGAGAACACACAACGCGTTTTTCTGGCACCTGAAAACGAAGACAGACATTAGAAGATTATTCAATATAAATATTGTAAAACCTATTCAACCGCTGATTCTATATTATGATAGTATTAAACAAAAAAGTTTCTTTGTTCTATTTTTATTTAAAAATATATTACGTTTTATTGTAGCGTTTAAATATTTATGAGAATGATATTGCTTTCTGTGATTCTATCTTTCTCAGTTGTAAGATCATGAAGTTCTCTTCCAAAAGTCGTTTCAAGGACATAAAGATACTTTTTTTTTAAAATGAAAAGACCAGTTTAAAAAAATATTCACGACGTTAACCATAGAGATTAAAGTATCCTAACAACAATTGTCCACGTGATCATAGCTGAGGTCCAGAATGACCATTTAATTTTAATGGAGCAGATCTCGGTAATGTTCGGCAAACTTCGAAAATACTACATGCATTTCAGTTGCTAACTTTTTAAATCAAAACTGTTGACTCCAAGTAAACTATATATGAAATTCGTATCATTAAATAGCAATACATTGATTTAATAAAGCTTAAAATAATAAAATAATTTCAATTAAACCTCAAATTAAGGTCGGATACCTTAAATACACACAACACAATGCAACTCTTTGAATTTGTTTGTCATTTAAAAGGGTTAGTGGAATAACTTTTCTTTTTACTTGTTTTTACTTTTAATTTGTTTTGTTTTAATTGCATTTACCGATACTTTCAGCAATTTTTGCTATATTATCGCGTCCAGTTTTTATTTGGGGAAGAAGACGGACAAAACCCTTGACCTGCGGTAGGAAAAATGACCTAGTCAAGAAGTATTGAAGTCTTGCGCACCTGCCCACCGTGAATCTCGAATCCGCAACTTGAGTGTTGACAGATCTACATCGTCAGCGTCAGAAACACTCAGCTCAACACCACCGAAAAGTACCAATCCGAGCTTACTTTCGTGTAATTATTGCTTTTTTTTTATTTTACGGTGTAAATTAGCATTTACGGTTTCATAAGCGCACTGCCACGTATTATCATAATGCGGGATAAAGTTTTAAGACATCTTTTATTAAATTTATTCATTCCATGTTAAATACTAAATCTAAATTTTTGAATTCAAAATTAATAACCTTTTTAAAATAATTTTCACAAAACATAATATTCAAACGGTTTGGCAGATAGCTGATCTATTTTTTATTTTTATTTTTTGTGATTAGTATTTTCAGATGAAATTACATTTAAACTGATCGCTTCAAAGTTTCTAAAGTACATGTTAATATTGATTTGACTCTATATTGAGAAAGCTACAACAAAATATTTGATCGGTTCATTGTGAATTAAATGTGAATTAAAGATGAATCAACAGTGTCTTTACCATTTGACTTTCGCCACTTGTATCGTTTTCCTCTATGGGGTTTAAAGCCTCCATCAACATATTGCTAGACTTTGAAGACTGTAACAACTTTGAAGACTGTAACAATTTCAACAATGCTAGTTCATCAGCGGATGAAAACACGTGTTTTGGCCTCTCTTCAGAAAGTTTGTTACGTTCTAATATCTATAAAGACAGGTACAGGGTAACAGAATTGCAGCAATACTCATTGATTTTACAACTTTTTTTAATGCGAAAAAACTGTCTAAATCATAACTGGATTTAACAAAAAGAACACAGCACATATACATTGTATGAAAAGGCTATTATTGTAACTGCTTCTAATCTAATAATCTTTATAAAATTATGTATACTTGACATTACAAATTTATGTTTACGAAATAAATTTCGTTATTTGCAGAATGGTTTTTTAATAGTCGATTTAATATAGATAATATTGTTTATAGAGTTGCTCAACTCACTAACGAGTTGAACAGTTTATAATTTAAAATGTTTTTTTAACTTTCAGGCTTCTGTTTATTATGATAAAAACAGTATTTTAATATTGATCTCTCTTTCATTATCGTCAAAAGTACGTAATATCAAACTTGATAAAATATATGTCTAGATTTATATATACTCAAAAAAATTTTAATACCACTTAATTAAAATCAAAACTGCATATTTTTTTTATAACATACTCCTTGTTTTTTTTAAATGAACAGCTGGAATGTAAATTTCTGCACAGCTACATTTCTTGCTTAAAACGTCCGCGCCTCTCATGAATATTCGTTAATCACAAAGAAAAATTAAGATATACACGAAGGATTTAACACCGTTAATATTATATCTAACAGCATGATAATTACGTCAACCACAACATAAGAAAAATAGTAATTAGCCAACCATATTAAGAAATATAGGGTGACTGTTGGCATGGACAGTTTAAAAAAAATACCGAAACACCGACACAAAAGTGAAAAAAACATACACAACTTTTAAAATAAATGGACAGATAAAGGAAATCAATCGGATCACCTCGGTTATTTCCGCCTATGGTCGGAAAGTAATCTCGGAGGTAAGTGTATGGATATGGACCAAAAATCGGTCCAAATGTGATGCGGTTAGCCTGTTTACACAACAACATTTTTTAGTGCGATGAAATAGATTATCCTTTTATTATTCAACTATACAGATCTTTATCGAAGCAGAACTAAAATTCTAATACAAGATTGTATTTTTTAAACTTAAATTCGCTAACATTGCTAAAAAAATTCCTTCTTTGACAACGTTTAAATTGTTTAGTATTTGTTTACAATCTGACGTCATCATGAACAATCAACTAAACGTCAATGACAAGCCAATTATATGAATGAACTGAAACGTCATAAACGAAGTTGTGACGTCACAAATTCTTTGAAATCACTGAAAATAGTTCAAAATGGACACCACTTACCTCCGAGGTCACTTTCTCGACCCTTGACGGAAATGGCCGAGAGATGAAATGTACCAAAATAGAACGAAAAATAAAGAACCCAAGAGAATGAGATTCCCGACAGTAAAATAATTCCGGAAAATTTTTTAATACTACGTGTAACATTATGGGGATTTTATCCATAAAAAAATTAACTAAACATAATCGTTTTCACTAGGAACATTTATAAAGAAAATAATTTACTATGTATAGTAGTATATTTCAAGTCAACAAAATGAGTCTTTTTCATGCACGGAGCGTACAACGCTCCAAACATGTCAGCCAGCGGCGAGTGCGCATTACCACTTCACAACCCCTCATCCCAACAATTTATTCCTACCCCTGGATACTTTGAGTAGCTCTGTTAGTGGAGATAACAAAACTCTTTATTATGATTAAGGTTTTATGATTTTTCACCCTTTTTCATCTGCCAAAATAAGGAGTCACAATAAATGTCTAACATTTTAAAAAGTTTTAATAATCAAACACGTGTTAAGTAGTATTTCATTAAATAATCGAGATGTAGCATCGCTAAATATTCCAAATGTGAAATTTGGATACAAAGTCAATTCTAGAATTATGACTTCGATGTACGTAAGCTTATTTAAATAAATGATTCAATTAGTTTTAATAATTATACAGCTATAGAAGCGTCCAGAAATGTGTTTTTAAATTATCAGAAAAGAGATCTGCAATAAGCAAATATTGTTTTATGAACCGTGTAGAATCGAAAAGATCGTTTATATATAACAGGTACTTATACCGAAACTTAAAATATTTATTTAATACTTACGAGGTATCCTTGAATAAAGTCAAACAGTGTTGCACAAATGGCGAAACAAAGACAATATTTTACAAGTGTAGCCATTCTAACAGATATCAGCATAGTCTGATGTTCGAATATGTTGGGAACGAATTATCCACTTAACTGACTAAACCTTTCCATTTAGTGTTAGCTTTTTTATATGAAACTCCCGTGTGGGTTTCAGAAGCATGCTGATCCTTTGTCGGAAATATGGGGTTAAGAAGTCCTTTCACAAAAGACCAGGGAAATAAAAAGGCAAAGCAAAGGAAACATAATCCCCACAATGTTCAAAACTAATGATTTAATAAATATTAAATTAATGTTTAATGCTTCATAAGACTAGTTATTTTTATTACAAAACAAAATAATTAACCTGCCAGAACCTCGAAATGATCTTCTAGCTTCAGTAATTATCAAATTTGATAAGTGTGACAAGTCATGCTGCATGACAAAACGATGTATCAATTATATAAAAACTGTTAAATAGTACTCATAACTTGTTTGTCCATTGATTTCTGGCAACGAATTTCTTCAATTATTAATAAATTTTCTACATCACAACGTTGATGAATTGATGGTATGCGATATAATCATACATATCAAATGAAATACTTTGTTTTTAATGTCCACTTAACGTTAATATATACTGATTATATAATTCAATTGTGAAAAATATCCGGCACAGTGATAAAGGACTGACGGTATGTTCTTTCTTCAGATAGGTTTTCCTTAAACGTTCATAACGTTGATCAAGAAAAAAATCAGTATGATTATGACCATAAACACAAATAAGTTTATGCAAATTTTTCTTTAACGTTTATCTTCTTTCCTACCCTGAACAAGGAACTTCTAGACAAGGAATAATTATAACATATCTTCTGGGGCTTGTTTGTTGAAACTAATATTTTTAAAACCACTAGCAATCATTTAAGAAATGTCACAGTATGCTCTGAAAACGACAGTTAGGCAAGCAAAGAATGTTGTTTTAATAATTTATCTTGCAACTTGCTTTCAATCCGGAGGTCTTTGTCATCAAGTTCTTTTTGTGTGTGTGCGCGTGTGTTTAGGATACTGTTTGCGCAACAGTAATTGTTTTTTTCTGTTTTCTCATTTTACTTTAAAATATATTATTGTTAAAAAATGCAAGTCAGGGACCTTGTATCAAAACGGTTGTATATATAGGTCTTCAGTTAATAGTTAAAGACTTTTTACGAGGTCAATACGTAGTTATATGGACCGTGGAGGAAAATATTGACCGAGGACAAAGTCCGAGGTCAATATTTTTCTTCTTCAAGTCCATATAACTACTTATTGACAGAGTAAAAAGTCCTTAATTGTTATATTACATATGAATTTTTTTCTATTTATTTAAATTTAGAATAATGAGTCGGAAGAGTATATCCGGATCTATTTTTAGAAACAAGCCTTAAATATGCTTTATAAATAGTAACATATCCGGATCTATTTTTAGAAACAAGCCTTAAATATGCTTTATAAAAAGTAACATGCCTTAAATATGCTTTAAAAATAGTAACAAGACTTAAATATGCTTTAGAAATAGAATATATACAGAGAATATTGTGGGGGGGGGGGGGACATTGTCTTCACGAACCAATCAAAATTAGGACTTAACACACCATATGTAATATTATTCCATAATCTCTAAGAGATAAATTAATGACTTTGAAAAAAGTAATTTTGTGTGTTGTAATTTTTTAATACAAATAATACGGATTTCTAACGAAATTATCTCAAAATCCTTTATATATTATTATATTTACTTTATTAACCCCTTGAATATTCCTTTTAGTTTGAGAAAAATATAATAAGATCATCTTCTGTTGCTCTTGAGTTAGTCCAACTAAGTATAACTTATGATTTTGTTTATTTATGTAGACATAAAATTAACTTATTGAAACATTTACCGCCGCATTAAAGTGCCCTTTAAAACCTGACTAAAAAAGTCACATTTCAAATTAAACTTTAATATTCTCATGCTTTTTTCTATGAAAGAGGTGTATAAATCATTTGAAATACACATAAATATATATCTTAGTTTTACTTAGGTCATAATATGGAAATGAATAAAATGAATTAAATAATTCTTACACATTTTGTAAAATTATTAAAAATTGTACAAATAATTTTAATTTCATTTTTGGATATTTATTACAGATTGTCTTAGGATGGTCCGAAGAAAATCTTAGTTATTACTATCCTAAGATATATCCGTTGAACGCCTTAAGTCAGACTGAGGACATGTCCTAAGACCATCCTAAGTATTATCTGAAGACGTATCTTAGGATTCTTTCGTTGACACGGCCCCCGAACTTTATGTACATTATGTAGTGGAATAGAGTTAACAGGTTTAATGGCTATATATGTTCAGCTAATCACTTGCCAGTTAGATCATAGACTTAGTCGTCAATTATTATGCAAAGGTTTAAAGGTTTACCAATTAGGCTCTGTCTTTACAAATACCAAATGTTTTATATATTTCTCTGCCATTGTTATTTCTAATTTTATAACATGTATACATAAGTTGATAAAGACAGATAAAGTTGAAGGCTTTTTCGCTTTAAACTTGTAAACGCTAGGTATTTTGTAAATGCTAAAAGAATAGTCAGCCGCTAGAAACGTTAAAATTGTCTGTGTGAATTCTCTTTTTACAGATCTAGGGGTAGTCATAATTATGTCCTACTTCTATGTACATTTTTACCTAATGGATTTCTACACTTCGTTCATTTGCAGTTGAATCATTAGCTGTGATAAATTATTCAATTTTTAAATTTAAAATTATACTCAATAATAACGTTCAAAAACAAGGAATTTTTAATTAAATTCGAAACTGTTTGATGAAAGGCCGTCAGTTCAATAAAAGTTGTAAGTCATAAATATTTCCGATTCTTCTTGCAATTTGATTAAACTAAAAACATTTAATTTGTTCCAACAAAATATGACATAGAATGTATTTTAACTTTATTTTTGAGTGCAAAATTTTTAATTTTTATTTTTATTCGAATTCCATTTTCCTATAACAATAGATTTTCAATTTGATTTTTAAGTTTTTTTTTTGTCTAACGAACAAATTAACAACACCAGACACTTGCAGTGTACAAAATGTTTCGAAAGCCAAAAGGCTTTGAAATGGTTCTAATATAAAAAACATAGGTTTGACATTAAAAAAGATTGTTTATTTTATCTCAATAATATGAAATTCTTGTGATGTGTGAAGTGAAGAAGGCAAAATATGAATCAATTATATAAATCACTTAAAATTTAACGGTAATATTAAAAAAAACTTTATTCAGAATAACAAAAGAATATATGCAGTGTACATGAATTGGCTAACGGGTTTATAAAAAATTAATCGTCTTTCCGTCAGTGTACGTAGGTTTTTACACGCAGAAACATAATAAAATACTATGGCAGACGTTAGCTTATACAAAACTGCTGTATATATTAACTGCATTATTGCATTTTTAGTTTTTTGTAGAATGACTGACATAAAGATGCAGAAAGAAAAACAAATGTCTACATTTCGTCTGTTGAACTTCCTAATAAAAACGTCAAAACATGTCAGTATCAAGCTGGTCGTATGTGGAGTTCATATCCTGACCTTGGGTCGACACTTCGATGCCCTAGGTACTAGTATGGTTTAGTCTAAAATAAAAGAAACACACAGAGAGCATATAAGCTATAAGTTACGAAAAAATTAAGTGTCACATATACAAATCTAGCTCCAAAAATAATTATATATAAATTCAACTACCCGTAGCAATGTATGTTTTTCTATAGAAACTTTTAGTATTGGCATCATTTGGGCCTTGTCGATAATTTTTATCTGTTACGAATGTTTTACCGAGCCAAGAGCTTTCATTCTTTTCTTAACAATTGAGTGACATAATGAGTTGCAAAGCATCAGAAATATTTACCGCTTTTCTCTGCAATTTACTGGGACCATACTGGGAGGGTTCCTAGTGCTCGACCCACAGAGCAGCCGAGCGCGTCCCCAGGTGGCGGATAGGGGAGACGCTCTCGTTGGGGGCTTGTAAGGTCATAATACGAAAGCCTGGCCGCGGACCTTAGTAAGTAACGTGTTTGGAGAGTGCCACGCTCCTTACACGATAATGTCCTCTTTTATAGATTTCGAAAAAAAAGTAGGCTCATTGTAGCCGCTACAAAAAGCAAAATTTTCCGCCCCTACCCAAAACCCATGTTAACGCACCTACTCTAAATCTAAATCAGAAATAGTGTTTTTATACGACCGTGGCGTTCTCAAAGACGTTTCCCACATAATGTTTTTATACGACCGTGGCGTTCTCCAAAGACGTTTCCCACATAGCGTTTTTATACGGCCGTAGCGTTCTCCAAAGACGTTTCCCACATAGTGTTTTTTATACGACCGTGGCGTTCTCCAAAGACGTTTCCCACATAGTTTTTTATACGACCGTGGCATTCTCCAAAGACGTTTCCCACATAGTTTGTTATATGACCGTGGCTTTCTCCAAAGACGTTTCCCACATAGTTTTTTTATACGACCGTAGCGTTCTCCAAAGACGTTTCCCACATAGTGTTTTTATACAACCGTGCCTTTCTCCAAAGACGCTTCCCACATAGTGTTTTTATACGACCGTGGCGTTCTCCAAAGACGTTTCCCACATAGTTTTTTATACGACCGTGGCGTTCTCCAAAGACGTTTCCCACAGTGTTTTTATACGACCGTGGCGTTCTCCAAAGATGTTTCCCACATAGTGTTTTTATACTACCGTGGCTTCTCCAAAGACGTTTCCCACATAGTGTTTTTTACGACCGTGGCGTTCTCCAAAGACGTTTCCCACATAGTTTTTTATACGACCGTGGCATTCTCCAAAGACGTTTCCCACATAGTTTGTTATATGACCGTGGCTTTCTCCAAAGACGTTTCCCACATAGTTTTTTTATACGACCGTAGCGTTCTCCAAAGACGTTTCCCACATAGTGTTTTTATACAACCGTGCCTTTCTCCAAAGACGCTTCCCACATAGTGTTTTTATACGACCGTGGCGTTCTCCAAAGACGTTTCCCACATAGTTTTTTTATACGACCGTGGCGTTCTCCAAAGACGTTTCCCACAGTGTTTTTTTATACGACCGTGGCGTTCTCCAAAGATGTTTCCCACATAGTGTTTTTATACTACCGTGGCTTCTCCAAAGACGTTTCCCACATAGTGTTTTTATAAGACCGTGGCTTTCTCCAAAGACGTTTCCCACATAGTTTTTTATACGACCGTGGCATTCTCCAAAGACGTTTCCCACATAGTTTTTTTATACGACCGTAGCGTTCTCCAAAGACGTTTCCCACATAGTGTTTTTATACAACCGTGCCTTTCTCCAAAGACGCTTCCCACATAGTGTTTTTATACGACCGTGGCGTTCTCCAAAGACGTTTCCCACATAGTTTTTTTATACGACCGTGGCGTTCTCCAAAGACGTTTCCCACATAGTTTTTTTATACGACCGTGGCGTTCTCCAAAGATGTTTCCCACATAGTGTTTTTATACTACCGTGGCTTCTCCAAAGACGTTTCCCACATAGTGTTTTTATAAGACCGTGGCTTTCTCCAAAGACGTTTCCCACATAGTTTTTTATACGACCGTGGCATTCTCCAAAGACGTTTCCCACATAGTTTGTTATATGACCGTGGCTTTCTCAAAAGACGTTTCCCACATAGTTTTTTTATACGACCGTAGCGTTCTCCAAAGACGTTTCCCACATAGTTTTTTTATACGACCGTAGCGTTCTCCAAAGACGTTTCCCACATAGTGTTTTTATACAACCGTGCCTTTCTCCAAAGACGCTTCCCACATAGTGTTTTTATACGACCGTGGCGTTCTCCAAAGACGTTTCCCACATAGTTTTTTTATACGACCGTGGCGTTCTCCAAAGACGTTTCCCACAGTGTTTTTATACGACCGTGGCGTTCTCCAAAGATGTTTCCCACATAGTGTTTTTATACTACCGTGGCTTCTCCAAAGACGTTTCCCACATAGTGTTTTTTACGACCGTGGCGTTCTCCAAGGACGATTCCCACATAGTGTTTTTATACGATCGTGGCTTTCTGAAAAAAAGATTCCCACATAGTGTTTTTATACGACCATGGCGTTCTCCAAAGACGTTTCCCACATAGTGTTTTTATACGATCGTGGCGTTCTCCAAGGACGATTCCCACATAGTGTTTTATACTATTGTGGCGTTCTCCAAAGACGTTTCCCACATAGTGTTTTAATATGAGCGTGGCGTTCTCCAAAGACGTTTCCCACATAGTGTTTTTTACGACCGCGGGGTTCTCCAAAGACATTTCCCACATAGTGTTTTATACTAACGTGGCGTTCTCCATAGACGTTTACCACATAGTGTTTTTAAACGACCGTGGCGTTCTCCAAAGACGATTCCCACTATTGTTGGCACTTCTTTATAATAACAATACAACGCTTCCCTATCCCAAAGTAATGGCAAGACTTTATTTGCCAACGGGGTACGCGCGGGGCAGCTCGTTGAGTCGAATCATGAGATCCTTTCCAAGTACGTAGCCAAAATCCATGTTTTAGATATTACTAAGACAAATTAAATCGTTTGGTTTAAATCCATTATTGTTTGTCAGCAAGTGACAGTGATTGACATCTTGGTCAATACGTGTTCAATGGGAGTACAACAGCTCGTATTAACATAATATTTCGAATTGATTTTTACAAATCTAACCATTTTTCTCGAAACTGGTTCATTACTTGTACAATTTAAAGAGGAAAACATTAGTACCCATTAAGGATGAACAGTGAAAACATTAAAAGCAAGATATTTTTTTTTAATGTAGAAGATTTGTGTTTATAATTTACAGTTAAATTGTATTAAAGCAGACCATAGATCCCGTTAAGAAATATGGCGAATTTAAAAACAATCAATTAAAATGTTGTAGCCTATAATTTCAAGCTTTCTAAGGTAAATTAAATGCAAATAGTCACCAAATTTAGCATTATTGAGGGGCAAAACATCATCAATACAGCAAAATGTGAAATTAAAGTTATGGGTCAGTGTTTTTTCTTTCTTCTGCAGCATTCCTTCTATGAACCCAACCTCATAAGAGAACAAAAACAGGTCGGCGAGGAGAGGAGCACAATTAGTACCCATTGGAATACCAACATCCTGTTGGAAAACTTGTCATCCAAACATGACGAATATGTTGTCAATAAGGAAATCTAACATTTGACAGATTTGGTCCTCAGTATAATTATTATTTGATTTAGAGTCATAGGTGAAGAAAATAGTTCTGTCATGGCTAATAACCAGGTTTTTATGTCGTTTCTTTCAGTTTTTTTTTGGAAACATCAGCGTTTACAGATTTTTTAGCCTGGTTTTAAGCTGCATATGAGGGATGGCCATATAGAGTGTCAAAAAATCTCTATGTCTATCAGGTCTTTAGATTTTTTTAATTATCATTTCATTTTTGCCACTAATGGAATAGAAAGTGTCACTGAATTTATGAAGTCCCATTTTCATTGTTGTTAAAAAGTGGTCAGGAGTTGCTATAGTTTTGGTGGTTCACATAGACGACCCTGCTACGAAACGCTGTTTGTATGGATTTGTGTTACAAGTTTTTGTATCCAGTACAAGAGAAGGGAGATCACAATATTTGACTTTGATTTGGAGACCAAAGAATGCCAACAGCGATTTTTGTGATTTTCAAGAATCTCATCTTTAGAAAGCGTAGATGTGCAAGTAGGATTGTCAAGTGAACTCTCCATGCCTAATTCCTTTATTATAAACTCTACAATGTTTTTTGCTGATAAAAATAATGTTGTTAGAGGCCTTAACTGCTGGTACAATAACATATTTGACATATATATCGGATAAAGTTTAAACCGCATCAAGATTTCTAAAGATTGATCACGCGTTAGTACTCATAGACCTTCTTAAACGATTATTCTTATTTGAACCAATAACCTCATGACCTTCAACCACTCAGACAAGGTATCAACTTGTTGGTCTCCTTGCTTTGCACTATTTCTGTCATAGTCTTCTATTGAATCCATTGAAGATTCTAAGTGCAATAGTGGTGGTATAGGTATGAGATATAATTGGAATGGATTTGTTTTGAAGTATGGAGGAATTTTTGAAGTAATTGATTTGCGATGCAAGATGTTATCGAGATTTATAGCATTTATGCCTTTGTTAGCAAAAAGTGAAGAAAGAAAGGAACGAGGTTCTTATTCATCTTTGTGTGTGTCAACTGGTTCATATGATAAGTTCTGTTATAATATCGACAATTGTGCCTAAGAAAATAAACTGATCTCGAAATTATGTTGAGTTATAGAATAAACCAAGGGATTCTTGTTATTTCTTTTAACGTTAAATAATTATAATAAACTTAGTAAAATGTAGTTATCACAAGTTTAATATATGTTTAGCCTAAACCACATATGACTGTTAGAGTGTTACACATGTATCATAAGGTCTATCAAAGCAAAATTGTATGAGTATTAATTTGCGCTTTTTCAGTGATTTTTTTTAATGACGAATGATTATTTTATCTTAAATCACCAAGAAGTATAGTTCAATATAGAGATTGTAAGCTAGATAGATTACGCTTAATTGACGATTCGCTGATAGATCAAATGCTTAGTTGATTCCTAATCCATGTCGTTTGGTGGTTATATTGTTTCGAGTTAATTTCACAATATAGCATATACTTTAATAGCTGTTATTTGGAAAATTCACCGGATTTTGATTTGTTCTTTGTTTACTCTTGTAGGGTCCGTTTCTCTTTTTTGTTAATTCCTGAATGTAAATACAACATAATATCCACTGTTATTTTTAAAACCTCAAGCTTGCTACACAGTTTTATTGTCAACATTGTCAAAACGTGAATAATTAGAAATTTTATAAAATCACACAATAAGATGAGGCAACTGTTACTTTGCTGCTTGTGTGTAGAAACGTTTACTATTTAAAGTCGTCTCTTTTTTTCAAAGATCTTATACTGTGGACGTCCACTGTTGTCGGTGGCTAGGTGTAGATGCGTCTCTTTTTCAAAAATCTTATACTGTGGACGTCCACTGTTGTCGGTGGTTAGGTGTAGATGTGTCTCTTTTTCAAAGATCTTATACTGTGGACGTCCACAGTTTTCGGTGGCTAGGTGTAGATGTGTCTTTTTTTCCTAGATCTTATACTGTAGACGTCCACTGTTTTCGGTGGCTAGGTGTAGATGTGTGCTGCTAGATGAAAACTTGTAATTATGCGCATGTCATACCTATAGAGATTAATTTATAGATAAAGTCTTTTATCGCGCATAACAAACAGAATATAAAATAGTATACAAATTGATTTCATTAATTTTTCATTACGTTTGTTATTCATATATACAATTTTATGGTTCCGTGCTAATATGTTGGCGTACGTCACACAGTACTGCTCATAGCAGGTGGGAATGTCTGTTTTCGGGTTTTTTAAATTACTACAATGAAATAGACTCACAAATAATTTACGATTCTGTGTATCAAATTTTACCCTTATTGCATCTATTAATTAATATTTCTAACTGTATCTAACTGCTCAGTGTTAAGTTACACTAATGATTTTAGTTTATATGGTGACTAAATGAAAATTTTATTCCGGACGCTAGTGCCCGTTGAAAAACAAAACTATGTTGTACTATACTTTAACCAATAGCGCGAACATTGATTTTGGTTGAAAGCATTTATGTTTAATATAACTGGTGAAAGCAATTTAGGATGAAATGATCCGTTAATCTAATGTTAACATAATGGCGTGACGAAGTACCAACCAAAGTTTAAAAAAAGAATTTGAAAAATATAATTATTTAAATGCTTGCTATAATTTTCTGCACAAAGGAGGTAAAGATTAAATAAATACAGAAATAATACACAGAAGTTTAAACGCATCATTGTTTTTCAGTGGTTTTTTTTCTTTAGTTATTCATTTGTATTTAATTGTTTGTATTAACGTTTATCCACAAGAGTCGGTTGGTTCTGTGTTGTTATGTTTTTGTTTCATGTTACTTTAAAATACGTTTCTGTGTGTTACTATCGTTATGGCATAATTCATAAAGGAAAACTGGACAAATGACCAACAGTTTTAAAACTGCTTTTTGGCAATTATTGTGACATTAATGTGTCTTTTCATGGCCATAAGTAAGTAAGTAATCGTTTCAGATAATCAAACTGAGGATTCGCCTAATGTTTTTGCCGATTATAGTATTACAATCGTACTCTTTGTAACAGTATACACCAGTATCAATTTTAGCACTTTATAAGTCGCAAACTTAATATGGCGTATAAAACTTATGTACATAACATACATTTAAATCATTACAAGTTATTTTTCAAGAAAAAAGTTCTATCCAAAAGGTATCTAAAACGAATAACTGTGTCTTTCCCTCTGATGAGATCCGCGGCTTTCTCGGCAATCATTATCGTGGGAGTGTTTGTGTCGCCAGAAATTAAATTTCTCATCACGGATGCATCCACTACTCTTAATGATTCTATTCCTTTCACCCTATTTGAAAAAAATACAGAATTAGCCTAAAAATAAGGTTCAAGCAAAAAAGTGTATCTGTAAAATATAATAAAAAAAATACAAAATTGTGAATATTAAACATAATTGGCTATAGTACCGTTCATATTACACAGATTACAGTTCGGTTATTATTAATATACAGGTGTACTTCATATTCCAGCACTGCCGCCATACTGGGAGGGTCCCAAGTGTTCGACTCACAGAGCAGCCTAGCGCGTCCCCGGGTGGCGGAGAGGGGGGACTCTCTCGTTAGTGGTTGTCAGGTCATAACACGGAAATCCTGGCCGCGGACCGTAGTAGGTAACGGGTTAGAGCGCCAAGCTCCTAGCACGATTATGACCCTTTTTGTAGATTTTGAAAAAGAGTAGGCTCATTGTAGCCGCTACAAAAAGCTTAATTCTCCGTCCTTACCCAAAACTCCATACTTTTCCAGTGGCAGTCTAAATTATGTAAGAAAATAGTTATGACCAATGGAACAAATCAATATAGAATTAAATTTTCCAAGTGATGACTTTAATCTAGTCATTGTAAACCCCTGGTAAAAAAAAGCTTTCCTTCTAACAGAAGCCCTCTTACAATGAAAACTGGACAGAAAATACAGACTCTAATAGTACTTAGTCAATTTGGAGATGCATGCCCCATAATTGTATTTATTAGAATTCAAATACATATATAGATTCGCCTATAATATTTAAAAAAAATAATAAATTGAAAAAAAAGGTATTTTTCTTCATACATACGATATATCGAGCGTTTCCTGGGTTTTTTTTGTGCCACGCGTTGAGCAGGAGTTGCTGGACTTACTCCAGATTTTTAGTGGGGTACCTTTCACTAAATGTTTGTTTTTTGTGTTGTGTCTTTGTGTTGTTGTTGTCCGCTCGTGTGTTGAATAATCGTTTTGTCGGTCTTTGACTTGCCTTTTCAAAAATAATCATCGTTATCTTTATATCTCTGTGTGTGTGTGTGTGTGTGTGTTGTTATATAATTAAAGTATTACATAATAACAAGTACGTAGTTTTAATGAGGTATTGATTGATATGCGTTGTGCGACTTTTCATGTTCTATCGAAATTTCTTGCTTAATTCTCTCCCCTGACAATGGAAGTCCAAAACTAAAAAAAAGCAAAACCCCTTCAAATGACAAGGTGTTACCAATGCCTCAATACACAATGTATTTGCAACTGTAAATTGACAGGACAGTACAAGTTAATACAGTACAAGCGATGGAAACGTACGAAGCGCTTGGATTAATTTTATTAATTTGTTTTATTTTTTTTTTTCTATCACTTTTTTCATGTTAAATTGTTGCATCATTATTACGTTTTATGATTTTTATGCCCTTACTAGTATAGTTCTTTTATTTATTATGTGCCAAGAGGTTTAATACAATATATACCTTGAAGGATATAAATGTTATTGTGAACGCTTCATAGATAAAAGGGAATACATTTTTGTGTATTACATATGGTGTGTTAAGTCCTAATTTTGATTGGTTCGTGTAGACAATGTCCCCCAAAAATATTCTGTGTATATATTCTATTTCTAAAGCATATTTAAGGCTTGTTACTATTTTTAAAGCATATTTAAGGCATGTTTCTAAAAATAGATCTATTTATATAGGCATGTTACTATTTATAAAGCATATTTAAGGCTTGTTTCTAAAAATAGTAAAAAGCAATTTATTATTCTAAATTTAAATAAATAGAGAACAATTCATATGTAATATAACAATTAAGGACTTTTTACTCTGTCAATACTTCGTCCTCGGTCAATATTTTCCTCCACGGTCCATATAACTACGTATTGACCTCGTAAAAAGTCCTTATTTGATTAATATACAAGAATTAAAAAAAAAACTTTTGTGTCAAAAAATAACAACAGAATTCAATAGTACATCCATCATTGGCATTACGTCCGACTACATTACATGCATCTTCTGATAGGCTTGTAACATTTCATAAAATATACATAGTAAGTTTTGCAAGATTTCTAATATAACATGTGCGCAGTTTTGATTTCAACAATTTGCCTGGAATTTCATCTCTATTTATCTGCAATTTGAAAAGTAACAAGAAATTTGTAAAATTGCTTTAACCCGCAAATGTTTTAATGATTGTTTATATATACGCCGCATATAACATGTTTAACACCCCCACCCCTAAAAAAACAAACAAACAAACAAACAAAACAATCAAAACAAAACAAAACAAAAAACAAATCATTTAAAATACAAAGGCGACAGAAATATTGGTATATTGAATGAAATAGAACCATTCTTGGGTACAGTCTATTATATTACCTTAGTAACGGGTCGACAACTGTTGTTGTATCGTTGATATCTCCCATTCTGCAAGTACCTACTGGGTGGAAGGCAGTTGATGCGAAGCATCGTATGTAACAGGCCCAGTAATCGTCGGAGTCAAACGGCATATCATCACATAAACCCTTAAAATCATTTCGGATTAGAGTCGCTCCGATACTTTGCATTGCATTGGTTTTCACCAAGTCTTGAACAAGTCTGACACCTACAGATACATATACACGTTACAGATGTAACAGAACCTTTGAACGCATTATTACGTAAACATAGACCATGAACAAAAACTTTATAACTCAATTCTTGCTGCGTCAGCCAATCAAAACGCCAAAAACAAAAACGTTGTTATGGAAGCATAACAACGTTCTTGTTTCCTGCGTTCTGATTGGATGTCAGAGACAATAGAGTCTAAAACCATTGAGAGTCTATAGGATATAGCGATGTGAAAGTTGTTGGTTTACGGAAGAAATAGGTACTTTCCTGCTGTTTTGGGAAGCCCGTGGGAACTTTCACTCGTGATAGAAATTGTTATGTCCTTTGGCTCGTTCTGCTGCGCTCCACTCGCGAAAAGACATAAATTTCCATCACTCGTTAAAGATCAACCGGTCTTTACCAAATACGATTGAAAGAACCTATTAATCTTCCAAGGAAAATTTAGACTAAATTAACTGTTCAGAATTCCTTTACCGTAAACATATTGCATGAACGAGTAGTCCACAGCGTTGTTCATTAAACACAGACCTAACAAGAATAAATTTATAAATTTGTGTGATTGTTTGTTTGGTTGAATGATGTTTAACGCCATTTTCAACAATTGTTCAGCTATATCATGGGTCCAGCTTTTAGTGGGAGAGGAAGCCGGAGTCCCCGGAGAAAACCCCTGACCTACACTTTGCCCGCAGTGAGAATCCAACCCGTTACTATATTCTGAGAAATAAATGCAACGATAATTATTCTGACTTTGACTACTCATTATTTGTAGTCATTTATTGATATTTGTTTACATTTTTTGTCACGTGACATTTTATTACAACACGGTGGTAAAGTTGGAAATTGTCCCACATAACTTTTGTCGTATCATCATCAACTATAAACCGAGACGAAAAAAACAAACATTAACATAACATGTAGACGTTTTAAACCGTCGTTGACATACCATGAGTTAACTTAGTGTCCAAAAATGACGATACGTACAGATAACTGTTCTATCAATGATTGTTTAAAAGCTGTATATCTTACATGTATCGGTATAACAAGTTTTTTAAACAGAAATAGTATCATTGGTTTCGACGGAATCTTCACCACCCACTTTACATGTACACGAGGTTTGCTTGCCAAAGGGTTTTTTTAGTAAGGACCCCAGTGAAAGCCTTAGTGCATAGAATTTGGTTAAAACAAACAAAGCTAAGAAGTAGATCGGTCTCTATTTAGCAAACATTTGCACTCTACGTCGGAGAGCATATGCTATTAACTGGTTCATAGATTTACTGCAGGGTTACATTTGTCGTCTGCCCGTGATGTTTTTAAACTAAGACTGATGTTTGTAGAACAAAATACAGGAGTCCTTATTTATTTGTGTAGAGCCTATTAATACATGTTGATACGATTTTACATAAAAAGTAGTGCGTTGAACGTGAGGCTTATCCGTCACATGCCATCAACAATGGTGTGGCTGAGACGATTGTGGTTGTCGAATGATACCCAGAATCATTTGCGCGATGATTGGTACATTTATTGCTTTGTTTACTTATTTATTGCATAGCATACTTAGTTTTAATATGTATTTTATTTACATGTTGTAATGCATTCAGTCATTTTTGTTTGTTTAAATGGTGTTTTACGCCACTTTCCGCATTTTTTAGCTATATTGTTACCTCCAGTAATTATTTGGAGAGGAAGCTGGAGAAACCCCCGACCTTAGGTTGAAAACCTTCGTCTTTAAATGTTATGTTCAATGAGCGGAATTATCTTACCTGGTAACTTGTTTTCAATCCTATTTTCCTTTATTGTAAAAATACGTTAAACTAATCTAACATACCTCTTATGAATCCAATGACGTCATTGGGATCGTCCAGGTAATTAGGATCTATCAGTGGATGATCAAAGGCATTTGTGCTTTTTAAACGGATCGTTCCTCTACTTTTAGGGTGCAAGTAACTTGGAAGGAAGCTGATTCCACTGGACACTGCATTAGAGACAATCTTGTCGAGAATCTAAAATTAGATTGTGTAATTTGATTAAATCTAAATACTTATAGGTTTGCTCAATGGTTCTACGTCAACTTGTTCGAAATAACTACGGCGAATGGTCAAGGCCGGAAAGACTGTATACAGCGACCTATTGCAACAATTGGTACAACATCTACAACACCAGCACCACATACGAAGGAGCACCAATAACCTGACAACACCTACAACAACAGCACCACCTGCGAAGGAGCCGCACCAACAACTCGTGCAATAACTACAACGACAGCACCACCTGAAAAGCAGTACCAACAACTGGTGCACCTACAACAACAGGACCACCAAAAGAGGGGCGCAAACAACTAGTACGCCTGCAACAACAGCACTACCTAAAAAGGAGCATCAACAACTGGTGTACAACAGTACCACCTAAATAGGAGCACCAACAACTGGTACACCTACAACAGGACAGTTGCTTCAGGACTACGAGATAACTGAGTATCACTATTTGATTCCTTTGCATCGTTTATTTCTATTGTTTTCCGACATTTATTGTGCTGTATGGTTTCTATAGAACTTTCATATTTTCTTTCTATTATAGTATGGGCCGCGGAGGCTGAAGGTAGTTCGTCTACTATTGATCACGTGGTCAATAAACACTGAGATTGCGAGTTCGAGTCTCATTGCAGGCAGGGTGTACTCGACCCCAATCTTAATTGACGAGGATTGCCAGTTTTCCTACCGCAGGTCGAGGGTTCTCTCCGGGTACTCCGGCTTCCTCCTCCCCCCCCCCAAAAAAAAACAAAACTGGACGCCATGATATAGCTGAAAAATTGCTGAAAGTTGCGTTAAAACACCATTCAAACAAACAAAAAAAACAAACAATATTCTATTATAGTATCATAGTTAACTCGTACAAAAACACATACAGAACAACTGGTTATAAGAAGAGAACATAGCTGTTAAGGTAATATTCCTCATACAGAAAAAGTCCACGGGATTCATTCGTCAGGAAAACTTACCAATTAATAAATTAATAAATATGTTGGTTATTTTACTTGAAAATAGATGAAATACTTGCTAGACCATCAGATAAATCAATTAATAAAAAATCGAGAAAGATAAGTAGAAAAAGGTACTCTATACTAAATACCTTCTAATCATTACTCCATTAATATCAATTTGTCATCCATGATCAAGAGGTTTAAGTTCACTACTTTTTATTTACTAACCAATCATAACTGCTTTGTTAGAGTTGAGAAAGTACTTTTTTGTTAAGAATACAATAATGCTATGAATTTAACTTATGCTTCATTTCTTAATTTCTTTTATGAAAATACACATATTCTGCAGCCAAATATACATGTACACATGCGCCTCACTTACCTCAATATATATATTTAATATCTTTAAATTTGTAGCTAAACTATACATATGAATTTAATGTCAAAAATCGTAATGGGATAATTTTGCTTTAAAATGTGTTCAACAAGTTTTCCAGAGAAAGTATGGTTATAAACAGTGTACATTATGCACCAGCATGAAATGAATGGGATATATCACATGGATATCTGACTAAATAAACGCTTATAACTTCAAACACGCATGACTTTTGCAGTTCCTACAAATTTCTGATAATCAATCATCAAAGTCACCGGACAATTAAATCTACAGCAAAATGATGAACGCATAGAAAAGACAGGAAGCTTTGGCAAATTATTAAACGAAACGAAAACTTCATCCCTTCCATTCCTCAAGAATTTGTTAAACCAAATTAGATGCAATTAATAGATCGCAATTGATAATGGTGATTCATCATTGCCCTGACAAATATTTTGGCGAATGTTAAGTGTTTTTATCCTTTTAGTGCTTAAGCTAAATGTATCCACAGACGACTGTTACTCTATAAATTATCGCCGTTTTATTGATTCATTTATATGGTAATAGAGCGTTAAAAAGTTAAATCGGCAACAGGACGAAGAGTAGAATCCTTGACAAGTAATTCTCATCAAACGGAGACTGAATTTGTGTTGTAATTGTATTTAGTGGGGCGCGAACTTTTAACTTAGCGTTGACAAACAACACTGAACCATACATTGGAAACATAAAACGTTTATGCGTTAATATACAATTAAAACAAAAACATTATAACATGTCTTACCTCTTCTCTTATATTTTGATTAAGGCCGTGTCTTATACCCTCTTCGTCTGGCGCAACACTTAAGAAATAAATTTCTATGTCTGGCGATCCTCGAAGAATCGCCTCTTCCCCTAGCTGAGCGAAAAGTAAACCGTCTAGTCCTGTTTGAGCGTACAGACCTATAGATAAAAATTTGCACTGTGAAGTTTGACAAGTAGTATTTAAATTTTAATATTCTATGTTCTACGTTTGAATTTAATTGAATCTGGGACTCAAGTCTTAATTCTGACGATATACCAAGGGATGACCAGCTGGTGTCTGGAGGTCTTGACTTCACTCGATTTTTTTTATGAATGAAGCGCAACAAATTCTTCGTATTGTCCAATAAAGTACCGGTTAGGTATTCAAGAAACTGTTCCTTCAATGTGACAATATTTTACAACCCGAAAGCACAGGTACAAAACACATATGTATCGATCTATTCTAATCATTATATTTTGAAAATTTTGGGTAAACAATAATCCATTCTTAGATACCCTCATAAAGTTTTCAACAGTTGTGAAACACTACTAGTAATTCTTGTATCAGCTCTTTCATTATTTCCTACTGATTACAAATGTGTGTGTAGACCATGTTTTTCGAATAACATTAAAATTTAACACAATGTTTCATCCTTTTGTAATTTTCCATCTATAAGCGTGTCTAGCAGTATACGAAATCTTTATAAAGCAGTATTCAAGAATGGGATTTTAAAAAAATAAGATTGCTCGATCTGACGGTGTGTGTGTGTGTGGTTTTATTTATTTATTTTTTTTATTTATGTTTTTTACTACACTATCTAGTTATAATAAATGTAGAATGGTCTTTAATGAGTTGCAAAATGATTAAAAGTTTTGGAGGAATTAATCTTCAAAGTAAAAAAAAAATATTTGTAAGAACACAACAAGGCATGACAATAAAGTTGACGACAGAAATACGAAGCAATATATGAGTGACAAAATTAGGAAATAGTAAAACCTGTAATAGTAATCTAAAACACTAAAAAATCACGATTAAAAGATCCGTTGTATTGTCCACAGACAAATTCAATAAAGATAAAACTAATTGTAGGTTTGTAAACAATGTAAAATTAAATGCAAGGAAAGTTTGGAGTAAGTAACATTATACATTATATACTTGTCACACTAGGTAAACGCTGTCCGCGAGAGCAAAGATATTTCGCGTTTTTTTCTGTACTGATATTTCGCGTTATTGTTTACATTGGACACCAGAACATCTTCGGACTCAAATCGGTTTGTATAATAATAATATATAGCCATGCAATTGTATATGCTGGTCCTATGTCTTTGTTAAAACTATATTTTCATCTTTTTTTCAGTTTCAAGAAATTATTTGATACTTTATATCCATAGTTTTTATCTTTTTAGCAGTAGAATGCATTTGATATTAATTTTGACTAATTAACCATTTTCCCAATATTTTTTGAATGAACCGCGATTTAAACCATCTCAAAATAGTATTATAATTTGTACAAAATGCATTTGCACCCTTTTTCCTTATTAAAAATAGTGGAAAAGGCACGAAACCGAGAACCTTCTGTACTGATATTTCTTGTTCCGATTTGCCTGTCAAAACATTACTGTCCTGTTACTTCTATTAAAACTGTACTGATATTCTGTGTTCCTAAAAACTGAAATAGTGAAAAAATACAGAATTTTAGGGCATTTTTCGAGTTGCTAGATTGACTTACTGTCGTATATACATGTACGACAATGTAACTTAAAATGAAAATATACTTATACAGATGTGTGATTTTATCCTAGTCTATAAACAATCATGTACGTCTTTTATAACAAAGAAAAAATAACTCGTATAGCCAGAAAATACGGAATTGTTTTTCCATTTGTGTTTTTTTTACATTAGTATTTCCGATCAATTGACTATCAACCTTATGTTTTAGGCTTAACATGGCGTGTGAAACGGATAGTTTGCCCTTACATCCCTTGGAAGAATCCTTTAACTCCATGGAATTTGAGCCTAAAGGTGAAACTGCAAGTTCCTCTAAAACGAAGAAGAAACCCCCTCCTCCATCTGTAAGCTGCGACATTTGTACTTTTAGTACAACTTATAAATCAAGCATGAGACGACATATGATAGTGAAGCACGGGGATGGGGTCGGAATTCCGAGAGACTCTGGTGGAGACTTCATGTGTGACCAATGCTGTCGTCACTTCACAACTAAAAGGGGGTTAAGGCTCCATGGTCTAAGCAAGCATGGTAAAGGGAAGATACCTTACAAATGCAATATTTGTGGCAAGGCCTATACATCTATCACTTCCTACAGAGGCCACGTCGATAAGCATGCTGGCATTAAGCACAAATGTAACAGGTGCGGGTCAAAATTTGGTCATGCTTTTTCTTTAAAAAGACATTCAAAGGATTGTGGGAAAAAGTCTGAAGTTATTAAAACCTTTAAATGTAATGAATGTGGCAGAAATATGAAAGACCAACAGACCCTTAATGACCACACTGAAGCCCTCCATCAGCAGCGGATGCCGCACCGTTGTCGTAACTGTGGGAAATGTTTCAAATGGAGGTCTTCTAGATCTTACCACGATGGAAGATGCATTTCTAAAAGTTCTGGCGTGAGAAAAGAAACAAGTTTGTCAGTTCAGGAACGGTGGCATACTCCACGAAAGTAGGCATTTCATTGAACCATATTAATGTGACATAACCATAGTTTGCTTTGATATTTTGTATTTGTATATATCCATTGGAGGGTGACTATTTTTATTATTATGTTTACGCGTACATTGCATTACGTTGAATTGTGGAAATAAATGAGTATGTACATAATGTAGTTTTTTCTTAAAGACTTGTATGACATTTTACGAATAATTCGTATGCTTGTGTTTCAATATTTGATCAATATGAGATATGGCCTCGGTTAAAAAACAAAACATTCAATATTAACATATTATTTAAAAACAACAATTTTCAAAATCAAACATATATTTTAAAGATTGTGTGAATAAATAACTTAAGTTTTGCCTTTGAGTCAATGTCATTGTTTTTCCTGACTTTCTTCTGTAAAGGACTTATTGTCAGTGGTGATCTTAAAAGTGGTCTATTGATAATCAAGCCTTGCTCATCAATGCATATCGTCCGGCCAGATTTTTCCAACTCGGCCGGAATAACTTTATAGTTCAGTGTCTGAAATCCATATTTACCACTTCTAGGACATATTGTATACTTTTTATACTTTAATTCCAGTGATAGGTGATTTTCTTTGGAGTGGTATAAAATATCTCTTTCCGTGGTCTCTGTGGCATCACAATAGTAACACCGATATGGATCCATAATCTACAATTAAAGAACTTTATGTAAAAGAAAGCCTACATTTAACGTTAATTGGTGTATATAGTCGCTAATTGACTAATATCTTCTTTCAATTGATGGATTTGATTTTAATCATGTGTTCAATAAATGACTGCAGACCCTAATTGCAAAATTGTCGAGAAAGATGTTTCTGAACACCAAAATTATCAAACTTTTCATGGGCCTTTAATGTTTAATTTAATATTTACAGACGGGCGTGTCATGCGCTCTAGGTGCAGCTGTTTATTTGTAGGTGGACAACATCTTTAAGTGAAATTAGGGAACACATTTTCTCCTTGAACTTCCGTCCAAAAGCATGTTATACGTACTGCTTAGTACTTCAGGTATCAATGACGGGTTTCTACTAGTTAGAATATACAAACCCGAAATGACAGTACAGTATCGATAAGATTAATACACGAAGTAACAGTACAGAGTGATTTCATGAACACAGAATAACAGTACAGTCGATATTTTAAAGATTGCTGCATTTCAATTAATATCCTATTAAATTACCAATTTTATAAATTTTACTGACGGAAGGTTTTATTAAAAAGCATTTACACTACTTTTTCATTCAAAACTGTATGTTTTCATATGTAATAACTGTGTTTCAACTGTTTTGCTAGTAAGTATGCTACATTGTTCATTTTTCTTTATGTTTTATGCTATTTTTTTAAGGTAAACTTAATATGTACACGAACAATATTTATTGACTTTTACAGTTTTACCACAAGCGGTATTAAAAAGGTAAAAACTCACCAAAATAACGTGTTGATTGAACCACCCATGCCACTAGACCTGACAACATGAAATATCAGTACAGAAAAAACGCGAAATATCTTTGCTCTCGCGGACAGCGTTTACCTAGTGTGCTTGTGTAACATTGATATACAAGTTTTACCTTCTTTGTTTACAATATAATTGAGTAGTTCTACAGGATTTGACACATTTTTGCTGTTCATTGCAAGGCTAACGTTGGTTTTATATGACATAAAGAAAAGCATGTGATCTTGAAGATTATTTCCTACTGGTAAATCCGCTTCTACAGATATCTGAAATTAAAATATAAACATATTCACGCTAATCCAGAGCCATGTAAACTTTTTTGTTGCTTGAACGACCTAAAAAGTTTAAGTGAATTTTGAAAGTTCGCTGGTTTACCAACACAATCGAACCGGGAAAATGTCATCTCCCAGCAGTAATCCGATAAACAGTTATAAATGCTAACTATATATATACAAGTTCATAGTTATGCTAGATGTACAATACCAACCTCCTTCCTTAGGATAGTAAAATCAAACTTGCGGGGAGAGTTTTACATTCTTCGCAACAACAGAAAGGAGCATCTCGAGAATTTTTCAGTAGTTTAATAATTACGGCCGATACATGTTCGGTTATTTTATGTGGCACTCATATTGCCCATGCCAATCCCCTATGTTCGATAGAAAAATAGCAAAAAACCAACCGAACAACAGGAGCCGAAAGTAAAGGGACAATTACAAATCTGGATAAAGACAAACATATACAACGCAAAACAAAACACAACAACACAAAAACAGAAAGTGAGTAAGCCGATCACAACAAAAACCCTGGGTGAACTCATTATCTTGTCTAGGAAAAGATTCAACGAAACTATCTGATCGTTTCTAAGGGATACTTATCAGCTGGTTTTAAAAACGATTGCAAGTGTTTAAACCGAGGGTATTTCTAAGTACAAGTTATTGTAGTACCATCATTGCGATCGTTATTTTTCACATCTTTCATTTTTTATCATGTGGTAGGTTTGTTCTAAAGATATACTTTTTACCTTTTTTTATATTGCTGCCTTGTTTGTTGTAGAGACTTATAACACATTATGTATCATATAACAGTTTTCCATAATACACAATTTTTGACCCAGTACCTTTAATTTTTCTAGATGTTCTTTTGGTCCTATTCCAGACAGCATTAAAATCTGGGGTGATGCTACGGTCCCTGCCGACAGGATTATTTCCTTCGCCATTACAGTTCTTTGTTGACCATTCTTTACAAATTCAACCCCAACGGCTCGTCCTTCATTGATAATGACCTGTTATAGAGCACAAAGTAAAATTGAGTTTTTAACTTTAAAAAAGTTTCTATTTGTTGATAAAACTTTATATCCTTTGCATTTTAAACTGAGTTTAAAATCAGAAATTGCCGTTTAAAACACTCTTTGAATAAACACATATTACTTTTGCCAAGAGAGACAATGAAAACTTAATTTTGTACTCAATAAATATTTTAAACAAATTTACCCTAGTCACATGACTGCGCAAACTGACTTGAAGATTTTTCCTGTTTAGTACAGGTCTGAGGTAACATTTAGCGGTGCTACATCTTTCTGCATGGCTGATATCATTCTGTGTTGGACAGAAACCTTCAAAAAGAATCTTTCATCAAACCAAAAAGTTCGACTTAAATAAACAAAATCTGATTAAAACCCCAAGGCACATGGTTGAAAAAAGTTTTGGTCAGTTTCAATAATTTCAGGCTTTGTTTATTTTTGTGTTTGAACCATCTGTTTTTGACTACACTGTCAGACGACTTTTAAAGGTTTTAACAGATTTATTGATGTCCAACAAAAACAATACTGCAGCTGTAGTCATTGCTAGAACTAGCTAAGATATATTGTGAAAATGTTAGAGGTTAATTAAACATGTATTCAGGTTGCAGAGGAATGGGGATTCAGCCTAAGTACGAGAGACGAGGAAGATTCGCTAGACATGGTTAACAAATTTAGCCTTACAGATGGGAAAGGATGAGATTGACATGGTTAGAACAATTAGCCTTACAGACGAGCATCTCAATGTATTAGCCTTACAATGTAGGAGACGGTCAGTTTGGTACGATTGATAATATTAGAACATTTACCCCTTTAGACGACCATCTTCGCATGGGAAACAAAGAAGAGGATTCGATTCGTAGAGTTACAACATTTTTGTCTTAAAGGGAAAACGGAGGAAATGGTTTGAATGGTCGGATTATAACATTAAGATTTTTTATTTACACCCTTATATGGGAGACGGAGGAGAGGGTGAAGGGTAAGAACATTTATCCTGACAGATGATCATATTCTGATCGGAGAAGGAGGGGGAGGTCTATTGATAGTGGTAGAACATTTACCCTTGTGATCTAATGTGAAATAGTTTAACACATTTCAAAAACGGGTTGCCACAAACGTTGCACATGAAGTATGGGGTGCCGCAAAACAGAGGACGCGTGTCATGTTAGGTTACAGATTACCCCAGCAAGATATTACTGACCCATCATACTTGGTCCATTGCAGTCTAGTGTCTGGAAACCTAGATCCGATGCAGCCTCTTTATATACTTCTAATAAAGGCTTAGATGGTTCAACAGTAACACTAATTGGTCCACCGGTGGAACGATATACTGAATAAACAATGAAAAATTATAAAACTTAAAAGAACGAGATTTGTTTCCATACGGTAGAAAAACGTGTGCGTTACTATAATAAAGAGTGAATTTAATGTAATTATCTTTTATAGAAACTTTCTAATTAATTTTTTTTATATTTTATGAAGCAAATCGAAAATGTCGCAAATTGTCAAGAATACAGCTGCATGATGATTTTTTTCAATTTACACTCATATTAGTATGTTATCACCTTCATTTACAAGTTCCGCTATTTGAAGATCCTCCGATTTCATAAAGTATGGAACTACATCCTTGTAACTCCATCCAATGCACCCTTCTGTCGCCCATTCATCATAATCTGTTGGACTACCACGAATATGGACCATATAATTCAAACAGCTTGTTCCTCCCAGGACCTTTCCTACAGGCCAGTAGTTGCGCTACAAATTGAAGAATACAACCAGATGTTATCAAGACCTAATTTTGGGGAATGAAAATGGCATTTCCCTGATAAACTGTCCTGTAATTTTCTATTATCTATTTGCATAAATAACATTATCTTTGCAGCCATTTTGAATTTCCAATAAAAAAACAAGCATAAACGTTATAGAAAACCAACATGTACATGCAACATGACTTCAGCTTTGCAGTTTCAGATCCGATAAATATTCCTGGTAACGTTTGTTTCCACATGTTAAACTTTTTTTTTCATTTTAAATTTTTTTCCATAGGTCTTGTGTCAAACATAGTTTTGCGGTGGCAGCCATTTTGAATATCAGATTGACATAAAAACAAAAATCTTATATAAGATCCCCCATTAAATACTGGTCATAAGTTTTGATTTCAATAAGTTAACAGCTTTCAGACAAGTAGCCTTTTAAATTTTTTCCCACAGGCGAATACGTTAAACTAAGTGTAGGCCATATTGAATTTCCGATTGGCATAAACAAACTTAAACTTTATAGAATACCATTCAATGAATACTTGTTATAAGTTTTGTTTCAATTGGTTAATCAGTCATAGAGAAGAAAAAACCTTTTCACCATAAGGTCCTCTGTTAAGTCTTTTGGTGGCGGCTACTTTGAATTTCATATTGACCCAAAAACCATACATCTATAAAGAACCATCCAAACAATATAGCTTGTTGATTTTGTTTACGTTGGCTAACCGGTTTCACAGAAGAGGACTTTTTAAACTTTTTTTCACTTAGGGTCCTATTTTAAACTTAATGCTGCAGTGTGGGCTATTCCCGATCCGAATAAAAAAATAAGCCTTGTAAAGTTTGTTCGGAGTAATGGGTATGATCGGCGAATTTAGCATATTTTTTTCGAAATCTACAAACGAGTCAAGCGTGGCATACTCCAAACACGTTACCCAATAGAACGAATAATCGTACACTCGCCTTTTTGTATTCCGACAAATCACAAAACTTAAACCAAAAAAGGTGTGGTTTGTAAAGTAATCTAGCAGACGACACCTTTTAAGCCATTCCAACAACACTAACAATGTCCACATTGATTTTGGCCGTGTATGGTTGGACTGAATTGTACAAATGAGCAACCTGATATACATCCACGAATTACAGTTTGGTGCAGAAAATTGAACGATTCTCTCTTTCACTGAACTGGTTGACCATAAAACGTTTTAGAGTTGTTCCACCTCTGATGCAATCTATGACTTTTAAATGTTATCTCGTGACCGGTTACCGCGTGAATTAAAAAACCTTGTCTTGTTTACGTAGATTGTACGTAGATTTTGCCTAAACCTTGCACTTAAACGATCTTATACAAAGATCTTATATTGATTTAAAGAACGGTTTAAAGGCCTTGATGGTCGGGTAGTTAAGTTTGTTTGTAAACTAGTATTGTGTGTAGTGGGGTTGCGGGTTCGAATCTCACTGCACGCAGGTTGTGCTCTCATTGTGTTAGGAATATTGCGAGCATGGCTCACCTTTCGGTCTAAAGCTAGCGCTGACTGTTTTTGGTTAACAGTATAATACTTCCAGTCCTGATCAGAAAACTGTAACTGAGTTGCTTTCTGTGGTATGCTGATGTAATCGTTCTCCAGCTCTGATGTCCCAGCCTCCAACACCAACACGGAAACTGGATCTTCCGTTAATCTTGCTGCAAGAACTGAACCTGCTGTTCCTCCTCCCACTGTTAAAGTAAAACGAATTAAGATGATATAAGTGTAAAAAGTTTACAACCAATTTTAAGGGGTTCCGGCCACTTTCACTAAAAATAATTTAAATTTTCATTGACCTTTAGTATACAAATAAAATAATAGTAAATAAAAAATTGGGGTTTCAAAGCTTATTTTCGAGAGGTTGAGCACTGAAATTTCTAATTTTCTAATAGATTATACAGAGAAGAATTTAAAAAGCACCAAAATAATAGTTTTAAAAAAATCTGTGCATTGACATTTTCTGATTTTTATATAGTGTCAAGCATTTGGTATTCATATTGGTGATGGAAAGACAAATAGGGATCTCTAAGTTAATTTTTTGTCTACCGGGAAATAATTGATTGGGGGGAGGGTTACGTCCTACACCGACAACTTAATGCCCTTGGTCGGACAAAATAACTGGTCAAAATGTACTTTAAAAAGTATTTTTGGTCAAAGTTACCTCCCTTGTAAAAAATTGTATTTTATTACTTTTGCCTAAAACGAACTCATTTATGCGAAAAATCAGTATTTCTACCATGAATAAATTGTAGTTTCATTATAGGTGTAAGACTTTCGTCATTGTTTTTAATTTTAAGAAAATTAAAAGTTTTAATGAAAGAAATTATTATTGATATAACAATAAATGTGATATCTATTTTGAGATTTTCACAGATATGGCGGATGGTTTCTTTTATGTTTATTTATAAAAAAACATATTGCTGTGTATGTTTTGTGTTGTATTCATTACCTGGTCTATTTTGGTTCACAAGCATGCCCAATATCCCCTCTCATAATTAGTTGCAGCGATGAGCTTTGTATTACAACAAGGTTTTTTTTAGTATAGACTATTACCTATAATGTAATCGTAAGCTTCCTCCACGGGTCTGTCAAATATTGTATCTACTCTTGATCTCGTGACGTAACCCGCATACATAATTTGCATAGCAACCAGTAATAGTGGAGTCATTGCCATCGCACCTTCTTGCTATTTGTCTTTAAATATAAAACACAATGTAGATGTCCATAAATTAATGTTGGTTTATAGCACAATGACGAGAAAATGGGTCTCGGTGGCCGAGTGGTTAAGGTAGTTTAACTACTGTCAACACTGAGGTTGCGGGTTCGACTATCACAAGCTACTTTAAGGAAGACTACATACTAAAAAGCAAGAAACCAATTCATAGCTATACATCGGTGACTCGTTGCTTAGTAAGGTACAAAGGAGAGGATAAGCGAAGTATATGCCTCTTTACGGGTCATCTACTGGCCAAAGAATGGTTGGAGTAACCGGGTACCAAAATGTAATGGTTGGAGTAACCGGGTACCAAAATGTAAAGGATGGAGTAACCGGGTACCAAATTATTATGGTTGGAGTAACTGGGTACCAAAATGTAAATTCAGATACGCCTAGTGTATCTACTATAGCAAGACTTGTCTACTACAGTGTCGTAAAGAAATGTCAACATATACGAATCTCAGTGGTTGATTCTCAAATAAATTAATTTGCTTGTAAGTTGAAATCAGCCATTAAAATGAAACAACTAAAGATTTTACAATATAACATGCGTTGGTCACATGGCCTATTTTTATGCTGCTAAATTTAAAATAGTTTCATGGCCTCATCAATTTTGCCGTTGAAATTGACAAGTATTATAGTTATTAAATTATATGGAATATTATTAAATTTCTTAACAGATTATACTCTCATAAACTGTTTGAGGAACGTGAAAAAAAAATGAATATTTCTTAAATAACATATGTTTTTCACTGAGAATCGAAAATGTGCATTCATAACTTAACAACAAAACAACAATAAGTTTCTCATGTCAAGTAAAAAAACATCTACATTATCATTCAATCTGAAATTTGGAAATACTGTACATGTCACTGCTAATTGTGTGCCCTCCACGTTTATGGCTGGTTATTAACAAGGGATCCATGGTATACGTAGATAACTGCTAAGTGCGTCTACACGTGGCAAATAGAGCATGCGTTCTTGCATATGTTTGTTAGGGGTGTAGGTGGGGTTCAGGTTATATTAAGAACCCAACCCCCCTTTATAGTTTTCGCAAAAGAATAGACACATTGTAGCCGCTTCAAGCTACTAATGTTTACATTCTAAAAATCCATACATTTACAATGGAAGTTTGTAAGGTAGTTAAACCGGTAGACTAGACAGCGAGGGCAGCTACATTATGAAGAAATCAACCAGATCAATCAAAATCGAAGTAATAAACATTTGTCAACAAAAACAAAACCATTGTTCTCGTCCTGAATATAATTGTAGCTTGAAGCAACCAACCCTTTTCTAACTTCCTAATTTGTAATCTCTATTTTTGTTTCATTAATTAATTAAATAATTATTTGTTTTATTTAGAAATAAGGTAGAAAAAATAAATATTTCATCGATTGATTGGATGTTTGCTTGACTGACGGCGAGCAGTAGTTCAGTTATATTCAATAAATCAACGGCAAACAAAAGGGTACAAACGTAGTGTTAAGCATGCAAGGAACGTGGCACTCTCCAAACACAACACACACTACAGACCATGGCCAAGCTTTCCTTGTTTTAATCTGGCAGTCCCAACGAGGGACCGTCACGGTCGTGCACTTGAAACTTTTGAATATTGTCCCGTAATGTATTAATATTTCAGCAGAAAAAACTTACAATACAGCCTTAGGAGTTAATAATATTGACGGAGGAGATTGTAATTAGTAAATCACAGATGAAGAAAAGTAGAAATGATCGTTTTAAAGATGAAGACATTAGAAATGCGAATGTTGACTACAGATTTAAAGGTACAAATAACCAATCAGCAAACAAGAATATTGTAAATAAGGAATGTAAACATTAGTAGCTTGAAGCGGCTACAATGTGTCTATTCTTTTGCGAAAACTATAAAGGGGGGTTTCCTTAATATAGCCTGAACCCCACCTACACCCCTAACAAACACATGCAAGAACGCATGCTCTATTTGCCAAGTGTAGACGCACTTAGCAGCTCTCCACGTATACCATGGATCCCTTCTTAATAACTAGCCAAAAATAACCCCAACGGCATCCATACCAAAGCACCTGTATTTGTTGGTTTTATAGAGTTCGTGTAATTATTTGTTTTATCTGTCTGTCCTTCGCATTTTGAGTCTTATCTATCTATTATATGTTATTTGTCCTTTACATTTGTACTAAATCGGTTTATTTTATAATAATCGATGTTTTCTCCGTTTTTTCGTTCTCTTTGAATGCATACGCTGCAATAAATTGATTTACAACTATATTAATTTAAGAGATATGAGAGAAGAAAGAAAAAATATTGTATACAAAAATATAAAAGAACTTAACAAAATCGCTACTCATATGAAAACGTAGAAATTTCTGCAGTTTTAAGGTGCATATTGTTGAATATGACGCCATAAACATGAGTTATAATGTTTAATTATGTTTGATAACAAAAATCGTACGATGAAATACAACCTACCTTTAAATTTTGTAGACAATATATTTTTAATTTGTTATTCCATCTGTATTCTGGTCTGTATAACGGCCAAAAGGATTACAGATTATAAGTAAGCATAATATTGAGGAAGTTTCGTAAATGTTAATCTGAACGAAATGTTTCTCTTTGTCTAATTTATAATACGTAACAGAAAAAGAATTATTTGCATCAATGGATTTCTGAATGTCGAAATCAATTGACCTAATACAAATATACAGTTTATAGAATAAAACTCGCTTCATTTCTATTAATGCTGTAAATTTATATAAACTGTATTTACAGAACAGTAGTAATAAATATTACGAATAGTGATGAATAAATTAAGTATTTCCGCAATTTTAGTACGTGTACGTTGAAGTTCTAACTTTTCTCCTACGCATTAATCTTTAACTTCCTTTTTGTGTTTCATTATTATATATTTCTTTATAAGAAGTTTTTTTTTCAATGTTTAACTGATTTGATTGTGCATATATGTATATCAGTCATAAAAACTCAAACATACGCGTACACTTAGATAGTCATAGATATCTACATACACTCAGGTAGTCATTGCCATCTACATACACTTAGGTAATCGTTGCCATCTACATACACTCAGGTAGTCATTGCCATCGACATACACTTAGGTAATCGTTGCCATCTACATACACTTAGGTAGTCATTGCCATCTACATACACTTATGTAGTCATTGTCATCTACAAACACTTAGGTAGTCATTGCCATCTACATACACTTAGGTAGTCATTGCCATCTACATACACTTAGGAAGTCATCGCCATCTACATACACTTGGGTAGTCATTGCCATCTACAAACACTTAGTTAGTCATTGCCATCTACATACACGTAGGTAGGGTAGTCATTGTCATCTATATACACGTAGGTAGTCATTGTCATCTACATACACGTAGGTAGTCATTGTCATCTACAAACACTTAGGTAGTCATTGCCATCTACATACACTTAGGTAGTCATTGTCATCTACAAACACTTAGTTAGTCATTGTCATCTACAAACACTTAGGTAGTCATTGTTATCTACAAACACTTAGGTAGTCATTGCCATCTACATACACGTAGTTAGTCTTTGCCATCTACATACACTTAGGTAGTCATTGTCATCTACAAACACTTAGTCATTGCCATCTACATACACGTAGTTAGTCATTGTCATCTACATACATTTAGGTAGTCATTGCTATCTACATACACTTAGTTAGTCATTGTCATCTACATACACTTAGTTAGTCATTGCCATCTACATACACGTAGGTAGTCATTGCCATCTACAAACACTAAGTTAGTCTTTGCCATCTACATAAACTTAGGTAGTCATAGACATCTACATACACTTAGGTAGTCATTGCCATCTACAAACACTAAGGTAGTCATTGTTATCTTCATACACGTAGTTAGTCATTGCCATCTACATACACTTAGGTAGTCATTGTCATCTACAAACACTTAGTCATTGCCATCTACATACACGTAGTTAGTCATTGTCATCTACATACATTTAGGTAGTCATTGCTATCTACATACACTTAGTTAGTCATTGTCATCTACATACACTTAGTTAGTCATTGCCATCTACATACCCGTAGGTAGTCATTGCCATCTACAAACACTAAGTTAGTCTTTGCCATCTACATAAACTTAGGTAGTCATAGACATCTACTTACACTTAGGTAGTCATTGCCATCTACAAACACTAAGGTAGTCATTGTTATCTTCATACACTTAGGTAGTCATTGTCATCTACAAACACTAAGGTTGTCACATTTTCCTCCAAGTGTTTGAACATACATTTATCTGTGTGGGTACGCAGTCCGTAATTGTTTTATTTAATTAATATTCATAAATGACATAAATTGAGAACGCAATTGGGCATACTATATCCGGTGTAAACTATAGTTTTATTATGACAAAGCAGGTATTGGTAACAGGTTGTATTGAACATTCAGTTTCTTATCGAGTTTTTGTTTTAAGTGGGCGTCAAGATCAATTCAATTTTGAGCTTTTCAGTGCCGCTTTATGAAATACCTAAACGTGTGCAGTCGCGATATCATAAAAAGTCGTAAGTGTAAAATACATCGTAAGTATTGGACAAGATTAAATCCATTGTGACGTCAGCACTTACAATGTATTTTACACTTACGACTTTTTGAGTAATGCACTGCTGTTTCTTAGGTAGTAAAGACTCGTCAGAACTTAACCTTTAAGTCCAACTTTAACATTGTATGTCATTGACCCTGGATATGAACTATGTGTAAGAACCTTTATAGTTGTTCATATTAAAATTTTTTCCCACCATATTGTAAATAATCCAAATTTGATCAAATTAGAGCGCATTCAGTAAGAGTTTTATATTTTAACACACAAAGTTGATGACGTCAGTAACTAATTTTACTGTCGCAAAAGTTTTGAAACCACTATATTTGCTATACATTAAAGTTTTGCGAATAAATAATTGGCTGACCAGATATTTAATATTTTAAATGAAATTACATTTGAGTGGGGAGCTGGGTATTAGCTGGTGAGTAATCTTTTTCTAGTTTATTTTACAAATAAGCCTGAGTTGTTACGCTGAACAACTTATATAAGGCATGAGAATTTCCGGTTACGGGTGGGAAAACACAATTGTGATGTCTTTCAGGAAATGTGTCCTGCAGGGGTAGGACCACCATTATCCATCGCCTTTTCGCCAATATATGATAGTTGATTTTGAATTTTTCTGAACATTTTACCTTTGTTTCAAATAAAGAATAATAGGTTCTTTCATACGATTTGGGAAAGACCGGTTGATCTTTTACGAGTGATAGAAATTTTATGTCTTTTCGCGAGGGGAGCGCAGCGAAACGAGCTTAAAGACATAAAAATTTCTATCACGAGTGAAAGATAACACGGGCTTTCCCAAAAGCGCATGAAAGTACCTATTTCTTCCGTAAACCAACAACTTTCACATCGCTATATACTATAGACTCTCCATTGTTTTAGACTCCATTGTCTCAGACGTCCAATCAGAACGCTGGAAACAAGAACGTCAAACAAGAACGTTGCAAGCTTCCATAACAACGTTCTTGTTTCCTGCGTTTTAATTGGATGACGCAGAAAGTACAGATGTGTGCGGATGAGCTCATCTGTACTGGGTCATCTGTACCAGATATCGGCCATTTACGGAAGAAATATTCCTGTCACATGACAACCTGTAACCCCTAAGTATTCTCTCAAAATTTCAGGATCACTTTCATGGCATATAAGAACGTTCGACCAACCGGAAGTCAACACACTGAAAAAATCTACTTTCAGTTTCAAGTTCAGTCCCAAAAAAGTGCATGTCATCCAATGACTCACATAATTTTTATCTTCAGTACACATCAGATCAACTTTATCCTCCTGTTTCCTGAATTATTCAGCTTTCCAAAAATACCAAGTTTGTTCAATATCTATTATGGTTCAAAAGTTATAATTATAAAAGTTAGCAGCTATTTTAAAATAGCACCACTTTTGCAACCTCATGACTGGTTCCCGGTTTTTAGTGGTCCTACGCCTGAATCATTCTGACTTTTCAAAAACGGTAATTTAGTTATGGCCAGAAAAAACAGATTTGGTTGGCTGACAGATTAATAGGTATTTCATACGTTTTTTGGTCTTTCACGAGTGATAGAAATTTTATGTCTTTTCGCGATTGGAGCGCAGCGGAACGAGCCATGCACAAGACATAAAAATTTCTATCACGAGTGAAAGTTCACACGGACTTTCCCAAAAAACGTATAAAAGTATCTATTTCTTCCGTAAACCAACAACTTTCACATCGCTATAACATATAGACTCTCCATTGTTGTAGACTCCATTGTCTCAGACGTCCAATCAGAACGCCGGAAACAAGAACGTCATAGAAGAACGTTGTTATGCTTTCATAACAACGTTCTTGTTTCTGGCGTTTTGATTGGATAACGCAGCAAGTACAGATGTGTGCACGTGAGCTCATCTGCACTGGGTCATCTGTACCAGAAATCGGCCATTTACGGAAGAAACACAAATCATCAGTCTTGTATTAAAATATATATTTAGTTTTTCGGTATAATAAAACAAGTGTTCATACAAGGTGAACATTCAACTTGTTTATCCTTGATAGGTTGTTTTCTCTCTGCCTTGGAAAGACAACCCACCTCGGGTAATTTGAATTGGTATGGATGTAACAACTGTATAATGTGACATCGTCCTAGTTTGCACGACTACAAACGTATGAAGGTCGGAGACGCTGGAGCTTCAAATCAGTGTTTCACACTTCAGTTTGTTGTGCAGGCCAATTAAACAAGACATTTGCTTTTTTCAATATACATGTAAATAAGATCAACACAAAATTTCGTTCAATAAAACTGAACTAATGTTGAAAACAACATTTTGAAACAAAGAACGTGAAAAATATACTTAATGTAAACATGTTATGATGTTGTGTATTTTACGACATACACAAGTCTCTGTAATAATTTTTTGTCTGAACTTCTCTCTTTCGTAAAGTGTATATGAATACACATCTGTTATCGTCCGTCTGAAATTTATTGGCTTCTTGTCGAGCTGCCTGAATGTAATTATTTGTTTTGTTGTTTTTAACAAATTTACAATTCGGTGACCACATGGCATGCTTATACCACGGGTCGTCTTTTTTCTGCCAATTTCGAAATCCATTACCACACATGTAGCAGGCTACTTTATCCTCTATGTGAGTGAAATAGAATCCTGCTTCCGCCAAAGCCATTGGCTCAGGAGAATTTTCTGTATTCCACTTAAGAAATGAGTCCAATCTTGCTTTTAAAGGCTCAAAGTCCGGATTGTACGTACCTTGACGAATTTCTCCACCAAACCTACAGTCATTTACAATCTTGGCCTTTAGTATTAAGAACAAAAGGACAATGATAATAATATTTTGCATGACGCACCCACGGAATCTCGTCAGGTTTGAAATCCCAGTCGGCGGCATTACAATAAAAACATCTAAAAACAACACCGTCATCAGCACAGAAATAGCCCGCATCGGCCAATTCCTCTTTTGTTGGTTTGATTGACGTTGGGTAATATCTGAATGTTTGTAATCTGGCTTCGTAGGTATCAAATTGTGGGTACCTTGGCTTTGTAACCGGTGGTTCAACCACTGCATCGTGAATGAGCATCCTACATTCGTTCCTAATTGCACGAGATTTAGGAATTCCTTCTACGGAATAAACAACTCCCCTGCCGAAATGATCGTATGTCTTGTCTGCATTCAATGCAGTTCGTACAATTTCGTTGAAATGCTTTACTTCGTCCGAGTTTTGCCGAAACATCAAATCATTCATATCATAATATTTTGCATGACGCACCCACGGAATCTCGTCAGGTTTGAAATCCCAGTCGGCGGCATTACAATAAAAACATCTAAAAACAACACCGTCATCAGCACAGAAATAGCCCGCATCGGCCAATTCCTCTTTTGTTGGTTTGATTGACGTTGGGTAATATCTGAATGTTCGTAATCTGGCTTCGTAGGTCAAATTGTGGGTACCTTGGCTTTGTAACCGGTGGTTCAACCACTGCATCGTGAATGAGCATCCTACATTCGTTCCTAATTGCACGAGATTTAGGAATTCCTTCTACGGAATAAACAACTCCCCTGCCGAAATGATCGTATGTCTTGTCTGCATTCAATGCAGTTCGTACAATTTCGTTTAAATGCTTTACTTCGTCCGAGTTTTGCCGAAACATCAAATCATTCATATCATAAACAACAAGCCCAACTCTTGAAACTGTATTCTTCATTTTCTGGATGTTTTCTTTAAAGATTTGTGCTATTTGATATGGACGCTGACAAAGTCCTTCAATGTTTTCATCGATACTAAAACCGTACTGTCTCGTACTTCGATGCCTAATGTTGACATGGCTGAGAAGAAGAACCGGAAGTCATTACACTGGTTAAGAAAATGAAACAAGTCGTATGCAATTGGTTTTGCTAAGAAATAAACGACTTCGTCCATCTTTGCTTTCTTTAGTTTTGAAAGGAAATTTGCACCAACTGTTTCTAAATCATTTGAATCGGATGTAACACCAGCTTGTCGTTTTATTATATAATTTGAATCATGTTCTAATGCTTCAAGAAGAGAATTTCGCCAGGTATTTTCATTTTCAAACACATCAAGAACTTGAAAAGGTTTTAATGTTCTTGGTATATCACATGGCTCAAATCGGCACGGAATAATTACGCTTCTGTCTCCGTCTTCCCCTCGACTGAAGCATTCTTCTAAAGCTAAATCCAATTCATACTGGCATTTGTCGCTTCCAATAAATTCTTTGTTTAAAACTATGATCAGCTTCATACTCTGTTCAAAACATTGAACGATTGTTTTTGGATATCGTTGACCTGGTATGAAATCGCGGCATTTATAGTAACAAATAAATCCAAAATTCTCTAATTCCCTGACAAGATCCGAAACTCTCCTTAATGTTGGCTCGGAATCTTTGTAGATTACACAAACGTGATATCGCTTTCCGAAAGCCAGAACTTTTTGGTGCCGTTGGTATATAATGACACTAGGCGCTAACACGGCATTGTTAATTTTCACAGAATCTGATATTTGAGCGTCCTCTAGTACCTGCATCTCATCACTATTATCAAGGTAAGCTGGTTTGTCGAAACTATGCTTATGGTTAAGATTTACGTAGCTTATTTCACATTTACCACAATCTTCATTCTCCATGTAATCGTTCAGCTATTATCTTTATTTTTTTCGTTCGGAGTTGATTTTGATTTTAACTCTTTGTTCTTTGTACTATACCTTGATATATAGCCATCTCCAAAACTATATTCTTTTTTCAACAATTTCACCATATCTAAGAAAAAAAGGTAATTAACTAGTGCAGTTTTTCCATCTTTATAAATAAGTGAAAAATGCATGCTCTGTTACTAAACATTTAATTTAGTCTGAATTTTTGTACAATATTAAAAAAAAAATTTTCTTTAAAAACCTTCCGTCTTGAATTATAATTGTAAGAAGTATATTTTAAGACAGAAAGTGATCGGAAATAAATGTATCTGTGTCAGTGGTAATATATCATATATAAGAATAAACATTCGATAAAGTACTATAAAAACTAAGACTGATTGAAGCAGGATTCGACGCTTCCTACTTCCATAGTAGATGACTAACAACACTACTCGGCCACAGAAGCATCTCTTTTTCAACTGAAAAATTGTCTTGCATTACCGGTAATGCTGACTGTTTTTTCAATACGTTAGAGAGAAGAATAAGCAGGATCTAGGAAAGGATTGATTGATTGATTAATGGTGTTTAACGCCCGAGCAGCAATATTTCAGCTATATTCAGGCGATGAACATGAAATGGATGATAAAATGAACATGAAATGATGATGAATGAAAATGGGATGGGACACAAGGAAAAATAGGGGTAACGGATTTTAGATTGCCACTGGCAAATGGGTGGATGGATAGGGTCGGGCAATTTAGCCTCCTGTAGCGGGATCCAAATCCCTACTCATAGCGAATACTACAGCAGCGTTCTTTAACGTGCGAGGAACGTGGCATTTTTCCCAACACGGTGCACTAATATGGTTTGCGGTCAGGTTTTCCGTATTATGGCCTGACAACCCCAGCTTGCCAGGGGTACCCCATTCAACCACCTGGGGCACACATCCCAGTCGGTCTTTAGGCAAACCGACCTGACACGCCGGTCAGGGTACTGGGCGCTATTTAGTCGCCTTTTACGACAAGCTAGCGCGACTGCGGTCTATTCTTTTAGCCACCCGGATCCCGCACGGGGCTCTAGGAAAGGAAGATCGTGTGGAGACTAAATATTCACCCTTAGGCAAATAATAGAACAATATAGTAAATGGAACTCTTCCCCGTATATTAACAACATCGATTTTACAAAAGCCTTCGACAGTGTGAACAGACAGGCCTTATGGAAAATCATTAGCCATTATGGGATTCCAGATAAACTTATTTCCATAATAAGGTCCTTTATACAGACCTCAGTGATAAGGTCATATGTGTAACAAATTTGTCAGAAAAACTCAAATTTAAAATAGGAGTAAAACATGGGTCTCTGCTTTCCCCTGTCCTCTTTACCTTCTGTGCTGACTGGACCTTGAAAGAAACTACCAACAACAAAAGCACAGGCATAACCTGGACCATGACAGAAAGGCTGGAAGATCTGGATTTTGCAGATAAAATGGCTTTGTTATCTCACCAACATCATGATATGCAAGAAAAACGAACATACTAGCAAAAACAGCATCTAAGATATGACTGAACATCAACTCGAGCAAAACTAAAATCATGAAAATAAAAAATAGAAAAGAACCCATTACGCTAGATGGAAAACATCCAGGAAGTAACTGATTTTGTATACTATCTAGGCAGCAAAATTACAACTGATTGAAATTCTTGAGTTTATATTATGAGTACTAGATTATTGAAAATGACACATCGGTATTGGCATCCTTTGGTCTCAAAATCAAAGTCGATGATTGCGATCTGTTTTTATTGTATTGGATACCAAAACTTCACAAAAATCCATACAAACAGCGTTTTATAGCATGATCGTTTTTAAGTGTTCTACCAAAACACTATCGCAACTCCTGACCACTATTTTAACAACAGTAAAAACGGGACTTCAAAAATACAGCGACACTTTCAACTCCATGAGTGGAATAAATGAAATGTGGATATTAAAAAATTAAAAAGACCTGATAGACATCTTGAGGTCTGGAACTCTTTCCCAATGTAAGAGCATTAAAACATTTGATTTTCGACACTCTATACGGCCATCCCTCATATGCAGCTTAAACTGGGCTTCAAAATCTTATAAAACGCTGCTTTTTCAATAAAAACGGAAAGAGACGATATAAATACCTAGTAATTATTCATGACAGAACTTAATTCGTCATCAATGACTCTAAATCTAATACTAAATATACTGAAGACCAAATCTGTCATATGTTAGATTTTCTAATGACAACATATTCGTCATGGTTGGAGGACAGGTTTTTCAGCAGACTGTTGGTGTTCCAATGGGTACTAATTGTGCTCCTCTCCTCGCCGACCTGTTCTTGTACTCTTATGAGGCTGAGTTCCTAGAAGGTCTGCTGATGAAGAAAAAATGACACTGACCCAGACCTTAAATTTAACATTCCGCTATATTGATGTTGTTTTGTCCCTCAACAATTCTAAATGTGGTGACTATTTACATTCAATTTACCCAAGCGAGCTTGAAATTAAAGACACCACCAATACACTTAGGTCACCCTCTTACTTAGACCTACTTCTAGAAATTGACTCGGGAAAACTACAAACTAGACTACGACAAACGTGATGACTTCAACTTTCCAATTGTCAACTTCCCGTTCATCGACAGCAACATTCCAGCAGCTAAAACGTATGGTGTGTACATGTCACAACTTATACGTTATTCTAGATCATACGTTCGGTATTCTGATTTTCTAGACCGATCACTGCGGTTGACTGCTAAACTACTCATGCAAGGGTTTTGCACCTAGGCTGATGTTATCTCTCCAGAAGTTCTATGGTCGTCACCATAACTTAATTGATCGTTATGGGAAATCAGTGTCTCAAATACAATCTGACATTTTCGCTGAGTCAAAGGTAGTTATTCCTATTCCTAGATTTGACTTTTCCCTAGACATGACAATGAGTTACTCGACGGGTGTCTAATTAGAGGCAGCTACTGCTTACTCGTCCGGAGTACCTGAGTGCACCCATGGTTTTTATTGGGTTCGGGTTACTCTCTTTCTGTTCTTGTGTTTTTGGTTTTTGTGTTGTGTTTGTCTATATCCGGATTTGTAACTGTCCCTTGACTTTTGACTCTTGTTGTTCGGTCGGTTTTCTTTGCTATTTTTCTTATATTAAAGCCCGAGAGCATATGCTACAACCAAAATTAGCCATCACCTCAAAATCAAAATATTTAAGAGTAATGTCCTGTGAGTTCTGCTTTATAGCTCCGAATCTTAACAGGTGACCAACGCTATAACTTCCATTCTAAAGGTGTTCCAAACTAGATGCATCCTAGAATCTAACGCATTTACTGGTCGAACAAAATCACCAAAGAAGACCTGTATGAGAGAACTAACACCACACTCTCACAAGAAATAAAAAAAGAAGATGGATTGGACACGTATGCAGAATGTATCCAACTGCCATCCCTTGCATTGAGATGGACACCAGCAGGTAAAAGAGGCAAACCAAAAGAGACAAGACGATCTGTGGAGATAGAGATAAAGGAAAGAGAATGGCCATGGGGACAAATACACAAACCTGTCCATGGGCAGACAGACATGAACGTATCTGGTGATGGCCTTATGAGCTTCCAAGCACGAAGAGGATTAAGTAAGTAAGGATATATTTGTATTTTACAAATTTTCATTTGAAAAAAAATTATCTCTTTTACAGATTGTGAATATGACAACCGGTATAACCACACGTGTCAGTAAACTTAACCCATATATAACAAAAATCACATTGCATCACAGGCTATCCTATGCAGCATTTCCGACAACCAGTTTAAATCACTTATAACAAAATAGCATGTTGCATTGACAAGAAAGTATTGGCATTATTCATGTTGTTTTAGTGGTTACAATATATTTAAACTAGCTTGAAGAATGGGTCTGTTTATCTAACTATTAGCACCTTTCCAATAGTGGTGTTTGTTTAAGGACGGATTAAAGTGATGTATCTAACGATATACATTGTTTTCATCATGTGCACAAATTGGAATAGGTAAAACAAAGAAACATGAAACACTTTGTATGTTTTTTCGTTTGCAAAAGTGACTATAATTGTCTACAGGTTCTAACTAAACCGTGACTACCGAATACATTTGGACAGACCAAGGAAAACTGATCTCAGATACAAAATGTAGTTAATGTAGACTCTGCTGTATGTGGGTCCAAGACTGAGCAAGAATATTAGTGTTTACGTTTGATGTTTTTAGATTTCTTTTTAAAAAGCCTAGTGTGTTATTAGCCTTTGAGGTGATATCTTTTATGTGTTTGTCCCATTTCAGTGTAATACCAAAATATTTAGCAGATGTAATAGATTCCAAAATATGATTGTGTAGGTTATAGTTTAATTTGATCCGCGGTCCTTTGGTTGTAACTGAAAGAACAGTGCACTTATCCATTAACCATTAATGCCATTAACCTTTTTTGTCCAGTTTTGCTGCTGCATCAAGATCAGCCTGCAACTTGGTGCACTAATTCTGGGCTTCTTGACATTTGTTGCTGTCATCAGCAAAGATTACTGTATAAGAGGTACTCCGGTAGGTCATTGATAGAGTCAAAGAATAGGACTGGGCCTAGAACGTGCTTAGGGTTACACCTGAGGTGACTGCACTGTATTGAAGGATATACTATCTAGTACAACTGTTTGTGTTCTGTCAGTTACAAGAAAAGGCTCAAATCCAGTAAAATACTGTATTGCCAAAGTGGTTTAATATGTAAAGGAGGTGACGCTGAGGGACTTTGTCAAAGTCCATAATAATATGAGTTCTGTTTGAGTATTTGTATTGTTGGTTGAATGGTGTTCTTGTATGAATGAGAGTAGACGAGTTTCGCATGATCGAGAGTGCCTTAAGCCATGTTGGAGAATGCTAGTCGCTTCGGTACCTGGTCACTTCGGTAATAACCTGGAGACTTCTGTACTGGGTACTGGACAGTTCGGTACTAGGTGTTGGTCACTTCGGTACCAAGAAGGTATACTTCTATTTGTCAATTGTATAATGTAGTTACCACATAGCATTGTAAAATGCGTGTATTTTAGGTTGTTGCACAGGACAAAAGTTGACAACAGTAATACAATGTTCCCCATGAAGAAATCAACAACCAGAGGTCACAAATATAAAAACAAATACAAACAACACTGCATAACTAATATCCGAAAATTCAATTTTTCACAAAGAGTAGTTGGAACTCTCTTCAACGATCATTAGTATAGGGAGACCGTGTAAGTAGTTTTAATCAACAAATTCTAGAAAAACTCTCCGACAAAATCTGTACCAGATTTCTATGGGCCGGAAGCTGGGACAAGCGAAATTACTACCCAAACTGGTACCAAATGTATCAGAGAGGCATCATAGCCTGAGCTATGATCTCAACGACCGATAATAGGAAACATTAATAGTGTATGACATTTATTAACAATCTTTATTTCATATCAGTAAAATTATGTTTGTTTCAATTGGATAAAACAAGGTCAGCTGGTATTAATTAATGTGCAGTAATTTGGCATGAGGGCATTATCACGCTGGGCGTTATCACGTCGTGGTAATGCCCTCTCCAGTAACAAGCAACATAAAACTGTTTATTTTAAATTTAAAAAAAATATGTACATGTACAACCCAAATGAGGAAAAAATGTCATAAAGTTTAGAAAACTAACAGTAAACTGTGTATAGCCAAAAAATGCCAAACAGTGATATATCATGAGGCCAACATTCAAATCATACAGCAAGCAGCTACATATACGTAATACAGTCTTAAACACATGGTTTCTTAATTCTTCAATAAAATAAATATAATAGTTGCTTATATAGCTGGCAGTGTCATGATACTTGACAGCACTCGGGACAGTGGTATTGCCTTAAACATTGATAATACCCTCGCCTTTGGCTCGGGCATTATCAATGTTTCAGGCAATACCACTCTCCCTTGTGCAGTCAAGATATCATGACAATGCCCTCTATATAAGCAACTATTGTATAATTATTAGGCATGTTGCTCTATCAATGAATATATCTAGTATCATCAACAGTCGCACTAACCACACCTATGTCCTTTCCTCAAAATGAACAATACAATCATAAAAACACCATTTTCAGTAAATAAATAAAGCATCTTAGAGCTCTCCAAATTGCACCATATTGACCATTGTTTTCCTAATAATCCAGCAGAACCCCCTTGTTATTGTGTGAATCCATATTGTAACTAGTTTAGCTACGCCCCTATAAATGTAAACAGATGTCATCGTTTTATAATCTGTGTAGGGTATTGAGAAAACAAACACATTGAAACGACATGCACGTATGTTATTATACTTCCTTTATCAACACAATATTTCCCAAATATATATTACTCTTTTACTTTTACCAATATCGTGAAAATAGTAAACAAGAAAAACAACAATGATATAAATGCTTATCAATAGACAAATACTTCTAACCAAATTAACAAATCTGCTCAACAATAACGAATTCCTAATTACAATAATTACACACACAAATCGTTATGTAATTTAAATTTTCTACTTACATCCGTTTTAAAATATTAAAATGTCGTCCCGGTTATTGGCTTTATAGTTTCATTCATTTACAGCTTCGTTTTAGTGTGACTTATTTCAGTAGAAATCGATCTGTGGAAATTTACAGCTATTAATATATAGAATTTGTATTCATAATAACTTTAAAATAGTACAAGGAAGTTACGAGTCATAATGAAATTAGTCATCTTGTGTTTAGTGCACAGTGAATGTGCTACAATGAATGTTGGATACACCTATTACTGACTAGTGGTATGCTAGTACACTCGAATTTCGGCGATGAAAGTGTGTCGATTTAACAGACGTTAATTTCGTTGAATCGCACTGTTTATTATTTAGGAGTCATTTGGTAAGAGCAATGATTGCAAGATATTTTAAAAGTAATTAAGCTTTGGGTTCACTGTATACATCGCTGATTAAAGGAGAGTCGCCGAAATTCGAGTGTGTGGCCATATATGATACCCAGTAATGGAAACGGCAGGTTAAGCATGCCATAAAACCTGGTTAACCCACCATTTCTTTTGAAATTCCTGTACCAAGTCAGGACCATTGCTACGATATTTTTTGGTTCTTGGTTCTGGAGTTTGCCGGTTTCTCGGACTTTGATTTGAGGATTGTCTATTTTGACAATTTTCTCAAGATGTTCCCTAATTTGTTATTACCTTCATTTATTTATATACAAAAAACCGGCGCTTGAAAGTATGATAAGGATTACAAAACAGTAAAGAGAGGTGGCTTATATCTAAAGACGGGGACTAATTAAGTCAGTTCCAGGTGCTTGAATGAGATATTATTGATATTATACCTAAGATCTCAGTACTGGGTACAGAGGAGACTTCACAGAGCTGAGAGAGCGTCCCATGTGGTGTAAAAGGAATGTACAGAACTTAATCCTGGCCGATGTACATAATGTGTAACGTGTTTGGAATGTCCCAAGCTATTTCCATGTAGATTTTTGTGAAAACTACAATTTTCGTTCTTACTCAACACTCCAGATATTGTTTTCCAATTTTCAAATAAAGTGCCAATTGACCTGTCTATATTAACAGAAATGATTGATTGTAAACTTATTAGCGTCGCGAATTAGCTGGAATGTTGCTCGCTGGACGTTACGCACCAAATCAAACAATGAATCATATTGTCATGTAGAAAACATGAAAGACTAGTTCAAAATTATACAAAAAATCAAGAAGATAAGTATGGGCAGCCATTCGGGCAAAAATTTACACAATTTTAGAAACAGACGGTAAACCTAAAACCGACACACAAAAAACAGACATGTACTTGTATACCGAAAGAATGAATATTTGTAAGTTTCTTTTGATGTACAGATGTGTCTCAATGTGAGCGGTTGGTGTTTTCTTTTTCTAGTGAGAATAGTCTAGGATGGTATAGTTGATGTACGATCTTTCACATCATATTTAGTACTGTACATAGTCTACGTTCTTTACGTTTTGGCCAATGTAAAGTGTTCAGCATGTTTGAAACACTACTTGTAATGTGACAGTTGTTGCATACATATCTGGCAGCTCGTCGTTGAACCATCTCTTATCTTCGAAATAGACTCTGCTGTATGTGGGTCCAAGACTGAGCAAGAATATTAAAGCTTGGGACGGACGAGTACCTGGTATGCCTGGCTTTTAGTACTTTGGTTTGATGTTTTTAGATTTCTTTTTAAAAAGCATAGTGTGTTATTAGCCTTTGAGGTGATATCTTTTATGTGTTTGTCCCATTTCAGTGTAATACCAAAATATTTAGCAGATGTAATAGATTCCAAAATATGATTGTGTAGGTTATAGTTTAATTTGATCCGCGGTCCTTTGGTTGTAACTGAGAGAACAGTGCACTTATCCATTAACCATTAATGCCATTAACCATTTTTTCCAGTTTTGCTGCTGCATCAAGATCAGCCTGCAACTTGGTGCACTAATTCTGTGCTTCTTGACATTTGTTGCTGTCATCAGCAAAGATTACTGTATAAGAGGTACTCCGGTAGGTCATTGATAGAGTCAAAGAATAGGACTGGGCCTAGAAACGTGCTTAGGGTTACACCTTAGGTGACTGCACTGTATTGAAGGATATACTATCTTGTACAACTGTTTGTGTTCTGTCAGTTACAAGAAATGGCTCAAATCCAGTTAAATACTGTATTGCCAAAGTGGTTTAATATGTAAAGGAGGTGATGCTGAGGGACTTTGTCAAAGTCCATAATAATATGAGTTCTGTTTGAGTATTTGTATTGTTGGTTGAATGGTGTTCTTGTATGAATGAGAGTAGACGGGTTTCGCATGATCGAGAGTGCCTGAAGCCATGTTGGAGAATGCTAGTCGCTTCGGTACCTGGTCACTTCGGTAATAACCTGGACACTTCTGTACTGGGTACTGGACAGTTCGGTACTAGGTGTTGGTCACTTCGGTACCGAGAAGGTATACTTCTATTTGTCAATTGTATAATGTAAATTTGTATTATATGGTTTAAATTTTGAATTATATTGTATTTATATATTATCATGTTTGATGATATTGTGTTTGAAATAAATTGTCATATATAAACATTTGTCTAGTTATTTCTTCTTCTATATTTTACTGTCTTCATGTCAAGAATGAAACAAAGAATTAACCATTCATCTACAATTTATTGATATAAATGGATCTTAACTCATTTAACAAAATAATAATAAATACATACATACAAACAATTATGGATCATTAAGATATATAACAGCACTACAAAAACAATATGTATCAGTATGCTACAGCACTTAAAATCTACACTGGTCCAGGTCTGTCTGTTCGTCTTTCGCTGATAACGCTTTAAGTTCACTTCGGTCAACATCTTTATCAACCTTGAAATATCGTCTGCCTCTTTTAATAGTTCTGCGATAAGGAGATAAAATGGGACTGGTCCCTGAATTTTTAACGAGTTTTATGATTAAAGGAAATTAGTTTTTGTTAATTAACTTCAATGATCATACAAACAAAAACCAATCATTAAAACATATAGGATCATTAAATAAAACGCATTAATTAATTAATTATAAATAGTGAAAATTAGTAAATATTTAGTTATTTATTTGTCTGTATACACAAGTAAATTTTTATTGACAAAACACATAAATAATTACTTTAAAGTACCAAAAATGAAACAAGTACCGAAGTGACCAACACCTAGTACCGAAGTGACCAACACCTAATACCGAAGTGTCCAGTACCGAGTACCAAAGTGACCAATTATAATTCTTATCTAAAATTCGTTTTAATAGTTATTTTTGATTGGTCAAAAGGCCTTAAACCAATTTGTACCAGATCCGATCATTGTAGGATTAAACGCGGATTTTCGGTAATTCATCGATGTATAAACGAGGTCGTTTCACTCACAAATAAATATGTTATCAAAAATGATAAGTTTGTGAATGAGTGGACCTCGTTAATACATCGATAAATTAACGAAAATAAGCGTTGAATCATCATAATTCTTCCAAAATTGTTTTTAAATATTTAAATATAATTAAAGATATATAATGATAGATAAAATAAATTTTGTCTATAAGGTGTGTTTGTGTTATGGTTTCTTTAATAATTGACTACAACTTTTTTCGTTGAGTGCATGTTTATACTCTTTCTATCTTTGACATATCATGGATCTAAATTATTATAGATGTACAGAAAATTTTTTTTTTAAATTTGTTTAAAAAAGAAACAACAACAAAGCGATGCTCATAGGCATTTGATTGAAATTTAATTTAATCGACATAATTTATTTCTCCGCATGTTCAACGCATATTTCCAGAGATTCATTGAGGTATGAACGAGGTCGACTCTTTCTTTCTTTATTAACTTAAAACTATACAGTTAATCAGTATAATAGTAGAGTACATATGACAGTGGTATAGCAGTATAACATAACATTCAAAATATGTAGTAATACGTCAAAAATTATTGTTACATAAGAGCTAAACATTATTTCTTATCTTAAAGGCATTAAATAAAAACTTTCCTAAATTACACAACTCTTTGACGTTTTCAACACAAAGCAATTGAACCAGTTTAAAGACGGAAGGCCTAAACCAATAATACTTCTTTATATATTTTTTACGTAGTAAAGCATAACAATTACATTGTAGAATGAAATGAAACTCGTCCTCTAAAACATTCATACTGCACATATAACAATATCTATCATTTCTGTCAACGCCATGATAACGTCCAGTTTCAATACATAGATTGTGAGCAGATAATCTAATCTTATAGTTATAAATTTACGATATACAACAGGTATACATTTTAGTAAATAAAATTGAAGTTCAATATTAGAAACTACATATTTATATAACCGACATTTTTGAGATGCATCCAACACAAAATTGAGTTCTTGTTTTGCTTGATCATTCAATCGTTGTCTGATAGTCTTAAGACAAGAGTTATCTAAATTTAACATAAACTGACTGTCCCACAAATAATTCATACCTAAATCATACAATATTTTTCTAATACATGAAGCCCAGTTATTACAACGCAAAGAGTTATCTACCAATTCTTTGTAACATGACTGTAAAATACAATTATTACAATTCAAAATTTTAATCCAAAATTTAATCATTCTGAAATATCTTTCATAATGAAGTGGCAATCTACCAAGCTCATAGTATAACATTACATTACTAGTTGACCTATTAACACTCACAAACTTATCATCTGCCATTTATATGTATTTGTTTATGAGTCAGTCGACCTCGTGAATACATCGATGAATTAATAATTTTTTTGTTAACGTTGCCCAAAATATTGGATGTAATGATAGTGCCAAAGTTGATAACTCCCACCCAAGTGTATCTGCAAATATGCCGGAATGTCAGAAAAATAGCTTCTCCTTTTCTCAAGTGGATGAGGATTTTGTTAAGAAACACCTTAACAAAATTAACATAAAGAGGTTTATTGGCATAGACGGCATTTCTCCTAAGCTTTTAAATTATGCACAACCTTCTATTGTTTAACCTCTTACAGCTCTTGTAAACCTATCCGTATCCACCTCTATTTTCCCAGATAAATTAAAAGTGCCCAAGTTGCTCCCATACATAAAATTGATAGTGTTCTCGAGAAAGGCAATCACAGGCCAGTTAGTGTCCTACCAGCTATTTCCAAATTATTTGAAAATTCAATTAAAAAACACCTCATTAAACATTTTGATAATATCTTCAATCCTTTTTGGCAACATTTATAGATCTGGTTTTGGTTGTCAATCTACTCTTATGCGTGTGATTGAAGAATCTTTCTGACCCTTTGATAAACTCAAATACATGTTTAAAAACTTGGTTGTTCTGCTCGGTGGACAATAACTGGTTACCACATATTAAAAGTTCTAGATTTATTGTACAATAATTGGGCAGCCATGAAAGGTACTCAAATAAACTGTCTCTGATGATGGTATATCTAGAACATGCAAAGAAATAATGATATGAATCTTCACGGTTAGATCCACAGCGACAGGATGGATCAGAAATAATATTAAATCTGTAAAGATCAAAGTTTAAAAATGAAACTAAGCATCTTAGCTGGGTTATGACAATATTAAATTTACGCTGTCCGTATTCATAATGCTTCGGAACTTTTATACGCGGGTTCATTCTTTTTAGTTAGGATTTGAATTTAAAGATAGAATCGACATTACGGATCGACATATCCAAACTGTTCCACTGTCGAATAGTTGGTGGTATGAATGATTCGTTAGTCAGGGACAGTCTACAATAAGGGGTCATAATGTTATTACCGTTACGCAAAGGATACACCGAAGATGATAATACTCTGTTCAAATCAGATAAATCCATAGAAACAGTAATTAAGTGTCACATGCTCAGTGCGCTCTTAAAGTTGTGTTATCATGTCCTTAGTGCAATTCAGGGTCCTTAGTGCACAAAGGAGGTGCTTTGCGGTATTTCTTCGGACCCTGCAAGCAGTGTCAAATTATTATACAATTTTACAAAAATGAGAAGTGTTTAGTGTCAGTTATAAGAAGTATTAACGGCTCATTTATAAGTCGAACACTTGTTTCAGCCAATCATTCAGTATTCTGACTTTCAAAAAAGTATATATGACCGACTGTTTTATCTAAAATACTCGATATTTCACTTATTTTAGAAGATTTCTTTTTAAAAAATTGTGTAATAAGTTCTTTGATACAACATGCTCATTGTGCTCTTTTAGTGACTTTATCATGTCCTTAGTGCAATTTAGAGTTCTTAGTGCACAAAGGAGGTCCTTTGCGTGATTTCTACGGACCGGTCTAGAAGAAGATAGTAAATCCCTTATAAATTGATTTTCTGATAACAAAATGCATGCTAATCCTGACAAATTCCAGGCTTTAACACATGAGAAAAAAATTGTATTTAATATAAACAATGTAAATATTGTATGTGAAGATGAGGTAAAATTATTGGGTGTTACTATTGACTACAGATTAAATTTCAATACACATATTTCAAATATATGTAAGAAAGCTGCAAGGCAACTAAATGTTCTCACTCGAATTGCAAAAAAAAACTTAAGTCGGCTTGGGAAACTTACCATCTATTACTCATTTATCATGTCAAATTTTAGTTATTGCCCTTTGGCCTGGCATTTTTGTAGTGAGCAAAATTCAGCAAAAATTGAGAAAATTCAGGAACGTGCGCTTCGCTTTATTTATCAAAATTTTCGCAGTTCTTATGACTCTCTTTTGCAAAGATCTAAACTTCAAGCTTTAAAAACTAGAAGAATGCGCACAATTGCCTTTGAGTCTTTCAAAATTATCAATAAAATAAGTCCTTATTATTTACAAGATCTGATAGTAATACAAACAACTCGTATAATTTTAGGTATGTAAATAAAGCAGAGATTCCTTAACCCCCGGAAAACCTCATGTGGTAAAAGGTCATACAGGTATGTAGCAGCAACAATCTGGAATTCCTTTCCAAACGAGGACAGTTCAAAAATTACATTAACAGCTGGTGGGGGGAATGCTTATGTAGCGCGTGTAAATTCAACAATATTACTAGTACTCATGCCTGATTGATAGCATATTATCTGTTTTTTGTTTGTTTGTTCCTGTTAACCTTCATATGTAATACTGTCATGTTGCTAAACCTGCTATAATGAGTGGTAAATATATTCTGGGTAATAACAGTTTAGTGCTTTGTATACCATATATTCGCTTATGCATTAATTAAATTAATTATAATATGTGCTTTAGTTGACATTTTATCTTCCTGTTAAGTGCTTTGTATTTTAGCTCTATAACAATTTTTTGATCGTGCTTTACTTAAGCTTTGCTTTAATATGTGCAATTGTTTATGCTTTGATCCTTTAATGTTTTTATGCATGTCTATATTGTTTTATCTGCATGTGCATTATGTATGTATTGTTTATATTGTCGTATGTGTATGTGCATTTATGTATGTATTGTCTGCCTATAGTCGGTTAAAGAGCTTTTCAGAACTCATGTTCTTTTGTTATCATGTATATATATGCCGACTTACTTTACCGAAAAAAGCGTTCAATCCTATGTCAGTACCGAAGTGACCTGATACCATTTGGATTTCGAAATCGTTAATAGGATAATGTTTAATTCAAGATATTTCATCAATTATACATATAAATTGTTTTAAAGCCATAGATTTTTATCTGCTTCTGACCTCATAATTTAATTATATGAGAACTGTTTTTCTATTCTTTATTCTTTTCCTCTTTTTTGTACAACTCTCATTGCTCCCAGTGGGCTCCTGATTTGGAAATAAGATATGTTATGTTATGTTATGTTATGTTATTCTAGCTTGCTTGGGGAGTTTTTTACGTCCTACACCGACAACTTAATGCCCTTGGTCGGACGGCATTTTTCTATTCTATTCTATTCTATTCTATTGTTTTTATAGTTTATCTGGTAGACTGATAAGTGGTCTCCCTTATGTTATCACGTGACTGACACCATTTTTGTAGATTTCAATATGTAAACACAAGACTTGCGAGGTGAAAAGTACGTTTCTGTGATTTATATAGTACGAAACATAAAATAAATCCAATTTTTCAAATTAACACGTAACACATTAAACAACAATGTATACTATCAATTGTCAATAACGGATCTGAAGGTCATGTCATGGTAACAATTTGTGCGATGACTGAGCGGATAGTCGATGTACGAGACTTGTAGTGCAAATGTTTATTTCTTTATTTTATTTCCTTTCTAACAGAAAATTGACCAGTTTATCACTATCAACTTAAAGGAACTCAGCAGTTCCTCATGTTTTTAACTCTTTCACATTCAAAAGCTGTGGTCAGAGAATCCTCAGCCGTACAACCCTTTTTTTGTTTTTGTTTTGAGTGGGGACATCAAAGAACTCTCCATAAGCAAAACAGCTGTTTTGCAGTACAGTTCAGAGTCTGCATATTTCATGGCAACTAGATGTTATTAAACATTATTGTTATGACATTGCTGAGAACAACAAATTCACTATAATTTTTGCGTGACAAATGAAAACTACCTACCGTGTATGGTCCAGCTTATGCTCATTTGTAGATCAATTAATGTGTAAATTGAATTCATCACTTTATTTTCCATAGTTATTTAGCCTTTTGAAATGCGATGTATTTTTCAATGTGATAGAGCAATTTTCTATAGCAAAGTTTGATCTAAATTACAACTGAAGTTTACATGTTTGGAAGTGTCCATTGTCTTCTGTTCGAAATCCTTCTGGTAATATCGTCTGCAGTTAAGGCAGGGAAATCCTTGTGGTTTGTCCGAATACCACTGAATGTTACTAAAGCAGACGATCTTTTTCAGAACAACACTAGGTCCTTGTAGAAACTCAAATGGCTGACTTCCTATGTAAAATTCCCGTAGCAAATGTCAAGGAAGATTTGAACTTGTCAACAACAAAGGCATAATATAAAATATGGACGTGTTATTGTGTAGAAATGTTTTAAATTGGATTTTAACACTACAAGGGTACAATATGGAATAATAAAAACATGCAAGCAAAACACCTAGAGCAGCGGGTGTAACATTTAGTATAGTGACAAGAACTATATTTTCCACACCGGTCAAGTGGTTGAAATATTTCAAAATTGCACAATTATTTCTCATAGTTAGATGAAATTAAACTTACATACATACACAAATTACACTGTTCATTGAATATTTTAATAAGATAAATTTATTTAAAGCTTGACTTCCAAAGAATGTGTACATTTGATATATGAACAAATTATTTCTTATGTTCCAGTCTTAAAAAGAAGTTATGCCTTTTGATACAACAGTTCCTTGCCATGTAACAAGGCTGTATGTGTTTACAGTTGTCAATTTGATACTTATGTTCCATGCTTCTTATGTTAGCTGTGATGTGTATGTGGTAAGTCTGACAAAATTAATGACCCAAAATTAACATTTTAATAGTAAATGACTTGATACCTTTGCTCCTTGACCGCATGAGTGAACTTAGATGTATAATTGGCAACTGTGACAATTTAAGTGTGTTTGCCAACATGATATAATCTTGATACTTGTTTGAAAAAAAATTGTACATGTTTGTTTGGAGATTTTTTTTTTTTTCACTCACCATTCACTCCCACTTGCTTTCACTATTGTTCACTAAAAACACTTCAATCCTAAATTTTAAGTTCTAAAAATACACAATAATATTGATTAATCGATATACTGGTTATTATTATACTTTACTATTGTACTAGTAACTAAAATAAATTAGATGTTACGAGGAATAACTTTTTTTTCTCGCTCCTGGATAAAATAACTGTGTGGGAATTAGCACGTATACAAAAGCGGGTCAAATTTGAAAAGGCGGGGAATTTTTTAGCGCTCGACACTTTCATCCTTGATGAAATCATAATTCATTTGAAAATTGATGATAGATTTATAAATCAATTTCGTCACCAGATTTCCAACAAGTTCTAAAATTTTTCGTTACAAATTCATTCTATCAAGTGTAGATCGACATATTTATGACCCCAAAGCCAACTAATAGGAAATTTGATTATTTCACCGCTATAGTTTTAAACAGCAGGTGTCAATCGCCGAAGTGATGTTTTTACCGGTAATCTGATTAACATGATTAAGTGGTGCTCCTGGTCAAAATACACAAACAAAGTGTCGTAGATCCTACTGATGCACACAGACTTTTATGTAATGCAAATAAAAATTGCAAAGATTTTGCGTATATAACTCATTTTTCATATGTTTTGCTGGTTTCAAATGGATTAAGGGCCATTTGTATACATCTGAGATACTAGTACATCTGATTACTGATGGCTACCACTTAGAAAACAAAGAGTACAACGGCCCTTAATGAAAAATTGTAACCGATTGATATACAAATGCTTTCTAAATAAGTTTTAAAATTAAAATTCTTTGAAAATGAATGCATGCTTATGAGCATATGCTTATAGGGCTCTTCCTCTAAAGTGACTAAAGTGCTCAAAATCCTAAAAAAATTCCCTGAAAAGGGGAAAAACTAGTTTATCTGAGGTGCAAAAGCCAGCCAAATTTATAATGAGTTACTCAGTTTATGACTACACAGTCCCCTGTTTCTTGTTTGTGTTAAGTTCAGTATAATAATACAGTTATGGCCTTTAAATTACTTCAGGTAATATCCAAATTATTAAATCCCGAAAGTTATTTTACCTCGGTCCTCTGGACCTTAGAACAATAACACTTTCTTGATTTGTTAATTATGGATATTACTGAAGTTAAAGGCCATAATTGTATAATGTCAGTAAAAATATGATCCAAAGGGTCCATGTCTTTTCGAAGACATGGTTGTTTATGTGAATGGGTTTTTCAGCAGTATCCTGGTATCCTGTTTGTTTTAAGGGATGAATCCGGAGTACACTGTGAAGACCTTTAGTTTTCAGAAGGAAAACTTTTCTTGTCATTTAAGGTTGGAGTAGAGCAAAGAAATATACACCCGAAACATCAATGTTGACAGGCTCTTGATCAGTACATGTAAACCACTCTGCCGCATTTATACTTGTAGGATTTGTTTATGTTGAGTCCTGGACTCATCACTTTTGAAAAAGTCCCAAAAAATTTTCATGAGTCCCACATATTGCAGATGAGTCCAGCTAAGTGCTTGCATACAACCGTTTTTTTTTTATGACCGACCCATTTAATATCTTTTCATAAAAAGATATAATATGGCTTGTAGAATGTTTATCCCATGCTATTTTATATTAGTATTAGCTGAGTTTGGAAGTCTTTTGGGAGTATGATTGAACTGCACTCATTTCTTGAAACATGCTGATGTTTGCCCATTAAAGAGAGACTTTTGTCAAACCTGGATGCTCGGTGGCCGAGTGGTCAAGGTAGTTCGTCTACTATTGATCACGTGGTCTGTCAACACTGAGATTGCAGGTTCGATTCTCGCTGCAGGCAGGGTGTACTCGACTCCAATCTTAATTGACAAGGATTGCCAGTTTTCCTACCGCAGGTCGGGGGCTCTCTCCAGGTACTCCGGTTTCCTCCCCCAATAAAAACTGGACGCCATGAAATAGCTGAAAAATTGCTGAAAGTGGCGTTAAAACACCATTCAAACAAAATTCAAACAATCAAACCTGGATGCAGATGCTGACATAATATTTCTTCCAAAAACTCATTACCCACCCACCCCCCTTTTTTCAGATCCTAGTCTATAGCAGATTATCTTATTGATATATACAAACATTAAAAGTTTATTAGATAACTAATTAATGTTCATATTGAAGATATCTTTGTACCGGTCAAGAATTCTTACTTCCAAAAAAAATCGTAAGGAGTGCAACTGCAAGGTTCCGACAGTGTATTAAAATTTGAAACAATGTATTGTCAACGCTTAATTTTAACCATAAAGAGTGTCCATCAACAATGCACGTTTATTGTTTAATAAACATCTTAATTAAAGCATATTTGCCGCCTGAATGATTGCTACCTGCTGAGAATCGGGCGAAACAGGTAAAAATCGATTGTCATTTGTAAGAATGTGTAATCGCGCATCGGAGACGGAATTGACATGATGGAAATTCGTACGCGTCTAACAACTGACGCTGACCCGTACTGGGACGCATTAGATGTAAAAAAGGTGCGTCCAGAATACACATCTAGACGCGTTGCGAGGATCCCCGAGTGACTTGTATTGTACATGTTAGCATTAATTAAATTTATACTGTATTTCCATGTTTTATGTTTTAATATTAATTTATACATGTAGGTTACAGTATAAGGGTAATAAATTGTAGGTGTTAAGGGTTGACTAGAATATACATTTAATTAATTATAGGATATCTAACTTTTTGTATACATACAATTATGAATTCAAATTCTCCTGCTTTATTTCCAACTTTAGACATAATTTAATTTGAGTAATCTTGGTTGCACTTTAAGTACTAAAATTTTTGTGGATAAAACATACAATTATTATGAACAGATAAATTGCATACTTCTTCAGAAAACATTTACATATAAGTGTCAAGGATAGAGGGTTTTCATGACGTAAAAGATACTAACCCATTATATCTACTCCCAAATTACACTGTCAGGAAAAACAGAATTTTTATAACAACCACATAGGAAAACTATGATTAGGTTATGCAAGGACAGGGTTTGTAATCTCTTTTAAACCTCCATGCAGGTAATCTAGCACAATTATGGAACAAAATTAATTCATTGAATAATATATTATATGTTGGACAGTAATTAGGGCCCTGCTACTTTGTGGAGGACGCCCTATATATTGATCAGTCCGTCCGTCTGTGCATTCGTCCGAAGCTAATACTGTCCGAGCTTTAACTTTTTTATCTTTTGAGGTAAGCTTTTGATATTTGCTATGTGGGTAGATAATATCAAGGAGATGTGTCGCATACTAAGGTTGATGACCTTTGACGTTGACCTCAAGGTCGATGGTGCCCACAGAGAGGTACCATCTCACTGATATCTGGTTAAGGCTGTTGGTTAGAAAAATGATAACACATTGTAAATTTATGCATATTTTTTGCATTTAGCTGGTATTGGGGGCTCTACAAGACTGACAAATATGATTCCTCTACCACTGAATTTTTTTTCTTTAGTGAACCCTGTTGTCAAACTGAGAAGTTTGTGTTTATAAAATAGGACTAAAAAAAGTGGACGTTGTCAGCATATAAACACTTTTAGATATAAACTAGTTTGACTATTATATGCACATTTTTACTACAGATGTGTGCTTTGGTAATAATATGTCATACTGTTATACTTGAAAGCAGTACCCAGTGGGGAGTATAATAAACATATAATGCTTACAATAAAAAATGGTTAATTGTTTTTGTAAGATTTACAGATTTACTTCTTTGAAGTTATTGATATATATGTAGCCTATTGGCTGAATTGAGAGCCCATTAGGTCCATGGGGTCTTTTAAATTCTTTTGCTGTTTAAAAGGCTATGTTAACCTGTATGTAATCACAATTACATGTATGACTTATCTGTGCTTATTATTATCCCTCTTCAAAGAAATTTTCATTTTTGTAGATAGACACCCAGCAAAATGGTACCCTTATATCAAGGTATCTTGATCAACCAGCTTCATTTGGAGAGAAGATCCCAGACAGTGGTTTGATGGTAAGTTTGTTTATTTACAGATTTCTTAAGTTTGTTACTGCTCTCTCATTGTGAAGAAGATACATGTACTAATATACTCATAGAAATCGTTCATAAAAACTTTTCTCAAGTTGTTAAAGCAGTTGTCTTTCCCTTATTCCACTAATTCCTCATTCCATTATAAATAATTAATCACTTCATCCAGATAACTTTTGTTCTTTTCACCAGGTGTTCACAAAATTTATATGCAAACCAAATACATGTACTTCTCCTTGTTGTAAATACATGTAGGATATGTAACTGACAGTTAAGCAGAATTTTTTATATCTTCTGAGGAAAATTACATTTTTTATTACAGATTCACCATAATTATGATTCAAAGGTTGTCTTTTGGTATATTATCAGATTATTGTTTCAGAAACTGTTCTGTAACTGTCATATTTGTACAATTGAATTACTGGTCATTTCAGTGGCAATGTTATTTCTGATTTATTAAATGAAACATTCAATGAAATTATCTGGATAACTTAAGTAAAAAATGTATGTCGCAACAAATGTACATTATCTCAAGTACATGTACATTTATATTAAACTGAAAAGTATTCATAAAACATTTCGCCTTTGTATTTATTTGTATAAGTCTGTCTTTCTTTCTTTATTTTAGAAAGTTGGGTGGGTCTAAAGTACCACAAATCCAACAAAATCTCTGTAATACCATGGCAAAGTCTTAGAAACATAAATCAGAAGAAAATAATTGCCTACCATTTGTAAAAAAAACCCAGAGAAATTACATACTGCAGAAATAACCAGTGTAAGGATTTTATGTACATATACTGCATTTTCTGGTCAAAATTATTTGGAAAAACATGACGTCATGGAACTTTACTTAGAGTCTTCCGAATGGTAAACATCCAAAATATGCAATAAATTTGTAAGATTTATCTTTCTTATAAGATAAAATTGATTGGGTGACCTTTTTAACCATGTGATACATCTCTTACCCTAATCAGCCATATGCTTCTCTTTCAATTTTCGGGTTTTAACAAAGATGGGAAACACAGAAGTTGAGTTGATATTGCAAAGATATAGGCTATTGTTGTGCTTTAATAGCTAACATAAATTGTTTGGAAATATCTATGATATGTGAGACGACATTGTATTTTTTTTTTGGCCTTGATTCTGGTTAGTGCGAAACCCTTGAAAATCATAAAAGAAGTGGAAGGACTTTTCAAGCAGGACAAGCATGAAGTTTTTATACTAATGAGAAAAACAGGAAATGCAGTTTGAAGGAAGTAACTAACATTTTTGGAGAATTGGGATCTTTTGATGTCAAAAACCATTGGAAGGAACTTGGAATTGCAAAGTTTAGAAGATTTGTTTTATATGGTGTTTAATGCCACTTTCAACAATTTTATAGCTTTCTCATTGCATCCAGTTTTTATTGGGGGAGGAAGCTGGAGTACCTGGAGAGAACCCCTCCCTTAAGTAGGAAAACTGGCAATCCTTGTCAATTAAGATTGGAGAAAGAGCACCCTTCCTGAAGTGAGATTGAACCTGTAACCTCAGTATTGACAGACCAATAGTAGACGAATTACCTTATCCACTTGGCCACCGAGGCCCCTAAATACAAGATATGCTTTCAGTAGGAAAATGAAAATTTTGTAGGAAAAGGAGAATTTTGTAGTGCAAGAATAGAAATCTGCACCTGTAAAGGTTGTCTGAAAGAGTGACATTTAGCAACAAGTGTAAAGTTGAATTTGAACCCTTAGAAAGTACATCTGTAGAAAGAATGGCAACCTAGTTGTAAAAATCTCATCATGTTTTAATCATATAAATATTTCGATCTTTAGCAGAGTAGTAACAAAACGATATAAACACCATGGAATGGACAGCTCAGAATTGGGTCGAAATAAAAACTGCCGTTGGTGGAAGCTGAAGACAGCATTTACAGTGAAGTACTCAATAGTCAGTGTATGACTCTCTGATTCCAAATACTTTGATCAAAGACAAAGTTTTTATTGGTTTACATGATTTCACAGTGTTATTATATATTTTACATTTACAGGGATATTTGATGTATGTCAAGCCATCTCCAAGCAATTCCTGTGATAATTATGAACCAAAACCACCATATCCTAAATTAGATGCACCATTCATTGCCTTGATGGCCAGAGCAGGATGTCATTTTGATCATATGGTAAGCTAAAAAAACTCTTACAAACAATTATGTAAATATCAAATGGTTAAACAAATTCATACTTGAATAAGTCAGTTTATTGTTCTTAATGCCAAAAGGCTGTATTTTATTGGACAGTAACTGTATGTTAATTTCTACTTGGATTTTACCCCTGCCCATTATAACAACAGGTGTTTTCCTAAATTCTTCATGCTTATCTCCATACAGGTGATGTAATTTCTTTTCGTTTTATTTTCCATTTCTGCCCCAAACATAAGACACAACATATACATGAAAACAATCAAGAGTATGTGAAAAAAACGAATAGAATAAAAATTATTTTTCATTGAAAGAAAGTATTTGGGAAAACAACTAGTATTTTTCATTGAAGATATATTATTGTTCTGTATCTACAAAATTGTATATAGGTGTTCACCATGGATAAATGATGGCTCATGTTCATTTTAGACAATAGGCATTCAGTATAACTCATATTGCCCTTAGAATTAGGTGTTAGGGTAAATTATTACATCACTTCATCTCAGGTGATAATTTTATCTTCATGTAATAATATGCACTAACTAGTTAGTAAAGGGTAGTAATTTTTAAAGGGAAAAAACTCAGTTGACAATTTTCATTTCAATTACATCTTTTACCCTGAACGATTTTATTTTGTTTTGATAATATAGTTGTTTACTGTTTGTTTAAACAATTTATGAATTTAATTTTTAGGTATTAATTGCTCAACAGTTAAATTTTTCTGGGGTTATTGTTCATAATAATTACCCAGATCAAGGAACTGTTAAAATGGCTGGGGATGAGTGTAAGTATGATGTGGACACACATGTTTATTGCTACACTACCCCATGCATGCTGAGTTATCAGTTTAATAACATGGTTCTCAAAATGTACCAGATGTTGCCGTCGATTTGACATCAAATAAAATTATTATAAATGCATGGCGTAAAAGTGATGCCTGTTTCAATCAGTTGAACCTACTTAAAATCCTTTTGAGAACTTTGGATTATATTCAGATGACCAGTAATAATTACTTCTTTAGAAGCGTAGAAGCTACAATGTATAGATATAGATAAAGCTTAATTGGGCTATTCCATCAAAAAGTAATGGTTATATATAAAAATCTGTCAATATGAAGATTTTATAAATCTTGTCATTGTCAACTTACATTGTACAATGTATATACACACAAATGTTATGTGTATTATTTCAGAAATGTACATGTATTTAGGATGATAGAATAAAAATTTAGCTAAAATATTTGTTTTGATTTATATTTTTAAATGGAATATTGTGGCCAAAATACAGGTCTTAAAATAAATCAATCCGTCTAGTTTCATAAACCAGTACTTTTTAATGGAATAGTTTATACCTGTAAAACACATTGCAATCATCTGCCATCACTCTCACTTACCTAACCATTGCAGGTGCTTGCTGCAGAATTGCTAGGATATTATGCTGTTATTGTTCACAATAATAAAGATGGTGGAGATGGAAGAGAAGCAATGAGTGGTGGTACAGGTGGGTTTCGTGATGCTATTTATAGGACTTACGACTTAAAAATGCAAACTGAGATTGTTATTGTTTATATAGGTATAATACATTTCATTTACAGAATAATTTAGAAATAACCATTGTGTGAATAGTCCTCATGAAATAAAATCTTTCTGATGGATACAGCGTAAAATATAAGTCATTGTATGTCCAGCTATCAATTGAAAATAATTGTAATTTGAATTGTGGATGAAAAACTTTAAACATTCTGTCCCTTTTCTGACAATTCCTACTTTGGCCTTATTTCCGCAAGGTTTGATTAACTTGGGTAAGTTGTAGTGTCATTTCTTCCCTCACAGTGACATTTCTTGAATTTCATATAACAGACTTCATCTTCAGAAAACATTTTTTGTGTAGAATGAATTAGATTATGTATAAACAAATTAAATTATTTCCTTTTCTGTTATAAACTGACTTTTTGGCAAAAATGGATGTCAGTAGGAATATCCAAATTATATATTAAGAAGCAAAATTATATTGCTGAAAATATTTTTCATTTGACTTAATAATATAAACTTAGTTCATTGTTAAGGACCCCTTTTTAAGAAAGTTATAAGACTTACAGTCAGCAATAAGTTGTATGTTTTACATGAGATTTATGACCAGTCGTAAGTTGTATGGTTACCATGAGATTTATGACCAGTTGTAAGTTGTATGGTTACCATGAGATTTATGACCAGTTGTAAGTTGTATGGTTACCATGAGATTTATGACCAGTTGTAAGTTGTATGGTTACCATGAGATTTTTGACCAGTTGTAAGTTGTATGGTTACCATGAGATTTATGACCAGTTGTAAGTTGTATGGTTACCTTGAGATTTATGACCAGTTGTAAGTTGTATGGTTACCATGAGATTTATGACCAGTTGTAAGTTGTATGGTTACCATGAGATTTATGACCAGTTGTAAGTTGTATGGTTACCATGAGATTTATGACCAGTCGTAAGTTGTATGGTTACCATGAGATTTATGACCAGTCTTAGTTGTATGTTTTCCTTGAGATTTGTGACCAGTCGTAAGTTGTATGTTTTCCTTGAGATTTATGACCAGTTGTAAGTTGTATGGTTAGCATGAGATTTACCACCGATTGAAAGTAAATTCTAGGTTAGCATTAGATTTATGACCAGTTGTAAGTTGTATGTTTTGCTTGAGATATATGACCAGTCGTAATTTTAATGGTTTGCATGAGATTTATGATCGGTCATAAGTTGTATGGTTAGCATGAGATTTATGACTAAATGTAAGTTTCAGTACTTTTTGTAAACAGGATCGAACACTGATAGGAGTGCAAGACGAGAAAATATCAGACACCAAAGTATAAAGCTTTCAGGTCTCCAATGAGGCTGTGCCAAGTTGGAGACCAAAAGAAATCTTTCACGGTGGAGTCTGAGGGTTTTCGTCTTGCCCTCCCATGGATGTTTGATTCTATTTCTAATTAATTCTTAAAAAATATCTGGTTCTTTTTCTATTCAGGTTCATGCTGTTGGGAGTCAACTGAAAGTAATTTACATTTTTTGCTTTCATATTGTTGCATAATTAAGCTAAGACATGTTGTTTTCATGTTCATATTTAAAGAGGCAGAGTAAACACAGCAAATATTTTATGATTTTAATTTCTGAACCGACAGTTGATGTCGCAATACATTTTTATGGCAAAAAGGCGGGTGAAATTCTTATCTCATCCATGGGTTGATACAGGGATATCCCATCAGCTAACACTGTCATATTAGTGGTATAAAATACTGGCTGGGAAAGTCACATGAAACATTATGGAGCGGTTTGACATTTAAATTTGTATCATCTATGATCTACATCATGTTTGAGTACAGTAATAACAGTGCATACAATTGCAAATAATTGCACCTATTGCTAAATCAGTAGAAAATATCTAGTAAGAAAAATATTCAGGGACACAATTTTGATGAAATCTATAGTTGTTTAGCTTGGTAAGGAATTTGTACAACTGTTATATAATATGTTGTTATTTCCACTAACTGGACAATTTTCATGAAAACTGCATTGAATTTATGCTTTGCTTAGCTTATATAATGTGTAAATAACAGGCTCTGACAAACAACTTTCATATATGGCATGTTTAAAAAAAATGACCCCAAGATGTGAAAAAATGGCAAATTTAAACATGAGCATAGCAAGTGTTTGTTCATAATTTCCTAATGCGCATACATAGAAGTTAATAAATCTAAAAGAAATTAATGAAAAGGTAAGAAATAAAGTTTCTATAATATTTTATTGAACAAATTTTAAAACAACTTTAACATTTATACATTTTACTTCAGATTAACAATGTTATGCTTCATAAATCTGTTTGCTGTTTTCTTAAACAATATAACAAATAATAATAACTTCCTGTGCAAAATATTGAAGAATATGGAATTGTACTTTTTCAAAAAAAAAAATTTTTCAAGAATTTTACAAACATTCTTTTGTTATCTACCTCTGTAGACTTTTATTAAGTCAAAAGTAGTATGTATTTTTGCATATGGCAACAAAATTATTAAATTGTGACTACTAATTTTGTTGCCATATGCAAACAAATTTTGTGATAAAGTTAAACCATTTGAAAATGATAGGTTGTATAAAAAATATAAAAATACTCCAAACACTCCAGGCTAAAAAAAAATAAAAGAAGGAAAAACTTTCTTTAAAAAGTACAGAGGTAATTTTGTGATATTGCTGGTAACAAATTTCATATATCTAATATTTTCAATAGGATATTTGTGAAAGAACAAAATAAATATATAGGGTGTTTAAAAAAAAATATTCCAACAGGTTATGGTCCTCTAATTTTGTCAAATTAATATATATTATTTCTAAATAGTTAAAAATGTATCTAGTTGTGGGGAACATGTCTGCAACATTCTTGAAGATATCACAGAAAACAAAAAAGTTATATAAAAAAAACATGCCAAAATTGTCAGGAGTGCAACTCTTTTCTGTGACACCTAAAAAATGTCATTTTTTAAAAGGTCACCAAATTGTCAAATCTAGAAATTTGTGCATAATTCTTTTTTTTATTAAACAGTTTCATGTGTTTACTTATTGATAGATATAAAAAAAAAATTGTTGCATTTTAAAAAGTGTGAAAATATTGTTTTGAAAAAAAACTACCTGTTAGGAATGCAACACAAATTTAAGCCATGTTGCATTAAGTTTTTTGTAGAAATTTTTTCATTTTGTTTTCCTTGATTAAATCAAAATAAAATCTGAAATATACCTTTGCTGCATCAAAGCAGTCACTGCAAGATACCCTAAAAGTGGTACATGATCAGGTACACCAAATGAAACAGAGCACCCTCTGTGCCACTACCATGGAACATCAATTAACATAGTAACTTATGAGAAAAACGTAAAACGGCTTCGTCTCAGAAACTGTCCTACAAATTGCTCATGATTAGAAATTTAACATGGAAACATTCATAGAAACTTTAGCATTTTATATCAAAATTTGCAGGAAAAGTCATGTCACTTAAAAAGTTTTTTTGTAAGTCAGGTGAGCGATATATGCTCTTAAGAGCCTCTAGTTTATTTACCTATAAATTTGTCAGTATGTCAGTTACAATGTGAATAGTTCCTAAGATTGATATTCCTGTTAATCTTAAACAAGTTCTTTAATGTCCCCTTTCCAAGCAGAAATTCATCTTGATAATTGCTAATACATGTATATCATCTACAAACAACCAGTTTCACAGAAAAGTTGCACTGAAATCTATTTCTTGTGTATTAGGTAATATACTAATTAAACTTGTTCTGTCAAGTTTGTTTTTCTTCTTAATTTAAATTTTTTGTTTTGTTTTTGATCTGCAGATGCTGATAAGGTGTCAATTCCTTCTGTCTTTGTTGGATATACTGATGGAGAGGATTTAAGAAGAAATTATGTGTATAACGCCTCTGATGGAAGAGATGGAAGGTAGGAAACTTACATCAGTTTGAATTTCTGTATGTAGTCTTTTATCTGGAAATTTTTCTGAAGAAATTTGTGTGTTTGTTTGTTTGTTTAATGCCCCTTTGAGGAATCTTTCAGTTATATCATGGCATACAGTTTTTATTGGAGTAGGAAGCCAGAGTACCCAGTGTAAACCCCTCGCCTTCAGTTGGAGAAATTGGCAATCTGTCAGTTAATTTTTTCAGACACGAACCTGCCTCCTCAGTGTTGACAGGCACATGATCAATAGTAGATGACTAACTACAAAAACCACCAAGCTACCAAGGCCTCTAAATATTCTTATTTAATATTTTTTTATCATGTTTATGAAAAAAAAACAAAATATGTAATAAGAAGAGCAAAAATGCTAACAAAAGTAGTTCCACTTACTATGTAATTAACTGTTTTCTTTCTAAATATAATTTTTATTCTTTTCCGCGCTTGTATGATCTGTTTAGTTCTAAATTTTGTCATTACATGTATGATTTCAGATATATGATCAAGATAGACAATGACTCTTTTGATTTCAAGCCTTATTTGTTGTGGCCCTTTGCTATAGTAGTTGGAACTTGTTTTGTTTTAATGTTAATATTTATGGTAAGTACATCATGTTTTGGGAAGCCCGTTCGTTTTTATAGATTTAATTTCTTAAAGAATATTTCAAATTTCTGAACAGGTTATACGATATAACATGGTTTGGAACTGTTTTCGACCAATAAACCATGAAGTGATTTATGAAGTGTGTAAACAGACCCAAGCCAGGTTATATAGTATATCTTGTTCAGAAATTTGAAATATTCTGTAGAATTTAATTTCAGATATAAATCTTGACAATTTTAATAGTAAAAACATCGACAACCTCATGGGACTATTAGAATAATAACGGCATAAGAATGGGTCATGTTACAAACGCAAGTTATATTGTATAATATGGGTTGCTTTATTTGAATTAAACAATCAAATTTCAGCTCACAAAGCAAATTAAATTATAGCATGATATCACAAGGGAATCTTATCAATTTATCTGAAAGTTTTTGGGGACTGCAACCTTTCAAATTTGGATTTGACTGCTTTCAGTTTTGTCATTTTTGATCCTTAAAGTTAAAAATGACCAAATTTGTGGTTTCTGAATAAAAACTTAAGAAGGCCTCAACCAAATCATTTGAAATTAGGAAATGTTTTTTGAGACCACCAAAAGCATACTGAATTGAAATTTGGCTGATTTTAATTTGCTCCAGGTGTGGCATCTGTGTCTATTGTCTTATCTGATTAGCATTACTGTACAGTAACGTTGATACCTTTTAACTTCTGTTCATCAATGGTCAATAGTAGCCATGGCATTCACTGTTCACTAATGGTCTACAGGAGCCATGGCATTCACTGTTCACCAATGGTCTACAGGAGCCATAGCATTCACTGTTCACCAATGGTCTACAGGAGCGGTGGGATTCACTGTTCACCAATGGTCTACAGGAGCTGTGTCATTCACTGTTCACCAATGGTCCACAGGAGCCGTGGCATTCACTGTTCACCAATGGTCTACAGGAGCTGTGGCATTCACTGTTCACCAATGGTCTACAGGAGCCGTGGCATTCACTGTTCACCAATGGTCTACAGGAGCCGTGGCATTCACTGTTCACCAATGGTCAGTAGGAGCCGTAGCATTCACTGTTCCCCAATGGTCTACAGGAGCCATGGCATTCACTGTTCACAAATGGTCTACAGGAGCCGTGGTATTCACTGTTCACCAATGGTCAGTAGGAGCCGTGACATTCACTGTTCCCCAATGGTCTACAGGAGCCATGGCATTCACTGTTCACCAATGGTCTACAGGAGCTGTGGTATTCACTGTTCACCAATGGTCAGTAGGAGCCGTGGCATTCACTGTTCACCAATGGTCTACAGGAGCCGTGGCATTCACTGTTCACCAATGATCAGTAGGAGCCGTGGCATTCACTGTTCACTAATGGTCTACAGGAGCCATGGCATTCACTGTTCACCAATGGTCTACAGGAGCCCAGGCATTCACTGTTCATCAATGGTCTACAGGAGCCGTGGCATTCACTGTTCACCAATGGTCTACAGGAGCCAATGCATTCACTGTTCACCAATGGTCTACAGGAGCCATGGCATTCATTGTTCACCAATGGTCTACAGGAGCCATGGCATTCACTGTTCACCAATTGTCTACAGGAGCCGTGGCATTCATTGTTCACCAATGGTCTACAGGAGCCACATGGCATTCATTGTTCACCAATGGTCAGTAGGAGCTGTGGCATTCACTGTTCACCAATGGTCTACAGGAGCCATGGCATTCACTGTTCACCAATGGTCTACAGGAGCTGTGGTATTCACTGTTCACCAATGGTCAGTAGGAGCCGTGGCATTCACTGTTCACCAATGGTCTACAGGAGCCGTGGCATTCACTGTTCACCAATGATCAGTAGGAGCCGTGGCATTCACTGTTCACTAATGGTCTACAGGAGCCATGGCATTCACTGTTCACCAATGGTCTACAGGAGCCCAGGCATTCACTGTTCATCAATGGTCTACAGGAGCCGTGGCATTCACTGTTCACCAATGGTCTACAGGAGCCAATGCATTCACTGTTCACCAATGGTCTACAGGAGCCATGGCATTCATTGTTCACCAATGGTCTACAGGAGCCATGGCATTCACTGTTCACCAATTGTCTACAGGAGCCGTGGCATTCATTGTTCACCAATGGTCTACAGGAGCCACATGGCATTCATTGTTCACCAATGGTCAGTAGGAGCTGTGGCATTCACTGTTCACCAATGGTCTACAGGAGCCGTGGCATTCACTGTTCACCAATGGTCTACAGGAGCTGTGGTATTCACTGTTCACCAATGGTCAGTAGGAGCTGTGGCATTCACTGTTCACCAATGGTCTACAGGAGCCATGGCATTCACTGTTCACCAATGGTCTACAGGAGCCGTGGCATTCATTGTTCACCAATGGTCAGTAGGAGCTGTGGCATTCACTGTTCACCAATGGTCTACAGGAGCCATGGCATTCACTGTTCACCAATGGTCTACAGGAGCCGTGGCATTCACTGTTCACCAATGGTCAGTAGGAGCCGTGGCATTCACTGTTCACCAATGGTCTACAAGAGCCGTGGCATTCACTGTTCACCAATGGTCTATTGAGTTATTTTTGCAACCATGCTCATTAATTCAAATAGACCTTGTTTAAAGGAATAGTCAAGCTGTGGAATTATTCTGCAGTATAAAATATATTAGAAATAATTACAGAGATCCATTCAAGAATATTGGATTGTGTATCATACTGACAAACATACCTTTGGAGTCTATGTATTCATGTATTGTGATATAGGTGTTGAACCAAAGCTGACATAATGTAAATGAGGGCATACAAAAAGTCCCTTCAAACACCTTGGTCGAGGTTCCACTTTTTGTAACAGACTAAAAATACAAAAAATGTATGTAAGACTAAAATGCAGACTTCTCCTTCATAGCTGTACATGTTAAATGGGTGTGTTCACGTTTCTCCAACATTTGATAATTAGTTAAAACAACATTCAATTAAGTGTGGGTATTAAGGATTATTATGTTGTTAATACCTGCAAAATTTAATTTATTAATAAACGTTGACTAGTTATAAATTTTGTGTCTTAACTCATTATTCTGCATTTTGTTTTACATAAAAGGAAATATCGTATACAGTGATACAAAATGTATGGTCTATAATTGCGTATTTCATGAAAATTATTACATAACATTAAAATCATTATTAAAAAGTATTGGACTAGTATAAATGGTACATCTATCTTGAAGTATAGATACTTATAGATTAATAGATATTAAATTCACCGCGATTATTACTATCAGACAATGGTGTTTCTACAACTAAAAATAAACGATAAAAAATTAGCAAAAAGTTCAATCGCCCATCATTATATCTAAAAGCTGTAATACATATTCTGTGTTGGATAATCCTTAACCTCACCCTTTCAGTCTTCCCGAAATATGCTGGTCTGCCAGACCCGTCCAGTAAAATTGCCATTGGACCGGCAGTCTATTTAATTGTGTCTGACCAAATGACCGGCAGATAAATTTCATGAGACGTGGTCTGATGATTCTTTGTTTTGCGCCTGACAATCAGTTGACCTTTTTATCTTCTTAATTTACTTAACTTAATCGAAAGGCACCACAAAATTAGTCTTAATTTTACTTGACATCGGTATTCCATGGTTATTCCCCGTTAATTATAATCGCGCATTTTGATTGGACAAAGCATCTGTTCTAATATATAAACCGGTGTTACACAAAATCAGGACCGGAATCAAATTTTGATCTACAAATAAAATGAGGATAAAGAAGGCTGTTCTAAATTTCAAACTGAGTTTTTGAATTTTGAAAATATATTGAAAATAGTAGAGATTAACATTATTATTACCCTACTCAGAAACTCTTAATGTAATTACATTGGTTGATTATATTTATTTTTAATACTTGCTTATGTTTCAATCAATATTGTTAACTGTGTTCTATGTTAAAAATTTTAATTGATAATAAGTAAAATGGATTTGATCAAAAACCCAAATCGAAACATTGACTTTCTTATAATTTTGCCTAACATCAAACTCAAATGTAAATATATTGAGATTTTTATAAAAAAATCTTTTATCTGTATCTAATAATCATGATAATTAAAATCAAGTAGTGATTTAACAAATAATTTGTGATCTCAAACACAAAGATTTTATAACTGAATTTTTCATGAGTATTGTTGTATTGAAAATTTCGGTCCGGCACAATTGTCTTCGGTCAGGCAGGTGGACATGGATGGCCGGACCGAATGTCAGGCATGTCATTTGCAACTTTTGTGAAGACTGCCCTTTGAACGCCTCTTAATCCCCTGTCTTAATTGGTTGTTGTTTTAGTCCAAGAAGAAATGTTGGGGAAATGTGAATAAACCGTTAAATGTTAATTAGTCTGACAAAGAGTTGTGTCCGTGTATTGATTTTTCACAGTTAGTGCTCACAATGGTTACCTTGTCCCAATTATCAGACAGGTGTTTGAATATAATAATAACACCTCAGGTGGTTAGGTGAAAATAATAATTTTCAAATTACAACAAATAAGCAGTCTTCGTGACATTAGCTGTCATGTATGTGACTGGTAACCAATTTACCCTCAGTAGCAGAACACCAAAATGAAGATCTGAAGATACACAATCTGTTTTTTTTATACTAGAAGTGTCAACAAAATAATGTATCCAACATGGAAGTGTCACCAGCATTGTTACATATGTTAACAGTGTAAACAATTTTGATTAGCACTTTAAAGGTGAAAACTTCTGATTAGGAATTAACATGAATTTGATAAACATTACGAATATTTTAGTTTCCCCAATAATTTTTTGAGCATCAGATAAATGAAGTATAGTATTCTTGCACTGTCAGCAGATATATATATAACTTAATTTGTACTCTATTTGAAACAAACAAGAAATACTACTAAGCCAAGCCTCACATTTATACCTGTTCCTCTAAGACTTATTTTTTGAAAATGTACAAATATTATATATATTTGAAGGGTTTAACTGGTGTTAATGGTCACTGCCAAAAAAAAATTGAGATAATTTTGTATCATATTTGTGAATTCTTTGTTAGTGACCAATTACAAATAAGAGTTTATAAACCATTAAGAGCATCTTGAACAATGGCTGCATTAATTACATTGTATATTATATTGATTCCATCTGAGAAAGGTTTTGCAGTAAACATTAAACAGACGATATGTTCAAGTGTAATAATATTTCTGGTCTATTTTAGCTTGTTAGATTTTGTCGGGATGTTCATAAGAAGAGGAAGTCGAGACTTTCTACAAGGTGTCTAAAGAAAATTCCTATTAAAAAGTTTAAGAAAGGTATGTTTCAAAAACTGTGTGACAAGCTTGTAAACAACTATGATTCAGTTTAAAATTATGTATTAAGTATTGTCGCCTATGTTTGACTTATGTTTTATGTGTTGATGTACTTCCTCAATTAATACATTATACTTGTGATATTTCTGGAAAGAAAACTTCCCACACACACAAAATTTAAAAATTATAATATTGTTCTTCAAATAAAAGAAACATATTTGCCTTTAAATGTTGTATCATATACTTAAAAAGAATATATGTATTAAATTTTGATTTTGATAAACTTGTTTATGTGCACCAACATTAAGGCCAGCATAAGATATGTTTGCTACAGCATCAGAAAGTATAGTTAGATTTGGATCAGATGGTATGAGTCTGATGTATTGATTATTTGAATAATTTTAACACTTTGAAAGCAATATTTCAGCAAAATGAAAGAAACAAGACGTTTCTGTAAGGAATATGAATAATATGTTAAAATTGGAATAAATGTCTAATGGCCATGGATAGTGAGAAAAATCAACTTAGTTCATATTTGGTTTTCTCCCAACAAAGATTGGATTAAAATGTATATAAAATACTCCAGACATAGTAGATAGAATAGATGCTTGTTATTTTTTCTTTTAAATAAATAACTTGTCCTATATTTTTTTTTAAATAAAGCATTTAAACACAATATTTTTATTATTTATTTTCTTTTGATAATTCTTTTTTAGAAAGTTTTATTTAATGAGCATTTCCATTATAATTTTTTGTTTTTACCATTGTTTAATATATGCAGGTTCTGATTTTTTTTAGTTTAAATCCAGGTTTACTCAATCAAAACTCTATAATTTGATGTTTCTCTTGAGGTTCATTGGAGAATTTCAGGCTAATAAGATATGGTTGGACAATTTTGGTGCCAATCTCATTAAACAAATTTCTTTAGAAAATAATTGAAGCATGTAAAGACTAGTTATCCATTTGGTTTGATTGAGTTCTGTTTGAATCAGTATTCTTAGTCTTCAGTATAAGGTTGTTGACTTTAGAACAATCACATAAAATTAATAGTTTTAGCCTTTGTTGACAGTGCATCTTGTAATCTGTTTGTTTCTTGTTTTGGATGCTTGTGAATTTTTTGTTACAATAAAGCTTTGTTACTTCATCCCCATCATATGTTTTGGTGTATTCTGATTTCTTTTGTTGAATTAGTCAGATACAATGAAATCATGAATAAATAATTCTTCTTCCAGGTGATGTGTATGATGTATGTGCAATTTGTTTAGATGATTATGAGGAGGGAGAGAAACTTCGTGTGTTACCTTGTGGCCATGGTAAGATTGTAATTAGACAAAAACTTTACCCTAACAGCTCTATGGCTCTGGGGGGTGGGGGTGGGGACAACATGTCCATCTCACTAGCTGTAAATAGTTCTATGATACTAGTTGTTGAATAGAGATTAACACCACTTGCAGTGATTTTTCCGATGTGTCATGGTGTCCAATTTCCATTGGGGTAGGAAGCCCCATGACCTGGTGAAAACCCCAGGTCCTTGTGCAGGAAACGTAATCCTTATCGATAACAGTTGGAGTCAAGCACACCCTTCCAGCAGTAAGGCACTAACCCACCACCTCAGCCTTGTTTTTTTTTTTGGTTAACCTGTTCATATTGTGATTATAAATATCTTATTTGATGGTAATAATCAATAACAGACAGACAGATATTGCAATATGACAACAAACTATATCTAAGGCAGTTTTCTGAGATATTTAAGTTTTGAACAACAAAGTCTAAATTTATATTAATGTTGTTGATGTATTTTTTTGGCTCCGGCTAGTAATGATGAAGTGAATAACTCTGGAATTAGGTAAATAATTTGAAAACTTATGTTGAAATGTATGGTATGTATGTACTTTTGTAAAAGCAAATAAATAACATATTTGGGGGAGATGATTGCCTAGTGTGAGCAGAGAAAATTCTGAAATTAAACAATTTATTTTCTTGTTATATTTCAGTTTACCATATCAAATGTATCGACCCCTGGCTGACAAAGAGAAAGAAAACGTGCCCAGTGTGTAAACGTAAGGTCATACCAGGCAGTAATCCAGACTCCGATTCGTCAGACGATGAAACTGGGAATGACTCATCCAGTGAGAGAACACCTCTGTTGTCAAACAACAACCCAGTTATGACAGCACCTAGGAGATCTACTTTTGACAGTTCTGGTATGAACAATTGTTATGACATAGAAGTTTTCAATCATTCTTTTGATTTAGCAACAGTGTCTTTCGATATATATTTGTGTGGATTAAATCGCTTTAAAAAAAATTTCTATAAATTATTAGTGGTCTTTTTGCTTTTATATCTATATATCACACGCTGAAATGTATAGTTTTGTTGAAATGGGGTTTATGCTACATAAGGCAATTTCTATAAGCTATATATGTGGTATTGGTGAAGGAAGCCACATTAAAACCCCCTACCTTAAGCAGGAAAACTGTTGTTTAATTTAAATTGTTAATCATATATTGCGGTTACCAGGTTTATATTTTCTAAAGTATGCAAGGTTGTAATTTTATCCTCTGATTTATCAGGAAGACCTTTAAATTAGTTATAATCATTTTTAATCAATCAATGTGTTTTTTATAGGTTTACCAGAAGCAGTAAGAAATGATGTCACAACACTACATGTTCGTACACTCCGTATTGAAGACTCAGACTCGGACTCTGATGACAATTCTCTTTACCACACTGTCGGAGAATCCCCCGTTGATTCAGCACATCATTCTAGACCTAATGAAGCTGTCAACCTAGCCTATAATAGTACAACTGATGATTCTGATGAATACAGCGATGAAGAAGAGAATGCTGGGAATGCTAGCAGCACAGAACAAGGTGCTCACAGCGATAATGTGGTGGTGGTTGTCAACAATAGTGAAAAAGCTGACAGAACCATCAATCACATAGTCTGACTTTAAAGAGGGTTTTATTTAATTCCAAGTTTTAATGTGATACTCAGTTTTTTAATATTTAAATATTATTTTATTATAAGTTTTAATGGAACAAATAGTTTTTTTTTTAGGATTTTATTTGAATCGAAATATAAATTACATTGTTTTTCATTTGCATATAAAACATATAAAAAAAAACAAAAGACATTTTAGTAATTTGTTTTGGCTGTGAACTTCAAATTTAAAATATTTAAGAAAAGCCAGTAGTTATTAATAATTATTAATAGTGTTTCATTAATTAATATACAATGTATAGTGCTCTTTATTTACCAAGTGTCATTTATTAATATTGAATTGCTTTTTGTAATTGATTTGTGGATAAGGTTTTGAGATAAATGTAATTGTTTCCATATTGATGTCATTCCTAGTATGCTACAGTGAAACACTTCTAAACAGAACACATCTTTACAGTAGATATCTGTAGATAAGAAAAGATTTCAGGATTGTGATGCTAGTTTTGTTGTTGTATGAACAGTTCTGTTAAGATAGGTTTCATGGAAATTTTGTTATTTGTTTCATTTATGTTATTTGTCATTTAGTAAGAATAATTTGTTGTAAAAATTATTCCCTGTTATTAGAGTTAATACTTATCACCCTAGTCATCAAGGCTTTGTTTGTTGATTTTCACAATAATAACAAAGCATGAGTATGCTAACCCCTTAATATTACATGGTTGTAGTCTTCATAGTTTTCTGGAAATTAAACAACCAATCAACTTAGTTTGCAAGTCTTTGGGTATAAAAGCCATTCAGAAATCCCTGAAGCTCTTGTGAATATTGGGTTATTATACAGAATAAATTTAGACTGCCTCAACAGTTGTGTCTACAAAGGCCCATACAAACTACTCATATTTATTTTAATTCAGTAGACTGGCTAACAGTTAAAAAGAATCTTTTGTATTGGTTCCATGACTATGAACAGTTTATAATTAACCTAAGTACAATGTTGCCTCTATATTTGTTAATTCATCACTTATACTTACAGACATTTGTTGCCACAATTGGATTTGATTAAAAGCATAATGTCTACTAAAATAAATTTTTTAAAAATATTTTGGAACATTATATGTCTTTATTAATGTTTGAGATAATTATACCAATATACTTTAAAAAAGAAAGATTTAATATAGGTTTAAGGAGAACCTAATTTATTATGCATCACATATGTTTTCTGAATGAAATATCAATGTTTGTTAAAAGCATGAAACAAATGTCACTGTGAAGTAAACAATGGTTATTACGGAATTATTATGTGCAGGGTTAATAGTACATTACAGAAACAAGGTCACAATATAGGTCATCAACATTGGGCCAGTTTGTTTGTGATATTTTGTCATCCAGACAAGTATTCAAAGTGAAATATTTTTACTAATATCTTGATTAATATCAACGTTTTTAGCTCACCTGGACCGAAGGTCCATGTGAGCTATTGCTATCACTTGGCGTCCGTCGTCCGTCGTCCGTCGTCCGTCGTCCGTCGTCCGTCGTAAACTTTTTCAAAAATCTTCTCCTCTGAAACCACTGGGCCAATTTTTTTCAAACTTGGCCACAATCATCCTAAGGGTTCCTAGTTTCAAGTTTGTACCCAGGGTGTTGATCAACAGACAAATATGGCCGCTGTTACTAAAAATAGAACATGGGGGTCAACACAGGTTTTTGATCATTATCTAAAAAACTATAATAGCTATAGAGAAAACCGTTACTTCAAATTGATCAGCACATTAAGGTCTACAATAGTTGCTAGTAGTGCGAAGTTGTGTATTGGCTTCTTGTAGGAGTTATTGCCCTTTTTTGACGATTTTTGACAAATTTTTTGGTATTTACAATATAACCTGAAAAATATACGAGGTAGAGTGAAAGTGTAAATGGCAAAAATGATCAGCAATAAAAGCCCTACAATTCACTTGATTGGTCTGAAATTGTCAGATGACTCTTTATATGAGTTATTGCCCTTAAATGGTAATTTTTTATGAAATTTTCCGTTTTTGTCCTGTAACTTTAAAACTATAACAGCTAGAGTAAAACTGTTAATAGCAAAAATGATCAACAATACAAGCCCTACAATTCACTGTATTAGTCTGAAATTGTCAGATGACTCCTTATAGTAGTTATTGCCCTTAAATGGCAATTTTTTATGAAATTTTCTGTTTTTGTCCTGTAACTTGAAAACTATAGCAGCTAGATTGAAACTGTAAATTGCACAAATGATCAGCAATAAAGACCCTACAATTCACTTGATTGGTCTGAAATTGTCAGATGACTCCTTATATGAGTTATTGCCCTTAAATGGTAATTTTTTATGAAATTTTCCGTTTTTGTCCTGTAACTTAAAAACTATAACAGCTAGAGTAAAACTGTAAATAGCAAAAATGATCAACAATACAAGCCCTACAATTCACTGTATTAGTCTGAAATTGTCAGATGACTCCTTATAGGAGTTATTGCCCTTAAATGGCAATTTTTTATGAAATTTTCCGTTTTTGTCCTGTAACTTGAAAACTATCGCAGCTAGATTGAAACTGTAAATTGCACAAATGATCAGCAATAAAGACCCTACAATTCACTTGATTGGTCTGAAATTGTCAGATGACTCCTTATATGAGTTATTGCCCTTAAATGGTAATTTTTTATGAAATTTTCCGTTTTTGTCCTGTAACTTTAAAACTATAACAGCTAGAGTAAAACTGTAAATAGCAAAAATGATCAACAATACAAGCCCTACAATTCACTGTATTAGTCTGAAATTGTCAGATGACTCCTTATAGGAGTTATTGCCCTTAAATGGCAATTTTTTATGAAATTTTCCGTTTTTGTCCTGTAACTTGAAAACTATAGCAGCTAGATTGAAACTGTAAATTGCACAAATGATCAGCAATAAAGACCCTACAATTCACTTGATTGGTCTGAAATTGTCAGATGACTCCTTATATGAGTTATTGCCCTTAAATGGTAATTTTTTTATGAAATTTTCCGTTTTTGTCCTCTAACTTAAAAACCATAGCAGCTAGAGTGAAATAATAAATTGCAAAAATGATCAGCAAAAAAGCCCTACAATTCATTTAATTGAAAACTATAGTAGCTAGATTAAAACTGTAAATTGCACAAATGATCAGCAATAGAAGCCCTACAAATGATTGCTTAGTCCACAAATTGCAAGATGACTCTTTATAGGAGTTATTGCCCTTTCATTATGAATTTGGACATATGAACAGTTTTTTAATTATAAATTAGTCTATAACACACCTATTAGTAGAGTAAAACTGTAAATTTCTAAAGTACCCTAAAGGACAATGCCTAAAAACCATTTAATTTTCAGAAATTGTGGATGGCACCTTATAGGAGTTATTGTATTTAACAAATTTTTTGAAGAAATGTATAGTTTTTGCACAGTAACTTAAAAGCTATAACAACTAGACTGAAACTGTTAATTTCAAAAATTTAAATATAGTTTAAGTCATTTGGATTCCAGGTGAGCGATTACAGGCTCCTGGGAGCCTCTAGTTTTTATAATGTAATGAGCAGATACTCGTTAAGAAATATTCACAGCAAAGGTGATTTTTTTTAAGTTGTAGACATTATGCATTTAATTAATAAGCACTTGATGTCTTTCTATGTACATGTAAAAGGACATTTTCATATATCCTCATAGGTATTAATCCAGTTTGAAAAGGTCATGCATGATTACTATTAGATAAAATTTAAGGAAATCTAATTTATATCTTGATTATCTGTTTCTTTAAAGCAACTACACAAAAAATCAGTGTGACTTGGTATTACTGCCTGTAAAAAATATAAAGTAAAACCCCAAACCTAGAAACAAATTCTACACAGAAATCTCCCGTAAACAACTTCAATAGCTGCATTGCTTAAGATTAAACCATATCTGACATGAATAGCACATTCATACATTTAGAAGTACCACTTTATAATTTTGGAGTGCAGGTACAGAAAACATTGAGTTTCCGTGCTATATTGATCACATTTGTAAAATAATTACATGTCTTTACAAAATGGTTAAAGGCAGTTATAAGATATGTTATTGATAATATGTTTGTTGTTAGTTGTTGTATATTTTTGAAGCATGGGTACAATACAAATAACAATAGATAATCAGTGTAAGTGGTATATTATATAACAGATATTGTATTAGGCAGTTTGAATGACCATGCATGCAAGTTATTGATATGAAAACTTGCACTTTTCCACCTTACATGTACAAAATTGTACTACTTTGCTATCCTGTACAGGAAGCTTGTTCAGAAGATGGTTTCTGGGAGTTTTTTGTTGTTAATATTAGTCTATTATTTGCTTGTGTAGCATTCTCTCTGCTAACAGTCTAATAATATGTGATGATAAAGTCAGATTTTTATCTTTATTTTCAGTAGCTTGAATTTTAATAGCTTTGTTGGATTGTCATTTTTATTTTGCTTATTTTTTGTGCTTTTGATTTATTGATATGAAAAGTTAAAAAAAATTAATGGTTTATTTTTAAGGAATATGATTTGTAATTTTCTCTTTGATATTATAGTTTAAGGCAACTGGTTAATCCAGAATGCTTAACCACATCTGAAAATAGCTTAAGCATTGCTTGATGGAGGTTAACCTGCAAGACAAATCAATTCACCACCTAAATATCTTTTTGATCCTGAACAATGTACAAACTGGTATTTTGTGAAAGTGCAATAGACCATCATTTTATCAACTGATTGGTGTAAAATGTTACATTTTGAGTTTAGTCCATACTGTGTAATACATTTCTGTTATTCCTTCAGTATATGTAACCAAATGATTCCATTCATCATTCAGTCTTAGGTGTGGTTTGTTTTATATCAAATAAATTTGACCCTGTTCCTGTTATAGTGTCTAAAATGGTTATAAAAAAAAGATGGTATAGTATGCAATAGACATAATCTTAAACTCAATCTAATTAAAATTAAATCTTTCACTTGCTCCCCCCTTTTTGCTATGGTAGCAGCGACCATAGCAAAAAGGGGGGAGCAAGTGAAAGATTTAATTTTAATTAGATTGTCTTAAACTACACTTTTAAACATATCCTGAAAAATATTTTGACAAAAACATGTTTGTTAGTTTGCTTTCAAAATTTGTAGATTTTTAAAAGTCTGTCTGATGAAAGCTGAAATTTTGATTTCTTGTCAACAAGTTCTGAGGCAAATGTTCCATCGAGGTTAATCCATTCATTGTTGTATAGTAAAATAATTTGATAAATTTCTATCACAATAGAATTTCATTTGTTTAAAATAAAATTAATTGCACTTAAGAATGAACTTTGTCCTTCTGTTAGCATCGTGGAGATAAAAGTCATATTTAAAGTTGATGGTCTATGGCTTTGATATTTTTTACTGTATTCAAAAAACAATATTTTCGAAGAAAATTTATTATACTAAAACAGCCTATGGAAGCATGACATTATGGTTTTTATAGCCATCAAGAAAAAGTGTGCATTTCAAATTTCCAACTGCCTTGACTGACCTGTTTGACTTGTTTGCAAAACAAAAATTAATCTACTATTCAAATAAAGCAACAATTTAAAAATGGCAATACTCTATGCATTACATAAATGTGTAACTTTTTCTCATTTAAGGTTAAAGTTATATTGGTAGTATTCATTATTCAGAACTGTATCCCATCTGTTACTATGTATAATCAATTATCTTTTTTCTATTACAGCTATTTGTAAATAGTGATTTGTACTACGTCTATAAATGCCTGAACATTGTTAATGATTTGTATGAATAAAACTAAATATTGAACTGCATTGTTTACGTCTTTGATGCGAAGAATTTTATTTTCAAAATTTTTTCAGTTAACTAAATGCATTGATGGTCATATTAGTCTTACTTCCACTTAGTTGCTCAATGTTTGATATCGAGATTACGTTTTGCAGCATATGTAATTTGTGAAATTGTTCTTGAAAGCTGTCTATATCAGGAATATTAACATGGACAACTAATTTTATTGCATATATTTTGGTTTGGTATAGTTGGTATGAAGCACCTGTCAGGTGAGCTAAAAGTAAATTTAACTTTTCTGTATAAAGTTAGCAAAAACACAAGTATATGAGAATTGATTGTTAGGCATACATGTGTAACCAAGGGTATTGTATCAGTGCAGCGATTGTCCCTTTTTAGCTCACCTGACCCAAAGGGTCATGTGAGCTATTGTTATCACTTTGCGTCCGTCGGCGACGTCGTCGTCGTCGGCTGCGGCGGCGGCGTCTGTAAACTTTTTACATTTTAATCTTCTTCTCTGAAACCACTTGGCCAATTGCAACCAAACTTGGCCATAATGTTCATTGGATGGACCTTTACAAAGTTTGTGTTTTTTATTTTGATTGGAAAACCAATATGGCCGCCACCTCAAGACTTAGTTTAACATAGGACCCTATGGGAAAAAAGTTAAAAAGGGCTTCTTCTCTGAAACCGTTTAACCAATCAAAACAAAACTTACTAGCAATATTGTTTAGATGGTCCTCTATAAAGTTTGTGTTTTAGATGGGAATTGGAAATTCAAAATGGCCACCACTGCAGGACTTAGTTTAACATAGAACCCTATGGGAAAAAGTTTTAAAAGGCTTCTTCTCTGAAACCGGTTAATCCATGGAAACAAAAACTTACTAGCAATATTGTTTGGATGTTCCTCTATAAAGTTAGTGTTTTTTATGGCAATTGGAAATTCAAAATGGCTGCCACCGCAGGACTTAATTTAACATAGGACCCTATGGGAAAAAGTTTGAAAGGCTCTTTTTCTAAAACCGGCCAACCAATGGAAACAAAACTTACTAGCAATATTGTTTGGATGGTCCTCTATAAAGTTAATGTATTTTATCCCAATCTGATATTCAAAATGGCCGCCACCGCAGGACTTAGTTTAACATTGGACCCTATGGGAAAAATGTTAAAAAGGGCTTCTTCTCTGAAACCGGTTAACCAATCAAAACAAAACTTACTAGCAATATTGTTTGGATGGTCCTCTATAAAGTTTGTGTTTTTTATGGCAATTGGAAATTCAAAATGGCCACCACTGCAGGACTTAGTTTAACATAGAACCCTATGGGAAAAAGTTTTAAAAGGCTTCTTCTCTGAAACCGGTTAATCAATGGAAACAAAAACTTACTAGCAATATTGTTTGGATGGTCCTCTATAAAGTTAGTGTTTTTTATGGCAATTGGAAATTCAAAATGGCTGCCACCCAAGACTTAATTTAACATAGGACCCTATGGGAAAATATTTGAAAGGCTTCTTTTCTGAAACCGGCCAACCAATGGAAACAAAACTTACTAGCAATATTGTTTGGATGGTCCTCTATAAAGTTAATGTTTTTTATCCCAATCTGATATTAAAAATGGCCACCTCCCCCGCAGGACTTAGTTTAACATAGGACCCTATGGGCAAATAAAAAAAATCTCTATACAACTGGTTAACCAATGAAACAAAACTTTCTAGTAATATTGTTTGGATGGTCCTATTTAAAGTTTATTGAAAATTACAGGACTTACTTTAACATCAGGGAAATGCCATCTTCATTGCCTATAAAATCAGGTGAGCGATACAGGCTCTTAAGAGCCTCTGGTTTTTATTGAGGACTTGGGATTTTTTATTTCTCCTTTTACTAGAGATGGTAAGAAAGATTTAAAGTTTTTCACGCTCAAACAAATAATTGAAAAAACTATTTCCTGTTCAGAACTTGTCCCCAACCACATGCTCGTTCATCTATGTGCAACAGAACATAAGCAACAAACTGTGCAGACCCTGATCTTGATCATTGTCATGGTTCAGTGACTGGGTTTACAATGTCATGGTTGACTGGAATCACATAAAGTGAGAAGTTAAGCTACTGTGTAAGCATGGTAATTCAATTTTTTTGTTGGTTGTTAAATGTAAATCATTTGTTTGTTTACATGGTGTTCAACTCTACTTTCAGCCATTTTCCAGCTATATCAAGGCATCCATTATTTGTATGGGGAGAAAGCCAAAGTACCTGGAGATAACTTGACCCTCTGTATGAAGACTGGCAATCCTAGACAAATAAAATTGGAGTTGAGTGCACCCTACCAGCAGTGAGACTTGAACCTGCAACCTGTTGACAGACCATGTGATCAATAGTATACAACCACAGAGGCCCTGCAAATGTAAATCTAACCTCCACCTCATTGATATCGTCTATTGCGTTGGTTACCAAGTGTAACCATTTTGGCGATTCGTTCAGTCATCTTAGTTTTCCTACGGCAGGTCAGGCTCCAGCTTCCGCCCCCAATAAAAACTGCACGCCATGATGTTGCTGAAAGTGGCGTTACAACACCATTCAAACAAACAAACAAACAGAGTCATCTTACTAGGCATGGTAGATCAAAGTGTTCATATATGTCCGACATGTGTCAACTTCAGTTAACCTTTTTTAGTTGCATCATTTTTTTAGATCAATTTCTTGGAAGTAGGCAATTGTGAACAATAATCATTGTCTGCATGTCAATTTGCCATTAGAATCAGATGCAACACATGTGGAGATATTACTCCTATATCTTTTGGTAGTCCCAAAAAATATTTCCAAATTTTAAATGATTTGTCATTTTGTTCATCTCATTAAATCTTCACTTGCAAGTAATGATGCAATTTTAACAAGTTTGTATTTTGTCAAGGTTTTTACCTTCAATTCATGATCTTGGATACAACAATTAAGATTTTCAGTACCACCTATTAAGTTTATCTGAAGGAAATGAGTACATGTACTTTGTCAATGCTGTGTTATTATTACCACAACTTGCAATATATAATAATAAACGTTCAATTGTAGTTTTGTAAAAGACTGAATTAAACATTCCTGCCATCAGTAGTTTGATTTGCCTGTGGTTTTCAAAAGTTTATTAAAGAGAATTACATTTTGTGTACTTTTTCAAGTATATTAACTGATCAAATATCCAACTTCCATATTACTATCAATCAAGTCCCTGTCAATACAGATGTTGCAGGTTTAAATCTCATTATGGGCAGGGTGTGCTGGACTTCATTTTTCTTTGACAAGGATTGCCAGTTTTCCTGCCTAAGGATGGGGTTTTTTTTTTTGAGTACTACCATTTTCTCACCCAGTAAAACTGGACGCCAGTATATAGCTGAAAATTTTCTTAATTTTCAACACCAAATAAAAACTAGAGTAAAAACACCTGTGAGCAATGCTCACCATTGATACCCCCCGCTTCACAATTACTTTGAAAATTCAGGTGTTCTTAATTATGAAATTGAAACTTTATCTGGTTAAACGTGAAGGCGAAATTGCAGATAATACATGTAACTCCCCAATCCCCCAAAGAATGGCATCCCCTATGTCAATGACAAAGTCCATGTTTTTCTATGGCAAACCTCTAATAATATTCTGATCAAAATGTTTAATATCCAATGCACAATGGCAATATGTGACCAAGATTCTGTACAAGTTTCAACAAATTCCATTAAGTGGTGTAGGAGGAATTGTAAATAAAAGATGGGTATCCCATTATGTCCATTACAAACTCCATGTTTTTCTATGGGAAACCCCAAATATCATTCCGATCAAAATGTTAAATATCTCCTGCACAATGGCACTATGTGACATGGATTCTGTGTAAGTTTCAACAAATTCCATCCAGTGGTGTAGGAATGAGTGGCACGTAAGAGATGGGTATCCCTTATGTCCATGACAAAGTCCATGTTTTTCTATGGGAAACCCCAAATATCATTCCAATCGAAATGTTATATATCTAGTGCACAATGGCAATATGTGACAACATTCTGTGTAAGTTTCATCAAATTCCATTTAGTGGTGTAGGAGGAGTCGCACATAAGAAATGGGTATCCCCTTATGTCAATGACAGTCCGTGTTGTTCTATGGGAAATATCAAAATAATAAATATCTCCTGCACAATGGCACTATGTGACAAGGATGCTGTGTAAGTTTCTTTAAATTCCATTCAGTGGTGTAGGAGGAGTTGCACACAAGAGATGAGGACCCCCTTAGGTCAATGACAATGTCCATGTTTTTCTATGGGAAACCCCAAATATTGATCCGATCAAAATGTTTAATATCTCCTGCACAATGGCACTATGTGACAAGCATTCTGTGTAAGTTTCATTAAATTCCATTCAGTGGTGTAGGAGGAGTTGCACATAAGAGATAGGGACCCCCTTAGGTCAATGACAAAGTCCATGTTTTTCTATGGGAAATCCCAAATATCATTCTGATCAAAATGTTAAATATCTCCTGCACAATGGCACTATGAGACAAAGATTCTGTGTAAGTTTCATCAAATTCCTTTCAGTGGTGTAGCAGGAGTTGCAAATAATAGAAAGTGTAACGGACGGACGGAAGGACGGGCACCATGAACACTATATACCCCCCGCTTTTCAAGCGGGGGGTATAAAAACGTCATATCAATGAAAGCATCTTGTATAGGCCTGTACAAGTCAACATCCTATATGTTAAAGGGTAAAAAGGTATGTAATATCGGAAATTCGTTTTAAATGACTGGTGAACAATTTATCATGTTATTTCCAAAGGACTTGGTGGTGCCACATGTAAGTGATAAAGTTTGCCATTTACCAGTAACACAATTGTGACACAATGATGTCAAAAGAAATTTTCTGCAAAACATGGTCTTCATTCATGTACGTTTTTAGACAATAAAACAACAAAGTATTTGATTTTATCTGTTTTTCACAGACATTTTAATAACACCCTAGGGCAAAACAATAATTGCTATTTATCCTACATGTTGCCATGTCTATTTATAATCCAAGTTTGACTTGGTTGGACACACCCCTATCCCATCCCATTAAATTTAATCCCTCCCATTGAGCCAGTCCCCTGTCTTGAACATTTACTGACATTCATGGAATACGTCTTTCATTCATCATACATGTACTTTTTTAACATCATCATTGTCATTTACAATAATTAATTTATCCTGACAAAACACTACATTGTTACACAAGGATGCCTGAAAAAAAGACATGTGACAAGATTTTAGTAAATGGTCGAACTTCAGTATCTAAATTATATGTATTTTTCTGATTGCACAATATGCTTCATGTAGCTGGTTTAAAACAAACCCATTCATGTAGCACTTTAGTAGTATTTGTCTACTTAAATCATTTTTAAACCGCCAATGGTAGTCTTTTGTCTTGGACAACTGAGAAGATAAACAATTACATGAAATGAGGTTGGCTAACTAACCATTCTGTGGAGATGTATTTAGTACTTTAAAGCTAGTTGATTTTTGTTTCGAGGTACTGTAGTACACAATATTTTAACTTAAAATATTACAGGAAACTTTCTCTCTGTAAACATACTAAAATACACATGTGAATACCAGTTTTACATCAATGTATTTAGCACTTTTGTATTTTTGTAGAAATAAGCCCCATATACGAGGGCATACAGTATAAAGCACTAGAAATGTGTATTGATAGAAACTTATGATTTTTGTTTTGTTTTTTACTGCTTCAAAATGAAGGTTAAATGCTATTAAAACATAGCAGCTTCTTTTTAACTGACCATGCACACTGTGATACACATAACAAATTATAATGGTAACGATTTTTACAAATGTAGCTGCCTTGGGACATGAATAAGCTTAACATTTCAACAAGCCTTCCATCAATGCAAGCACCCCAATACTTCAAGGTTCTTGGTAAAAAAAACGTATACTTTTATAAGTTAAAACAATTCAGAAATTAACGCAAATACATTTTAAAAAAAATAATACATGTATGTATATATGAAATTCAAATATTTTGATGTCATTAAAACTCAATTTATGTATGCAAAATTCAAAAATATTTAGTTCTCGTGTTTAAATTTTAAATCCTTTCTCAAGATGAGAATGACTCACTATCAATCTAATAGAATATAAAATAATCTACAAAATGTGATTGAAATCCATGGATTGAGCCATTAAAACATGAAGTACTTTTTAGGTAAACAAAGAACCTTGCTGCATTTGTATCCCCTTGCAATTTACAAGTTTTAAGTGACAATTGCATCAATATTAAAATGTGAAAATAAATACATCAACAATGAACCAACAATTGTCACTGAAAACACCACTCGATGCAACCTGCCAAGCCATACACATTTCGTTGCTTATCACATTACTAGTTACGAGTTACTAATTTCATTAAAACAGTTTATATTTCCTCAACAAAGAGAAAACCTGAAAAGTATGGCACGATATACCTGAGATCAACCTTGTATGAATGGAATCCCTGATACACAGTTCTGTATTAACCATGATGATCTATTAAAAAGTCTCGTATTACTAGGATACTGTCAAAATAGAAATTTCTTGGTAAATAACATAATTCAAATTTATTTTTTTAGCATGATTAGACAATTAGACCTGTATCTTACAAGGTTTGTGCAAAATTAACCTAGACCATTTAAATTTCCCCTTTAAAAAATGGTGCAAAAAATATCTTCTCTTTAAGACTTTCTTCTAATCTATTTTTAGTTACACACACGTTGGTCAACAAAAATGTATACAATATTTATTATGCCATGCCTAGTTTGTACAATCAGGTCAACTTAACATTAATGAGTGAGATGGAGTTCTAATAACAACATGTAATACAATACTAGACAACAATTGTGCCCTATTATAACATAATCTGTTACTGCCATTGGCACAAAACAGTTGATTCTAAAATAACATTTTGATCTTCCTCTTTTGAACAACAATCACAATTTTGTTTGATTGACATTTTTTAACTGCCTTCACAGGAGTGGGGTTACATGGTTAAAGATCCTATTTTAACATTGACTGGTAACTTTCTCCACACAGTGACTTCAATAGTTGTGCTAAAACAAATTTCTATAACTTTCATTCATTTGTAAAAATGTGTAATTTCAGATTTTATTCATCATTATACACAGATGTGATGACAAGACATCTATTACAGCATTGTATTAAGGATTTTGGTAGCATGCCTTATATTGCACATTTTCAACACAAATTCAGCATATTCATAAAGCTCTTTACAAAATGGCTCTTTTCCAACTCATAGACCTGTTCCTGATATCTTGGAGGTTCCATCATCAGGAAAGTTTTTAAATATCACAGCCTTTTCACTTCATAGTACTAAAAGTATTTAAACCTCTGCTAGCACTTTGTAAAAACCATTTGATGGCAGTCTAGTGAGAATTTCGAGGTAGCATCAACTGAAGGTAATCGGCCTTCATTTCCGCAAATCTAACACAAAGACCTGAAACAAGAAAAGAAAAAATCATATCTATATCCATAGGTACACTTAAATATCAATCTAATTAAAATTATATCTTCACTTGGCTCCCCCCCTTTTTTTGTTATTGTCACCGTGAAGATCTAACAACATTCCTTTACAGATCATTCCAGATTCAACTTCTGTATTGACCGATCAAAAACTATCTTCACCAACCTTTAATGTTGGGGAATCCCTCTATCATTGTTTGGAATCTCTCTGGCATTATTGTACCTTTTTCATAACTAAACCCAAAGTTAGATAAAAGCTTACGTTTGATTGGTTAATTTTTTGGGGAATACCCAAATTTTTCATCTGAGATGACCTGTAATGGGATGTTGTTAGATCTTCAGAGTGACAATAACAAAAAGGGGGAGCTAGTGAAACATTCAATTTTAATTAGATTGACTTGAATATATAAAAACAAAAACACTTGACAAATACAAAAAATTATCAGTTAATCAAACTAGTAATGCCCATGTATATGTTACAAGATTATAAAATATAAAACATTAATTATACAGACTTGCCTACCCATTTCAGACAAAAATAGTAAGGCACTCACCGAAAAATCATAATTTGAGGTGAAAAATAGCAAAGCATATATTAAGTGTTAAAAAGGTTGTAATATATATTGTAGAAACTGCATATTTTTGTTGTCTTCAATTTTAAACAAATAATAACCTAATGGACACATCAAATTCAATGTGTTGACTTCTGGTTTAAAGCTGTATATTTTAAACTTGTCCCTGAAGCTTCAATTTAAAACACAAAATTTCAATGAACACAACAACGACAGGAAATTGAACATATATCTTTGACATAACAGGAAGTGGAAATGGCAATGTAAAGATAATTCACAGAGTCAAACTAAAAATGACTGAACGGAAATGACAAAAATCCAATATTTAAAAAATCGTAAGGAATATAGTAAAAATCGTAATGGCATAATAAAGCCTTAAAAATCGGGAGCCTTACGCCAAAATCGTAAGAGTAGGCAAGTCTGAATTATACCCCACCCACCACCCCCACTGCTCCCCATAGTGGATAGGGAATATACAGTTCTCATTCTGTGTGTTTTGGTGAGTGCATGTGTGTGGTAAGTGCGAGTGTCTGTCTTATTTTTCTAAGCAATGGTAAGTGATAAAACACTGAAATTTTGTCAACAGCTTCCATTGGTCATACCATTTTGTGGGAATCATTTTTAGACCTCTCCGACTCCTACTTCCTGTTTACTGATGTAGTCAATTTGCCTCCCTCTGTAACAATTTTTACATTTTTTACCAATATTTATTTAAATAGTTATACATACTGATCCATCTGATGCACTAGCTCCCACTTTGTCACCTCTGTGATTCCAACACACTTCAAATATCCCTCCTGTACCTTTATAACTGTGAACCAATGATCCACTCTACAATACAGATCATTGCTATATATGTTTTTGCAGTGTATTTATTTGTTGTTTGTAATAAATAATTGTTTCACACTAACACCAATTATTGGCTTTGTCAGGTTAATTTTTTATTTATATGATTGATGTGATTTGTATCAATTTCTTATATAATGGATCATAAACACAAATGAAAGTTCTAGAAAACAGGATTTTGTTTATGCATATGAGAAACTGACAGCACTTCAAAAACAGTTCAGAGAAATGAATGGTGTAGAGCAGGGGTCCGGAAGTTTTCCCTGCCCATTTCGGTCATTTTTCCAGCCAAGAAGTTACCATATTCCATGGTAGTCAATATTAGTCTGGGGTCGTTTCGTACCGAAACTTGTTTGCACGTCGGTCGTTTCGACACAATAGTGTGAGTAAGCGAAAATATATGTAGAGATACAATCTCCTGCCTAAAAAATCTTTATTGTAAGATGACATGTTGTCTTTGCAACAAAATAATGGCAAACAACCTTGTTTTGATGAATATCCCGGCGAGTTTTTTATTTACCGGAAATAGGAAGTTGTCACCTATAATTGCAACAAGTTTGGCCAGAATTGAATTTATGCGTTAATCTGCGATGGATTCTTTTAACAAGTTTTTTATAATTAAATGAATAATCATTTTTGTTCTCATTATTTTCAAGAAATTTTTCTTCAAATTGGTTTTCTTTTGATTTATGTAACGTTTAGTTACATTGGCGCTTGCGTAGTGTACAATTTTGACCGCACGTGTTTTTCGTACCACTAATACCGTAAAGTTGTCTTTTTTTCTTAGAAATGTGAAATAGAAACAATCTATTATATTCAATCTCTGTATATTTAAAATGTTGTTGCAATAGTATGTTTACGATATGGATGACACAGATCTGTCCCACCTGTTTACCTATTACGTAATCACCGGTCGGTGGTCAATAAACACATGTCAGTGACAGGAAATAGCCTTAGGGTTGATTTTTTAATACAAATATTTCTAGAAGAAATTAAAGGGATTAAGTCCAACAATTGATTATTATACAATATTACTTTTTTGATGTCCGATTTGAGCAAATCGTAGGCGGTCATTTTAGTATAAATTTCGGTCATGTCCGGCAAATATGACCGTTTCCGGACCCTTGGTGTAGAGTCAAGCTAGGTTCCAGCTACCAAGGTTCCACTGTATATTTTTGAATTTAATTTATCAGAATTTTGTGTCCAACCTAGTCAATATGGTTTCTGGTATCTTTAGAATGTTTTTATACCTAGTTGTGCCAAAAAGTAGGCTATAAGAATATCACCATTTCTATTTAAAAGCCTCACCTGAACATTCCAGATATGAACACACTTGTCAAAAGAACCACTGGCTAGATATTTTCCATCAGGACTAAATGCTACACTATATACAGGTTCCTGATGTTTCGTTAATGTATGGATACAGGTTCCTCGTTCTACTTCCCATAATCTCACTGTGGAATCGAAAGAAGCACTGCAAAATACAACAAGTCTTATAATTACATTTTCTCACAAAAAGCCTAAAAAACAAATGTTAGGGTATAAGACTATTTTAAATGTAAATGAAAGTTTGCTGTGTGCTATCAAAACATATAAATTGCAATAATAAAATTTCTGCCTTCCTCTTGTCTTCCTTTTTTCTGTAACATTTTCTGATACATTATTTTGGCAATATCTGAAGGTAAAAATACTTGAAATCATAAGACTTGTAATGTAAGAGATTATTGTATGTATATCTTTTAAAAACTAATGATGCTAGTCATGTATAGCAGTCATGCCTCAAACTCTAATGTCAACAATTACTTCCCAACACAAGACATAACGGTCAGAGGTTTCTAGTAAATCCTTAGAAAATGATTTAGCTTAATAAATCAATTTGATTTGTTTCTTTCCAAGTTTTTCTGCCCCCATCATCAATTTGTGAGCTATATCATGGCATCCAGTTTTCATTGAAGCAGGGGTCACCACACTCTAAAAAAGTATTAGGGAGAAGTGACTTCTCCCTCGCAGTCAAACAGGGAGAATTCAGGCCCTGATAGGGAGACTTCAGGGAGACACTAGGGAGAAGTCAGGGGGGACCGAACAAATAATTAATTTCGCAGTAGTTACATACATTTTTCATTATTGACATCAATTTCCAGGATTATTTCTCTTGTGTTTTCAAACCATAACACACTTAGATTCAGTTTTTTTCTTTTTTTGAAATTATTATTCATGGTATGCAATATCAAACAGCACATAACCTTTATCATTAATCAATGAAAAAAGCACCAGATGAAGGGACTATTTTTCTATCAACTTCAGTACATGTAACCAGATAAGTAGTCAGAAATAAAAAAAAACAATCAACAAAACTATTTGTATATAAGTAGACATAAACTTAATTCATGAGTTCTTGTATATCATAATATTTCTAACAGTTTGTTATGAACATGCCATGCTTATCTGAGCAAAATTTCCAAAGAAGATAGATAGAATAACATTACACTAAACCCAGAAATAATTCTTCTGTTCAGCACACTTCCAATTGGACAAAGTTGTGCTGATCCAAATTGCTTCATGGGACACCCATCTACAGAACTTATTATGATGTCAATAATTACTATACATCTTTATTCTTTCAAGTGCAGCTCATATATTTATCAAAGAAAATTGTTAAAGTACAATACACTTTGAAAGAACTGAAGTTTGAAACCATTTATAAGTGTTTGTTTATAAAAAAAATTACGATTTTTCATTATGGTCTGTTGTATATTACTTTTTTTTGTTGTTTACTTCTGGTATTTAGTACATCCGGTAAATAAACAAATGGCGTGTAATCGATTTGAAAGACGTAAATCTTTTGAAAATATGCTAAATACGCATATTGTCTGCCGTTTTTTTTATTGGAATTGCACATTTACTGATAAATTGATGTGTCTGGGTGAATTATTTGAACCAGCATTACAAGTATCTTATGTGAACCATCGGCGACTTAAGGGAAATAACAGGGCGACTACGACTCACTTTTGAGGCGCCTTAGGGCGATATCATGTCCTAGTATGATGAGCCCTGTTGAAAGAGGAAGCAGGAGTACTATCCAGTTATAACAGCCAATTTTAGCAGGAAAAAATGGCAAACCTTGTTGATTATGGTTGGAATCTAACACACCATACATGAAGTCAAGCTTGAACTTAAACCTTATTTTAGCCCCATCTCTGATAAAAGTGTATGACTAGCAACCTTATCTACTAAGCAATCGGGGCCTTGTTAAGAACTAATTTTCTTAATTTAGATGATAGACAATTTAAGGGACCTCTTTGAGCATTTGATTTGTCATTTGCTTCTTTGCTGCTTGCATGGGCAAGTCAATGACCTATCAGAAAGAAACATGTGTCTCAAGAACATTTTTCGAAGTAACCACTCTTATATTAATTATCAATAATGTGTATGCAAATATTTATTTTAAATGCATCAAAATATATTTTGTGATATGTATTCTGTACGTGTTTAGCTAAAAAATGTCCTCATAAATCTATCCAATTTATTATGTACCATATATTTACCTAGATAAGATAAGTGGGACATTTGGATTATTTGTTCCTGGTCCTGTAGGACTCCATTTTATTGTGTATATTTCTTTGCTATGAGCTTGTAAGTCATGTACACAGTGGTCTTGTCTCATACTCCAGATCTGCAAAGATAGTGGTGGAAATTAGAAGACATTCTTTTTCTTTTTTGTGGCTTTATAAACAATTTTAAAGGTCCTATACTATTATGTTTATACAGTCAAAAGTAAAAACACACATATATTGAGAAAACAACTTCATTTTTATACATGTCTTACAACACAACATATCAAAAGTTCACTCAGTATTACCATACGTAAGGACACAAGATAAGACCAGCACGACAATCCAAACTTTGACCCTATTTTTGTTGTGATAGCATAATCTGCCACTAGGTTATACATGTGCCTTGTGTGTTTCAAAACTGTATCTGTACAGAAACTCCTAACTGCTCCAAATTCTGACCAAACATAACTGTCTTGTGAAGTAACTGCTGTCTTGAACCCCATGAAATTCCAAGGACTCTGAATTTCAATAGTTTGTAGATTTTATACATACGACAGGATTACATTCAATATATATTATACCAAAGTTTCTGTTTCCTAATTAAATTGTTCAACAAGACATTATTGTTGCCAAACTAGTTTAAGAAAAATATACATTCAAGATAAAACTGGGACTGCACAGAACCAGAGGCTCTTAAGAGCCTGTATCGCTCACCTGATTTTATAGGCAATGAAGATGACATTCCCTTGAAGTTAAACTAGGTCAAGCAATTTTCAATAAATTTTAAAGAGGACCATCCAAACAATATTGCTAGTAAGTTTTGTTTCCATTGGTTAACCAGTTTCAGAGAAGAAGGCATTTAATACCTTTTTCCATAGGGTCTTATGTTAAACATTTTGAATTAGCCAATGGCATAAAAAGATAAACTTTTAAGAGGACCATCCAAACAATATTGCTAGCAAGTTTTGTTTCAAATGGTTAACCGGTTTCAGAGAAGAAGCCTTTTAAAACTTTTCCAATGGGGTTCTATCTTAAACTAAGTCCTGCGGTGGTGGCCATTTTGATTTTCCGATTGGCATTAAAAAAATAATTGTTATAGAGGACCATGCATGATTGACAGTAGCTCACCCGATCCCTCAGGTCAGCAGAGCCAACAACTATGATGTTACTTTACTAGTATAATGGTAAGGAACACATTTTATACCAACCTTTAATGTCATATCATCTGAACAAGAAGCTAACAGCTGTCCTTGAGGATCCCATTTGATAGCATTAACCTCATTCTGTTAAAAAACAAATAGTAGAAAAATCATTGCTATTACTGATAGAATAAGTTTCACAATGAGTTAGAATTGTACATGGCTTTGTATCATCTTTGATTATTAAATTTCAACAAAGTATTCAAGGAGCTAATGGCCAGTTTATTAGTTTGTTGAAATGAAATAGCATTGTAGGACAATCAAAAGAGAATTCTTACTTTTTATTGATGTCATATGATTAGCGAATGAAATGGAAAACAAATTTTTCGAGTTAGCAAAACCAATACATTTTGGAATTGAGTTAAGAACTTTTCCAGGAAAATATACCTTGAAAGTCAGTCAGTAGTGTTTTCAACATTACTATGACGTTTTACAAAGAATTAGGTTTCATTGCTTAACCCAAGATAAAACAAGTGCACACTGCACAGCTGGAAAGGTTGTCTGGCAAGTAGGCAAAGCAGTATCATTACCAAGAGCCAACACTTCTTTGTGCAAGCAAATTTTGGAACTCGAACAAAAAAATCATTAAATCTTCAGTTTGTATTGATCAATTCCTTTACAGTTACAAAATGACAGATGTCAAGTCAACATAAATATGGGCATGTTTTACTCTGTACAGGACTATTTCTAAACATAGAAACAATTTTAATGGTAGCAGCACCTAGATTTGTGCTTTCAAATTCTTAGACAAGAAGTAGCTAAATATTATAACCCCATGATAAGCATTTTTTATAATGCAGATAAAATTGAAAATGCATTCTATTTTTATCTATAGCTTTTTTTTTAATTTTCATATATTGTTTCTTTTTCAATAAATTCATCACTTGCTTAATTTTGACCAGTAAAAAGTGATATGTAGATTAAATGAGGGCAAATGAACAAATGGGCAGGGATATTGTCTATATATTCAAATGTTGACTTTGTTAGTTTGTTCATTTAGGAATGTTCTTAGATACCCATCTTTTATTACACATATTTAATTCATAACAATTTCTTCCCACAAGCTTCCTACATTTTTTTTTCTTTATTGATAATGACTTACTGTGTGCCCCTGGAATGTTTTTAATGGTCTTTCCATGCCTAACCTGCAGACATGGATGCACTGATCTGTGGAACAGGATGCAAAAGTTTGATTACTCTGCCAATCTACGTCCAGCGCAGGAGCTGTTGGGAAACAAACAACCATGACAAGTGAATAAAAAATTATCTTTTTTTAACATAAACTGTTTCTTTATTACAATCTGCAGTTACATTACAAATATTAGTTGTTGTAGTTACTTCCCTTCAATCATATATAAAACATATATGTCAACTATAATAATTACTCAAATATTGGGGTTTCATGAAAATTTAAGATTTAATAAACATACAGTTTAAAGCAAGCCATGCAAAGTCTATGGGACCAGTAGTAAATGTTCCGTGTAATTTTTGTATTGTGGAATATATTAAAACCAGTCTAAATATATGCTTCCTGTTAAAAATTTCAATTATGAATATTCCATTGTTTTGTAAACACCAGGTACAAGTCTTGGAATGTATTATTATGATTAGACGCACATGCAACTGAATGCTTTTATTATATAAGCAGTAATCCACAACAACAAAGCAATCTAAATTTATAATTTAGCCATGCCTAATTTGATGAAAGCCACATTTGTGTAACAAAGCACAGTGGTAATACACCACAACATGTATAGGTCTGCAATAAGAGTGAGAAAATGTTGAAAATTTAAATACTATGTCCACCAATTATTTCATGTACAACAAAAGATCTCTAAACTGTCTCTAAAAGCAATATTCCACTGTACAATACTTCCACGAAAATGCTAAACTGAGCTAAATTTTCAACAATGAAAATTAATCTGTCTTGCTTATAAATGTAGGCATCACCACACAATGGTTGCACAACTGCCTGCAGCCATATCATTGGCAGAAGATTTCTTATATACAAGTCAATGATGACCCGATGTATACAATCCCCTCCTATCAACACAGATACAGTACAACATTGATTTCCTACAGAATATGCATGCAAGGCATTAGGTTCCTCTGCCGGTAATACATACCAGAGTGAAAAGCAAACTGTTCCTTGGCATTCCCAGTACTAGCATCCCAAATTATAGTTGTCTGAAAATGAGATAGCAGATAGGAAAGAGTGAGATGTCTTGTTATATAATTTGTACCTACCAGAATGAAAAGCAAACTGTTGTGTAGCATTCCCTGAGCTAGCATCCCATATTATTGTAGTCTGAAAAATTCAATAATTGGCCACTTTTAATTCAGTAGAATTCAAAAGGCCATTTCTCTTCAATATTAAGAGCAGTGACAACCTATAAACGTTTCAAGCAGGCATAATATTCCAATGTTATGTCTGATTAGACATTTGGATACTGTGTACTAAATTCATGGTAGATAAATTTCACCATATAGGTAGTATTAAACTGAGCATGCTATATTTTGTTTTTAAGGTAGCTGCATACCCCTTTACCATAAAGCACAAATAATGTTATTTATTTCACAATTTTATGTTTAAATTGCAAGGTCTGTAACATTATTAAAAAGACTATATTACTATAACAGCAAATTAATCGAGTGCCCTCTATCAACACTGCTGTTCCCCAATAATAGACTGTACATGCCATTTATTATCAGTTCTCTGCCATTAGCACCATCTTTTATGCTTATATTTATAGAATTAACCATATGTATATAGTACTGTAATTGTCATAGGATTTCCATATCAGGAAATACTTTCATACGATTGGTTTAAATGACTTCTGTTATACAATTTGAAAAGTATTAATTTTTCAATAAATTATGCCAACTTAACTACTTTCAGAAACAAGATGGAATAATGATCTTGCACAAAATTCTCATTTAGGTAATCAATTTGATAATTAGATGCAGTTTTGCTATTTTAAAGAATAATAAGGATTAAACATGGTTCACTCACTAACATACCATAAAAGCTCTTCTGATATTGTTTGTTAGTGAATTGGCATTGTTTTACAACTTTAAATTGTGTTTAATACTATAGTAAATAACTCATTGACAATTTATTCCTTAAAAATTCCCACAAACAAGAACATTTCATTTTCTACAGATTTTTTAAACATCTAACATTACAAAAATCTGTATTATTTAAAAACAAGTCTTGTTCAATTGAACATGATGTATATCATCCTTGTCATGACAAGACATGTTACCTAGTGGACAAAATGATGTCAGCATTTTAAGTATCATCCTGTTGACATGTACATGCACCACAAAATAAGGTCATCCTTGCTAACCTTTTGACCTTGTGTCTATTGACTTACTTTATCAACACCAGCACTTAAAATATAATTTCCTCGTTTATTCCACTTCAGTGCAAAAATAGGACCTTTGTGTTGACCTAATGTATTTACAAGGCGACCTGCAACAAAAATAAACATTTTACAATTTGAAGGAAATGTACATAGAGATAAATACTTCCCAAATAAAGCAACAATTCCCCAGTATATGAATATTTAGGAGAGTAACACCATTTAGAACCAACAATTTTTTAAATAGAAGTTTGTAGGAAAACCCATGATTTTTATTAAAACAAATTTAGGTTTTTCTTTTTATAAAGTTTCTATAGGGTCAATGGGAAAAAAAAGCAGATATTGGAAAGAAAGGAAAGTTTCAGCTGAAATGGGAAACACCATGCTCCCCACCAGGTAAGATAATGGTTAGTTCCCAAGAACACACTCAGTCATGCTCCCCCTCCAGGTAAGATAATGGTTAATTCCCAAGAACTGACTCAGTCATGCTCCCCACCAGGATAAGATAATGGTTAGTTCCAAAGAATAGGCTCAGTCATGCTCACCCACCAGGTAAGATAATGGTTAGTTCCAAAGAACAGACTCAGTCATGCTCCCCCACCAGGTAAGATAATGGTTAATTCCCAAGAACAGACTCAGTCATGCTCCCCACCAGGTAAGATAATGGTTAGTTCCCAAGAACACCCAGTCATGCTCCCCCACCAGGTAAGATAATGGTTAGTTCCAAAGAACACCCAGTCATGCTCACCCACCAGGTAAGATAATGGTTAGTTCCAAAAAACACTCAATCACCCTCCCATCAGGTGAGATAATGGTTAGTTCCAAAGAACACACTCAGTCATGCTCCCCCACCAGGTAAGATAATGGTTAGTTCCCAAGAACAGGCTCAGTCATGCTCCAGACAGACCAGGGAAGATAATGGTAAGTTCTAAGAACACACTCAGTCATGCTCCCCGCCCCCCCCCCCCCCCCAAGTAAGATAATGGTTAGTTTCTAAGAACAGACTATTTCTCTTCAATATTAAGAGCAGTGACAACCTATAAACTTTTCAAGCAGGCATAATATTCAAGGGTTTATTCATTCCTAGGATGAGTCAGCTGTTCTTGTTCAGGTCTATTTGATTGCCTTGCTTAGAACAGTTAACTTCTGCCCTTACAGAACTTTAGCCAAACAATTAAATATTAAGTATTCTCAAAAAACAAGCAATTTAAAAAATTCTTTGTGCTATAACAATTCTTAATACAAATACATATATATCTTCCTTGCATTAAATATTACCCTGAAGCAAACTGTTTTTAAGACCAAGCAAGTTCTTTGTTTACTAACATTGCTTGAATGATATATACTTTGTTTTCATGACCTGCAGATGAAGGTCAAGGACAATCAAAAGTACCTTTACTAAACCTTTGCACTATTTACACGGGATGTAACTACTTAAAATGGGACAGAGATATGACCATATTATGTTTTTAATATTGACATTATACAACATCCTGTTTAATGATTCTAAAATAAAACTGACAATAATTGAACAATTGTTTATGTTAAATAGATCATTGATAGTCAAGGTCTTGTTAGTGTTAACTACAACACCTTTGGCCAATTTAAAGTGGCCTCAAATAATAAACTAACTACTCACACTTCCTCACAAATGATAAAAAAACGCAGCAAGTCTGAAATGGTTGTGTTGCAAATCCATGTGCCTTAATAGAGATTGGTTTACAATTTTTTGGAAGAAACTTTTAGGTCTGTGTAATAAAAAATGTAGGTGTTGATTACACAAAAGGTACAGTCTTGTGCAATGTCCAGAAAAATTTCTAAGTTCCCATGTCTGGACAATAAGGAAAAAAATCATGGAAAATTCCATTATAGCAGGTGCATAACTTCAATACTTGTGCAATCTTTCTGTGAAGTTTCAAAGTTCTTGATTGAAAATTGTAGGGGGAGTTGATTACACAAAGTAGTCACTGTCTTCTGCAAATGTTCTAAAAATGACAAAGTTCCCATGTCTGGAATATTAAGGAAAAAATCCTGGAACAATTCAATGATGGCAGGTCCACAACTTCAATACATGTGATATCTCTCTGTGAATCAGAGATCTGGGTAAAAAAATGTAGGGAAGTTGATTACAAAAAATAGATACCCTATTTTCCCTGCCAGCCCAACTTCATACCATAGCCCTGGTTTGCACTTTGCAAAACCCACCAAAAAGTCAATCTGTTTTTCCTAAGATTGTCACAAAGAAAATCTGAAGAGTAACTGACATCTACAAATTTTAATTAAAAACAGGCAAGAACCAACATTAATATTTCTGTTCAAAGGTTGAAAACTATAACTTTATGAACATTACCAGTGTCAATAGTTACAGATATTTATATTTACGCCTCTAGCAAAACAATATTAAATATATTCTGTCTAGTGATATGGAAATTTCTGAAACATAAATAGCACTCCCATTTTTAAATCTAAATTTTATCATGCATTACAAATACAACAACACAATATTAATTCTTATTTTTGTATCATTATTTTCATGTCACGAAACTGCCTCCAGGTAAAATGTTTAATAAAGTACAAGTTGTATAAAATTAAAATGCAAATCATTCATATATAAATGTCAACAACAATGCACAGGTAAATTACAGGTAAGCTAGTTATGATTCACAGTCCTACTTTGACACAGACTTATCAACCTGACCTAGATTAAACCCGGATCTTTACAAAACTTTTCCAGTCACATTCCAAACCTAAGATCATTTCAAGATTTAGGTTTAAAATGACAAAACAAGTATACAGATACCAGGCCCAGATCCAGTGAATTGAACAAGTACTAAAAATAAAAATATTGTAATGATAAATACCGCACGATTTAGTCAAACAGGAAGTCGGTGAATTTTACGCCTTTTAAAAAGTTGAATTAAATAGATATAACAATGCTGACTTCAACATATTTGTATGGTTTTCAAGTGAACAAACACATCGAGTTGGCATAGCCAAATGAAACAATAGTTCTTTCAGTACTTGAAAATTAAAACATAAAGATATAATATTAAATCTAGGCACAAAGGCAACAGCTGGAATAATTCTGCTAGTAACAATCCCTGCTGAACTCCCTCAACAAACTGACTGACTTCTTAAGGTCTTTTTGTTACATAATGCAAGAAATCTAAAATGTTCAAGATATATTTTGCTAGTTTCCAGTTATTAAAAAAATACCAACCATCAGTACTCCATATTCTGGCATATCCATCATATGATCCAGTAGCTAATAATGTTCCTTCACACTAAAAAAATAAACATCAGGTCTTACATTTTAAATATACATACAGTCTGTTAAATACAGATCAAAATGTGGCATGTGGCAAAAAATACTGAATATATTATAGGTTGAATCACAGGAATTTGACCCCGTATCATTTGGGTCGAAATATGGCCAGACAACGAAAAAAAAGTATTGTCGCGAATGAAGTGAGCTAAGGAGTCTAACGCAAAAGTAAACAATTCCTACCCTCCTACCTTTGTTGTTGAGTTTGCTTTGAGAATTTGCACTGACAACATGATTGTAGGCGTTCTACTTACTCATGGACATTTATTCTTTAAGATTATGATATCGATTCCTTTAATATATCCATATTTTTGCAACCGCGAAACTTTTTCTTTGACTGAAACACTTTCTTTACTTCAGGGAATCGTCCATGGACATTGATTCCGCAGTAAATGACAAAAAATTAATGGGATAAAACGGTAAAAATAAAACTTTGCTTTGTATGTAAATGAAATAATATTTAAATCGTAATTTTAATTATTTTTTTGTAAAATTGAGTTTTAATCGAATTGTTTACATTTCTAGCACATCTGTTGATAAAGGGATGTAACCCAATGACATCAGCCCTGTGCTCTTCGGTTTTGCAATTTCCGGATAATTTTTCTTTGGTTCCGACTTTGCGTTTAACTTTTTGTGATTTACTGCGGAACCAATGTCCATGGACGATTCCCTGAAGTAAAGAAAGTGTTTCAGTCTAAGAAAAAGTTTCGCGGTTGCAAAAATATGGATATATTAAAGGAATCGATGTCATAATCTTAAAGAATAAATGTCCGTGAGTAAGTAGAACACTTACAAGCATGTTGTCAGTGCAAATCTCAAAGCAAACTCAACAACAAAGGTAGGGGGTAGGAATTGTTTACTTTTGCATTAGACTCCTTCGCTCGCTTCGTTCGCGACAATACTTTTTTTTCGTTGTCTGGCCATATTTCGACCCAAATGATATGGGGTCAAATTCCTGTGGTTGAATGCAGTGTGTTATGTTTTTTTACTGTAATCATCATTTAAGGCAATGTTATCCCATATCAGTCACATTTAAAATTTACAACTTAAAAGGAGATAATATATAGGTACAGCTTGTTAAAATTTGTTCAATTGAACTAAATTGAAAATATCAAAAACTTTACAACTTTAGAAATAGAATCTGTGTCAATGGAAATTTACTTCATATCGGGGCTCGCGTTGGAGGGCGACTCGGGCGAAGAAGTCGCCTTATCGTGGTCCCACTTCGCCGTCGATCATCTTCAAAAGCGAAGTGAAGTCGCCCTTTCATTTTGGAGAATCGCCTAATGTCGCCTTTCAAATTTTATTCACATTTTGTTAAGAAATCATTTCATATTTTTGATACCGTGTCATGTTTATTATGTTTACGCGTCAAAGCTGAACTGGTACCCTTTTAACTTTTATTTGGTATATAAAGCGTAGGTTTACAATATAACCGAAAACCAGTTCAGAGCACAAGAATTTGTGAAAATTTCTGGAGCGGATATGAATTTGGTGCCGGAGATTGCAAATATACTACGCTGATAGTGGTGAAATGAGTTTTGCAATGATAGACACGTAGTAAAAATAGTATTTTGGCAGTTACTTAAAACAAATTTAAGTTAAATATGTTTAAATACTTTTTAATAGTGAATTTTACAATTTTAAATAATATATTATGTGTCACAATGATGTAATTTTCTCCTTCTAGTTCTAATAGTACTTCATTATAAATCAATCAAATTGTGTATCAATGACAAAGAAACATTTATTTTAATGAACAGTTTTGTGACAGTTGATTCTATTTTTATTGTTATGTTTAATACATGTATTTTTGAAAATGTGTGAAATAAGTATACTGAATAGTTAATCAAATCTTACTTTATCCTCAATAAATTAAACTGCTAAAAAAAATAATAAAAATGCAAATGCCAACACTAATTTAAAAAAAAAAAACAAGTAAACAGGACGCTTTCGCGACATATACTGCAACTTCTCCCCGTTTTCCACCCACTTCTCCCTGTTCTATCCTCACTTCTCCCTGTCAGCCACCCAAAAGAGAAGTGACTTCTCCCTATAATTTTGACCCAGCGTGAGCCCTGTCATATTAGTATAAATGCACTATGTAATTTATTCATATAAGGGTATTTAATTATCCATTTAAATAAATTACTTCAAGTTCATGAATTCATTATATTTGAACTATAACATTTATTGCAAAAACATTTTTGACAAGCTGACAGTTGAATGTCTGAAATTAGACTGTCAAGTTGCATGGTAAAAATTTTATTTCTTGATTAAATGTTTACAATGAACTTCTGTATATGCATTCAAACATTTGTTTTAAAACTCTTTATTTACACTCTATCTCTCTTTTTACTCTCTACCTATCTTTTGCATCAATCATGTGAAAATTCTGCAAATATTATCATTTTAACAGATTGAGCTGACTGCATTTTTGTACATTTAAATGCCAGTTCAATCACTTTGGAGACCAGTTTAATATATAGAGTAATCAGAAGAACCCAAAATGACCATCCCCCTCATTTCTACACTTGCATGTAAATAGCTGGCTTCACATAACTCATTAGCACACCATTATTGTAATAGTACAATGATCAGTGGGATTTCACACTTTAACAGGTGATAATCTATTATGACATTTAAATGAACTGCTCCCTTAAGGATCAATATAAATTATGTTTTCCAGTAAACATTGTCATCAAAGAACTTTTCATGCTTTGATGTATGTTGTATGCAAAATTTTCCAGTGATGTAATTTATTTAGATTATATATTTCTGAAATTAGTAAATTATTCTTACATTCCAGTCCAGTGATGTGACATCTTTGTTACTAGGTACTTCTGTTCCCCCTCTTTGTATACAGTGCCTCAGAACAAGTTGGTTAGCATTATTACTGTTATCATTCATGTTCCAAATCCTAGCTGTGGAATCTCCAGAACTACACATGTAAAATCAAAGCTTTAACATATAGAAAATTGATTGATTGGATGTTTGCTTTACACACAACTTCTATAAATTTAATTAACCTTCTACAACCCCCCAATTCCTATTATATTTGAATCATTTATCATTTTACAGCACTGGTTACCTGCATTTTTTTTCTCTACAAGTCAAACAAGTGGACTGTGAGCATGCTCACAAAGCGACACCTCCCGCTTCGATTTCAAGTTCAATTATCTCCCCTTAATGATATCCGAGGTCAATAAAAATTCTTTATACACGTCTACATATAATGTACTTCCTTTATGCTAAGTTCATTAAATTTCATCAAGCGGTTTAGGGGTTGCGCTTACAAGGGATGTGGACAGACAGACAGACAGACAGACAAGGCGATTCCTATATACCCCCCCAAACTAGTTTGCGGGGGGTATAAAGACCACATACAGTATCTATTTTGTGTTTAGTACATTAGGTTACTCCAAACAACATTTCCTTAATCTTGCAGGGTCATCATGTGTACAGATCAGTAAGTTTTCATTTATTCTTCAGATATTCAAGAGGGAACAACAAATAATAATTTTTATTATTACCCCGAAGCAAGCAGGTCATTTGTTGGATTCCATGCACAGATGAATACTTCCGATTCATGACCTCTTAGAATGGTTGCTTTACTGCTAGGAATTTCTACACCTCCATCTACTTCCATATTTGTTGTGTGGTTAGCTGGAAATGTAAAACAGAATTCAAAATTAATGGTCCCACAATATGAGCTTTTCCCCATTGCCAAATACCTAGGCCGGATTTTATTGCCGTTATAATCCAAAGTTAGTTTTGTGATTTGTCGGATTAATGGCAGAATTCAGTCCTATTGCTGGTAATGTAGCAAATATAAACATTTTTAATTTTGGTCTATTTATACAAAATTCAAACATAATATTCATCTTTTTTACGTTATTAAAGCTTTAGACATTGCGAAACTAATGGGAAACGATCTTTATTGAAGAAATTTCTTTTTTATCGTCTTTGACGATGCACATGGAAAATGCTACATTGATCATTTTGCTAATTTGCATACTATAACAATCATTCTGTAGTAAAAATCCAGTTATTTACATATGTATTACCCAAAATGCAACATGCCATTCAGTTTCGGGTTTCTCAATGTTTTTCATGTAGTAAACATAATTAAAAAGTGATATGAATGTCAATTAATACACAACGCACATCTGGTTATTAAAACGGCAATAACTATTATCACGCATCACTAATGACAGATTTTAAACACGAAACCGATAAAAAAATCATGACAGTCGAAAGATATCAAGATTGACTACGTCTGATTGTATATGCAACTTCTTTTGTACAGCAAAGTGCCCGGTGTGATTCACTCCCACTCTGCTACATTACGAGTAATGAACTAAATTCGTACCCTAGCCAAAAAAAAGCGAGGGTACGATTATTTGATCTACACAATACCCTATGTTTCTCTACAGTTGTTTCCTAATAACAATTGTTTTGCTTTTTTTCTTGCATATATGTATGAAAATATCATTTTGATTTTTCTTCATCTGCATGTAGCTTCCATGTAAATCAGTCTATTGAAACATAAAAGTTCTCTATTGCTGTAAACTAAACAAATATATCAGTCTGTTACATATTTATGTACTATATAAACAACTTAACATTAAAGTAGGACAAAACCGCAGGGTTTTAACTTAAGAATATTGGCTTGGTAGCCCACAACTAAACTTAAAGTTGTCCATACATGTACATACATGTATAGTTCTATACAAAAGAGGTAAACATTCAAGAAGCCCACAGCAAATTTTATGGGCCATTGGGCCACATTTAAAAAAATGTTGGTTTGCCATAGCCCGAGGGGCATAAAAAAAATTGGGTCGGTAGGTAGGCTTTTTTTTTTTTTTGGTGCTGCCATCTATAGAACACTAAAATGACCAGGTGTGCATCTTTCATGGATTGTTTTAAAAAGACACCCGAGTATAGTGTTATTGGATGATCTCGGGGCAGAGCAGATTCTAAGTCAATTAATTTTCTTTTCAGGCAATTGTTGTTGTTGTCCATGTAGAACGAATAATCGTACCCTGGCTTTTTTTGGCGAGGGTACGAATTTAGTCCCATTACTCTTAATGTGGCAGAGCAGGAGTGAATCACTCCCGGCACTTTTATGTCCAAAAGAAGTTGCATATACATGTACAATCAGACGTGGTTGATCTTGATAACTTTCGACAGTGTGACCATTTTTTTTTATCGGTTTTCCGTTTAAAATCAATCATTATTGATACTTGATGATAGTTATTGCCGTTTTTAATAACCGGCTGTGCGTTGCGTATTACTTGCTTCATTCCCATTTAGCCAACTTTACAAAATTTTAGGTACTACAGGTAAAAAATAAAAGTTGGCTAGATGGGATCAAAGGCAACAAAAGAAAATTTAATAGGCTTGGCAGGTGTGTCACCTGAAACTTGGGTCAGTAAATTTTGGTATTGGATGGATTGAATTGTATTTTGTTGAGTTTTTATTGTTTATTTTCATCATAATTCTTGGTGGTAGAAGTTTGTGTTGCATTTTAAAAACTCTCTCTTTTATCCAAAGCATTTTAAAGGAACTAGCTTTATACAATTATTTTATTTCATGTATTTCATGTACCATTACAGTAGCGGATCCAGGGGGGCCCTAACGCCCCCTGGATCCTTTAAAAAAAAGAGAACAGGGAGGGTAAAAACCAGCGCCAAAGGCAAAAATGTAATCCCCGTTCGTTCCCGCCATAAATTAATGCATTAACGGTACTACTTCGTTTATTATGATATCTCTGTTGAATACTGTACCATATAAAGGTTACTGAACACTATAAAAACCTTGTGTTAAATAAATCTATTTTGATGCTTGGAAATTGAGACAATGCAGGATTTTGCACCATTTTTTCGAGAGCTTCTGGGGGCCATAAATGCGCCTCGTGGCCCACCTTTTCCGATATCCACTTTTTATGCCCCTCTTTTTGAAAATCCTGTATCCGCCTCTGCATTATGCATATTCAACTTGACATGTACTTAAACAGTAAATAAATGTCAATTATCCTAAGTTCCTAACTTAAGTAGATGCACAGCTGCATCTGTATACTGAAGTATGTCGATGTCACCCTGTTGAAGTCTCTACTTCAGACAATCAAGTCTTGAGTCAATGGTGCGATACTTCAGTTTCCTTATCTTTCGTTTACCACCTGTAGAGTACTGAATGAGTTGGATTTCATTGGCCTTGTGGAGGTGGTTGTTAAGTTTGTGGTGCCACCCTTTGAAGTGGTTGGTAGTATGTGGTACTACTGTTGTATGGTGATCCCATCTGTCTGGTGTTGTCTCTACTCAGTTAGTGGTCATGTAGTGATTAAAAATGGTGATCTTATGATCATCTGTCTGGAAGTCATCCATTAGCATGTAAACCATACATCTACCAAAGGAAGCAGATGCTCGAAATCTGACATGCTGATGCAATAATGGGTTGTGTTTGTATTCTTCTGTAAAACCAAGTTTTTGTACTTTCTATCTGAATTTGATGGTGGGTGGTTGTGGTCTCTAGGGGAAAGCATGTAACCAGATTGTTTCTTGTGTTTGCAGTTCCATGATGATTATTCAATTCAACTCTTACTTTTGCATTAGCCACTTTAGTTTGACAATGAAAATTTCAGTCAGTCAGGTATTTATATATGTTTCATTGGCTTGTATGAGTTGAACTTTAGCTCATTGTCAAATTATTTTGAGTATCATTTATTTCATAACTATCATTTATTTATTTAAAAATTAAATTATATTTATTTGCTTTATTTGTTTCATAAAATATCAACAACCTGGCCTTGAACAAAATTTACCTATTAAGACTGAATAATTGCTAAATAAACAAGTCAACAGGTGAACAAAATAAAAGTTGAATAAATGGGAATGCCTGAATTTTAAAAAGTTGGCTAAATGGGAAGACACCTATTAATTGACATTAGTGTCTCTTTTTAATTGCGTTAACTATATGAAAAACATTGAGAAACACGAAACTGAATGCGGTGTTGCATCTTGGGTAATACATATGTAAATTACTGGATTCTTACTACGGAATGGTTGTTTGCAAATTAGCACGTTTATATTAAAATTAGGTCAAACTATCCATATACGGAAAAATGATCAACATAGCATTTTCCACGTGCATCTTCAAAGACAAAAAAGGAAATTTCTTCAGTAAAGATCGTTTCCCGTTAGTTTCGCCAGGGACAGTCTATACTAAGTCTCAAGTTAGTATAGACTGTCCCTGATTTCGCTATGTCTAAAGCTTTAATAACGTACAGATGGTTTGAATTTTGTATAAAGAGACCGAAGTTAGAATTTTTCATTTGCTTTATTACGAACAATAGGACTGAATTCTGCAGTTAATCCGACAAATCACAAAAAGGATTTTAACGGCAGTAAAATTCAGCCTATCGTCAATGCTGCCGGGACCTACGTCGCATGTGCGCTTTAAATAATCGCTAATACCGGCAATCAACAAGCGCTTTGATGATCGTAAACTAAATCGTAATCGGAAACGGTAACGGACCTGTAAAATATCCGGAAGTCGGAAATTTGAAAAAAAAAAGTTACCAGCATTTATGTCAATAAAAACTTTCGACTCGGGGGGTTAAAATCGGGTCGGTCGGGCTATGGCAAACAAACTATTGTTTAATTATGGCCTTGGCCTGTGGGCGAGTGCTTATTTCAACCCTGAACCTATATTTTTTTTAATATGTTAACACAACATATGTTAAATTGTTTTTGTTGACACCAGCTTTAAAAGCTTTATACAAGAAAAGGTCTATAGTTTTAAGCCAATATATCATATCCTGTCCAGTGCAAAAAACTGCATAATGTTTCTTTTTACCATTCAAATTTGTAAAACTTATCTTTGATGAAAAAGGTTAAACTAAGTAACATATGTATGTAACTTCCATTTTTGACTTAGGATTATATGTCATAACTGCTAAAGAACCAGTAACAAATATTTCTGAAACAGACTATATATCAACTTTAACGCATAATTAATCTACTCTGGAATTTAGAAACAGACTTTATATTGATTTTGTCTTTATAGCTGCATAGTTATTTGAAAGAGACTATAAGCTTTATATTCCTAAGTAGTTCAGTAACCTTTGAAACCCTGTGAATCAATACAAATGAACTCTTCCGGCAAGATAAACCTGTTTTACCTCCATAATGAATCGGAGGTGTCTTGTTTACTTGCTATGTACTTATTTTATACCTTCAGTAAAAAGGTCAAATGACTGAAGAATTTCCAATCTTGTTGGCTGGTTGCCAGGTGAAATTAATTGGCTTTGCATGAAATAAAATGCAAGTATTCCAGGGGATTTTTCATTGTAAATTAGCCTGATAAATAATTTTCCTGATTCCAATTAACTTTCTAAAAGCATAGGAGAGAAAAAATTGAGTTGAAAGTCAATTTTCCATATGACAACACTATTTTCTATTACACATTTAAAAAAAAATGCTGCAGTTCCTAAATTCATTTTTAGTGACAAAGTAACAAATAAAATGCTGGTTAAACAAATCATTTAAAAATTGACAAAAAAATCTTGTACGCAAAGAATGACTAGCACATACATTACAACTTTCAATTGTCAAGAAAAAAATTATGTTGTAGATTTCAGTGAGAAAATAGGTCACAATTTACTTAAATTTAAAAACTACAAATCATAAATAGCATAGTAGAAATATCACAAAAATAACTGTTGACGGGCTAGAAATATTAAATACTGTTTAACAATAAAATATGCAAATTTTCTTTGAAATTTCACCAGGATGTAACATTCTGTCAAATTAAATACACCCACAGATTTTGTTGTGCATGGTGTATCTAGGACAGTTATTGATTCTTTCTACAGCCTGTTGGATTTTCCCATATAATAGACTAATCCATTATATTAGACTTGGACACCTGCCAACTTAATATTAATCATGCAGCTGGATATAGCCCAGTGACCTTCACATTGCCACTAAACAAACACTTGACAATTGTCTCTAGGGGGTGTCCATAAAGTATGAACATTATTTTTTTCTAACCAAAATTACTTTTATGTACAGTTTTGTGCGATTGCTAAAAGGACTTGATGCCATCAACCTGCAGAACTAATTAATTAAATTTTAACCATACTGTAGCATGGAAGACATGGAGATATTTACTTGCCACTGACATTTCATATTTCTGGGTTCATTTAAACAATTTTTCTACATAAATATGCTAATTCCAAAATTTAAAAATTTGCACCATATTAGCATTTAAATGTCAAAGATGGTCTTTCTTCTTATGTTTACAACATCTTCAAAAGTGTCATATTAACACCTCATAGTGTTGTCGACTAACTGTCCCTGCTACATCCACAAAATTTAAAACTGGAAAGGGGGTTTGCCCATAACTTGTAAAATCTGTTGTCTTTTGAGCTACATGTAGTTTCGAACATGATTTTGACCAAACAAGCAGTTTTTTTTAATTTAGAGTTCTTTAACCAATTGAATAAACATGATTGCAGACTGTTTCAATTTGTACAAAGACAAAGGATTTAAATTAATGTCAAAATATGCAACTAAAAACACTGCTGCAAGTCAACATTCTGAAAGTTTTTTTTATGTGGGACTGATCAGTTTTAAGAGCAATTTGGTAAAATGTATATTATTTTGAAGGTGAGAAACTATTATGACATTGTTTTCCTTCCTAGAATGAAAATGGAATGTTATGTACAAATATAATTTTTTTTAACTGCTGGACTAGCCTACTATACAAAAACAAAAGTCAGTGATAAACGTGCTGCATGCTCCCATACATGTATTTGGAAAATACAACACATTATTTTTACAACTTTCTAATTTTGTATGGCAAGGTTTTTGTGTCAAATATGTCTTATTAACATTTCTTAAAATTATTTGTAGATAAAAAATGTCATCAAAAGATGTTACAAAATTAACTATGACAGACACCTATTCAAATAAATGCCTTTTACTGCTCAACTTATCATTTACAGAAATCAAGAATAATAAAATATCTCATCAATCAGTAACCTCAATAATTTTTTTACCAATCAATTAATATCATTTATGTAATTTCTGACATGAGCAGATGTCATTATTAAGGATACACTTGCTGTAAAAAAAATCAATGCCAAAACCTCATTACCGTGTCTCAATCACAGAGTAATAAATAAAGGAAAATAAATGAAAAACAGCCAGGGTATTCAGTATACATTAATGAAGTAAGCCTATAACTGCAAAAAGAGAAGACTGACTATGTTGAGCACTGCATTGAATGTGAGTGACCTAAAGCAGGCTACCCAAGAAAATTTGGAAAAACCAAATTATAACAAATTAGGCTATAGAAATGGTTTAAATTTTGTAAACGAAAAAGAAAACAAGAAAACTTTTGATGCAAAGCATCAGTTCGCCGCCGATGTATTTTGCATTCTGCACGATTTTGTCAAAAAGATTTGATAATAATTTTACGGGACGCATTGTAAAGCACGTTTATATCTATGTTGTTTTTTTCACATGAAAGCTTGCGTAGCAGGCATCTCAGATTTTCAATCGAACTAAAACACACACTATCTAATGAATATTCGCTTAGAATGCATTGAAATTTCAAAAAGAAGGCATTTGAACTTTTTCCCTATAAAGTTCTATTTAAAGCTTAGTCGTGATGTTGTGGCTAGTTTGAATTGCTGATTTATAAATTTGCGCACATGTAACCTTTTATCATTATCGTTGTAATGTTTTATAAATTTGCGCACATGTAACCTTTAAATCATTATCGTTGTAATGTTTTTGTAACTGTTTTATGTATATTGTTATAAACCAATGTAACATTTGCCCAGAAATGGGCCCAGTCACTGGTCAATAAAATTATTCTTATTCTTATTCTTATATTGAATAATAAATATACTTAAATTAAAACTAATATTCATGTGGTTCAATTAAATTACATAACACTTATTTATTGACTGTTACAAATGTCAGCCTTCTCCAGAATTGGATACACAAAATAGCCTTTTCTTCTGGTTTCCGATTTTTCAAAGCTACGCTCGTCGATAGAGCTATCACCGAAAGACAAAGTACCAGGATAAAATGGTCTCCCTGCATTATTAACTTCCGTATATACAATACCAACAAAACTTATTATTACATGAAACTTTGATATCCCCCAAGCATTTTGCAGGCGATCCTACTATATCATCTTGATTTTTCACTCAAGTTAAATGATTGACATTCTTGTAGCAAAATTCTGTTCATTTATGGTAACTAAGTGTACTTAGAAATATTTTCTCCTTTATCCATCGTTAGCAACGAAAGTGAATACAAATATCGCCGCCCAGGAGGGCGGCGATAATCAAATTCTCACCCGTAAATTACTATAGTTAGTTGAACCAATTAACAGGACATTGAGGGCATGATCAAAACATAGAAGGACATCAACTGGTTAATATAAATGTACATGTATGTTCAGACCAGTGTTTTCAATAAAAGCCGGCAGCCGGCAAAATCAACCGCTTATTGCCAATTTTTTGCTGGCTATTCCATTTCCAATTTAAAAAATCGGAGTTCGCAATTTTCGCGGACGAGGTCGGGATCGTCAGTCTTTGTTTTGGTATTGCGTACTCCCGGGAACCAGTTCATATCACTTGTGCGTTTGAAAGCTAGGTGAAAACATTGTTTTCATTCAAATGAGACGAAAAGACCCTGACTGTGGTGAAGTGAAGTGATAATTAAGATTCATGTCACAATTCATCAAGTTTTGCAGAAAATATAACAAATGAAAAGGATGATTTAGATACAGCTAGAGGGCTTACAACTTGATCCAAAACTGCTAATTTTCGTTTTCGGCCTTGAGCGGCCCCCAGACCCCTCGCCGTAGTTATTCTTCCCCCTATTCCAATTTTTTTGCCTTCTATTGCCTAAAGTTAATGAAAACACTGCAGACAATAAAATAATGTAGGAGAAATCTTTCATTTTTCCTCTGCTGACCCAAATTGACAACTTTGTATCAACTTGGCCGTTTCTAACAAAAAACTTACCACAATTCTGTGTAGTTTCACCATCGCCATTTGTGTTGGTGGGTTCAGTCTTTACATTCTGAGTCTTCACTGCAGCTTGCTTCCTCGACTCGACAACATCAGGCATAACTGCATCAATCAGTGACAGGGTCTCGATACAACGTTCTGATCCATCCTATCAAATATATACACAGAGTATTAAATTTGGAACAACCACCTTTAATAAAAACACTTAATTTATAACAAGATGAAACCACAAGAAACCAGTCTTGCTTGTGTTGGAACATCATTATCGTTGTAATGTTTTTGTAACTGTTTTATGTATATTGTTATAAACCAATGTAACATTTGCCCAGAAATGGGCCCAGTCACTGGTCAATAAAATTATTCTATTCTATGTATGCCTTTAAACAGTTTTTAAGAAAGCTTTCTAATGTCCACTCTGCATTCGTCGTTTTTTTCAAAATTTCATATTAGATCAGCTACAATAGACTTATTCCATGGTTACTATTTCCCAGTTTTGACCTATTCACAAATACATGTCCTAATGGTGTGGAAAGGTCGAGAGTGTAGCCTTTTCACAGGGCATTTCAATGTTTGTACAATTCATCCAAACAACCTGCAGAGAGGTCAAATAAGGACGTTGCACTGAAATTAAATCTCTAGAAAAATATATGGGTTAATGTTAACAGGGTTCAAAATATAATAATGTCTATAGACCCTACCCCCCCTTTCCCCATTACACTCACATATGACCTAAATGCAGAATTCATAACTGTTGCCTTTACAGTGAAACACTCAATGTCATGTGTATAATCTCATCTACATCTAGGGACACCAAGCTATAAAATGACCTTACAGGAGTACTTTTCAAGACTTGCAGACTTTTCAGTCTTTAACATTTGCACAATCCTCAGAAATGTCAATCTGTCTATCAATTAGCAATACACCTTTTTTCAGTATAACATTAGTAATTTTTACACTACTACTGTATTTACTCTAAATATGTGTAAACTTGAGACATCCTGATAATTCATTTGAAATATGTATGACTTAATGTAAATTGTTCTGATGCTAGTTATCAATACATGTATGAAAACTATGTACCTCAGCAATACTGATTTCAGCTTCTGTGTACTGTAGACCCTTCTGAATAATGTTCAGCAATGCTGCTGGAGGGACTAAAGCCCCATTAATATTGGACTGGCTTATGTGACTTTCTAGACCAAATGTATAAGCTGAATGGACAAATCCTAAAAAATGAACAAAATGTCAGTAATTTGTATTATTAGGTTGAATTTGTCAATGTTTGTTTTGTATTGCTTGACCCAATTGAGTGTAAATGCAATTGAACAAACTATATATCATTTTTGTTTATCAATTTTTTTTCAAAAACTGTTATATACACAAAATAAGCAAGCCAAAAATTGTAGTCCTTGCATTGGATTCCTGTGAAAAAATATATAATTGTTGATACAAACTTTTATCAACCTTCACAATGACATTTATATTTTAAGGTAATAATTGTGATCTTGTAATAGAAATGACAGATGGTATCCAGGAAATATATACATCAATAGAACTAAATGATGCATTGAGCCTAACTAACAAGGCTATACATAAGTTTTTATAATCTTTGAAGTCGTTAACAAAAATTTTTCTTAATATTGGAAAAAACTTTTTTGATAGCAAAATGTACATATATTGCCACCTATTTAAAATTAAAAAATAATCAAGGTACCTGATTCTTGCAAATATCTGTACACCAGAAAATTAACTTCGTCACTACTAAAGCTCATGACGGAACTTGGGCTTTTGACTTTATCTTCACATATAAATCGTCTACCAAAGTCACCTGTTCAAATAAAACCTGAAATATAAAAGGTAGCATTGTATGAAATAGACTATAAACATGAAATGAGAAACGGACTTTAAATAGCATTGCCTATCATCACAATTTTTTCTAGTTAGAAAACAGACTATAATGATAAAAATAACATAATATAAAAACACCATTTATGCGCATTATAATAATATTCTGCAATTAAGTACTGTTAAATTTGCAAACACACAAAAACAATGCCACAACTGAATACTATTTTTAATATTAAATTAACAGCAGCACATGACATATCCGATTTAAAGAAAATATTCGTAACATATCTTTATATATTGAATGTTTTAATTAATGACAATAAAAATAATGACTTACCTGTAATTTATTGCAGGTAGTTTGTTAAAATTTAAGAAACCGTATTCAATATGAAACAGACTGTAACTTTATGAGCTCGCAAATAAAATATTATAATAAAGCGTACTCCGAATCAAATTGCAAAGCCTTGTATTTTTGCCAACATGTAATGTAAGAGAATAATTTAAGATACGTCCAATAAATAAACCACCATTAATTTCACTGTGGAAAACAAATTTTAGTCTCCGATGTATTCCATTGATTTGCCTCGATCATCGAAGTATGCCGACGAAAGCGGAATAATATAATGTACTATTTTCTGGTCAATATATCGACATCAACATATTAGTTATCTTTAATACACCATAATATAAGATTGTATTCGATTTCCTTATTTCTATTTAATATAACTATTTAAGGCCGAACACAAAATATTGACTGTCACGTTTTCAAAAACACCCTGACTGCAAATTTATTTTGCGGATGAATAATATCATTGAATGCTACCTTGGCGGTTTACCGTTGACATGAATGACGTAAACTGGAACTCTACCACACAGTTAGGGTTGCAAGAATAAATGTTAACAGTATAAAATTGTTGTTATCATCATGTCAGCTACGCATATGTTTCCAAATAATTTGAATACCGTTTTAAAATCATCAGTGAAAATTTAATGTAAACAGGAGACATTTAGATAGTCAATCGAAATCATATAACATTGTGCACCGCCATATAAAAATGTGATATTCCACGAGGCAGTCAAAGGGAATTTCATAATTAGGTATCTTTTTGCATACGTAGAGCTGCATTCTAAAATACATTTGAGTAAATTGTATTGTAAATTCAGTACCACTAAGGGTCTAGTATATCAAACGGTAAAGTGTAAAACCCTTAAATTGTTTAATTACGAACAACCCAAAACAAGACCTCTGACCTATATAATTACAAACGTCACTCTTTGACCCAAAATATACTTGTTTTATATTCGGACGAGGTATTTGATAACGGTCGCGTGGCTAGGCTGAAACGGAAATGAGGACATGTTTCGTGTCTATGATCTGATCTGTGCTCAGTCCATTTTGTCCATTTGTTTAAAAACAAATGAAATAATTTGGTGTCTAAAATTAGCTTAAATTTATTAATTAATTAATTAATTAATTAATTTATTTATTTATTTATTTATTTATTTATTTATTTATTTATTTATTTATTTATTTATTTATTTATTTATTTATTTATTTATTTATTTATTTATTTATTTGTTTATTTATTTATTTATTTATTTATTTATTTATTTATTTATTTATTTATTTAGTGAGGGGTTGAAGGCATACACAAACAAAAATTAACAACAGATAGATCATATAGCAGAATCATGCAATCTTCAAGTCCACTTTACTCAGTATTAAAGACTTTTTAATAAATAATGGATTTTATTTTCTGGTGTGTTTTTTTCAGTTTTTGAAAAAAGCATTTTACATAGTTATCTTTAATTTTTTTGTTTAATGTCTTTGTTAAGAAAAGTCAAGTTTTTATTATAATTAATAGTTTTTAGTTTTTCTATTTCTGTATTATTTGAACTGCATATATTATGTACATATGAAAACCAGGCATGTAGCTTTATTATGCAGAGACTGTGATAATACGAAAGCGTCATCTAGCAACGATTACTAATATGGTGTAGAAGTCTTATTAGGTATTTGATTTACTGTATGTAAATAAATCGCTGGAATAAGGGACCGACCATTTAACTTGCAGGGGGGGGGGGGCTTGGTTTTTTCCTAAAAAAATATTCTGAAAATGATTTTGGAAGCAGAGGGTAAGAAAAAAATATTCTGAAGAAGGATTTCTGCTATATAAATTAATGCGAGTAATGAATAAAAATATTCTGTCGCGACGCCTTCAAAAAATAACTATATTTTGTCCGCGCTCTGCGCAGAAAAAAATTTTCTGACCAAAAAAACCCAAGGCCCCCCCCCCCTTCAAGTTAAATGGTCTGTCCCTAAGCAACTTGATAATGTACGCTAAGTGCATTTAAATGAAAAATGGAAAATTCTTTATTTTCTGGTTTTTTTTAATGTTGTTTAACGCCACTTTCCGTGAGACATTTTTCAGCTATATCATGGCGTCCTGTTTTTATTGGGAGGAGGCTAGAGACAACCCTCGACCTTCGGTGAGAAAACTGGCAATCCTTAAGATTGGAGTCGAGTACACTCTGACCGCAGTGAGACTCGAACCCGCAATCCCAGTGTCGAATTACTCAATGATTAATATTAATAGTAGACGAACTTCCTTAACCACGCTTTTTTTCTGAAGCAGAGTTTTGGTGTGGATATCATTATTCGAAACCAAAAAGTGAAACAAAAACAAAAATGAAAAATTTCAACATGACAAATTCTTTGCGAAAATGAAGAAATAATAACGTTCTAAGTACCAACAAGAAAAATAAGATATAAACGTATATGCATGCACGTGCCATGAAAAGAGCGAGGAAGTAATGTATTGTAATATGCTCTTCAAGGGCCCTTAATTGGAAATAAAATTATTATTATTATTATTAATGGTAATTTCTGTCCAGAAGTTATATAGAGACATATTCCAGCCTTTTCGTATAACACAAAACAAATGTATACAAACATTAAAGGCACAATATGTACAAGAATGAGTACACATGTAGGGTAATTGTTAAGTTACATGTACATTTGTCATATGAACACACTTTCTACAGACAATATTTAGAGCAAGATGGTAGACAAACATAAAATAACTAACAGAAGCGATGACAGACAATAAGACAATGACATAAGTATGTTTTGTTTGTTTAAATGGAGTTTAACGTCACTTTCAGATTTAAAAAATATCGTAAAGTCCAGTTTTTATTGAGGGGGGGGGGGGGGGAGGCCGGAGTACACATGCAGATATAACCGACAAGCCTTCGGCGGGTAAACTGGTAATCCCCTTAAATTAAGGTGGCTTAAAGCTATGTAAAGGTAGCACGATTAGTACTACATATTTTAGAGATTTTTTATAAAAATTTTAGTTACGCAAACATAACAATGAAAAACTGGAGTAGACTCAAATTATATGATAGTGTATGTTCTAGAAAAGAAACCAACATAAAATAAAATTGACGTTTTATGTTATATTCCTAGGTCACCGAATGCGTACAAAAGTACTGCGAACTTGTATCTTGTATATGTTGTGTAAGTCGATCCTATTTACAGGACTGTTTATACATTGACAAGTTGAAGGTCATTTATTTTAAACACGTGCCTATCTTTATTAGCTACATATATATGGAATGTTGTACTAAATTAGTTAAACAAAGAATTTAAAAATGAAAGTTACTTTTAATGCAACACAACGCTACCATACAAACGTAAAAAAAATTACATCACGTGGTTTACATGGTCAAGTGTGTCAAATTTTATGTCAGGACTAAAATAATGATGGATTTTAATTAAACTTATTTATAATTCAAAACTAAGTAAGTTGTCTTTATTTTTTCCCAATTTTTTGTGGTATTGCAGCTTGAGAGATAACGTAAAAAATGTCGAATAAAACGACACAATGCAGCAAGTCATCAACCTTGTTTGGAGGTCTTAAATTAAATAATATAAGATCATCGATATACATTTGGCAGTATTTCATTGCATGTTATACGGATTTATTTCCAAAGCGTATTAACAGTCATGGTCATATTTTCATCTTCTCATAATCCCTAACCATACTGTACGGATATCACCACAATTGTATGATTTCTCGGCCATGGAATTTGTCTGTTTTCGTTGTGTCTGCTTATGATGTTATGATGAGCACTCAAAGACTGGTCTGTTGAATAGTTTGTTCATGTTTTGTCTGGATAACGTTTTCCTGCAGCTTTCATAACTGGTATTTTGTCTTGCTGAGTATGTTATCAGTGTCTTAAAACACACATCATTTTTTAAGATGTTACCACTCCTCCTAAGTATGTAAATTTTTCTATATCTCCATGTTTTGGTTATATATTTTCACTCGTTCTTTGTTGTTTTGTTTGAATGAATTCTCAATACTCTGATTTTCTTTGCATTACTTTTCCTTGCATTCAGATTCTTCACTTTATTCAAGTACTGCTCACTCACAATCTTAGCAGAGTAGTTGTTTCTTCTAGTAGATGCAATAATATGCCCTGATTAACCATAGACTTTCTCTTTGTATGGAATAAATCGCTTTTTTTAAATCTACAAATTTCATGACTACTGACGAATTGCACTCTGTGCATTGTTCTATGTATGCGGACGAATAGTTGTTTATATTATAGTTGAGCTTCTGTGCTTCCTAAACTTAGCTTATTTCTCTCGCAGCAAGTTGTTCAGTTGTGCCTTTGCCCTTCCTAAACTTAGTTTATTCCCCTTAATTGCAGTTTACTTTCAATGCCGTCTTGAATTCTTTGTATAATTCTAGAGAACACCTTGCTCGGAACCGATAGAAGAGTTATCCGTCTGAAGTTTTCGGACACTGTTCGATTTCCTTTCTTTTGAAATTTGGGTATATTTCCATGTGCCTTTATAGAGTTCTGATAGAGTTTTGACATTAAACATAATGCTGTAACTGGATATTTCCACAGATTTTTAGCCCCGAAAACGGACATGCATGGTTAGCACTTGGAACGTATTTTACAGTTATATATTCTGTATACATGTAACAGTTATTTATTCTTTATATATATACATGGTTCCAATACATTTAAGGATAAATATTTGTCAGTGGAGCAAACTTGGGGTATATAACCCTGATACTGAGATCAATTGAGAAACAGTGTCGACGTTGAAATGTCCGAACAAGAGATTGCAGTTCCCATGCAACCACGCACACCTAACCTCCTGATGACAAGGAACCGGCTGCTGTCTATTAATCTACTAGTTGCAGATATATATTATTATTTTCAGACACCAATGTATTTCGTGAAAATAAAATTATGATGGGGGAAATCCAGCCAAATAATACTTGCAGGTGATCTGTAATTACATGTATAAAATTTCTCTAATGAAAACCATATTTGTAAATGGGATAAATATTTGTCGAAAATACAAAGATTCTTCTATTTACAAACACACCATTTGACATTTCCGATGATTAACACATGTTACCTCCTCTATCCCATGTTATTTACACATTTATTTCTATAAACAAGAGGAAGGTTCAGCGGGGTAATGACATCCCTTTAAGGTGTTAAATACCAGAGTCATGAAATAATCTTTCTCTAAATGGGAAGACAATTAACTGTTGCATAAGTGTTCATTATTTTTTGTTAAATTATGTCCCTATAATTGCAGAACGTTTGATACATTTCCAATCCCTTGTTTACAGATTGTCTGACATGGCGTCCAAACATTCGAAACCATGATTTGCAAATATACAGTTAGACAACAGAACAAATATTCTTAATGAAGGTTTGTTCACTGTGACATTTTTCTTGTAATTCTTTTAAAATCTTGCCACAAGTATATTTGTGATTCTTCTGGGATATTTTACTTTGCAATAAGATGGAATATTTCCAACTCAAATGGAATCAACCGAAAACTTATTTCTTGTGTTATCATACACTTTAGAAACGTATATGTCAACATAACATTGAAAAAATGAAAATAAATAATTTTACAGTTTTCTAATGTTGATTTTCTCAACATTATACAGTATCACAAACTACAGTATGACTTGCATACAGATCTTGTAACAGATCTGGCAATACATACTGATTTTAATCCAATTATCAATCAAAATTGGAATTTAATGGTTCAATAGATAGAATTAAGTGGTTCAATAGATAGAACTAAATGGTTCAATAGATATAACTAAATGGTTCAATAGATAGAACGTAAAACTAAACCGCTTAGATTGCATATCTCATACGTGACTTATGATTTAGCTGGGTTTTTACGCTTAGCATTCAAACACATGTAGGTGTTTCATCTTTATCAAATACATGTACACAGATCCCTGTTTTTTGAGACAAATAAAATAATGTCTGCTATTTTCTCTTACTTGTGGTGTTGGTATACAATTTAGTTGATTATTTATTAAATGTTTGCTTTACATCCAGAGAGCACGAAAAAGAAATGGATAGGGGAACGGGATCACGACTTTTAGCACAGAGTTTTTGTTAGTGGCGACAATTAAGCCTGTTGTAACGGCTACAATGAGCCAATTCTTGTTGGAATTTACAATAAACGTCTTTATTGTGTAAGGAGCGTGGCACTCTCGTATTCGCTACACGGGACATGGTGTTGAGCACTAGGAACCCTCACAGTTTAGTTGCAGGTTATAGAATTTAAACATGTAAAATATTTGTCAATGTATTTTTTTATATACGTAGACTTAAATCAATCGAACATAAATTAAAACTGATTATAATCGACCCTGCTATTTTAATTGAACCAGACCAAACTGAAAAGTAAACGTGAGTGATTTTCTTATATTGAGAATTTCTACATTATGCATATACATGTATTACATAAGTCTAGACCATTACAGTCAATACTACCAGAAGTGACAGAGATCTTAAACTCTCTGGTTGTCTGTTGTGTTAAATATATAATTGGATTCGGACAAAAAATTAACGATGCTGTAACTGGATATTTCCACAGATTTTTATCCCCCAAAACGGACATGTATGGTTGGCACTTGAAACGTATTACAAAGTTAAATATTCTACATGTAGCTTTGACTAAGTGAAAAATGGAAAGCACAAAAATCTTTAATTCTAATAGAAGCTGTACAGATGTTTTACATTCATGACAATTGTGAATATATACTTAAAAATGATGACAATCCTTGCAAAATGGCAAATTAATGTCGCGATAAATTTGCATTAACACACGTACATTAAAGGTTTCCGATAATGCAATCTGACTGTCTTTATATAATATATATCACTTAACATGATACATCATTACTTTTAACGTTAAATGTCAATAAACTATATTGTATCAGTCTTTGTGTGACATCACAAAAGTAGCATGGTTTGAAATTCGAACAATCCAGCATAAACTAAATTCACTCAGGTATTCTTACCCTAAGATAATTAAATTCGTTTCTCTTTTTTATGTCCCGATGTTGAAATGACCCTATATACGACTGAAAGAAAACACGTTTGGTGTTGTTTAAGTGTAGAAAATGCTTACCCTTCCGATGTATCATCCCCTGGGCGTTTACAGGAGTTGGCGTTTTTTTTTCATCTTCTGTTTGTATCTTTGGTCTGTTTGTCTTTCCTGCAGGATGCCATGGGTTAAATTGTCATTTTTATTCTTTCAGATAAAAAAAGTCCATAATAATTTGATTCCAATTTGGGTATGTTCATTTGATACAGGATAATTTATTTAACACTAACAACATTGAATATAAACCGTAGACATATTTATTGTTGGATGAATAGGAATAAACCTTTCTGTTTTGTACGAAATACATAACAACAGTGTTTCTTGAGGTCGCGCTCAGCACTGTAACAGACGCATCAAGATTATGTCGGGTTTGCTAGGCCTTCTTACCTAACTCGACAGTGGTTGATCATTAATTTGGCCAGAAAGATAGATCTGAACTTAAAAGCACACAGTAATACATATTCGGTTGTATTCCTGGCACATGCGATATAGCAATACCAAGGCAGGTCTTTTCAACACTTTTAGGGCTGCTGACTGTCTCTGTGTAAGTGCGTGTGTGTTTAAGAGAGCTCTGTTATGTTTTTAGTACCAATTTATTATATACTAGTTACGATGGTTGTTATATACTTAAAACGAATAGAAAGTAACTGACAATTTGATCTTTAAAGAATCTTCGGGAAGAACAGTGTATCCTGTGTTCGATGATAACTTTTAAAAAACAGTTCAATTTATACTCAATTAAGAAAACGCATAAAAACACTGTGTAAATCTTCGTAATGGCATAAATTTATTAAAGATGTTGGTTATCTATGTTGGAAACCTATGGCATATATGAACTTGTTCTAGTTAGAGATAATTTCAATGTTATCTGTTTAGATAGCATTTATTTATAAATGTAAAAAATCAAGGTCTAGGAAAAAAATTATAAACTTGTCAATTATGAACACTTACGAGTTGAAAGGAGCAAACATACTTACCTATTTTATTTTTATATATTGTTTGTTTTGACTTTATTTCCATGTTTTTAAATAATTATTGCTAAGTGTTTCCAAAAAATATTTTCAAAGCCTTGAAATAACTCTATAATGATTGTACAATTTCGGTGCCCCGGTAATACTAAGGGAATTTTAATATTCCAAAATCACAATATCTGTATTCTAAAGTAAAACTGTTGAATGTATATTAAGGTAGAAGTTATTGTATAGTAACAAAGCAGTAACAAAACAAAAACAATGAAATGTGTAATATTAACTTATATTTTAACTGATTGAATCCAAGTTTTTCCTTGGGTTCGGATTGTTGTTGTTTTAAGTTTCTTCTTTGTGTCGCGTGTCTTCTTTCAATCCAGATCTGGTCACTGCTCTATGTTCGATTCTTGTTTGCCGAACGGTTTTCTTATCATTTTTTTTTACCAAGGGTCAGGGGAGCTATTGTCATCACTTTACGTGCGTCGTCGTCTGCAGCGTCTAGTATAGCTCTTATTTACATTTCAATCTTCTTCACTTGAACCACAGGACCAATTGAAACTTAAGTTAGTCAGGATGTTCGTTGGATGGACCTTTATAAAGTTTGGGGTTTTTATTCTGGAAAACCACTATGGTCGACACTGCAGGACTTGGTTTGACATAGGACCCTATGGGAAAAAAAGTTTTAAAAGGCTTCTTCTCCAAAATCGCTTAACCAATGAAACCAAAACTTGCTATCAATTATGGTTGGATGATCCTCTATGAAGTTTATGCTTTTTATGCCAACCGAAAAATCAAAATGGCCGCCACAAGTTAGTTTAACATGGAATTCTTGAGAAAGAGTTTTAAAGGCTTCTTGTCTGAAACCGATTAACCAATAGAAAAACAAGTTATAGCAATATTTGTTAGATGGTTGTCTATACACTTTATGTTATATTTATGCCAATCAGAAATTCAAATTGGCCGCCACCGCAGGAAAATTTTCAACTAGGACCTATGGGAAATATTTTTTAAATGCTTCTTCTCTAAAAACCAGTTAACTCACAGCAACGTGTCACCAGAATATCATTGGATGGTCCTCTGAAAATGTTCAAGATTGTTAATTAGAAATTCAAAATGGTCGCCACCACACGACTAAGTTTAACATAGAACTGTATGGAAAAACGTTTTAAAAAGTTCTGAAACCGCTTTACCAATTGAAAAAAAATTATCACCGGTATTCATCGGTTGGCCCCAATAAGGTTTTTTCCAATCTGAAAAATAAAATGGCCCCACCACAGGACTTAAGTTTATCACAGAACCACGGCTTCTCTTCAGAAACCAGTTAACCAATCGAAACAAAAGTTATCAGGAACATTTATCGATTTGTTCTTTACATACTTTTTTATGCCAATAAGCCAGTAAAAATGGCCACCATTACCATCAAAGACGAAGTTTCAACAGAGGACCGTATAGGAATAGTTTTCAAATGCCATCTTTTCTGACGTCCTGAATATAGCTGAAATATTGCTTGCTGGACGTAAAACAACAAACAATCAATCAATCAATCAACCATCTTTTCTGAAACTGAATAGCTGATTGAAACCATAATGTATGAGAATGTTTATAGGATGGTCCTCTTAAAAGTTTTTGCTTTCTTATTTGATCGAAATAAGATGGCTGCAACTGCATGAACTAGATATCAGTGAAATGGTATTCATCTCTGCGGGCCCTGCGGCCTTGAGGTCAAAGTTCAAGGTCAAAGGTCATCAACCATGATATACGACATATCGCCTTGATATTATCTACCCGTATACCAATTAACAAAAGCGTACCAAAAAAAGACAAAAAAGTTATTGGCCGGACACGATTTTGGACGCACGCACGGAAACCAAACAGCAAGATTCATTGGATGGTATCAACAGATAATGTTTTTTTTATGCCAGTAGAAAATTGAAAATACCGAACTTAGTTTATAACTTCAAGGAAATGACATCTTAATTGTATATATAAATCAGGTGAGCGATACAGGCCATTTAGAGCCTACACTTTTTAATATAAATTCTGTAACGAAACTAAGCACATCTGTCATTGGTACATGCGTTCAATTCTCTCTGTGTTTAGTTGAGTTTGACTTTTTATTTAAATTGTGTCCGTTTTGCGTATATGTAATGCATATTTTGAGAACCTTTTGCAATCATTTCGTGACAGAGTAGGTTCCATTGTGTGTATGACAATAATTAAAACATATAGTATGGGATTTTTTAATCGATGATTTATGGTTGAAACTTATATAATCATCTGTGTCTATAAAAGAAGACAATTGAATATGTCCACGTGTAAAGCTGGTTGTCACGACAACAGCCTTAACAATATTTTGCAATAGTAATTTTGCTACCATTAGGACTTGTTTAATCCAAATTATTAATTCCATTTCGTATCAGTTAATGAACCAATCACAGGATCGAAGAACCAATATTCTACTGTTACGCCTACACGAATATAGATCCAATAAACAAATATAATGAGGCTTCGAAGTTGCTTTATAAAGCAAATAATGTCACGATGACATAGTTTACAATCATATTCTACGTCAATGTTATTACGTTCTATTTGTAAATATGTTTCTACACTTTTCGTGTCAAGGTATTGTTCATGCCACTATTAGCAATTTTGTCAGCCATTTTCTCCTTTATTTGGGAGAAGGAGTCGAAAACCCTGATAAGCGGAAGCAAAACAGGCAATCATTGTCGATTAAGGTCGGATTTGTGCATACCCTCGTACTCACTACATCAATGTTTGAAAAGTTAGTAAATTCTAATAACTGGAACCACTCAGCTACCGAGGTTCCACTAGGTCCGTGGGAAAGAGCGATAAGAAGGCCCGACGAAACAAATTGTACTATTTTGTTCTTATGACGAGCATCTATGTTCGTATCCGTGCAGAATTGTATGCATACATGTTAAATTTAAAGAACGCGATAAATGACATTACTATATTTTATAACATTTTCCTGTGTAATTATTTAATTAACAATATAAAAGAGTTCAGACTAGAGACATTATTTCAGTAATCGAGATGCAAAATTTAGTTCATGCAGAGGCGTAGCTATAGTTGAACTAATGTAGATGCACATACAAGGGGCGAGGAGTCTAGCATCACGTGGTAGAAAATGATAAAATTATTTGTTTGATGTAAGGATTTTGTGGTGTCCCAATTACCTTTGACTGAATGCTAGCTACACAACGGTTGTGATGAACAAGCAGCAGCCCGCGAATGAGTTCAACCTCACTGTTTTGATTTTTGTTTTGTTTTGTTTTGTTTTGTTTTGTTTTGTTTTGTTTTGTTTTGTTTTGTTTTGTTTTGTTTTGTTTTGTTTTGTTTTGTTTTTGTTTTTGTTTTTGATTTTGATTTGACTTTGATTTTGTTTGTTTTGTTTTGGTTTTGGTTGTAGTTTTATGGTGTTTTGTTTTGTTTTGTGTTATATTTTTTTCTTTGTTTTTTTTACTCTCTGTTCTGATTACAGTGATTTGAATACTAGACTTGATCATTAACCCTTTGCATGTCTTCTCTTCTTTTATAGTTCATGTATTGGTTAAACTCTGGTCAAATAATATTTATATAGTAGAAAAAAAAGTCATTGTATATTTTGTGGGGTATCAATTTCAGAGTTTCATATAAAACTTTTTTTATTTTAACAGCAAATTAAATGAATGATATAAACATAACGATCGTAACTCTGAATACCCCTAGCAACTCGCCTTTCAGCAGATAAAAACCTGCAAATTTCGATGATTTCGTGTTTAGGATTGATATTGAATTAGTTGCGGATTTATATACCGGTAATTAAATTTGAAGCGAGCAGCTAATAATTTTTGAAAAAAGCTAAATTGATGTTTTTATAATTTAATATTATAGAGGAAATTTGTTTCTTTATTGTAAAGAAATTATGGTGAAGGCTACTGAACAAAATAAAAGAAATAATACAAAATCTTATACCTCGTCTGTACAGACATTCGGATGCAGTCTCTTAGTGACGGACAATTCTATTTCCTCAGGGGGGAGGGGGTGTCTAAAATGTTCATGGGACTGTAGTTTTTTTCGAAAGTTGGCACGCATCGCGGTCGGATTATTTTCGATATATTTTATGAAAGAAAATTAACATGGGGAAAATAATTCTCAAAATTATTGCAATTATTTCTTTCGCGGTAGACACTGGCCAGATTATTTTTAGACCAAAATTGACGACAAGCAAGATTTGTTTTTTTTTTTGTATTTCTAAAAGAATCACAGGTCCTTCCCCTCTTAAAAAATGTTAAAAATTAAATGGTTCGTGTCTTAGTAAAGTTTTCGTAACTGTTGATTTTTTAAGCAATATTCTACACTATAAAACCTTCACTTGTTTTTGTCAACAAATCTTGCTTTACACCGTCTTTTAGTAAGCTTTCTGTTGACAAATTACCAATATCAAAAGTAAAGACGACTGGTAGGATAGAGTATAAATATACAATATTCATACAGTGTCAGAAAATATAAAATTTATTTGTACGAGCCTTAGAAACGGGTAGAAATGCGAGGCTCTGCCGAGCATTTCTCACCTGTTTCGCGGCGAGTACAAATAAACTTTATATTTTCTGACACTGTACAAATATTGTTTTTATCCGGCAACCCCTAAAAACATTTTATAATACTGAAAAAGTTCACTTTTAGCCGATGACTCAGTTAAAATTTAAGGCGCGTATTCTAGTGATACTGACGTCACAAACGTCGTAAACCAGAACAGAATAATAAATGTCGTAAGAAATGAGGTCAAGGGTACCAGGAGATTTTATTCGGCACTGTCGAATAGAGCAAAAAATTTATTCAGCTAACTTTATTGGACAGTAAATGTACTGATTGCAGGATAAATAAAGTATATAGCATCAAACAAATAAAATTACATTCATAAACAATGAAAATCTAAATAATTGGCATGGTTTATTTTATGGAGTGGAGTGTTGGAATGGAGTCAATGGAGTATTAAGAGTGTACATAGTTGTTTTTGTGTTTTGTTGTTTTTTAAGGAGGGGGGAGTGGGAGCGATTAAGTTTTTTAGGTTGTTATTTTGATTAATGTAGAGAAGATAAATGATATTTCGTAACATAAACACAGAGTGACAAAATTATGTCACACCATTTGGATTTATGTTAAATGTTTGAAAAATCATTAAAGAACGCCACCGCCTAGACAGTTTCAATTTTTGACATCGGTCAGCACACGGAATAAAATGTCTCTAAATCATACTGGAAGGCTTCAGTCTACACATTCAATCTAATGGAGAAATAATGCATATTGGATCATATTGACCAATTTGTCGACAAAATTTTTTTTTGAAGAAAAGTTATGCAGATGCAGTTAAAGACTATGAAGTTAAGAAAAAAAATCCAAGATCATTTCTAAATGCAACAACAATGTATTACTAGTAAAATTTGTAAAAATAAGGATTGAAACCGGCTCGCTTTTTATATTTGTCTGTGTGAATGTTACACAAATCATTTATCTCCACACATTACAGAGCGGGTTAATAATAAAATTAAGTTTAAAATCTCCATTTCAACACGGCACACTCCATCGACTCCACTCCATAAAATAAACCATGTCAAAATACTTTAATGTTTTTTGTCTACAGAATCTATATAATTAAGGTTGCAGGCTTTCAAGATCAACATCATCTGTCAGCATTGACCGATTATTTAGTTTGGATATTATTATCTGTCAATTCGTATTCAGCATACTTCCTTGGCCATGATCCGTTAATTAAATTCTATATCGGAAAGGCTGACATATGCACTTTAACGATTTTTGAAAAGTTGCAATCAATTATTCAGACTTAGGAAATCTTGGTTAATTGCATAAAAGGAATGAAAGTAATAACAAGTACAAATGAATTAGTTTTAACAACGCCAACGTATGTAATAAATTAGACTATAAATTTTCTAACAAGGGAAATCAATTCACTTCCGAGAAAGTTACCAATAGTTCGAGCAACCCAGAAGTAGAATACACTTTCAGCGAGGATCGATTTCGAAGCAAAAATAATAATCAATACATCAACAATCTACACGTATTCTGACCAAGTACAATTTTGTATTATTATACTAAAAGCGACTCGTGGTTGTATAATTTAATAAAAATAAACCTGAATTAAAAATAGAGCGAATACATTTGTAGACCACATAAAGTGTTAACTTCATAAGGCTCCGTTTTCATGTCAATATATAATAGAGTAATAAAATAAACCATAAAAAGCACACCACACAATGTATATTTAAAGACAGACATTTACGATTATATTTATTTTTGTGTTCAGATAATAAACTTTATTGCAAACATTATACGTAGTTCTGAGTATGAGCAAACAATTACGTTAGTTTACTTAAAAACGCGCAAGATATAGTTAAAACAAAAAACAAAGCCACACAGACTTTGACTGCACTGTGCTATGGTGTCTACAAGGTATGGTCAAAACAAAAAAAAACGAAAGCAACAGACTTTGACTGCACTGTGCTATGGTGTCTACAAGGTATGGTCAAAACAAAAAAAAAAACAAAGTAACACAGACTTTGACTGCACTGTGCTTTGGTGTCTACAAGGTATGGTCAAAACAAAAAAAAAACAAAGTAACACAGACTTTGACTGCACTGTGCTATAATGTCTACAAGGTATGGTCAAAACAAAAAACAAAGCAACACAGACTTTGACTGCACTGTGCTATGGTGTCTACAAGGTATGGTCAAAACGAAAACCCAACAAAGTAACACAGACTTTGACTGTACTGTGCTATGGTGTCTACAAGGTATGGTCAAAACAAAAAACAAAGTAACACAGACTTTGACTGTACTGTGCTATGGTGTCTGCAAGGTATGGTCAAAACAAAAAACAAAGTAACACAGACTTTGACTGCACTGTGCTATGGTGTCTACAAGGTATGGTCAAAACAAAAAAAAACAAAGTAACACAGACTTTGACTGTACTGTGCTATGGTGTATACAAGGTATGTTCAAAACAAAAAAAAACAAAGTAACACAGACTTTGACTGCACTGTGCTTTGGTGTATACAAGGTATGGTCAAAACAAAAAAAAACAAAGCAACACAGACTTTGACTGCAATGTGCTATGGTGTCTACAAGGTATGGCCAGTATGTGACAAAAGGTACACGTCAAGGATTAAAGTGTGTCAGCTCAAACTGTCATTATAAATGAGGATCCTTGATTGACACGTGAGAAGCGTGTGTTTTTATTACGTTAATTTATTGTTTGTTACAATGTTGTTAGTTTATACTTGGCTATCTGAGGTGTCCTGGAATCGTTTTAAAACCTTACAGACGGCCCCAGAAATGAGCGTGTCGATACACATATTTTGTTCAATTAAAAATATTCACATTGGTACTGAAATATCATTGGTCCATTTAATATACCGATTTGTTTAAAGTAGTGAAATTGAACTTGAGACATTTTTTTTTATTTTTAAGGTTTTGCCGGGTAATGCGTAACTATGTGCATATCAAAATCCTTAAAATTTGCATTCACATATGATAAGTTTTTGAGCGCCACTGATTAGTATTAATTAGATAAAATTCACGTCTAACCAATTCACAAGACTTCCGGTTTATGTATTTTGTATTCTGTGCTGCATTTATAAATAGAAAGCGAATTGTTAGTCGATTTGAATAATAAAGTTGCAAGTAGAAAGACAAATGTTAAAATGCCTATCAGGAGTTTCTTTTAATATTGATTGCAAAATCTAATTTGAAGTATATACACCAGGACAAATATGGTCATGATCATTAGCAGTATAACTTAATTTGGTATCAATGGCACGTCATCCTAAAAGAAATTATTGAACTGAAATGTCAGAAACAATTAGATTTGTCATTTCACAAAACTGTTGTCACAGAATTCACGTGTAAACTATATATGGGAGTGAAGAGTCGTTACGGACTATCAGTATGATTTGTTTCGGAATGGATTTTTATAGTGATATTTTGTCATCGTGTATTTCAGGTGATGAAGTGTCGTATAGCGGACAATTAATGTGAATGGTTTCGGAGCAAGATTTTAAAATGACATATTTTGTTATTAGTGTGTCTTTATTTATAACGTCTGAATCAATGAGGTCTCAAGCATAAAAACTGTTGATAAGAGTATATATTTTGCAACTCGTTATTGTTTCCCTAATTAATTATTAAGCTTTAGGACTCCCTTAACTGTTGATATACACTACGAAAATTATAATGTTTGACAGTTTTAAAAAATTTAATTATAACAGTTGAGCTTAATTTGTAGACGTTTATAAATATTTGATGTTAACCCTGTATTTCTGAAGCTTCAGAAATCCGCTGGATAGATATAAATATGGTTGTCACAATACAATAATTAGACGTTTCTATACAATTATTTAAAAGAAAAGACGTGAGATATTTCTGATTAATTAAAAGTGATAACAAAAACAATCAATCAAATTAATTGAGTCTTTCTTTAAAAACTAAAATTCATGTTCCAGTATGTTTTCAACTTGAACTAACGTAAAATTGTTTCATTATCACAGTTTCGTCACGCTCATGCACATGTTCTGAGTTTACCCGGAATTTTATCAATATTCGATACGTCTGACTACATTTTCTTAAATAATGAAAACTTATTCATTGTTAAAGTGTAATGTCAGTTAAAAATCACAAGATACTTATACCTGAAACGTAACCAAAGTTCGTTGGAATGTAAACAGGTCACAGCAAACTTATGATATATAGGCTCTGTAACAAAACCTAAGCGCCCGTAACAATTGGTCATAAATATTAATTATTCAATTTAAAATCCCTTTCTATAAAGGTTTAATCAATATCTAACAAGTTCAACTGGGTTTAACGGCATATAATGTATACGAACTAAAATATATATTGGAGGTATACAAAAGTAACAAATTCGTTAATTCGGTGAAATTTATATTCCATGGCGTAACATTGTAGTAATTCTTTATATTTCGTAAACTCGTCCTTGTAAAAAAAAATATAACAATTTCGATAGAGGTAGAGAATTACACCTTTGCTTACAATTGAGTAAATAAGAAGTCAGCTACTGTTTATTACAGTGCAGACCGCCAAAATAGTAAGAAAAAAGTAATAATTATTAAATTAAAGACACCACTCGGCCTTAATTTGGACGATTCGTACAAAACACATGACGACTTATTTGGTGTTTACAACTTCTATATATTGTGCTAGATCTTCAGTTTTCTAGACCGGATAATATGATTGACTATTACGCTGCTCAAAATGGGGTTTGCCTTTCTTTTTGTTAATTTCAATTCAAAAGTTCTATGGCCGTCACCATGGCTTAAATGGTTATTTATGAAAAAAGCATATCTAATACATTATGAGATATTTCTCTCATAAGTAGTCTTTCTAGATTTGAGTTTTTCCAAGATATCATATAACTCAACGAAAGTCTAACAAAAGAGAGACCCTGCTTACTAAGCCAGTGTTTCTGAGTGCATATTTTTATATATTGGGTTCCAGTTAGTTTATCTTTTTGTTTTTGGTTTCAGTTTAGTGTTTGTCTGAATACGTATTTGTAATTGTCCTCTGACTTTTGACTCTTATTGGTCTACCCCATACACTGCTGACTGTCCTCTGACTTTTGACTCTTATTGGTCTACCCCATACACTGCTGACTGTCCTCTGACTTTTGACTCTTATTGCTCTACCCATACACTGCTGACTGTCCTCTGACTTTTGACTCTTATTGGTCTACCCCATACACTGGTGACTGTCCTCTGACTTTTGACTCATATTGGTCTACCCCATACACTGCTGACTGTCCTCTGACTTTTGACTCTTATTGGTCTACCCCATACACTGGTGACTGTCCTCTGACTTTTGACTCTTATTGGTCTACCCAATACACTGCTGACTGTCCTCTGACTTTTGACTCTATTGGTCTACCCCATACACTGCTGACTGTCCTCTGACTTTTGACTCTATTGGTCTACCCCATACACTGCTGACTGTCCTCTGACTTTTGACTCTTATTGGTCTACCCCATACACTGCTGACTGTCCTCTGACTTTTGACTCTTATTGGTCTACCCCATACACTGCTGACTGTCCTCTGACTTTTGACTCTTATTGGTCTACCCCATACACTGCTAAATGTCCTCTGACTTTTGACTCTATTGGTCTACCCCATACACTGCTGACTGTCCTCTGACTTTTGACTCTTATTGGTCTACCCCATACACTGGTGACTGTCCTCTGACTTTTGACTCTTATTGGTCTACCCCATACACAGCTGACTGTCCTCTGACTTTTGACTCTTATTGCTCTACTTCATACACTGCTGACTGTCCTCTGACTTTTGACTCTTATTGGTCTACCCCATACACTGCTGACTGTCCTCTGACTTTTGACTCTTATTGCTCTACCCATACACTGCTGACTGTCCTCTGACTTTTGACTCTTATTGCTCTACCCATACACTGGTGACTGTCCTCTGACTTTTGACTCTTATTGGTCTACCCCATACACTGGTGACTGTCCTCTGACTTTTGACTCTTATTGGTCTACCCCATACACTGCTGACTGTCCTCTGACTTTTGACTCTTATTGGTCTACCCCATACACTGCTGACTGTCCTCTGACTTTTGACTCTTATTGGTCTACCCCATACACTGCTGACTGTCCTCTGACTTTTGTCTCTTATTGGTCTACCCCATACACTGCTGACTGTCCTCTGACTTTTGACTCTTATTGGTCTACCCCATACACTGGTGACTGTCCTCTGACTTTTGACTCATATTGGTCTACCCCATACACTGCTGACTGTCCTCTGACTTTTGTCTCATATTGCTCTACCCCATACACTGCTGACTGTCCTCTGACTTTTGACTCTTATTGGTCTACCCCATACAGTGCTGACTGTCCTATGACTTTTGACTCTATTGGTCTACCCCATACACTGCTGACTGTCCTCTGACTTTTGACACTTATTGGTCTACCCCATACACTGCTGACTGTCCTCTGATTTCTGACTTTTATTGGTCTATCCCATACACTGCTGACTGTCTTCTGACTTTTGACTCTTATTGCTCTACCCCATACACTGCTGACTGTCCTCTGACTTTTGACTCTTATTGCTCTACCCCATACACTGCTGACTGTCCTCTGACTTTTGACTCTTATTGGTCTACCCCATACACTGCTGACTGTTCTCTGACTTTTGACTCTTATTGGTCTACCCCATACACTGCTGACTGTCCTCTGACTTTTGACACTTATTGGTCTACCCCCATACATAGCTACAATAATGTAGCTCCTTTTTTTTTATTTTGAGGTCCGTCCATCAAAAAAAGGAGCTACATTATTGTAGCTACCCCATACACTGCTGACTGTCCTTTGACTTTTGACTCTTATTGGTCTACCCCATACACTGCTGACTGTCCTCTGACTTTTGACTCTTATTGGTCTACCCCATACACTGCTGACTGTCCTCTGACTTTTGACTCTTATTGGTCTACCCCATACACTGCTGACTGTCCTCTGACTTTTGACACTTATTGGTCTACCCCATACACTGCTGACTGTCCTCTGATTTTTGACTCTTATTGATCTACGCCATACACTGCTAACTGTCCTCTGACTTTTGACTCTTATTGCTCTACTTCATACACTGCTGACTGTCCTCTGACTTTTGACTCTTATTGCTCTACCCATACACTGGTGACTGTCCTCTGACTTTTGACTCTTATTGCTCTACCCATACACTGGTGACTGTCCTCTGACTTTTGACTCTTATTGGTCTACCCCATACACTGGTGACTGTCCTCTGACTTTTGACTCTTATTGGTCTACCCCATACACTGCTGACTGTCCTCTGACTTTTGACTCTTATTGGTCTACCCCATACACTGCTGACTGTCCTCTGACTTTTGACTCTTATTGGTCTACCCCATACACTGCTGACTGTCCTCTGACTTTTGTCTCTTATTGGTCTACCCCATACACTGCTGACTGTCCTCTGACTTTTGACTCTTATTGGTCTACCCCATACACTGGTGACTGTCCTCTGACTTTTGACTCATATTGGTCTACCCCATACACTGCTGACTGTCCTCTGACTTTTGTCTCATATTGCTCTACCCCATACACTGCTGACTGTCCTCTGACTTTTGACTCGTATTGGTCTACCCCATACAGTGCTGACTGTCCTATGACTTTTGACTCATATTAGTCTACCCCATACACTGCTGACTGTCCTCTGACTTTTGACTCTTATTGGTCTACCCCTTACACTGCTGACTGTCCTCTGACTTTTGACACTTATTGGTCTACCCCATACACTGCTGACTGTCCTCTGACTTTTGACACTTATTGGTCTACCCCATACACTGCTGACTGTCCTCTGATTTTTGACTCTTATTGATCTACGCCATACACTGCTAACTGTCCTCTGACTTTTGACTCTTATTGCTCTACTTCATACACTGCTGACTGTCCTCTGACTTTTGACTCTTATTGCTCTACCCATACACTGGTGACTGTCCTCTGACTTTTGACTCTTATTGCTCTAACCATACACTGGTGACTGTCCTCTGACTTTTGACTCTTATTGGTCTACCCCATACACTGGTGACTGTCCTCTGACTTTTGACTCTTATTGGTCTACCCCATACACTGCTGACTGTCCTCTGACTTTTGACTCTTATTGGTCTACCCCATACACTGCTGACTGTCCTCTGACTTTTGACTCTTATTGGTCTACCCCATACACTGCTGACTGTCCTCTGACTTTTGTCTCTTATTGGTCTACCCCATACACTGCTGACTGTCCTCTGACTTTTGACTCTTATTGGTCTACCCCATACACTGGTGACTGTCCTCTGACTTTTGACTCATATTGGTCTACCCCATACACTGCTGACTGTCCTCTGACTTTTGTCTCATATTGCTCTACCCCATACACTGCTGACTGTCCTCTGACTTTTGACTCTTATTGGTCTACCCCTTACACTGCTGACTGTCCTCTGACTTTTGACTCTATTGGTCTACCCCATACACTGCTGACTGTCCTCTGACTTTTGACTCATATTGCTCTACCCCATACACTGCTGACTGTCCTCTGACTTTTGACTCATATTGCTCTACCCCATACACTTCTGACTGTCCTCTGACTTTTGACTCATATTGGTCTACCCATACACTGGTGACTGTCCTCTGACTTTTGACTATTATTGCTCTACCCCGTACACTGCTGACTGTCCTCTGACTTTTGACTATTATTGCTCTACCCCGTACACTGCTGACTGTCCTCTGACTTTTGACTATTATTGCTCTACCCCGTACACTGCTGACTGTCCTCTGACTTTTGACTCGTATTGCTCTACCCCTTACACTGCATTACATCTAATTATTACGTGATAGATATCATAGCAATATGTATCGACATGTAAAGTTCTCTCCCCTTTGATAATAGTTAAATAATTTAGTTTCATATACACTCAAATACAAACACAAAACTGTAAGAAGTGTGCACAACTCTATAAACAAAATTTCTCACTTAATTCGATAAATATATATCGCTTAAAAGTCCTGTAAGCTGAAATGGTCTTGGTAGCTACCAACCAATTTACGTATGAAATGCAATGAATCCTTCAGGCAGTTTAACGGTCAGCAGCAATAATCCTCTATAAAAGAAATCCCAATAGGACCTACAATATTGTATCAACTAAGGTTTCCATATGAGTGTGCTGCTGGAATATTGCTACAATAAATAGTTGGATGCGTTTAGAAAGTTGGAGTCATCTTATTTGTCACATAAATGTTGATGTGAATCGGTCATCGATAACCAACGAAGATAAATAAAACATCCATAACTCACTCTTAAAAACACAGTAATTAAAAACGTCAGCAGGAGAAAACTTGTTTGCCTCCAAGCTGTACGCTCATTTTAAAAACCGTCGAGTTAAAAGGTTCAAATATCATGATTCCCGACCGGAATATCCCAAATTGAGATTGCACGAACTAAAACCGTAAGCCGGAGTATAATTTCGTGACCAGTTTCCGAAAGTATTATTTACTGTGATAACCTTACTTTTATACACCAATCTCTATGGAATGGTCTGTAACTTTTTAAAATTTACATCATTTCAGTGAATCTATATTTGTATTCTAAAATATTTATCCAAAATACACTATACCAATTTATTGAGTGGACTTATGGTTTATGTTGTTTTCAGGTTACTAACTTTCCCCTGTTTTGTGGGTGGGAGGGGGGATTGTTTCGTGTTGTGTGTATTGTTTGCCTTTCCCTCGTGTTGTTTGGTCGCTTCCTTTGATTTTTGTTTTGCGCATGTGAATGTCGTGCGGACTCGTATGTTGGTGAACACGACCGTTATAATGGGGTTCAGTGATGGTTTGGGCTGGAATCATTAATTGTGTTTATTTGAAACATATTTTTTATGAAAACAATTGTTATTTGTTAAATATTTATTGATGTTATTTATAAAAAAAAAATAAAAGCACTCCAGATTCTTTCACCCAATCTTTTTTTTAAGTATTTGTTATTACGAACATACACAGGTTTAAGAAAGTGATTAGTGTAATTTACAAATGTCTTTCATCTTAATGTTTTTAATCCACATAAACTGAATATTTAAAAAGGTGGTGTTTGTATACCTTACCGATTACTTATGAAGTAAAAACCACGACAATTATATCCATTAGTCACAACGAAAAGCGGATATTCTTTGTAATTTACAAACAAACCCTCTATGTTTATTTGAAATAGGCTATAGAATTAATGGCTCGGTGTTTAAAATATCGTTGGTATATCAGATGCCAAGTAATAATACAATATAAATAGCAAATGACTATCAACATGGAACAAAAATGTTTAGTATTAAATAGAACAGAGAATGACGTCATAAAATATGGCGTAGACTAATTGACTGTAGCAAACATTGGGAAATTGATGAACCCGAGACGGGGCACGCTGGGACACAACACGAGGGACATACCTAAGGAAAAAATAAACGTTTTACAAATACAAATATTTTAATTTTATAGATAAAATAGGACACATAGCGAATTAAAAAAAAATGTTTGAATTGTATTTCTGAAATTTATATATAAATTTACATAATATTGTCCCTTGTGAGTCCGTGATTGCTAAAATATAATATTGGATTTGATAAGATGTCTTATTATGTCAATATCCAATACATCTGCACCCAAATGGACATAATTATTCAAATAAATTATTTAAAGAGCCTTCTTATATTTAAAATTATCTAAATTATGCGTAATAATAACAATTTAATATTTTAATTTAAATCCCCACATTTTTTATATATTACTTAATTCATTTACCCTAATGCGCCTCGAAACAGTTGTTTATAATCCCATCAGTGTACCTCATAATATACCTATTGATTTGCACAACTTAACAAATGCCACGTGACTTCATGCTTTGAAATGAAAACAGCTTCGTGCCACGGATTTCCGATAATACGCTTTGGGAGTGGTAATTACCAAAATGTCCTTCACCTTCTTGACAAACAACTCAGCAAAATAAATCACCTAGACATGTTTCTACGTGGAAGCCATAAATAGAACGGAGCAATATGGCTGCTGTAAAGGTCATTCGCTATTACAGTGCAGATGGGGTAAATAGGCCACCAAGAACACGCTATCACATGATATATAATTGGCGGAGGCGAAATGTCAATATATTGATTCATCTCCGAGGAAAAAGGCATGCGTATTTGATAAAACTACTGGTATTACATAATGTATTTCTGACAAGGGGAAGGACGATGGTAGATTATTTCTTATGTACTTGTCTAAACAGGTTGAAATAGGTAAACGATAAATTTTATAAAAAGAAATATATGTGCATAAGCTGCTGCAGGACTTAAAAAGAGTTTTTTTTTCTATGCAAAACAGCATGAATTTAAAATATGTTGTCCATAAACGAGGGCAATAACAAGTTAATTTACCTCGATATTTTTGTGTTTTTTGCGACCAATAATCTTCGCATCGAGGGGATCTGGGAGTTGATACAATATTGTTTTCTTGATATTTGTTTCTTCTACGTCGCAAGCCCCCTTTTTGTCACCATGTATTTTAAGAGTGGAGTTTTAACAAAATCTCGACCTATCCTTGAATTTATTCTAAACATGAATAATTTTGCGTTGTTTTTCAGTTGCCTGTAGCTTCACATTGTTCTTTAAAATTAAAGGCCATTAAAGAGCACTGGACACTATTACTATATTGATATAATTATTAGACTGTTTTATTTGTAGTTAATAAAACATGCCTGTTACACTGATTAACAAGTATGTAAAGGACATCACTCGTATCATTCGTTGGACTTTGATGCCTGCTTTCCTATAAGTGTTGTCATCGTATTTACACACAACGTGAACCCTGTCATTTAATCAACATTAAGGAGAGAAGTACCATATGACTGCATTAAACCAACCCTACATTCTTTACCATATTTAAAGTAGTAATTAAATAGATGGGTAAAGAAATAAAAAGTAGATATACATCGCTCGACAATAAGAAAAAGGGGATCTTGTGAAAGATTTAATTTTAATTAGATTGGCAAATACCAAATTTATTTCTAAGAGTTTAAGAATCGGGAAGATAAGGCAAAACTTATATTATCTTGTTTCTGAGTGAAGTATTGATATATAAGACAATTTACATTCTTTTTATCTTGCAATGTCATATATAATATTTTGGAAGTATTCGTCTGAAAACAACAGGAAGAAAACTTAGTACTTCAAGATGACACAAAATTGAAGTGTGACGTATGCTTTCTTCTCAATAGACGTTCAGTCAGTACATTATTGGATAACATAAGATATTATTCGTATAATTTAAAACTTAAACACTTAATGCTATTCAACATCAATACAAAGTACTTATTACGGGATAGTATGTCAAGGTTAAGTGAACCAACTGTTGTATCAAGTTTGTTGCATACATGTATTTGTTTTCGATATCTTTAAAGAAGCTTGCATCAATTGAGGCAGCTATTATTTTGCAATGAAACCATCCATGTTGTAATGATTATAATGTTAAGAAACACATAAAACAGTAATAAAGTTGTGAAAACTATTTAGAGTAATATTCTGTACTTTAGTCTTTTCCAACTAATACGATGATAGAATACAACACCTACAATGGTCTATTTTTGGATACTGGTACTAATTAATAGATAGCTAACTGATTAATATAAAGATTTCATTTAATTATAGTTTTTAGCTACGAACAAGCATATATGATACCTTTCCGTTTAAATAACATAGAAAGGAAGGGCATCGATGGACGAGTCGCCTTAGTTTTTAGGTATCTGCTAATGATAACCCATTTGCCAAAACTCTACTCTATGATTCCTTCCTTAAGAAGGTCGGAATCCCCTCCCAAGAACAACTAGATGTGTGAAGTGAACAATTACTAAAAGTGGCAAAATATGCAACTTACATTGGTAAAATGCATTACAAAAATCACACATATAAAAGTCGATATGATTGTTAGAAGAAGCTAAAATATGTGTGGATAATAAACTTGCTCAAAATCTGTTACCAAAATCCTTTTAGCTATAGTGTAACTGAAAAGGTATTTCTTAATACAAACCATCTAACTTAATTTATTATATTTTATCTTTTGATTGTGCTTTAACTCAATTTCTTCGTCTAAATACAGTGGTAATCTTTATCACAATGTGTGCAATCTGAACATGAACCGAATATAGCTTTGGCTTCTGTCTAAATAAGTTATAATTATTTATTCATTTGCCATCATAACACAAGTAGTATGATTTCTACATTCTGCGTAGCATGTATTTTTGACGATTATAAATTTTTCAGTAGTATATTATGTCGTATAGTTTAACCTGTATGGATTTGAAAGTTTTCTTCTCTTTTGTGTCAATTATTATTAGTGAAAGTCCTCAAATCCTTTCAACTATAATTCATTTGTAAACGATCAAAGTGCGTAACATTTAAATGTAAACACTAAAGAGAGATTATCTAAATACAAAGAAACATTTGTCAAAAGAATTCGGACCGCTGAATATAAATAATAGCTTGTGGTGTTATCTTATGGATTTGCCGGTGCAAATGCCCGACTATAAATTATTATCAATTGAAATGTCAAGGTCATCTATCAACCGAAGTTGAATAAATGTCACATATATTCTACTGGCGGACGTAGTGCTTTTATTGTACGACATTTTAACCAACATTGTTACAAACGTTGTACAAAATATTTGTTCTGAATAAGTTTATGATTTCAAACAATAGATGACATAAGAAGGTTAAGAATTTGTTAGAGGTTTTTATATTCATACCTAACACTACTGACAATGCTGTCTCACAATCCCAACTAAACCTATCTCACAATCTTACCTTACCCTTATACTGCCATGCTATCTCACAATCTTACCTTACCCTTATACTGCCATGCTATCTCACAATCTTACCTTACCCTTATACTGTCATGCTATCTCACAATCTTACCTTACCCTTATACTGCCATGCTATCACAATCTTACCTTACCCTTATACTACCATGCTATCTCACAATCTTACCTTACCCTTATACTGTCATGCTATCTCACAATCTTACCTTACCCTTATACTGTCATGCTATCTCACAATCTTACCTTACTCTTATACTGCCATGCTATCTCACAATCTTACCTTACCCTTATACTGCCATGCTATCTCACAATCTTACCTTACCCGTATACTGCCATGCTATCTCACAATCTTACCTTACCCTTATACTGTCATGCTATCTCACAATCTTACCTTACCCTTATACTGTCATGCTATCTCACAATCTTACCTTACCCTTATACTGTCATGCTATCTCACAATCTTACCTTACCCTTATACTGCCATGCTATCTCACAATCTTACCTTACCCTTATACTGCCATGCTATCTCACAATCTTACCTTACCCTTATACTGTCATGCTATCTTACAATCTTACCTTACCCTTATACTGCCATGCTATCTCACAATCTTACCTTACCCTTATACTGCCATGCTATCTCACAATCTTACCTTACCCTTATACTGTCATGCTATCTCACAATCTTACCTTACCCTTATTCTGCCATGCTATCTCACAATCTTACCTTACCCTTATACTGTCATGCTATCTCACAATCTTACCTTACCCTTATTCTGCCATGCTATCTCACAATCTTACCTTACCCTTATACTGCCATGCTATCTCACAATCTTACCTTACCCTTATACTGTCATGCTATCTCACAATCTTACCTTACCCTTATACTGCCATGCTATCTCACAGATCTTGTAGTTGGTAGACGATTTTAAATTGATTCTAAAACTTCGTGTAATTTAAAATCGGACATTCTGGTAACTTGGCAACACGTTGACTAAATCTGTTAAACACATTCATATTAAGTTTTTTACAATCCTGGACTGAACAGCTATTTACGATCATACCTGATTTTGCGTTAAGTACAGATATAGGGTCATTTTGATTGTAGGTAAAGTTTAAAATGCAGAAAAATAAGAAATTAGATCTTTCCAACAGTATGCTTGAAAAGACAACAATATCTAATATAAATCTGCTTCTAAACCAACTAAACATAGGGTAAGACTAATTCCAATTGAACCCCCAATAAAAATACGCAATGCATTAGACTATCACAAGATACATGGAATTCACACGACTCGCACTTGCCCAATTGGCAATGCATGACTGTGTCCACTGTGGGGTTCACCAGTGGCTGCCACCTAGTGCCAAATTTTTATTTACTTTCGAAATAATGCATTTGGTTCAAATGGAAGTCTTTCCAAACCAAGATGTTGGACTAGACTGATAAATTAAAAATCTTGCCAAGGTGTATCCTTACCACCTATACAAATACAGAACAATAAAATGTCTACTATTATTGATAACTCGGTTGCAAGATAATATCAAGGTACATTTGGATCAATAAGTTCTGAAGCGCTAAACATACTAATACGCGTGATCAGAATAAGAGTTTTCTCATAAAACGTTTCCAACGACAGAATACATCTTTATCACCAGGAAGACTAATGAAGAAAACAATGATATAAGGACAGTTCTTCAATTACGTTAAGACAAGGAATGAAAATGTTTTTCTTATAAGTAATCAGAGACTTATTTAAAGAAAATCAATATCTGTCCCATGAAAAAGCCATTATTACTTATTGAAATAGATAACATGAAGTTCGAAAAACTGAGATTTAGATATAGTGAGATAATATTTCAAGCAAAATCATACCAATTGCATTGAATTCCTATACGAGTGTTAAGTGAATTATTTTCTTCATTTTGTGATGTTAATGGTTTGTGAGCTTGCAGTTACTGAATGCAAATACTCTTACATCTGTATTTACAGTTGCATTAGCTATGAAGAAAGTAACCTTTTAAGAAAGGAAATAATCAGTTTTGGGGTAGTTATAAAGGAAGGTAATAACAAAATACCGAATACACTGGAAACTGTCAAAAATGACGATCCACAAGTATGAAACAGTCACACTTGAGAATCAACAACCAAAAATATAGAAATTACTGCATGTTCCTGACCTTTTGAAATGTTGGGTCAAAGGATGCCAAACCCCCCACTTTCAGTACTGTTGTGTGTGAGTTGGTGTGTTGATGAAAAAATGGGTATTAGCACTTAAGAAATAGATAATTGCGAACGGGCTCTATGCGAATTAGAACATGGTCAGATCTTATATTTGTTAACATTTTATACCGAGCGATAATCCCAGAAGGATTGATTCTCTATGTGTTTTAGCTCCATTATTTTGTTGCTAGTTAAAAACACCCCTCTTGCTCCACATGGGCTAAGACTGTATATGCAGGAGCCATCTGCTGAAAGCCTTACTGTATGTCTCCATAGATCACATTATTATAACATAATGACTATTTTTTTGTCGTTTTAAAAAGGGTTTGAAATAGGTGGTGAAATGGGGATGAGGATAGCAACACTGATCAAGGAGGGATAACTCTTAACAAAATGACGCGCATTTTTTAGCGAAATTTTGACCAAAAAACTCCGACTGTACGAGTGGGTGCGGGGCAATTTGTAACTTTAAAAATGAGATACATTAAAACACTATTAGTAAAAATTTATCCATAATTACTGACACGTATAACCATTCTGTGGTTATGTGTAAATGTAATCATTAACCGAGAAATATTTGTTTAAACAATTCTCTCTCGCTCGTAAACAAGTATAACAACGATTTTATTTGAAGAGTACAGACATTTTGAATTCTATATTGAAACCACAGCATTTTGCTTAAATGCATGTATTTTGTGCTTAACGTTCATTATATAACCCAAATGAAGATATAAATTAATTGTTGCCATCTATTGGACTTGACAAAGCCCTACAAGTAGTGGAATATGGTAGTAAGGTGTCGCAAAAAATAATAAATAAAGTAAAACAAAGAATTGAGTGTAAACGTATAAAACTAATAAAGAACTATATTTTCTGTGCTCGAATTGTGCAAAGCCTACTTCATATCAGAAAAATGCGTATTGTTGTAACCGACTACATATTTGGAAGACATGCTTTATGTTTGGTTGCCTTAAGACTGGATTTTATCGGGAGGCAAAAAGGTATAAAGAGTTGAAAAATCAAAGGTTGTAAAAGATGGTTCTTAAATTGTCCAAAAATGTTTTTTCTTTCAATTTTTAAGAATTCACATATGATTGATATTACTCTGCTGATAAACAGTTTCAGGGATTTTTGCTGCTCTATTTTCACTGCAGACAATATCTACGTCAACCGTATTATCAGCCACGCAAGGTTCACAAATATTCACAGTATGTTTCAGAATGAATGTTAATTAACTATAATTGTGTCAAAATAAATCCTACTAAACCAATTTTATTTGTTTTGATACAACGAAGTAAGACATTAATGTTTGTCTTATGATAACATAAACGTACTGATTTATAAGACTAGTCATTGTTTTAACACGAGAACGACCTGTTATTTCCACCGTGATGCATTTAAAAGCAGTTATCCCATACGAATTCCTTTTTATTACAATAATTTTCATGTTTGCTCCTGTACTTATCAACGACTTATGGAAGAGATCCTAGGGGATTCACACCAGAACATTTGCCTCATATACCTAGATGACCTTATTATATTATACATATGAGGAACACCTGAACAGACTAGAAAGAGTGTTAAAAAGACTAAGAGAAAGTGGACTTAAACTGTCACCAAAGAAATGTGCATTTTTCCAGGAGAAAGTAAAGTACATCGGGCATATTGTTTCTAAAGACGGAATCCATCCAGATCCTGCAAAGATTGAGAAGGTTACCAACTGGCATCGACCAACGTCTCCAGAAGATGTTCGACGATTTTTAGGCTTTGTAGGTAATTACCGGAAATTTGTTAAGGACTTTGCCAAGATTGCCCGACCACTCACTGATTTGATGCCAGCGCAAACAAAGTCATCAAAACGACACAAAGCAAGAAAAGATCGAATAACCTCATGGATATGGGGTGATCAACAGGAAGCGGCATTCCAGAATCTGAAGTCCAAGTTACAGAAGTCACCAATTCTTGGAATTCCACAATACGACAAACCCTACGAACTACATACAGACGCTTCCATGTTAGGACTTGGTGCTATATTATATCAAGAGCAAGACAAAAAGAAAAGAGTGATTGCGTATGACAGTCGTGGACTTAGCAAAACAGAGAAAATCTATCCAGTACACAAGCTAGAATTCTTATCATTGAAATGGGCAGTCACTGAAAAATTTCACGATTACTTGTATGGAAATAAATGTATTGTGCTTACGGACAACAATCTGTTAACTTATGCATCAGCTAAACTGGATGATACTGGTCACAGATGGATAGCAGCCCTTGCATCGTATGACTTTAACATTATGTACAGACCTGGCATTAACAACGCAGATGCCGATGGACTTTCAAGACTCCCAGGACTTCTTGCAAAGGACAACATTTCCACCAACTTGTGTTCAGAGTCGGTGAAAGCCATCTGTAATCTCCAGTTTTCACAGCCTATTGTACAAAGTCTGGCACTATCATCCCAAGTAGCAGACGAACCATCATTACAAGTCCAGCCTTTAGTGAACATAAAGGCTACACAGAAAGATGACCTTATCAGTAAAGAATGGATCTACTGGGTTGAAGAACATAGGAAACCAACTAGAAACCAGATTACTAGAACACCTCAAAATACATGGTTTATCACCAATTCGACAAATTTAAAATGATTGATGGCATACTATAAAGACGAGTCACCATTGACCAGGAGCCAGTGAACCAACTAGTCCTATCAGAAGACTGTGTGTCAACTGTGTGCATACGCCGAAAAACACCAGTCAGTGACAAAGCACCACTTACCAACATACAGTCGTCACAGCCCTTAGAACTAGTATGCATGGATTATATGGGACTAGAAAGATCGAAAGGGGGATATGAAAACATCTTAGTTATTACTGATCACTTCACTCGATATGCCTTGGCTGTTCCAACGAAAAATCAGACTGCAAAAACAACTGCAGAAGCCTTCTTCAACAACTTTGTAGTGCATTATGGTTTACCCGAAAGAATACATTCGGACCAAGGAGCCAACTTTGAATCCAAGATCATTAAAGAGTTGTGCCAAATCACCGGAATGAAAAAGTCAAGAACCACACCATACCATCCTATGGGGAATGGCATGCCGGAACGTTTTAATCGAACGCTGTGAACATGCTTGGGACCTTGAAGTCGATACAGAAAAAGGACTGGAAGTCGCACATTGCTGGACTCGTGCCTATAGAAAGACAACAACTGGATTTTATCCGTACTTCCTTATGTTCGACAGGCAACCCAGATTATCAATTGACGTAGCATTTGGAATCGAGACTAATGGACAGAAGGAACCATCAACTAAGTACGTAGAGAAAATGAAGAACAGACTTAAGAAGGCCTACGATCTTGCAACACGATCAGCAAGAACAGCCCAAGATAGACAGAAATCAGAATACGATAAAAGAGTTATAGGAGCCATCTTGCAACCCGCCGACAGAGTTTTAGTAAAGATCTTGGCATTCGAAGGGAAGCATAAAATTGCTGATAAGTGGGAAGAGGACCCATACTTAATTGTTGATTAACCCAACAAGAATATACCAGTGTATGTGGTCAAGAAGGAGAATGGGGATGGAACGAAGAGAACACTGCACAGAAACCTTCATCTCCCCATAGATTTTCTGCCAAAGAATGAGGCATTGAAAACTCATGTGCCTGCACAAAAGACTGAGCGAAGACGTGACAACAGCCAGTGCAGAAGTCATCGACGAAGTCTGCCAGCATCGTGAAGACTGATGAAACAGGATCAGATGAGGAGTCTGAGCAGGAGTATTGGATATATCCAGTAGGGAAAGCACCGAGCAACACGGACAGTGATGCAACTATGGTGGACATGCCGGCTGATAAAACAGAATTAACTATCAGCGACACAGGTGACGACCATGCTGTCGTTGATAGGAGCCACGGCAATGGTTTAGGAGAGGACGCTATTACCTTCAGGTAGTAGTACTGATGTTGAACTAACCCCTGGGACAGATGGTGTAGAGCCATCTACGACTGACAAGCAGATTGAAGCTGAATCTTCAAATGCAGAAAGTGGTAGTGCGTTGATGGATCCATCTCTTGATGATATGGCAGAAGAACCCACAATTGCTCCAACACCAATTACTAGGACAAGACGACTACGAATTCTACCAACACCACCTAGACATGAACAAGAACAACTAGAATTACGATCACAGAGAGAACGCCGTCCCCCAAAATACTTACAGGATTACGTTACAACTATGAAGCAAGCTACGATTCAACCATCATGGAAGGAGAAAATAGAATACTTGGAACAACAAGCAGCATTAGGACGATTTAGAGGATTGGAAAGTGAACTGTCTAGAACCATCTTGAGGATCATAGAAAGTGCATGATTCAATTTGTCGAGGACGCCATATTCCGACGAGAGGGAAATAACCGAATGACGTGGAAGTCATTTTCTTCAACAGGGGGGGGGGGGGATGTAGTAGTGTGAATTTGTGTGTATTCAAAATATTGCTATTATTTATAAATGTTTCATTTATAAACTGAACAGAATTAATAAAATTAACTAAATTATATATTGCAAGAGTTATATTTTATTTGAAGAGACTATTAACTTTATTTGAAAATATATTGAATATTCATAAGTATTAATTTCTTGTTGATTTCGATTGGTCATTGTTAGTTTGGTGCGAGTTTGGTGAGTTCTTTGTTCAAGACAAAGTAGAATTTGGGCAGGATAGCAATAGATCAGATGTAGATTTACCTGGCTAGTTGTTCGTATATTACTTCGTTTAGATTTACTGACTAATTATCAATAGACGACATTGACAGACGAAGTAAGTTATTTTCACTTCTTTTAATACGATATTTAACACAAATAACAGAAGATTTAGTAAATTACTATCCTTCTCGAAACATCTAGTTTGCATGTTCTTCAGATTAATATTTGTATGAAAGATACGCATAAATGATATATTTATTTGACGCTAAATTTTATTAGGCAATTTTATTACATGTAATATAATCGTACTTAGCTCTTTGTGCATTGAAATGGTACATTAAAAGTATGTATCCGTAGTGGTAATAGTGATCCATTTTAAATGTGTTTAACTAAAACAATAATATCTTGGGTTAAAATTGATGCAAGATGTTAATCGTCAAATACCATATTTAATGTGTATTATTTATGAGTCCGATATTTATAAGTTGTATTTTTGTTTCAGGACTCGTATATATTTTGTGTAACACTGTGAGAGGTGCCTGGATTAATCATTCCAGATAAATTCACTCCACAAGTGGTAAGAATATGTTTTATAATTTTTATCATTTTGTAATGTAAAATGAGGTTCGATTGGTAGATCATAGATTTTGTTTATTATTACCTCCATTGACTGGTATGTAACATAGTAAAAAAGTGATCTTTGATGATCTAAGTATGAATGTATAGTATTCAATTTGCATAAAAATTGAAAGAGAATAATATTACACACACCTATACTATTTTATTGATATTTATACAGTACATGTAACAGTGATTTTGCATGGTTAAATCAGACATTGTACCTTTTTGTTATTCGAATACATTTCAACTACGTTGACCAAAACTTGTGAAATATCATATCGTAATGTTTTTGTTTTACACGCTTGTAAGAATATTGAGATTGTTATCTTAATGGGAAATTTATTGTTATTACAGAACTATAATAAACATTTGGATACATAGTACCGAATCACTTGTTATTACTAGACCCAGCTGCTACAAAATGGCGCCCACGTAAGGTATAAAAACAGATGGAACTTATAAGTTGCTATTTGGACGACTTATATAATGCTTGTAAGTCGTTTATATTTTAGACAACAAACTAGCATCACAATGGCATACGGTTATCTTTGCAGATGTAGATGGCCTTGACATTAATTTTTAGATAAAAATCATCCAAAAATTTAACATCTCTTAATTCGTTGGACTAATTCCTTAAAATTCAGGACATCTATGAAAATCCTGACGGAAAGCAAATGGGATGATCCCATTTGTTTTCTTCACAATGGGCATGCAATATCGGCAACTTGTGGAAACCATATATGTTAAAAGTATATCACCTTTTGGTAGATAAATACATGTTTGACCGAAACTTAAAGGTCTATAATTGTTTAATTATACAATGTAATGTAACACCTTTTGTTTTTTATGGAAATTTTAACTCACTTAAAATTTTGAATAAACATTATTTAATTAAATGCCTTCACAGCTGTAACACTTGTCCTGTTAGTGTTTTTGCATCATCATTATCAAATTATGTTTGAAATTCATTTGTTCGACAGCTATTTTGTTCCGTATTATGACCTGACAACCTACCAACGAGAGGGCCTCCATTGTTCCCCACCTAGGCAGCTTTAGTTCGAGCACTGAAAATCCTCACAAAATGATCCTGGCTGATTCCAAAATATACCACTATTCAAAACAATGGTAAAATCTATTTGTAGAAATGCTTATTCTTCTTACTGTTTGTTAAAACACGTAACAACTGTGACGGATGAAATCTACAACACAACTTAACTAATTTGACAAAAGAAAGATAACTCTAAAAAAATTACTATGAAAAAATAGTAAGATAGAAATTTCCTAGTTATTGTTCGTAACTGCAAAATACGTTTGAAACAAAGAGCTCATTAAAATGTTTGTTCGAATGATGTTTAACGCCACTTTCATCAATTTTTCAGCTATGTCATGGTGTCCAGTTTTTATTTGAGAGGAACCCGGAGTACCCGGAGAAAACACCCGACCTTCGGTTGGAAAACTATTGAAGTCGAGTACACCCTGCATGCAATTAGATTCGAACCCTCAACCTAAGTTTTGATATACCCCGTGATTAATAGTAATACATAATACTTCTCGCAACTCCTATGAGCCGTTTTCAAGAGCATCCCATATTGAAGTAAGTTGTGTTAAAGCTCTAAATAACATGTTGCTTATAATCCTTTACAACACCTATGAAATTAATTCCTCTATCAAAGTACAATTTCTTGGCCGGTCCTCTGAACGAAGAAAACACGTTGTAGAGAACGAATTGATAAATCACTACCCATTTCCTCTATAACATCAAAATGAACAGCTCTGCTAAAATTACTAACAAATATGACCACCTACCAAGAGGTTCGGAATTTGCACTTCTTCCACATTTGCGTCTAGTTACTATCTCACATGGCCGGAAACAATCGATACCCACATAGGTGAACGGTGAGCGTGCTTGAAGAATTAATTTGGGCAAATCTTTTAGAACATACACCTTCCTCGAAATCTCTCAAATATTCATTTTGTAAGCAGACAAAGGAATTAAGCGTTTTGAACCAGAAATCGATTAGCCAGAAGTTCTTTTTGACCATTACGTTATAATACGACCCTGATGATGAGTGAGTTTGTTAAAATGAAGAACGAGTAGTTTATCTTTATAGTGATGGCCAGGAATAAGAATATGATGTTTTCCCCTAATGTTAATCAGAATTTTTATAACCTTCTACCAGCTCTAGGTACTCCTGACTGATCTTAGAATGGATCAAGTCTCATAACTCTACTACCCCTTTTTACTTTAACTCTATCGCGTAGATTTTGTATTTCATTTTAAACATGATGAATTTTTGAAACATAAGAACAATTTTGATTTCCGTTTCCGGAAAAAATAGCTCTCGCTAAAGATATCCAATCTTTCAAAGCAATTAGATCCTTATGTTAGTTTAAATAACTGATTTTTGTCTCGCCTGCGACGAAAGTCGCTGGAGGCGAGACATATGTATGGGAATCCGGCGGCGGCGGCGGCGGCGGCGTAAACACTTGACATCTTGCTTCATATCTTTGTAAGCCCAATCCCTAGGTCCATCAAATTTGGTCCAGAGGTAGCTTATGATGAGTACTTGCCAGTCAGTCACCTGTCACCTGACCTTGACCTCAATTTCACGGTCCAGTGACTACGTTAAAGTTTTTGGATTACGACAGTTCCTCTGTAACTACGCATGGTAGGATGACAATATTTGGTGTATAGGTTGCTGATGACTAGTACATGACTGTCTGGTAGGTGTCACCTGACCTTGACCTCAATTTCACGGTCCAGTGACTACGTTAAAGTTTTTGGGTTACGACAGTTCCTCTGTAACTACGCATGGTAGGATGACAATATTTGGTGTATAGGTTGCTGATGACTAGTACATGACTGTCTGGTAGGTGTCACCTGACCTTGACCTCAATTTCACGGTCCAGCGACTACGTTAAAGTTTTTGGGTTACGATAGTTCCTCTGTAACTACACATGGTAGGATGACAATATTTAGTGTATAGGTTGCTGATGACTAGTACATGACTGTCTGGTAAGTGTCACCTGACCTTGACCTCAATTTCACCGTCCAGCGACTACGTTAAAGTTTTTGGGTTACGACAGTTCCTCTGTAACTACACATGGTAGGATGACAATATTTGGTGTATAGGTTGCTGATGAATAGTACATGACTGTCTGGTAGGTTCCACCTGACCTTGACATTAATTTCACGGTCCAGCGACTACGTTAAAGTTTTTGGGTTACGGCTGTTCCCCTGTAACTATGCAGGGTATGGTGACAATATTTTGTATGCAGGCTGCTGCTGATATTTAATGCTATTTACGTAATGCTTATACGAAATTTATTTTCGTTACTGATGCGGAATGCAGGCGAGACGTTTTTCTGTGTCCACACTTGTTGTAAGAAGTATCATTTTGTCGGATTTCTTTGTCATGATCTGGTGTTACCAATAAAAAGTCAACATTTTCTACTGATTGCTCGCCGGTGGTTTTGTCCATATCAATGATGATGTCAACATCTGAATTATTAATTAATCGAGTACCTAAGTCCGCAGGGTTCAAATTGAAAGGTATGAAAAAAACTTAATAAATCTTTTCAACTCGATCGCTGACATATATGAAGAACCTCCTACTGGTTTTACGTACATATCCAAAGACCCTTGCTATCATAGTAGTAACGACAAACACTATGATCAATATCAAGATAGGAACAGATATAACTGCCGAGCTCAGTAGCTAACACGGCTGCACACAGTATAGGATTTTAAACCTGTTTGATTAACCGATTTCAAGAATGCTATTGTTGAGACAGCCTTATCTAAAGCGTCACTGAAAATATTAATTTAAATGTTCTGACAAAAAGATTGAGATGATGGAATAAAAGAGTTTGAAAAGCTTTAAAACAAGTGTACCATTTGGATTCATACCATGGGTGATCATCCCAATCTCTTCCTAATGAAAAAAGTTCTCTGAAAAGACTTTGCTGCTAATGCTCAACTAGAATGAAACCTAACGGGATAAGCAGACTATTTAAAGTAGAAAGGATGCTTCTGCGTGTGATCGGTTTCTCATCATCATTGACACTGAAGACAAACGTTTAAGAATTTAGGTTCCATGAAATGCCTAAACTTTTGGCAGTAAATTGGAACATAGGTCAAGATTTGTATAATCTTTTCCAAGATCATCTTATGGAAATGATTTCATAACCTCAATGTCATTAGATTTAAGAAATCGGATTTCATTCTCATGTAACGCTCATCGTAATCTACACAATAGACAAATGGCATTCTTCATTTTCGGTATCCCAAAAGAATTGTAGATAATCTCGATGTTTTCTGGAAACTCGAAATAGATAAAACATTTTTTCAATACCTATAGCATTCTTTCTATTTCGTATAAGGATTCATACTAAACCTAACTGTTTGTGACGTTTGGTCCAGACATTGGCATTTGGGTAAGCGATGTAACTTCTTAGACGGGCAGTAAGACGGCATATGAGGCAAAGACTCCACGGATTTGATCCTTTTTAAGGGATGGTACAACCCAAATAACTAGGTACCAGCATTTAGAACTATCGAAAAGAATTGGTCAAACTTCTGCTGCTCCAGTAGCAAAAACGGTGTTCATAAAAGTTTTTTTTAAAGATTTTTAGCCTTTACGAAGACTAGAAACTAGATTAAGTGCTCATTTACTTGCTACAGGTCGATTGTTTCGCATTGGTGATTTTGATTTTCGAATGGGAAAGGGGCTGTTTAGTGCCCAGTTTCATCTATAACGAAGTTATTATTCATTCTATTAAGAATCTGCTTGTCCTACACGGCGAGACTTACCTTATTGTCATCAGATGTTCTAACAAAGGTATCATAAGTCCTTCAAAGCTGATTACACAATGGAAATAATGTACTTCCATCATTGATAAGAACATTTGTTATACAAAATAATAACTGAAGGCTGATGCACTCTGTCCAAACAAACCTCTACGATAACGACCCAAATTAAAGGAAATTGTTGGGGAAACCGTTTACCATGAACCCCTAAAACTGTATTATTGACATGGTGGCCATATGCACATCCGAACGTAACGATCTATCAAAAGTTCAACTTTTGCACTAGTTTTCAATGAGGTAAGCATTTAGAGATACGCTTGAGAAATGGGTGAGGACGCGCAACATCAGGAGTTTTAGAAAATCACTCTATATAGAATCACCTTCTATGACATCGCGAAGATCAAAAGAGAATGGCCATCCATTGAGCTAATTTTTAAATCAGTCTGTCAGTCATGACAACCGGAACATGATAATGTAAAGTTTGACTCATTTACTACATTGTTTGCACTTAAATTGTCCCCGCCATTAGTTTCTATCATTTTGTAATGGGTTTGACAGGCATCGTCAATTCCAGAAAGTTTAGTGTTGCTGTGCATTGCAAAGAAATTGCGGTTATTCTTTCATATTGAACAAATAATTGAGACTTACATTTTTTTTATAAATATGTTCCGTTGATTCACAACATCGAAAATAAATACATTTTTCTTTCAAAAACTTCTTTCGATCAGAAAATGGACGTTGTGTAAAACAATACACTCGTTTAATAAATGGCTTGCTTTGTGAAAGGGACAACGTACTCTGCTTCCAGTATATGTTCAATATTTCCAGCTTCAACATTTATATTTGAAAGATCATTAATCACTTAGTATTTGACTGATTTCAAGCTGGATCATTATGAATCTCGCAGATCTCTTTCATAAACTTGACAAAGTGTGTAAATGGTGGATATGATACACCTCTTGCTTGTTTAAATGTAGATGCCGTGAAGCCAATTTATCTTCAAGTGAAACATTATAGATGTGCGAATTCTACTTCACTCAATATATCTAAAGGTCATATATTTATTATTGTCTTTGATGGTCACAGTTGGAAATGAGTTCAGTTTTCTTCAGAGAGTGTTAAATCATTGCTGGTCGTCTATTCCTTTCTTCAAGCCTTTCTCAAACCTCCTGGCCATTTGCTTTAGCAGCTCTACGAGACCTTTCTAATCTATCTAACTCTTAGTTATACTAATGTGGCTCCTGTTTTTATGGACAGAGCTACAAAGAGGTCCCATTTCTCGTAATGGAGCAAAGCTCCTTAAGATTTATAGATATTTTCCGCTATTGAACAGCTGTTGTTGTTAATAAATATTTTTTTCATTTCTTAGCTGTTCAGCTGACGTTTCAAAAATTTCTAATCAAATCATTTTAACACTTTTATCACTGTTGTTGACTACTAAACTACTCAAACAAGGGTTTGTTGCACCTAGGTTGATGTTATCTCTCCAGCAGTTCTTTGGCCGTCACCATGACATAATTGATCGTTATGGGAAATCAGTGTCTCAAATACGATCTGACATTTTCGCCGAGTCATATGTAGTGTTTCCTATTCCTGGATTTGATTTTTCCCTAGACATGACAATGAGTACCTCGACGGGTGTCTAATTAGAGACAGTCACTGCTTACTCGTCCGGAGCACCTGAGTGCACACATGGTTTTTATTGGGTTCGGGTTTCTCTGTTTCTGTGTTTTATGTTTTTGTTTTTTGTGTTGTGTTTGTCTATATCCGGATTAATGGATGAATGGATGTTGATTATTTGAGTAATTGCACTTTAACCTGATCTCCTGGTGCAATATTATTTATTTACGCAAGCTTCACTTTCAAATATAACACCAGGTCTGGACCTCCGATATAGGCATTTTATTGGCTAATAATATGACGCCATTTAGTATCACATGCAAATGTCAATCTTGTTTGGAGCTGGAAATATCTTTCCTTTAGAACACTTAAATTTAAATTACATTTTAACTCTAATTACGTTTAAATTGTGAAATCTCTCACCGTTGAAGCCAAACAATCGACTAGTAATTTATAAATATATCCTGACCTGACGTTATATCCGAAGGTCGCTTATGCTGAAGAGAACATCATCGTCAGGGTGTCAAAATTGATTGATTGATGGGATGACTGCTTTACGTCAAGCGAACAGTATTTCATCTATATTAAGGACGGGAACAAGTTAACAAACAATAAATCAACGGAAAATGGGGTGGGAATACAATTTTGACTGCCACTGGAAAAGTATGTAGTTTTGGGTAGGGGCGGAAAATTTAGCCTTTTGTAGCGGCTACAATGAGCCTACTCTTTTTCGAAATCTGCAAAAGGGGTCTTTATCGTGCAAGGAGCGTGGAACTCTCCAAACACGTTACCCACTGGTCAGGCTTTCCGTATTATGACCTGCCAACCCACCAACAAGAGGGTCTCCCCTATCCGCCACCCGGGGACGCGCTGGACTGCTCTGTGGGTCGAGCACTGGGAACCCTTCCAGTATGGTTCCAGGGGTACCAGAATAAATTGCACTTGTGTTGTCTTGAGTATACTCGATGTGTTGATTATATTTGCAACAGCTTGTTTACGCCGATTTTGCCTGGATATCCATTTAGAGTCGATATCCCAGCTTTAGGAATAAGCAAAACGTATGAACATTTCATTAACGACCAACGTTATGTTGTGATTTAGTTTAAAATATACTACATTAACAACCACAACAGTATAATAACAATAACCAATAATTGTTCTGACATTATAATTTGCTGTATTTTTCATGCGTACTACGTCATAATATATTGTGTTGAACTATATTTGTTTTGTATAGGCTTTAATCAAAACCATACATCCTCCCTACAGTATGGCAGCTATACATCCTCCCTACAGTATGGCAGCTATACATCCTCCCTACAGTATGGCAGCTATACATCCTCCCTACAATATGGCAGCTATACATCCTCCCTACAGTATGGCAGCTATACATCCTCCCTACAATATGGCAGCTATACATCCTCCCTACAGTATGGCAGCTATACATCCTCCCTACAGTATGGCAGCTATACATCCTCCCTACAATATGGCAGCTATACATCCTCCCTACAATATGGCAGCTATACATCCTCCCTACAATATGGCAGCTATACATCCTCCCTACAATATGGCAGCTATACATCCTCCCTAAAATATGGCAGCTATACATCCTCCTTACAATATGGCAGCTATACATCCTCCCTACAATATGGCAGCTATACATCCTCCCTACAATATGGCAGCTATACATCCTCCCGACAGTATGGCAGCTATACATCCTCCCTACAGTATGGCAGCTATACATCCTCCCTACAATATGGCAGCTATACATCCTCCCTACAATATGGCAGCTATACATCCTCCCTACAATATGGCAGCTATACATCCTCCCTACAATATGGCAGCTATACATCCTCCCTACAGTATGGCAGCTATACATCCTCCCTACAATATGGCAGCTATACATCCTCCCTACAATATGGCAGCTATACATCCTCCCTACAATATGGCAGCTATACATCCTCCCTACAGTATGGCAGCTATACATCCTCCCTACAGTATGGCAGCTATACATCCTCCCTACAGTATGGCAGCTATACATCCTCCCTACAGTATGGCAGCTATACATCCTCCCTACAATATGGCAGCTATACATCCTCCCTACAGTATGGCAGCTATACATCCTCCCTACAGTATGGCAGCTATACATCCTCCCTACAGTATGGCAGCTATACATCCTCCCTACAGTATGGCAGCTATACATCCTCCCTACAGTATGGCAGCTATACATCCTCCCTACAATATGGCAGCTATACATCCTCCCTACAGTATGGCAGCTATACATCCTCCCTACAATATGGCAGCTATACATCCTCCCTACAATATGGCAGCTATACATCCTCCCTACAGTATGGCAGCTATACATCTTCCCTACAATATGGCAGCTATACATCCTCCCTACAGTATGGCAGCTATACATCCTCCCTACAGTATGGCAGCTATACATCCTCCCTACAATATGGCAGCTATACATCCTCCCTACAGTATGGCAGCTATACATCCTCCCTACAGTATGGCAGCTATACATCCTCCCTACAGTATGGCAGCTATACATCCTCCCTACAGTATGGCAGCTATACATCCTCCCTACAATATGGCAGCTATACATCCTCCCTACAATATGGCAGCTATACATCCTCCCTACAATATGGCAGCTATACATCCTCCCTACAATATGCCAGCTATACATCCTCCCTACAATATGGCAGCTATACATCCTCCCTACAATATGGCAGCTATACATCCTCCCTACAATATGGCAGCTATACATCCTCCCTACAATATGGCAGCTATACATCCTCCCTACAATATGGCAGCTATACATCCTCCCTACAATATGGCAGCTATACATCCTCCCTACAGTATGGCAGCTATACATCCTCCCTACAATATGGCAGCTATACATCCTCCCTACAATATGGCAGCTATACATCCTCCCTACAATATGGCAGCTATACATCCTCCCTACAATATGGCAGCTATACATCCTCCCTACAATATGGCAGCTATACATCCTCCCTACAATATGGCAGCTATACATCCTCCCTACAGTATGGCAGCTATACATCCTCCCTACAATATGGCAGCTATAAGAGAAAGAGATAATCTGATATTTATAAATGTAAAATTTTCTGATTGACATAAAAACTTTACAGAGGACCATACAATGGCCTTTACTGATACGTCTGTTTTTTTGTTTACTGGTTTTAGAGAAAGTCCTTTAAAATGTTTTCCTCATATGCGTTTCTAAGCTTACCAGTCTTGCTGAATGCATCGACGGCCTTAGATTTTCGATGGAAAAACAATAACTGAAGTGGACCATTAAATGATCATTCATATACATGTACAATATCTGTTTAAAAAGGCATTGGGTTCTATGATAACCTAAGTTCTGCTGGCCATTTTGAATTTCCTAAAACAAAAAAAACTTGATGGAGATGCTATCTCAATAAATAATGATGATAAATGTCTTGATTGATTAAACATATTAAGATAAGAAACCCTTCATGAACATTTTCGTTTAAGTCCAGCAGTGGCTATCTTGGATTTGAGAACAAAGAACTTTCACTTTGTAGAGGACAATCAAAATATTGCTGGTAAGTATTGTTTTTCAAAGTTTTCAGAGAAGAAGCATTAAAAAAATTTCTTTGTAACAAGGTTATCAAATTTACTGTCGTCCAATCAAAACTCTGCAATGGCGCTCTTACCCAAAATATGTAAAGTCAAGACAATAAAGATTTGTCATGAAAATTCCAAAACGTTATACTAAATATGTCCTTGTTTGCATTCAGGTTTTAGGTTATTACCGATTTGAATATTTAATCAACAACAACAAACAACTGATTAATGTCTTGTTTTTTTTAATGGTGTTTACGCCAATTTCACAAATGTTTCAGCTATGTCATGATGTCCAGTTTTATTGGAGGAGAAAGCCGGAGTACCACCGACCTTCCGTAGGACAACTGGCAATAATTGTCAATTACGATTGGATTGGAGAACCTGCCCGCAGTGAGATTTGAACTGGAACTTCCGTGTTGACAAGTAGACCAACTACTAGTAATTGTTGGCTTGGTACATTAGACTGGAACGATCGCAGAAAAAATGATATAAAGTCGGAGTACCAGTAGAATTTTTAAATTATATACTGCTGTATTATTAGCTTAACTATACTGTAATCAAAATATCGGTATTTACTCAAAGATATTTATTTTCAGTCACACAATTTCTCCTTAATGTACCATGCCTAAACTGATACCCCTGCTAATAATCCAGCAGGAAGTTCGTGACTGCTAATAATCCAGCAGGAAGTTCGTGACAACCCTTGTCTTCTTATCTTGTATCCTGGCAACATATTGTGACACATCACGGATATGAATTATTTGTTTACTTTTGTGTAGTAAGGGGTGGGGAAGACAAACATTGCACACAATAACGTAAATCTAATATAAGCCACGTGTCATTTATACTTTACAATTACTCCGACATTGTTAATCATGTGAACTCGTAGACCAACTGTTGCAGTGTGAGTAAGAATCTGCACTTTTCATTAATATTGTGTTTTTTTTTAAATTGCATGTGATAAAACTTTTTCTTCAAATCATTATCTATAAAAAACGAACCAAATTATTAAGTAACATTAAAGAAATAACTCATGGCAGCCATTCAGTTGTGGTAATTCACACATAAACTTGGTCTCTATAGAAAGGGCCAGCCCATGTAGCATAAGCACAGCTATGGTTCCCATGCGGATGATTCGATTAGAACGAATTACGGCATAAGCTTGAACATACATATGTCACTGTGTTTCGCTGTTCTGCTCAACTCCCTGAATGGCAAAAATAAATTTTTAAATTACAACTGAATTATGAATTTATATGTATTGTTGTGGTGATTTATGTATAGCAAAATATTTTCGAAGATGTATCACATAAAGTATAATAAATGGTTCTCGGATTGAAACAGTTTGTAATATAAATTTTCACATGTAATATTCAGTACATATTTAGTACTATATATAGTACTTTAGAAAATGTGATACAGCACATGATGTTCAATCGATATCGCGCATTCTTTTATTATGTAACACCTATTATATCGAAGCGTTAATTCGCAAAAGAATAAAAATTACGTTTACTTGCAAAAATTGTTGCGTTGAAATGTTAAAAGAGATTGCCTTTATTCGTAATAGTTATTGCGTTTACCAGTAAACGAGCAAACGCTTAAAATTGTGATCAATAGCAATGATTGCTTATTGCGCTTAAACGCAATGTATTTTTTTTACAAAATGTTGACCAATGCATATTATTTAACATCATATTATTGATTGTACACGATTCTAAAGCAAACGGATTACTTGTCAAATTTATTCAAATAATATCACGACAAGCCTTTTAAAAATATTGATCCTTCATGCCTTAATTAATTTGTTTTTCGGTTCCTTTTATAATACCTACCTTCTACTTGAATCTTATGCACTGCCAAAGTTCACACCGAAATAGTCTATAGACACCAGGGTTATATGTTTTATAGTTGTAAAAATAGTTGTAAAATATTATAATGTTTATTTTCTACTCAACATTTTTCCTTGTTTTACAACGGTGACTTGGTAAATGAAAAATCCTTTATAAAAATCAACCTTATAATTTGTAAAGGGTTTATGTATGTAGACAAGTATAAATAACATGGTGTTCAAACACGAGACTAATTGGGAATTTTTAATATCAGAAGAACTGAGTACTAAATAAGACGAAATGTGCATTCATATAGATAATGCTCAAATTGAAAAAAATAAAATAAATTCAAGTTATTAATTTAATGACAAAACAAATCTGACTTTGATATTTCTGGCGCCTACTATTCAAACTCCAATATGAGAATTTTATCAATCCTACAAAGAACCATTCACTGTTGAATTACCTTCATAAAAATATTGTTTGCCATTGAATTAATATTTTATTTTGTTCGCCACTTCTGCTTAATCGAATAACTATAATGTATGACGTTTATATGATGAATAAATGATAGCATGTCCTTTATATGCGCCATACTCTAAGTGAATATAGAAAAAACATTGAAATAAAGACAAGGAACTATATACTTGATAACGGAATGCATGGAAATTACATAAAAAATAGTTCATGTGAGACACTTATAAAGTAATCTGAGTAATCCATCAGTTGACATTCATGAGTTAATTCCAGTATAGAGGGAGCCTCTGTTGACGAGTGCTTAAGGTAGTAAGTCATCTACTATTGATCTCTTGTCTGTCAACACTGAGGTTGCAGGTTTGGGTCTCACTGCGTACAAGGTGTGCTCGACAAAATTCTTAATAGAAAAGAATGAAGGTTTCTCCGGGTACTCCGGCTTCCTCCAAAAATAAAAAATTAAGTAATGACTAGAAAGCCGGCAGTGGTGTTAAACAACATTCAAACAAGCAAAAAAAAAGAAAATTTGTTTTTTTTGTTTGGTTTTAATTCAGTAGCTGTTCGGTACAGCTTTTTGTTTACAATTGAATTTTTACTTTGAGAGCTTGTGGTTATTTATAGTGGTGTAAAAGGTGTATTACGTCATCAGCTGCGAGTCTTATCTGGCGGATTGGTTGTAGAAACACGGTATTTCCGACGATTCAGGAAATCCACTGGATGTATTTATTACATGATTGTCGAAATATGTAGACTTCCAAATGAACAAGTCGAATCAATGACTATTGCGACATTTGGTGCCATTTGTTTATTTCTATGACCTTGTATATGTGTATTACCTATGACCCTTTTATTCAATTTTGACAGTTTGCATAGTCGTTGCACATATCTTTCCAGGGGCCTCGGTGGCCAAGTGGTCAAGGTAGTTCGTCTACTGTTGATCACGTGGTCTGTCAACACTGAGATTGCGGGTTCGATTCTCACTGCAGGCAGGGTGCACTCGACTCCAATCTTAATTGACAATGATTGCCAGTTTTCCTACCGCAGGTGTGGGGTTTTCTCCGGTTACTCCGGCTTCCTCCCCCAATAAAAACTGGACGCCATGATATAGCTGAAAAATTGCTGAAATTGGCGTTAAACACCATCAAACAACAAACAAACAAACATATCTTTCCAATAGCATTGCCATCTTTTATAAACCATCTTATCTTACCAATTTTCTGATATTTGTAAAGATTTCTTTCCACATTAAATTTAGAAACAACTAAATATAAACATGAACAATGAATACAATGGTGACATTAAAACGCTATGGTTCAGTGGACATATTGATTGATATATTGATTGATATCGCCTATTAATTCATCCTTTCATGCAGATACGTAATTCTATTCAAACGGAAAAATGGGGTCATCAAGGAAAAAACGCTGCAAGTATCCACTTGACACTTGAGATCAACTATTTAACCATGTTTCCTTATAATTCCTGCTATGACAATAACTGAAACTTATATATCAATAGTTAATCTATAGTTTTACTAGTTCCAGCTATAGTAATGTAAGTAAAAGCATTCATAAAGATTGGTTCCTTAGTTACGTCCAGCGAAGAGTAAATCATTTGGACATCTGGTATCGGCCAATACTAGTATATACTTTGACAGACATAGTAAAAATATAACTTTGGCAGACATCGTAAAAGTATTAAAAGTAATGTAGGAAAGCAATAGTTTGCCTTCGTCGCAGGTACAAAGTGCAAAACACAGAAAGCAGAAGAAATACAAAGAAACACAGTCAAAGATATTAAACTACTTCCATTAGATTATTAAGGTAGGTTCGTTGTAAAACGACCAATTTGTGTGAACTATATCAAAATGCGAAATTAAAAATGTAACGGAAACAATTGAATAACATTGCAATATCTTACGCTAAACTACGAACTAAAGGAGTATCTCAGATAAAAAGATATAACCAAAACGTTTCATGTTAAAGTTTGAGTGATATTGTTTCTACTGTTTTGTTTTGAACTTCTTCTGATATTGCCGGTGTTTGTTCTGTAATAATTGTGGCTTCAGCAAGAACGGAAGGATCTTTCTGCAACTTCGAATCAGAATGAATACTGACATCAAGAGTTTCTTGACATTTTGGAATGTTATATTTTGGATCATTTCGTTCCCTTTCTACATGATTAGTGTCACTTGTTTGGCACTCAGAGTCCTTGAACTTTGAACTTGTGCTTTTCTTTTCACTGCTTGAAGACGAATGTGAAGATTTATCATCTTCGTCATGCGCAGAAGTTTCTTCAACATGGTCAGAGCTTCTTGACGTCACTGCCGGTTTTGAATTTAAACCATTCGTGATATTTGCTGTGTTTTTACTTTTTAAGACATCTCCGTTTTGTACATTCGGGGCTTCTGGTTTAGGTATCTGATACTTAGGTTTCAATTTTAAGTCAGACGTTTTGGTTTTTACGCTGTCTTTCCTTTCATTTCTTTCTATGCTGTTTTGTTCCATTTTCCATTCTTTGTATGCTATCTGGAAAGCTCTTGACATGACAAGCGCCATAGATTTAGCTTTTTCAGGCGTACTACACAGGACGGCATGACAAATTAATCTATGTCCGTTCTCTTCTTTTGAAATCCAACTGAAAATCTTACCATTTGCTATACTTTCAGCGTTACAAAAGGATATATTTTCGATCGGATATAGTTTCCCTTCATCCTTCTTGTTCTCAGAATCTTTCATAAATATCCCATGAACATTGATAACGGTTGTCACTCGCTTCATTGACTTTTCGTCTCCAGAGTTATCCCATAGTTTTTGAACTGGAGCGTTGGTGCAACCTGTTCCATTCGGAACAAAAACCTCCGCATTGCCGAGGTATCGAGTTTTGAAAACGGGATCAGTGTCTGTTATTTTAGCTCGAACTTTGGAACTTACAAACATAATTGTGCTATTATATTCCTCAATAACAGTAAATTTTCACTTTTTCTATCACAGTAATACATCCATCATTTGCAATAAAACATCACCTTCGTTGTCAATTCGATCACATCCAATCGTTCATCACAATCGTTCAATGAATCAGAACATTTGCCTGGGGGTCAAACAAGAGCAATTTACATCAAATTTATATCACTACAGCCTTGTCTTATAAATTAAGGCATATTTCACCTTCGAGTCCTGTTTCCTCTCGTGTCCTAACCCCGTTGTTAAGTTTTCACTGATAAGAAATTAAATCAGCAAAATATTTGATAACCTTAAGAAATTTATTTCATACGTGAAACGGACATCGATTAGGAAAATTATAAATCACACAAACATTTCAATCTTTTACTGGTGGTTTGAAGTGACATATAAGTAAATACATGTAAGAGTCCCATATCTCTTATACCCCTGTATTATTAATGTTTTATCTCTCTGGATAGTACGAGGTATATCGATCTCTTCGTTTAAGTGAATGGCGACCAATTGGTCTGATTGAATAGTTCCGTATCCAAGCAGATACTATATAACTAGCAAATTAACGTTTAATGAAATTGTATTGGTCACGTTTTATGATTATTACTATCGAAACAAACTAGACGTGTAAGTCTCTGCGATTTTCTCTTATCAACATTTTTATTTCAGGACAAGAAGATAATTTCAAACATTATTGCATTTTTGTTATTGTTCCTTTATAAATGGTAATAAAAATGTAATTACTTTTCAAGGGGATAAGATCCATATATTTTAATAAATTTTAATAATAGACAATGTGATTAATTCAGTTTTTATTTCATTGTCCAAACAGCTCTATAACTGCAATAAGTCATTCTGTGTTGACATTTTATTCAAGAAAGACATAGGTATAATTTATTATGCTTTACAGTATTATTGAGGGCTTTATCCGTATTTGTATACCGAAGTTTTATTTTATCTTTAGTTCGTCTACTTAGTTCTGCAATCACATTAAATCTGAGTGACGTACAGTAGTGCACAAACACGGTGAGCACAAACATCGCTACGCAGGAAGTCCATGGTGAGGCCAAAAGTTAAGGAGAGCAATTAGGGTCAAAATTCATAATTCTTCTGTTCTACAAAACGACGCAAAGAATTTATAAAAAAAATAATATATAAGAGGATTACGCGAACTTGTACATTCTAGTAAAAAAAATCAGTGATTCTTTTGCTATTTTTTAACTTGTGTGTGTGTTTTTTTTTAAAGTTAGTGCTTTTATTATAAAATATACAATGAATACTGAATTGCATACTTCCATCTATCAATTTGATAAAAGCATTTGTGCTCAAGATCTTAGAATCAGTTATTTAGTATTTTTTAAATGTTGAGCGAAGAAATCAGCTTATACAGGAAAAAATGAGTTACCGGGCGAAGAATTTAATTAGGATTTAGACTGTTAAAATTTGAATGAATGTTTAATGGCTAATTTGTAAATCAATATATTAAGAATACAGAAATCACAATTTAGAACGTAGAATAACACTGTAGAATAAATCATTCCGAATTTGATGTAAAAGTACGATTTTTGACCCCAACTGCTTGCGATAAGAAGTGATGTATAGCGTGATGGAAAATAGGTCATACATAAAAATGTGTGTGTGCCAATTTACTTTATCTACTATAAATAATTCATCTATAATGAGATTTCGTCTCCATAATAAATTGCACCTTAATTGAACTATGAACAGCTGAAGATTTTCTTTGTAATAATACTAGAAAAATGACTTATAGCATCTTGATTTTTACGAGGATTGTGGAGGGGGATGCAACACTTTTGTAATACATGTACAAATATATACAAAAAGCAGCTATATTGTTTATTTTTGAGGGTGGCAAAATTAGAGACGTAACTATAGCCATGATATTCTTATTTATTGGGTTTCGGGGTGTGAATGTGCTTGTGGAAAAAGATGGGTGTTTGAATGTTTTTTTTTAAACATGATTTTTTACATAAAGTTATGTGATATTTCGCGTTGACTTTTGTGTTGTCTCCAATTTTAAGTGATATAATTCCTTTTGTGTTGGCATAGTATTTTAGTTATTTAGACATTGTTTGGCTTTGTTAGATTCACTATGATTGATTATGATGCTCCCACTTTCTTTACAATCTTTTATGCCGTCAAGCATGTCTGTTCCAGTTTTTATTATTTTTTTTATTAATTTTATTCACTAGCTATAATAACTAACCGTTAATAACTTGTGTTCGACTGAATTTAGCTTTATGAGATTGCATATTTTTGTATATTTTGGGCTATTGTTATTGAATTATTATATTATATTATGTGCTGCAATACGTAATAATAATAATTTAAGCCTAGTTTTTTATATTGTACATTTAAAGTGATATATCGGATATAATGGTTAACACATTATGTCATCTAATGTAATTAGATGGCCGATGTATTCCAGATGGCTATTTGGATCACGTGATTCTGTGTAATAATACTTAACTTCCCTCTGAGTTCAAATGGATGTAATTAGAGACATTTAAATATATCTCTTGGATGCTATAAATAAAGCTGCAGTAAACTAAATAAGATAAATCTTTGTATTAATTTAAGTTTTTAATAATTATAGTTTGCAACAAAAGTTGATTAATTGTGACAAAATTTTTAAAAAAAAATGAAAATATCGCATGCACTGCAAAGAGAACCTGTTTCTTAATATAATATATACACAAGATATTCATATTTTTAAGATAACTTAAACAGTTCTATTCTCGCAATATTACAGAGCTACAGATAAAAAAATCGTCCATAGACCGAATTTCAGATGAAGTCTAGAACAAATGATATCGATGAAAAAATGTCATGCTTTGAAAAATCAGAAAAACAAATACTCTTAAAAAAAACTTAATCAATGTGATAATCAGTAACATCCACCACCAGGCCATACCTATAATACACGTAATACAGTGATATATAATCAAATGAATGTACTTTTCTCTATGTCACTGCCGCTTCAAGTATATAGTTCTTTTTTATAATTCAAACATCATTTTCAAAACTGCATCTTGTTGCAATTTTATATTTATTTACTAACTATGATGAATGGGTGTAGAATTGTATCAAGACCCAGTTTCTGTTGTTGTATTAATTACATTTTATTGTAAATGTGTTGAACAAACAAAATAAATAAATAAATATATAGTAACATCCACCACCAGGCCATAACTATAGTACACGTGATACAGTGATATATAGTAACATCCACCACCAGGCCATACCTATAATACTCGTAAGACAGTGATATATAGTAACATCCACAACCAGGCTTTACCGATAATACACGTTATACAATGATACACAGTAACATCCACCACCAGGCCATAACTATAATACACGTGATACAGTGATATATAGTAACATCCACCACCAGACCATACCTATAATACACGTAATACAGTGATATACAGTAACATCCACCCCCAGACCATACCTATAATACACGTTATACAGTGATATATAGCAACATCCACCACCAGACCATACCTATAATGCACGTAATACAGTGATATACAGTAACATCCACCACCAGGCCATACCTATATTACACGTAATACAGTGATATACAGTAACATCCATCACCAGACCATACCTATAATACACGTAATACAGTGATATACAGTAACATCCACCACCAGGCCATACCTATATTACACGTAATACAGTGATATACAGTAACATCCACCACCAGGCCATACCTATATTACACGTAATACAGTGATATACAGTAACATCCACCACCAGGCCATACCTATATTACACGTAATACAGTGATATACAGTAACATCCACCACCAGACCATACCTATATTACACGTAATACAGTGATATACAGTAACATCCATCACCAGACCATACCTATAATACACGTAATACAGTGATATATAGTAACATCCACCACCAGACCATACCTATATTACACGTAATACAGTGATATACAGTAACATCCACCACCAGACCATACCTATAATACATGTAATACAGTGATATACAGTAACATCCACCACCAGGCCATACCTATATTACACGTAATACAGTGATATACAGTAACATCCATCACCAGACCATACCTATAATACATGTAATACAGTGATATACAGTAACATCCACCACCAGACCATACCTATATTACACGTAATACAGTGATATACAGTAACATCCACCACCAGACCATACCTATAATACATGTAATACAGTGATATATAGTAACATCCACCACCAGACCATACCTATAATACACGTAATACAGTGATATACAGTAACATCCACCACCAGACCATAACCTATATCACACGTAATACAGTGATATACAGTAACATCCACCACCAGACCATACCTATAATACATGTAATACAGTGATATACAGTAACATCCACCACCAGGCCATACCTATATTACACGTAATACAGTGATATACAGTAACATCCACCACCAGACCATACCTATAATACATGTAATACAGTGATATATAGTAACATCCACCACCAGACCATACCTATAATACATGTAATACAGTGATATACAGTAACATCCACCACCAGACCATACCTATAATACACGTAATACAGTGATATACAGTAACATCCACCACCAGACCATAACCTATAATACATGTAATACAGTGATATACAGTAACATCCACCACCAGACCATACCTATAATACATGTAATACAGTGATATACAGTAACATCCACCACCAGACCATACCTATAATACATGTAATACAGTGATATACAGTAACATCCACCACCAGGCCATACCTATATTACACGTAATACAGTGATATACAGTAACATCCATCACCAGACCATACCTATAATACATGTAATACAGTGATATACAGTAACATCCACCACCAGGCCATACCTATATTACACGTAATACAGTGATATACAGTAACATCCACCACCAGACCATTCCTATAATACACGTAATACAGTGATATACAGTAACATCCACCACCAGACCATACCTATAATACACGTAATACAGTGATATACAGTAACATCCACCACCAGGCCATACCTATATTACACGTAATACAGTGATATACAGTAACATCCACCACCAGACCATTCCTATAATACACGTAATACAGTGATATACAGTAACATCCACCACCAGACCATACCTATAATACATGTAATACAGTGATATATAGTAACATCCACCACCAGACCATACCTATAATACACGTAATACAGTGATATACAGTAACATCCACCACCAGACCATACCTATAATACACGTAATACAGTGATATACAGTAACATCCACCACCAGACCATACCTATATTACACGTGATACAGTGATACATAGTAACATCCTTAGCGTATGCTGTATAACCAATCGACCAATAATCGATATTGGTCGATTGGTTATACAGCATACGCTAAGGATTTTGCCATGTATTTTTTATCGAGAGTATAATATACGGCATGTACTATACAGGGTAAGGGTATATGCGATACGATACGGGTATTCGATATCCGGAGGGAATATCGGGTTTATGACTCCGGGGATTATATAGACGAAGGTAAAGGACCTTTATTGAATATAGTAGCACCCAAATCTTGTATTAAGTACTGACGTATGATTACTTGTTTATGGAAATTCTGCCCCACTATTGTACAGTATAGTCGACTTTAAAAACCTGTAGCATGTGTTAAAGTATGGTTAAGAAATATTTGTATGGCATTCGGCTTATAGATTTTCCACACAACCAGAGTTCTCTTAAGGCTGGTTCTATACCCTCTCACTGTAAATCGGTTTTATTCGGTTTCTTAGTTAATATTGAAAAGAAAATAGCAAAGAAAACACAACACAAAACCAAAAACATAAAAAACAGAAAGAGAGTAACCCGAACCCAATAAATATCATGATCTACCATGGGTGCACTCATGTGTTCCGGACGAGTAAGAAGTGCCTGCCTCTAATTAGACACCAGTCGAGTTACTCACTGTCATCTCCAGGGAAATGTCAAATCCAGGAACAGGAAACACTACCTATGACTCAGCGAAGTTTGAGTAGTTTAGCAGTCAACAGCAGTGATCGGTCTAGAAAATTGGAATACCGATCGTAGGATCTAGAATAACGTATAAGTTGCGAAAATTTACACAAACGCTGGAGCTGCTGGAATGTTGCTGTCGATGAACGGGAAGTTGACAATTGGAAAGTTGAAGTCATCACGTTTGTCGTAGAGTTAATATATATTTATATAGTTTGTAGTTTTCCTGAGTCTAATTCTAGAAGTAGGTCTATGTAAGAGGCTGACCTTAGTGTATTGGTGGCTCGCTAGGGTAAATTGAATGTAAATAGTCACCGAATTTTGATGAGGGACAAAATATCATCAATGTAGCGAGATGTTAAATTAAAGGTCTGGGTCAGTGTCTTTTCTTTCTTCTTCAGTAGGCCTTCAAAGAATTCAGCCTCGTAAGAGTACAAAAACAGGTCGGCGAGGAGAGTAGCACAATTAGTACCCATTGGAATACCAACAGTCTTTTGAAAAACATGTCCTCTTTTTCCGTTTTTCTTGAAAAAGCAGAGTTTTTTTAAGATCTTTAAGCCTGGTTTTAAGCTGCGTATAGTGTCGAAAAATCATTCTGCTACAATGGGAAAGAGATTTTGACTTCAAGATGTCTATCAGGTCTTTTGAATTTTTTAATATCCACATTTCCTTTATTCCACTCATGGAGTAGAAAGTATCACTGTAAAGTCCCGTGTTTACTGTTGTTAAAATAGTGGTCAGGAGATTTCTGCTCAAATTGTAATCAAATTCGCACACATACAACGTTTTGCGCACTATTTTCCTGATCGAATATATATTTATAATATTTTAATTCAACTTTGTTTGAAACAACATCGACGCCAAATGAAAAAGTTGGGGTTTTTTAATTGTGGCGGTAAAGAAAACGACTAGACATAGATAAACCCGTGTAAATCTTAGAAAAAAATATGTTGTATTCTAAAAATTCTTGCACAAATTGTGAAGAAAAAAACGCATATCTAAAATGTTATTAGAGTTTTCAATTTGTGAATTTTAAGGTATCCGACCCATAATTGAAGTTACCGTTTAACATTATTTTAAGACCAAAAAATACAATTGTATTAAATAAATGTCATGCTAATTAATGATACAAATAAAAAATATTGTTTTATTTTGAGTCGATGTTAACAGTTTTGAGCAAAAAAGTAAATTACTTAAATAGTATTTCCGATGTTTGCCGAACTTTACCGATGTCTGTTCCATTGAAAAAACAATGGATATCCGGGACACCAAATATGATCACGTGGTCAATTATGGTCCAGATACCTGAAGTGCGGCAAATACGTCGAAAGATGTAATAAAGTGATGAAAAGTGTAAAAATGTAAGGTTCCGCGTTTAGATATTCAAAATTCTCCCAAATGCAGAGGATATATAATTTAACTAAATATTTGTCAGGCAACAACTATCTATACCCAACACAATATACATTAAAATATTTTTTTAAGGGTTTCTTGCGAATTTACCGTGAACTGATACTAAATTATTATAATTTAATATCAGATATAGAAATTAGGATTTTCCTATATAATTTAAGTGCAAATGGCAACCCTATGTGAAGACTATGAGTGGCGGTCCAGGTCAGAATTGCGCTGTTTGTAACGCGCTGGTTTACCAACGGGCTACTTCGTTAAAGTAACGCGCTACTTTGTTAAAGTAACGCGCTAAGTACTTTGTAAAAGTAACGTGCCAGTTTGTAAAAGTAACGCGCTACTTTGTGATAGCAGCGCGCTACTTTTTAAAAGTAGCGCGTTACTTAATTATTAAAGTGGAAAAGCAAATTCAACCAAATGTAGTTACCAATCAAATGGAAGTTTACAAAAGTACCAAGTGTAGTCGCATTTTAGAAGAAATGACGCTTAATTCCCCTTTTTTCATCCCGCGTTAAAGTAATATGAATATTGAAACAGCCTAAAAGCTATCATATTTTTTTATGGTTCAAGAAGTTACTTCAGAGCACCCTAAGAGTGCCTCTGCAATTCTGTAGTGACGTGACGTCTTTAATGTGTTTTTGACGTCACAAAAAATGTAAAAAAAAACTAAAAAAGCGTTTTTGAGATTGCAAAAAAATGTCTGACATTTTTGTTTTTATTTCAAGAATAAACACTTTAATTTAATCGAATGTAAAATTTATTTCTGTCTACTTTTAAATTATTTTTTGTGCTCGACCACAATATTTTCTTCTGACAGCTCAGATACCTGTAACCGTATAGCTCGCAGATCTGCGATGCTCTCTATAAAATTTTAGAAGATGGACAGATTCAGTCAACTTATGAGAAGGGCGATGACGAGTATGAGGGAGGACCACAATGCTACCCAGTCAAATGACCAAGAAGATGCTGATTTTGTTATAAGGTTAGAGACAATAACCGCAGATGTATGAATTAATAAGAAAGATCCTTTGAGTAGCTTCTTTTCACCCGTCTGTCTTGCAATCAGAATGTTGGTCTTTGATTGCATCTTGTAAAAGTTAATTATCTCTCCTAAATGATATTCAAGCGCAACGAAAGTTCTTCATGCACATCCCCATATGATGTACTCCTTCATGAAAGTTTCGTCAAAATCCATAAAGCAGTTTAAGAGAAGTTGCACTAAAGAGATATCTGGACAGAGAGACATGGTGATTCCCCAAAAACTTTAATTTTTGAGAGAGGTATGATTCAAACAACCATACCTTAAACCTTTGGAACAGTTCGCTCATACTAAGGCTGAGCCAGAACCACATTTGCCAACAGATTTGAGCATTTAAGTACTAGTAATTTATTTTGGACTAAATCTTTATAAATCTTGTAATATAAAAATGTAATTGCATATATGGCAAGGTCAGATTTTGGAAACCCCAAAAATCAACGAGATAAAATTATTTGTATACTAGGAGGTACACGTCTTCTTGATTATGTGAGTTTCATGAAAATCCATTGAACTGCTAATGAAGAGTTGCGGATTGCGGATAAAAGATGGATACCCCTTTGTAGATATGTCCTTTTTTGGGGGGGAGTGCGGCTACGGGAAACCCATGAATAAACTTGAAAATTTTTATGCGCCCCCCCCCCGCGACGACATGTCGGGGCATTAGGTTTTACTCATGTGAGTCCTGCTTTTCTTTTAAACCGTACATGAGAGTGATTTGAAATTCGGCAGGGTAGTTCAGTATGACGAATTGAACGTCCCAAGGGACTTCCAGACCTGTCTGATTTCCACAATGGGCCCATTTGAAAAATTAATGATTGAAAATTTAGGTAAATCTTTTCTTAGAAACCGAAATTTAGTAGGGTGGTTCAGTATGAATCAACTGCACGTCCTCAGCAATTTTCAGACCTGTCGGACCACTTCCTGTTTAGTGGCCTTCGCGGGGTTCATCCGTGTCCAATGGAAACATTCCTTCTTTATTAAAATAAGAGGTGCACGATCCACATTATGATACAAAGATTGTGTGAAACTTTCGTAAAAATCCATTGAGGGGTTTAGAATAAGTTGTGGATGAGATGGGTACCCTAAGGTGTACATTTAAGGACGGACGAACACCACTACCACTAATCAATCGGGTTTAGGAGGAGTTACAGATAAGAGATATAGGTTCCGGAAGTTGTAAGGAAAGGATGGAAAGACACCCTAAAAATTTTATACGGTTGTTTTTATGGTCTACATAATCAGATAATATCATAAAAACTATGGGTCAGTGTGCCAAAAAATTCTTCGGTATTTGAAGGTAAGTCTAGAGGAGTTCAAAAATCACACTGAAATTCTGAAACATGAAGAGTGATACCTTAAACGTAATCTAATACTTTAACTGAAACAACCAATGGTGGTTGCAATATAGCTCACTCTAGAGTGGGGTATAATAAATCCTTTAACATGATTTGATGTTAAAATGCGAAATAAGATAACACGACGTTTTATTCTACTGTTATATTGTTTAATTTATTACAAAGTTTTTGTCACAAACTTTGTTGAGATGTTTATATGACAATAAAATATGAATGTGAATATGAATTATTTGTATATTAAGTAATTTATAATATCTTTGAGTTGCAAAAAACTTTCTTTATTTGTTCAGTAATTGGAGACTCCCATATTAGGTAGCCATCGACCTATATTAAAGCCTCGGACTCGGCTGATGCCTCGACCTAATGCGGGAGTCTCGGATTTGAGTGGGGCCTGATATGGGAAACCCTGTATCACAATCTATATTTATTTTGACGTTTCTATTACTATAACTACTAAAACAAGTTCTTCAATAGATACATTAAGAACTATAATTATAAAAAAGTATACCCACCTTGCTTGAATACTTTCAACAATGTCCTATGGGTATCAGAATTACACAGGCGAATAACATTTTCTATTGTAGACTGTGTTTGACAGAGAAACCTGTCCCTGTCGGAACTCCCCGCATGTAATCTGTTAGCCATTTGTTTATCTGTTTAGAACAGAGAATATAATTGGATTGGTTTAAAAAGCTACCAGTTGAAGAAACTAACTAGACTGAATCTGTCCACCTTCTTAAATTTTATACTTTAACGCGGGATGAAAACAAGGGGGAATGAAGCGTTATTTCTTCTAAAATGCAACTACACTTGGTACTTTTGTAAACTTCAATTTGATTGGTAACTACATTTGTTGAATTTGCTTTTCCACATTAATAAAGTAACGCGCTATTTTAGAAAGTAGCGCGCTACTGTCACAAATTATTGCGTAACTTTTAAAAAGTAGCGCGTTAAGTATTTCACGAAGTAGCGCGTTACAGTCCTTAAACTGGAATGAGTATAAAGTAGCGCGCTGCTTTCAATAAGTAACGCGCTGCTTTTACCATTTTAAAGTAATGCGCTACTTTCTTAACGTAGCGCGTTACTATAATGAAGTAGCCCGTTCGTAAAACCAGCGCGTTACAAAACAGCGCAATAATGACATGAACTGCCACTCATAGAAGACCCATTCTCTGCTAGAAAATGCGCCATCGACAGTGAGACATGGAGATTTATTTTCAAAAGTTTTAATTTCAAATTGAATCTTCAGAACGCAAATTTTATAACATCAGAATTTTCTCAATGATACTAAATTCCACTTTACACGTACAGGGCACTGTTTCATATTTTAAAACATCTCAAATTTCAGGATTTCCTCAACTTATCCTCAACCCAAATATTGGCCAATCAGATTGCTGGAAACTTCAAATTTGAGGAACAAACTCTCAATTTTAGAAGTTTTATGAAACTGAGACCAAATCAGTCATGACCATATTTGATTAGGGATATAGATGTACAATCTACAAAATGTGGAACGATTTTAATATACAAGTATGTACAGTAAAGTAAGAAAAAGAAATTGAAAAGTGCAAAATACGTGGTGTTGACATGGTATAACCACAGTCCCTACTCCTTACAACTTATGTTGCCATAAATGATCAATTCTTTAATGTAATTACGGTAATATAATAAATATATAGAGAGTTTTCAGGTGTCTGGTTGGCTTTAATTTTTGTTAATCTCAGAACAATAATGGTAAACGTAGGTGAGAGTAACTGGATTAAGCTTGCGTGAATGAAAAAAATTATTGCACCAGCTAGGGACTGGGTTAAGCTATTAAAATTCCATAATTTAACTATCGAGATTGGAGAAATCCGATAATCCAAGAGTACTAATGTAAGATTCTGTTTCTCTAATTTTAAAAAGTAGTAAATTTGCGAAACGAAGTACAAATTCTCCCAACCCCAATTTTACGTTCATGACTTGAATACGCGGTAAATTGAAGGTGTTTTGTTTATGACGTCATGAGTTCTTATTGTGACGTTATTATTTTTAACCAATCAACTGCTGAGAACAACAAATTCGCTAGTGACAAGAAATATTTTTTCCACACCGGTCAAGCGGTTGAAATATTACGTCAAAATTAGAGAAGCTACCATCTAAAAAAGGTTTGTTCATATTGATCCCATAACTTTTTTTTACACACATGTATCCTAAAACTACATCTGTATAAGGGGCCTCTCGAATATAAATATTGAAACGTAGTCCTTAACTACATTAAATAAGCGACATTGTAAATTTTAGGGAGGAGGATTGAATTATTCAACCACAGTTAGTAATAGCATTAAACGCGATCTCTAAAGGGAAACAGACACACGAGGGGATTGGTTGTTTCCCGGATTACTTGACCGAGGGAAACAACCTTCACAAGGGTTTATAATTGGTGTATGAGGAACATTAGCATATTCACTCATTGCAATATATACTGTTGAAATTATAGGTGTCAATTTATAGAAACCGTGCATATAATTGTGAGAGTATATTTATTTCTATAGATTTTTGGAAGTTTATGATTATACAATATTTATTTTTTAAATTATGCATTAATAATCTTTGAGTGCTAAATTGTAAAGCCGTTGTAAATTAATATAAACAGTGTATGAGGAAAATTTACATATTTACTGATTGCAATATATACAGTTGAAATTATAAATGTAAATAATTTAGTCGATTCCGATTTCCTTGTTCTTTATATTATAAGGTTATTGCATGAATATTGGGAAATATTGTCCCTAGCAAGTGTTATATTGCACGAGCTTGCGAGTGCAATATAGCATCTTGCGAGGGACAATATTTCCCAATATTCATGCAATAACCCTTTTATTATATAGTAATAATATTTTGGGTGCTTTTAAGTGATTATTCATTATATTTGCTATTTTGTAATATTTTACTAGGTGAAATATTATCATATTTTTACTTGGTCAATATGACAGATATATATGTTATGTAGATGTAGATAAAATAAAAAACAGATTTCTTTTCAATTTTGTGTTTTTATTTGTTTTTCCTTATTGTTGTGAATATACAATATGTATCTATGTTCCTGCTTTGAAATGATCCCCTTGCACACGATTTATTCTCGTTTCGTACAGTTTACAGTCGATTTTTCCTTTTGTTGGTCTATGAATTTTTTAACCTTTACTTTTATCGACATTCGAAATCACTTCCATAAGCAGTTCTGCTAATTCTCCCTTCGAGAGCAGATTGTGTATGTTATTTTAGGCCTTGTTTGTGTACTACAGTACACGAGAGTAAAATATAAAAGACGATGTTTGGAACACATCTATACTTTTCCCGGTAATTACATAAAAGACCGAGACGCAGAGTAAAATATAATGCACTTTATTCCTATATGAAATAGAATGGGGAAAAATTATTACTATATATATATAATAAAGTCTTTTATCATTACTAAATACAAATACAAATAATTTTATTGGCTCAAACTGGTTAAGGCCTATGACAATAATTCAATAAAAAATTAAAATTACAAACCATTCATGATATATTATCAATCACTGAAACTATTTAAATCCAACTATTAAAAATTCAGATATCCAACTCGATTCCTTCAGTTCTAATATAGCACGTAAAGACAGAAACACTTTTGGTGGAGGACTACTCGTATATGTTAAGGAACATGTGGCAATAGAACGTGTACCCGAATTAGAAAACCAGGTAGATGAAACAATCTGGGTTAAAATTAGAACAAAAGGACAAACATTACTTCTTTGTAACACTTATCGACCAGAATGGACAGACGAACTTTACTGGACACGTTTAAATCATGCATTAGGCCTTGCCAACCAAATTTGTGATAATATTGTGGTTGCGGGTGACTTAAATTCAGACCTATATAAACTAAATAACAATAAGCTAGTAGACACAATAAATTTATTCAACTTGAATAATGTAGTAATAAAACCAACGAGAACAACTGATTTCAGCAGAACCCTTCTTGACCCAATTCTTTTAAGCGATACTCTAAAATGTACTTATTCAGATGTTTTAGAAATCCCGCGAGTTGTAAGCGATCATGATGTGCCTATCGCATTTATCGAATGTCCCAAAAGAGAACTTAGTTCTTTCAAACGAGAAATATGGATTTATGACAGAGCTGATAAAGATAAGTTTTGTGCAAAATTAAATGAAACTGATTGGCTAAAAATTCTCCCGGATAATATAGATGTTAATCAAGCGTGTGCAATTTTTACTGACAACTTTTTGCAAATTGCGCGAGATTGTATACCGACTAAATATATAACTGTTAGGAAAAATGATAAACCCTGGTTCAACAGTGAACTAAGGCGTGAACTTAGGAAACGGGATAGGCTACGAAAAAGATCCTTAAATACTAAGAAAGCCACTGATATCTTGAAGTATAAACAACAGAGAAACAAAGTAAATAATATGAAGAAAAAAGCAAAAGAAAAGTTTGAGCAAAATCTAGACAATATTATACTAGAAAACATAGATAATTCGAAAACCTATTGGAAAATAATGAAAATGGTAATAAAATCTTCCAATGAAACAAAAACAACTGCCACCTTTACAAAATATAATTAATGACCAACAGTTTGGAGAATTTGTTTTCGAAGACGAAGACAAGTGCAATCTCTTGAATAAATACTTTTCAACTATATCCTATTTAGAGGATAAAAATACTTACCTTCCCGAATTTCCAGATAGATCCCAAAACTATTTATCAGATATTCATATAGAACTTAGTGAGATCATTGATATTATCAAGACTATTAAGCCAAACAAAGCATCCGATCCAGGGGAATCCCAGAAAATTTGCCCAGAAAGAATTGCTATTCCCCTTAAAATAATTTTCAACAAGTCCCTGGAACAGTGCAAATTTCCCTGTAGTTGGAAAATAGGAAATGTTTTAGCTATATTCAAAAAGGGGGACCAATCACTACCTTCAAACTATAGACCAATTTCATTGATCAGCTGTGTAGGAAAAGTAATGGAAAGAATTATATTCAAACATGTTTACAATCATCTCCACGCTAATAACTTAATATACAAATATCAATCAGGTATCCTTCCAAAATATTCCACAGTTCATCAACTAATAGAAATGTACAATTGTATCGTGAACTCACTAGAAAACAAGGAAATAAATTGCTTTGTTTTCTGTGATTTTTCTAAAGCTTTTGATAAAGTCTGGCATAGAGGTTTACTGTATAAACTCAGCGCTTATGGTATTCGTGGTGCTTTGTTGAACTGGTTTAATAGTTATCTCTCTAAAAGAAATCAAAAAGTGATAATAAACCAATCATCCTCTTCTTGCTGTAATATTCAGGCTGGTGTTCCCCAGGGTTCTGTACTTGGCCCTTTGCTTTTAATTGTGTACATCAACGATATAGCTGATACACTTACCTCCCTCTGCAGACTATTTGCTGATGACACTTCATTCAATTTCTCTAGTCATGATCAAATACAGCTTAAACATGTGATTGATCGTGATCTGGAAAAACTTGACGAATGGTCCAAAAAATGGTTAATGTCTTTTAATCCAGAGAAAACGGAAATAATGATTTTTTCCAATACGGTAATATCAAATCTCAACTTTCAGTTAAATGGAAACAATATTCCTATCACAAACCTACATAAGCATCTCGGTGTCACTTTTAGCGATGATGGAAAATGGCAGAAGCACATAGAAACTATAATAGTTAGTGTAACAAAACATTTAAATGTTCTACGTAAATTAAAATATCAGTTAAACAGAAAAACCTTAGAAAAATTATATTATTTTTTATTAGACCTATTTTTGAATATGCAACTGAAGTCTGGGATAATTGTGGTATTAGCAATGCTAATAGACTGGAACAGTTACAATTGGAATGTGCAAGAATAGTAACTGGACTGCCGATATTTACTAAAAAAGAATTAATATATCAGGAAATTGGGTGGGAGACATTAGCTGTAAGAAGACAAAGAAGGAAACTACAAATGTTTTACAATATTATAAACAAACACGCCCCGGACTATCTTTGCAATCTTATACCCCCAAATATACAAAGTATGACAACATATCCTTTAAGAAATGGAGAAGATATTATTCTGCCTTTCTGCAGATTGTCTCTAACTAGGGACTCATTTATACCTGCCACAATAAAAAATTGGAACAGTCTTGAACCGTCAATTCGACATTCAAAGTCTCTCGGACAATTTAAAATGGAAATGAAAAAACAATCAATTAATAACAAAAATATCCCGGAATATTTCTCATATGGACCAAGAAAACTTAATATAATTTTAACCCAATTAAGATGCTCTGCGTCATTCCTAAATAATGACCTATGCAAAGCTAATATTACCACAGACTCTTCCTGTCGTTGTGGCTCTGCAACTGAAAATGCACAACACTACTTTTTTGAATGTCCACTGTATAAGGACTATAGGGAATTGCTAATCAATGATCTCACTTGGTTACCTAATAATATCGCAATGGACCTTAACTTACTAGTTTTTGGTAAGCCAGAGTTAACTATCGACCAAAATAAAACTGTATTTAACCATGTTTATACATTTATAAAACGGTCTAAAAGATTTCTTATAGTTTAAGCACCATCGAAGAACGTTAATCGTAGCTTCGTAATCATCAACACCTATATAGCTATATTTATTTCATATTTTGATACTTTTCTTCAACCATATTTGTTCTTATCCATTTTATGTAGCTTATTATTATGGTTATTATTATTATTATTATTATTATTATTATTATTATTATTATTATTATTATTATTAATATTATTATTATTATTATTATTATTTGCATGCTCATTCGTATAAATATTACATGTAAATATTATATTTTAGAGAGGACTTCATAAGTATGATTTACTTGTGTCCAATCCATTTTGTTATTAACAAATAAAATATGTTTAAACTAAACCATTCATGATCATTCATTAGGGTTACTATTTTAATAAAATATAATATGGATAATACTTATTTATTATACAGGTAAATTATATTTTCAAGAAAATTTAAATCTGAGAAATTTTTGAAACAATGATTATTGTTTTGAAAAATATTAAATATCTTTGTATGAAACGTTTCCCTTTGTTGCTCGTATTTTGAACAGTATAAAATAAAATTAAACAGTATAAAATTATCTGTGTGTATGCGACACCGTCACGACGGCGGGCCGGGGGGGGGGGGTTACTAGGGATACTTTTAGGTACAGGTCTGCGGACGGAGATTTGAAAACCCACCTATTCATATATTTTCGCAAGTTATGTAACGGGACTTAATCTCATATACTGTGTTAATAAATCAGACCTATTCATATATTTTATTACACATTCCCATTGGAACAAAATATGGATAGATTGTTTGCAAGTTTATGATTTAAATACATTATTTATTTTTCAATTATGCTTTAATTAATCTTTCAGTGCAAAATTTTAAAGCCGTTGGAAATAAACATAAACGGTGTCTTGGAATAATGACCATCTGCAACATATCATTTTTAAATTATCGCGCCATTGAAGATTATCCAAGGAATACATTATCACGATCTAAAAATAGACAGTTGAATGAAGACACACTATAAACAAATAAAGATCTGAAATGAATAAAGACGCACTATACAAATAAAATAACTTTATTACTAACAAGTTATTCCTGCATCTTTGTCAATTATAACATTATTTTTATTAGTGCAGACAGCACACATCTCTGACGTCACTGTCTCAGTGTCTGATTGTGTTTGTGCTGACAATGTTTGTGCCTATCATGGATGTTCGCAACTAGATATTGATGTTAAATCTTTGGATTTAAATTGTAACAATATTGAAGATTATGGAATATGAACATTAATACAGAGAGATTGAGTAATTACTTATCATCTATTGAGCAGTCAGTACCAGAACATGCAAAGAAATAAAAAATCAGTTGGTGATACGATAATACGAGATAAAACGATTACAATGAAGTTTTGACTGCCACTGGAAAAGTATGGAGTGTTTTAGAGGGGCAGAAATTATTTCCCATTAATTTTGTACTTGCTACAAGGCATACACATCTTTTTCGACACCTTTAAAAGGGTATTTAAGTTAAAGGAAAGGGGCGATCTTCAAACTTGTCATCATGTAGTCTGCGGTCCGACTTTCTTTATTTTACCACAACAAACGCACTCACCCGAACCGACTGGAAAAAAAGAGGCCAGTTCTATATTTTGAACAAAATACTATTTCTAATGGAGATTGCCAAATAAAAGAGTGACTAGCAATGTACACCTTCGTACCAATTCTTTAACGCTCTGCTCCAAGGCTTTTTAGAGAACTCGGATGAAGATACACTACGAACTTAACATAAAAATAATTGGGACAATACTGTTTTTTACTTTTTGTACAATACAATAAAATGGGGTAGCTGCAATAACAAAATGGGGTAGCAAGTGAAAGAGTTAATTTTAATTAGATTGCTTTTTGCACTATAAGTCTGAGAAGAGTGATATTTTAAGAATGTGGGAACTCCACGAAACCATGGGATAAATTATGAGGTGTGTGAAGTGTTCCTCTTTTCATATCTAGATTGTTCTATACAAAACCAGATAGGTAATTACGAGATATACTTAAGTCATTAAGACATGCACAACTATAATTTGGATATCAAAGGTATATTATTACTACGTGAAATGTATTAGTAAATTACAAGGTAGATTACACGTAGTATATGAATGACATATATTTCCGTCTTTGTTCCATCCGTATACAAGTCGAATACCTTAATTACAAAATAATTTATGGAATATTTACCTTCCTACTAAACAAAATAAAAATAGAAATTAACAAGAAAAAAATATATTAATTTTTGACACAACTGTTTTATATGTTTGCAAAATTAAACAAAGGAAACAAGCTGCACACAGTTAAAATAAACACATTTTAATATTGAGAGGCTGTAAGAGCATTGTGGAATATGTTGTTTTAACTAGTTTTTAAGTTGTTTTACACAAAAATATAACTGATGCCAGTAACGAATCAAAGCAAAAAATAGGATGCAAGACCATATAACCTACAAACATGTTGACAATAAAACAACACGGCATGGAAAACAGAAACGTGTTCACAATTTATCACCATGTTCACCATGTTTAAAAACTGGAACCGTTTACATACAGTCATGTGAACCTGGGTGGGACAATATTTGTGGTCTAAGTAATGCAAGTTACATCTTAATGATAGAATCTTTTTGATAATGTTTGTTTACATGTACTTACGAACAAACATTGTAACGATTGATAAATATCAACGCCGGAAGATGTTTTAGACGCGTTTATCATGTTTAATTAACATGTTTACTCGATTAAAGAAATATAAATATACAATGGATGTCGGGCTGACAAATTATTATGAATAACCAGCCCCTTTTCTGACGAACTCGACGACTAACTTTGCCGGACTGAATTCAAATAATAGAGGGCTGGTTATAAATATTAAACTGTAAAGAAACTGGAGTTGTGTCTCTTATTGCACACAGACATTTTCTGTAGTGTTTATCCATGCTTTCCACAAACTACATCATAATCTTCGGAAATATCTGCGATGCATAATTAACTTCAGTATTTCCTTTAAAAAACTATATGTATATCTCGTTTTATAGACTTATAAACTGTTTCCTGACGAAAACAAAAAAATATTATTATACTTTTGTCATGTAGAAACATTGACGCAGATAATAATGTGTTTGTTTTGTTCTATTTTTCATTATAAAAGTAAAAGCATATTTCATTAATATTATGTGAGAGGGATTAAAAAGCTTTCACTTTTTTTACAGTCGATTTGTACCAAAATGTTTAATATGTAAAATGATTTCAGTGCTACTCTTAATGTTGTTTATTATTTATGCCTTCGGATTGTACGGAAGCAGTACATACTAATCATATGCAAAGACAAACACGTACACAACTAACCACAAAGATAAACACGTACACAACTAACCACAAAGACAAACACGTACACAACTAACCACAAAGACAAACACGTACACAACTAACCACAAAGATAAACACGTACACAACTAACCACAAAGATAAACACGTACACAACTAACCACAAAGATAAACACGTACACAACTAACCACAAAGACAAACACGTACACAACTAACCACAAAGACAAACACGTACACAACTAACCACAAAGACAAACACGTACACAACTAACCACAAAGACAAACACGTACACAACTAACCACAAAGACAAACACGTACACAACTAACCACAAAGACAAACACGTACACAACTAACCACAAAAACATCATCTGGAACAAACACGAAAAACAATAAACACGAGGGTGGACAAAGGTGATCCGTAAAGGTTAGCAATCGGGAACATGCGTAAGTGTAAAAGTCGTAAAATCCGTCTGCAACGTTCACGTAATGAAATCATTTCATCACTCTGTTCTGCACCATAGCTATATAGTTCTTCATTCTGCTCTTATCAATTGTCCTACCATATTCGAGAACATTGTCCTGAAACGTATACTACATGTTTAAGAACAATTGAGAAGTGTCTTGTCTTCGTTCTTAATATAAACTATAATGACTGTGATGATAACTGTTTCCAATTAAAATATTATGAAGAGGCTATAAAATGGTAAGACTTCCAATTGAACCCCCAATAAAAAACGTTATGCATTTGACTATCACAAGATACATTGAGTTCACACGGCTAATTCACTTTCCCAATTGGCAATGCATGACTGTGTCCACTGTGGGGTTCACCAGTAGCTGCCACCCATTGACAAATTCTTTTATTTACGTTCGAAACAATGCATTTTAGTGAGGGTTTCAAAGGGATGTCTTTCTTTAAAAAATAATTGAAGAAATAAATACGGAAATGTGTCATCATTCAAACGTCGAAAACGTATATAGGACAAATCGCATTGAGTATAATAAGGACTATATAAATGACTAACAACCGTATATGGCAATTTTCAAGACAATTCATCGACATATTTATTTTAGTGTATGGTGAGCTTGGCGCATATTGCAGGGGCCTCGGTGGCCGAGTGGTTAAGGTATTTTGTCTCATATTTATCACGTTGTATGTCTACACGGATTTTGCGGCTTCCAGTCTCACTGCTAGCAGCGTGCACTCGACTCCTATATTAATTGACAATGAATGCCAATTTTCTTACCGAAGGTTAAGTGTTTTCTCTAGGTACTCCGGCTTCCTCACCAAATAAAACGTCATTTTATATTAACAAAATGCCAATTTCCAAATAATGCCGTGGTTAAAAGAATATTTTAAATATGTGTGAACTTAGCAATATTTGGACAAATCAAGGAAACGTTAAAAACCTAAATGGTTGAATTTATGTATAAAACAAAAGCTATAGACTTGCCACAAGTCCCTTTTAATTTTTTTTATATAAGAGAGATACATCCTTATTATCAACATTTCTTATACTATCTTGTACACTATACAATCCATAACTAATACGAAAATCTGGTATTAATTGCGCGAACGAGTTTCATATAGTAAGGCGTGTTTTGATGTTTGTTTTACTATTCTTTTTTTCACATGGCAAAAGGTTGAAAAGTTGAAAAGCGTCTATTTATTACGATTTTAGTTACAGGTAGCTGACTATTTTGGTATTTATTACAGGCAATCAAGGTATTTTAAAATCTTTTACTTGCTATCTACCGTTTTGCTATTTATCATAGTGGATTCACTAACCGTACACCATTCTCACAACAACGTTTACATGTAAAAACTCGTTCAAAAATAATAGGTTGTTACGTATAGGTTTCTGGACGATCTTCAACGAGGTGATATAAATTGTATGTCTTTCCGCTGATGAAGCGCGGCCAAAGAGACACCAAAATTTCTATAACTAGTGTAACATCACACTGGCTTTCCGAAAAAAAACCCGCCTGAAAGTAGCTGATGTCTTCTATAAACCTTTTTAATCATATAAAACTTTTTTTTGGGATCCGGATTAATAGCCCTCATCCAATAAGTTATTATGACATCGTTCTTTTATCAGGCGTTTTGATTTGATGAGGCAACGACTATTCGAAATTTGTTATTCTTTGTTCTTTCTGCTTCATTCAATAATCATTTTCTAAAATGCTTATTTGCAACCCTGTTAAGATTTACACAAGTAATAAAATACAAATATTGAGAAAAGTATTTAACTACAATGGCATTTCTCACAAACACAGATCACGCACTCCATCCAAGCTTCCGCAATGTTATCTAGATTTTCACACGGAAACGAATTTACAGAAGTTTTGAGTTTTTCTGAGAACTTTTAAAAATATGTATTTATACACTTTTACTTGCTCCCTCTTTCTCTTCCGCGACATAATAAAACACGGGGGAGCAAGTGATAATTTAATATTTCTTCAATATTTTGGCTTCATGTTTACTCAACTGGTTAATAAAAGTGTCATCAAATGGGTGTTTTAATATTGGACATATATAATGTCCTCGGGAAGTAATATTGGGCCTTGGATAACTGTATTAGCCGTAGGCGTTGCATGGGGCTAATACAGCTGTCCTAGGCGCAATGCAGCTTGGTTTGATTTGATTTAAACATATTTATTTAGGTTAATAACTGAAAAGGATTGGATAGCAGGCCACATGCTTATAAATATCCTTCACATGCATCTTTCATTGGTTGCCACTGGAAAAGTAAGGGGAGTGGGTAGGGGCGGAAAATTTAGCCTATTGATAGCGGCTGCAACGAATCTACTCTTATCGACATCTTCAAAAGTGGTCTTTAGCATTCATGGAGCGTGGCACTCTACAGACACGTTAACCATAGTGGCCCGCGGTCTGTCTTTTCGTATTATGACCTGATCACCGCCCCCCTTCCCCCCACGTGAAGGCATTCCCTATATTATTGTAACAAATACAGAATACAGAAATACGAATAGGTACTCTTCAAAAAAAGAAAGAAAAAGAAATGCTACGTTTTATTGGTAAAAATGCAATTTTAATAAGTATTAGTACTTAATTATAAGTTGAAATGACAATTGAACCTTTTAAATGTACAGATAGTTTTAAATGGTTTAGCGTCTTTTATTCAGATTCGGCATATTGCCACATTATAAAAATAACACTTGGAAACGGCATACATTGTAAACGGCAGCAAAATTTTGAAAGCGCTTTGTCCTATACTCAACCGCCTATCGATAGCGAATAAATGGAACAGGTTTGATGGACCAACTTGTCAAAACGTAAAATTTATGTAATGCCACGGTTGAATACTGCTACCAGAAACAACTTCATCGGAAGACTACCCTAAATTGAGGTTGCACGGACCGAGAATGTAAACCATCGTACCATTTCTAGATTATTGGCTTGCTTCCAACAGACTGGTACGATTAATGACCGTCCAGGAGTGAAAGACCACGCATAACCACAGCACGTAAAGATCGGTATGCCATCTACGAAATCGAACAGTCACAGCAACAACAACTACAGTCGGGATACGTGGATTGCGAAGAATCAGCTCCCAAAACTGTCAGAAACCGACTCCGATAACATAGAATAAGACCCAGTAGACCGTATTTCGGAGCGGTTTTAACAGGCTGGGGTCTGGACATTCCAGAACTGGCGAAGAATCTGGTTTAATGACGAGACGATGTTCCTGCTACAGATGCGTGATGGTAGAACATGTGTTTATCGCAGATGAAATGAACGATTGTCGCAGTCATGTGTCCATGAAGTGGAAAGATTCGGCGAAGGCAGCGTCATAGATCTTGGATGACAGACAATCAGAGCTTGTGTACGTCCCACACAACTTAACGACATCTTCTTCCAATAATCGATCCCCAGATGGATTTATTCCATCAGAACAATGCACAAATGGCCACACAAAGCTCAATCAACCAAAGACTTTCTTGAGTGGAATAACATTAATGTGTTGCCATAGCCTTTAAAATCACCCGATTTGAATCCCATTGAACATCTATGGGACCAACTGGACAAACGTGTGCTCCAGCGCCAACCACCACCACAGACCATGGATCAACTTCGACAGATGAATGTCGAAGAAGATCTCGCAATAATCTTGTCGTTTTGATAGAGTCTATGCAGAGCATTGCTGTCTTCTCGAGGTGGTCACACACGTTACTAACTTGCAGTAGACCGGAAGTGACTTTGAACTGTGATTAATTGACTGTGATTTGTACAGGCAAAGAGTGTTACTTTGCATACAGCAAACATTTTAAGTGCATATGGTTCGTGTACATGTAATTGTAAAGTTTTTAATTTGAATATCGCTTATTAAAATATGTAAAAACCCACTATGCGTTTCTTGTTTTGAAGAGTATAGAATAAGGAATATTAAAATAAGCGTGAAGAATAATAAACTTAGCATGATGAATAATGACATAAGGGTGAAGACTAAGGAATTAAGCATTAGAAATTGGACACGGATGGCATTCATAAGACAATTCATCGACACATTTAATCATGTACACGATTCTAAGTTCAACAAACATATTGCGTATTTCCGTTATGACATCAGTACATTTCTTTTGGTAAACCTGATCAAAAACATTTTCCCACATATATGCATTTTTTCAGTATCTTTGGAAAGACTAGGATTAAATTCTATGTTTCTACTACTTCATATTTCTGTTGAACGAGATCGCAGGTATGCGAGAAATTATTGTATATTTTTTTAAATTGTATGGCAATCCAATAATACTACGAATTTTAAAATTTTAAAATCTATTATCTATTATTGAATGTGAAGTGCCCATAGTCTGTATTTGGTTATAGGTGGAGATATTCAAAATATTATATGATCAAAATGTCAGGTGCACAATGGCACTATGTGAAAAAGATTATGTGAACGTTTTATCCAATTCCATTCAATGGTGTAGGTGGAGTTGTGGATAAGAGATGGGTACCCTTAAGTCAATGACAAAATCCATGTTTTGTTGTGGGAAACCCCAAATATAATTCTGATCAAAAGGACAGACTGACGGATGGATGGAAATTCCCATCACTATATATCCCTCGCTTTTCAAGAAAGGGTCATAAATTCCTTTCGTCGCTTTCTAAGCTCTCATTCGGGAGATAACACAGACGTTGCGCACGATATAAGTGTTAGGTATCGTGACGTCAAAATGCATACAATCATTGAATTTTGTCAGATAGACCGCGTCATAATGCAATTTGGATGGTTAAGTAATTCTTAGGAGTCATTAAAACAATAAAGTTTTCATTTTGGCTGTTTGTGTCGCTTTTTTACGCTTATATACTTAATTTGGTATAGTTTGAATTTTAAAAAGAAAAAATTGAGCGGCAAGGACAACGGATATATAAAAATAAATAATTTAAAATTACATTTATGTATTTTTATACAACTGATTTTAACTGATTAAAAACTTACACATTATTATTAGATTTGATTATTCTTTGACTTTTTTATGTTTGTATCAGAGTTGTAGTCTAAATCGATAAACTAGTATACATATTTTTTTATGATGATACGATGTAGATTCCAGCCAATGAGTGTTTCCTACTCTTCGTTTGGATACATTTCTATCATTTGTCGTTAGTTTTGTGTATTAATTAAAATTTTTAAAAAGCCACACATGAAATAAAATCTTAGTGCACATTTTACGGTTTATTTGTCTTAATACTACTCAATTCTACACAAACAAATTTTACGGCTACCACATAAACAATAACCTTTTTTTCATGTAATCAATTTGTACTCTTATGGAGACTTATTAGTTCAGTAATAACAGAAGCCAAAACGTTGGAACCTTTTATGAAAGTAAATCCTAATCATCTAAAACATAAGTGTCGGCAAATGTAAAATTGATATTCTGAATTATCGATTTTAACGCCCACAACCACATTTTTACGTTATTATAATTTATAATATCAACGTCCGACTCTTTGTCTGCTTTATACTCCGTATTTTTTTCACATTTCAGCTTTCAATGTATGAATTTACTAATTAAACGTTTTTAACCACAATTGTCTAGTTTTATCTCTAAGCACTCTCCACGCGAATAGCGTGATAAATGTCGAACATGTCGTTTTTCGGGTATGTAAGTAGAAAGAATATGATGAATTTATTTTATTTTTAAAAAGTAGTTTGTAATCAGGAAATGTTTTCCATGAAATATTGAAGCATACAAGACTGGTATTTTCCTCGCTGGAATTCTTTTTTTTTTGTCAAGAAAGTCGAAAAATATCGTAAGCGGTATGAATAGTATAAGAACTCTTCAGAACTGCAATATCACCTTGATGCTTAAGAAATCTACCTGCCGCATCTTATGGTCCTTTGGCGTGTGAGACATCTTGATAGTTTCAAATTGTTCTTAAACTTATTTCCCTTGATTATTTCTTTTCTCATTGAGAAGTTTTGATACCGAATGGTAGTATTTCAGTTTTATCTGTCTATATCATGTCATCTGTATGTTCTATGTAGTATCTTGTCCTTGAAACAGTATGTTGAACAAGGAGACTGATGCAAGTTATTCCCTCTAAATTGCTCAATTATTTTGTTATCTGTTTTTCCTCTGGTACATTACTGTTATCTGGTATTAGTATTTTAAATTTACTGTTATCGGTTTTGGGGGAAAAATGTTAACCTGTTCATGGATCCCTCTTCATAGAACAAATATCTTGTGCCTTGTTTAAATTCGTTAGTATAAAACACTTTGTATTCTCATTGATATTTATATGTAAGCAAAAAATAATCGCTTTCTTTGTGAATAAATACAATCATATTTTATTGTGGCGTGTGTAGCCGCTTCATTGGCATTGTTGGAGGAGAGCATTAAAGGCTTGTTACAAGAAAGAGCACTAACAAATGTTCCTCCCTTCAAAAGTATGCAAGGGATTGTTATCTTATTACGTTGTTTCTTGAAGGAGACCCTACATCTATCGATAAGTCTTCCGCAAAGATGACGGAAAACATGTACAAGAGCAACCATCAACTCAATCGCGGGTTGATTTAGTTGAGTTGCGATTGACACTGCATAATGTTATCGGCAGAGTGAATAAACTCGAGAAGAACTGTTCGGAACATAGAAAAATAATTGACAAACTTAAATGTGAAAACGAAAATTTACGAAGTAGGAAAGTTCAAGCTTACGCCCAACTAGAAACTAATAAAACGGCTTTTGATCGCAAATGCACCCAATATGATACAAGCTTTGTACTTTTAAATAAGCGAATTTAAGGTTGTGAAATTTTCAATTTTGAAATGTGTACGCAAAAGATGAATTCAATGAAATGGAACAGTCTAGGATTCAAAAACTGATTGTTAACGCTCAAAAAGTTATGAATGAATTAAAAACAAGCTGTAAACCGTCATACTGTAGTGTGGTGTCCCCAAAGGATACCCCTGAAACGAATGACGCTGTAATTAAACTCAACACATCCAATACACATCCCGTGAAATAACCAATATCGTTGGAGCATGACAATAATACTCAGACGAATACCCGACGGCCTATTGATCTTAATTGCAAATCAACGGAAGGTGACAAAAATACTCAACGAGAGAATCCTTCTCTGTTGATTATAGAAAACGTACCAATCGCAATTCTTCGCTCTGACTCTCTAGATAGGAACAGCGGTATAAGCAACGCAACACTAGAAACTACTTTTAAAATACCGGTACGCATTCATGGAAACACAGAAAATATACAGTCTTTCGATGACAATTTCTTCACAGGCGTAACGAGGAAAAGAACTTCGCGATTCTACTTACATGGTATTAACGCTAAATCAACCAGAAGCGGTTTAATTACATATCTCGAGCAAAGAGGTGTTCATGTAACTTTCTTAAGGTTCTTCAGTTCTAAAAGCAATAAACGAATAATGTCCGCAAAGTTGAATGTATCAGAAAATGGTTCTGATCAATTGTGCGATGAGAATTTCTGGCCCATAGGAGTGAAATGTTCTGGCCCATATGAGTGAAATGTAGGCGATGGGTGAGCAACAGAGAATGGTATGGTGATCAGCAAAGCGACAGACAGACCAATGATGTTGATTAATAATTAATAACAATGACTTACTTCCCATATATTATATTTACCTTGATTTTTTGTTCTTTTACTCAGGTATTGATAATGTTTAGTTTAACCCTATTATCATGCAATGTCCGAGACATTATGTCCTCTACTTTGTGTTTAAGTTTATTGTTGAACAAAACCAATTGCGATATTTGTGTTATTTCAGAGCACAAATTGAAACCTCAATCTTTAAATTACTTGACAAGTTTAGAAAATGGCTTTTCTGCATTACGTAAACTGACGAGTTACCAGACTCGTACAAAGCTTATCATGGTAAGGGTGGAATTGCAATCATGTATAAATCCTCCATACAGTTTTCAATAGCTGAGATGCCAAATATAAATTCCACTCGTATTATAGGTATTGAGAAGTACCACACATGGGTCACTATATATTTTGGTACATACTTGCCAGCAGATGAATCTATTGACAACTACAAATACCATCTAAATATTCTAGATACATTATGTACATGTTATAGTAATTATGGTAATATAATAGTTACAGGTGATTTAAACGCTATTTTCTTAAAACAAGATGCTATGAAAACAAATATGCCCAAGTCTATTGAATTACTACAGTTTGTAAGCACAAATCATTTTTGTTTTGCGGGAGGTAAAATCCCCTATAAAGGTCCATCATATACATATATTACAAAACAGACAATGTTAGATTATATACATGAAATGAAGCTTTGTGTGGACATATTTTATCTTATGAAATCCTTGCTGAGGGGTTCTTCAGTAATACCTCTGTTCATCTCCCGATCATAGTTAAATTAGAACTCAAGGAGGACCCTAATCAGATTCTTAATAATATGAGTAGGCTACCTGCTTGGCATAAAGTGACTGATACCGAAATGGAACTTTACAAAGATTATATTACTACACATATAAAACTGTTAACATGTGAGATAGAATCTGGTGCGGCGTCTGTTAATGAAGCATATGACTCCTTCGTGAACATTTTAATAAGCTCATCCGATAAAGCTATTCCGAAATGTGGTTATAATAAATATACGAAACCATATTGGAATGCTAGTGTTAAGAAAGCACATGACATGGAACGCGCATTTAGACGAGCATGGCTGGCACAGGGTCACCCGAGAGGTATGCAATATGACTCGTATAGGTCCTACAAAAATGCTAAGTATGAGTTCAGGTGTATACAAATCGCAGCAAATGAAGAATATGAACAAGTGTTTTAAAGAATTGAACGATGCTGCAGGCTGTGATATTCACCTGTTTTGGAAAATGACAAAACGCTTTAAACCGGCATCATCCAAGATATACCCTGAAATTGCTTATAAAGATAGATCTTACAATACCCCTACATCAATAGCGAACTGTTTTGCTGATTATTAAAGTGACGTATATAAATTAATGCACAAAATTCATTTGACTATGAACATAAACATAAGGTAGAAAATGAATACACAAACTTGATTAAGACTATCCTCCAGAACAAGTTTGAACATTTACCTGGTGGTGTTATAGTAGAAAGTGAAGTAAATAATGTTATTAACAGTTTGAAATTAAGAAAAGCGTCCGGGTATGATAAGTTGCAACATGAGCATTTACGTTACGGAGGTGTAGGTGTTTAATTTGATAGTTTGAGAAGGACACATTCCTGCACAATGGAAACGTGGTTTAATTGTTCCAATTTATAAAGGTGACAATAAATGTAAAAAGTCTCCAGACAGCTACAGACCTGTTAGTCTACTATCGTGTACTTATAAGGTGTTTGAAAACATTATTCAGTCTCGTCTATTTGATCATGTTTTTGTTGACAAAACTTGTATTAATCCCCAACAACAAGGATTTCAAAAATGTTTGGGTTGTTTAACTGCTTCCTTTAATCTCAGAGAAACAGTATATCATAATTTAGAGTCACAAAGTAACGTATATGTAGCTTTCTTACACAGTATAAAAGCATTTGATACTGTCTGCCGCTCCGCTTTGATGTGTAAAATGTTTCACGTAAGTGTAAAAGGTAAACTATGGCTTATAATCAATGATTGTTATGTAAATACTGAAAGTTCTGTCATTGTTAACCAAAGTATGTCCTATTTCTTTGAAGTGCATGAAGGTGTATAATTAGTATTTATCAATGACTAATTGATAGAACTTGAATAGTCCTTTAGTCCTTTGAACTGGTATTTATAGTGTTAAAAGCTGCTGTCCAACTCTTGCTGACGACATTTCATGCATAAGCATTAATCCGAACAGATTGCAACGTATACTTGATGTATGTTCTAAATATGCGTCCAAATGGCGCTTTTGTTTTAATGCAAATAATCCGGAATTGTCCGATTCTCGTTGAATAATCGCTCCAACACTCTTGATTACTCTTGGACAATTGATGGGAAACGCATACCTGTGTGGGACAATGCATTGCATCTCGGCATAATAATAGATTCTAAGCTTAGTCTGAAAATGACAATCGAAAGTACATGTAGAAAAGGTCGAAATACCTTTTTTGTCACTGATGCAATTGTATCACGATGCACTTACCCAAAAGTGCTTTTGAATTTATACAAGTCAGCTGTTCTTCCCTCTGTCTTATACGGATCTGAATTCTGGAAAAACATGAAATCTAGAGACATCGCTACCCTAAACCAATTTCAACACTTTATCGTTAAACGAATACTTGACTTAAAACCATTAACGAGATCTGACATGTGTCAAAGTTTATTCGGACTTCACCCAATAGTTTCATGTGTTGACAAAAAGAAATTGACATTCCTACAGAAACTGTGTACGTTAGATAATAAATACCTTACCAAAAAACTATTTCTATATAGGCTGTTTCCTACTTTATTAACCCTACAGGACGACATATTGGATTCATTGCCGATATCATTAACATACTGTACAAATACGATTTGCATTCGTATCTAATGGATTTTATACTCAATGATGAATTGCCGTCCAAAACCCAGTGGAAATTGTGTCTGCATTGTGCCATTGACTCCATGCAAACAAAGGAGTGGCATGCAAGAGTGACAAATAACTCGGACTTCCAAAGATTCAGATCCATACATAAAAATGTAGTCCTAGCAAAATTCTGGAAACTCGCTAGTTCTAACCAAAAAATGAAAAATTCTTACAACATTTCGAAACTAATAACGGATATACCAAATTCAGTTCAAGGAACATGTTTGATTTGAATTTGACAGACAATTCTTTGATATTTATGTCCACATATGCTGCAACTGTAAGGGAATATTCGTTTTACAGAATGCCTTTTGGGATAATGTGATAGAAAATTTTCCACTTGAATTCTTTTGCAAACTTTACGGAAAAGAAGAAGAACAATTCTATCATATTCTCCTTGGTTAAAATGACGACAGTGATCATCTAGTCGATAATGATAGTTTTCTTTTACTATGTCATAGACATATTGTTTAATCTATAGCGCACTATAACAGTTTGAAACGTTTGTCAACGTCGTCTGCTGAGGCATGAACGGTTGTCAGAAAGAGCTGGAATCATGTGTTCTTATTTCATATTTATAGACATGTAAATATTATTACTGATATTTCGACATTATAATGTTGCTTACATCCCTTTTTATGTACATACTCACCTTATTATTTAGTTACGCATAATATCTGTACATTGTATTTCATATAATCTCATATAAATGAGGAAATAAAGGTATGAATGAAAGATATGAATGTTTTGATGAAAAAAACAGTTTTTCAATTGCAGTGTTAGAGCTATTTGTATTTACTACATTAATAATTTTCTCCTGTTCAGTTTATCACATGTAATTGATGTTATATATTTTACATAAAGGTCGGAGGTTTTCTTTAAGTACTCCGGCTTCCTCAACTAATAAAAACTGGACGCCATGATAAAGCTGAAGACTTGCTGAAAGTCTCGTTAAACATCATTCAAACAAACAAACAATATAGTATTTAACAATTAGGACAAACTGCAGTTCATTGATGTATCAGTACATGTCCTGGGGTTTGGAAGGTGGTACTTTATTCATTGTTATGTTTCAATAGAAATAATGTTTTTAATCTTTTACTTAGAACACTTCTGTGTTTCTATTAATATGAACTTAATAATCAATTTTACGCAGATTGGTCGAAAGCACTTTACTATGTTTTAATATCAATTTAGTATACAAAGAAAAAACGTAATAGTTATTATATTACCCCACAGACAGTACAATATGTGTCACAATTGCTTGCGGAAAGTAGATTAGCGGAAAGTAGAAAGATAGTGGCGGCCACAAATGACAGCGCCGCAAACCTTATTCTTAATATGATAATAAATGTTGTAAACGAGTTTTTAAAATATAGAAAACGACATCGCTAATAAGCTAGAGTCAATGAGCCAGGATTTTTGGCAGTCCCTGCGAAAGTAAAAACGCTAAAAAACGGCTACAGATTTTCGTAAGAAATTAACGGTATGTGAAAAAAGATGTCAGAGCGTCAGCAATTTGTTTGATAAAATAAAGATATAATTAGGAATTGTGGAAAAACAAATATAACGTGCTTAAATCGTGAAACTTAACACATAATTCTGCATACTTCCATAATGTGGCGAACGGATCGGTCTCTAGGGCAAGACTTTACCCGGTATAACAGTCTGATGAAATAACAAAACTTAAAGGTGCGGTACTCAATCTCAAGTGTCAATTTATAAAGTATAAGTTGATATTCACAGGACTGAACAGAGTCATGGATAAGGATACCAAATATTACGAATTACGTTGTTTCATCCAAAACGAGCTGGTTATTTCTCATCACCTTGAATGTGGCAACGCGCCATAGATTCAGAATTCCGAATATCAATAGTATGAGACTTATTGTGGCACGATTTCTCTATCGGTAGGACCTAGAATACGTCCTTTTCTGCGCACACAGACTTTGAGGCATCAATAAGCAGTTTCCATATGAAACCTAACAGCGCAAAAAGCACCCCAACCAAATTTAAGTTAAACATATTTTATTGTCAAAACAATCAATAGGATCGAACACAAGTTATAACAACTTATGAAGTTCTCTGCGTTCAATAATCTAACGAACTATTACACAAATTGACAGCAAGGAAATTACTACACAATTTTAAAAACATAAAGAAAATAAATGACATAACAAAATATACAAAGAAATTCAGTTACTATTTAAACAATGCAAGAAAAGACAATTAAATGAAAATGTGAGGGAGGGGTAGTCGAGGTCTGCAGAAAATCTCTTAGATTGGTGAATGTAACTGTGTTCATGTCTAAAAATTATAGTGTTCGTCACTAAGGCTATCAGAACAAAATAGGACACTTTAAATAGAGGGATTAGTAATTCGCATCAACGGATATAAAATGTATTTCTAATGTTATCATAAAGTGGGCAGTCTTGAAAATAATGTACGGAGTCTTCTAAAGTAGAACAACAAGCACTGCTTGGGTCATTGATTAGTTTACTCTATATAAATCTTTAGCAGCTTTTAATTGTAAAGGTTCAAATTTTTCCATGTCAGTGACATCAAGAATCCCTTAATTCGCAAGCATATAACATTAGAGGAAGAATATGCCTAGAGTAAATAATTTTCATGTTGTTACTACACAGAGGATACTTTAGTGTTCGCAGAACAAATATTTGTTTAGAAACAATTGTTTACCCAATTATGAAACAGGCAAAGCTCGACAAACAAACACGTAGTAATGGGTCTAGATAAACTATATATTGACAATGTCCTGTATGAGCTACATTAATAAGAAATTGCCTGTTCAAGTGCAACGAACAATGACGTAAACCACTAGACTTCCCTAGAGAATCTGTCCCATCAGAGACAGGGGTCGTATCTGAAACAGTCTAAAGCTGGGGCTAGCAGACAAAATTAGGGCCATGGTGCAAGGGATTTATCAAAGTTAACTCTTCTTAACAATTGAAATATTGATACTCTAAAATAATTATATGATTTTTTTTCTTTTAATGCATGTGGTCTCAGAAACATATTATTATCCCAATATGTTACCAACATCATATTGAATTGTGATAACTTATAAGAGCAATTAAAGCAATCCTTGAAATTTTTCCAAATTGAAGGTGATTTTGTCCTTGGTTTCGGATGTCGAAAGATATCATATCAATTTTAGATGTTCTGATTTGTTGTATATATAAATATGTAACATCAGAAAACACAAAACATTCAAATAATGAAGCTTTTGTGAAGTGTAAAGCTATATATTACATTTTCCTATATTAGAAAATTACTTTAGATTGGATTGTTCTAGATAAACTGTTTTAACTTATCTGATCAAAATGATGACGGATCCATACCTGAAAATCTGTATGATTATGAAAAGCTGTCACAAAATGAGAGACCTATGGAAATAGATAAAAATGTTCGGGTTTTTCAATAACTACGGAAACAAACATTTAGAATTTTGCAAAAAAACCCTGATCTGTATATAGCTTACTTCAGAATTGGGTATTAAAGAGAAATGCTGGGATTCTAGTAAAGTCGATTTTCTAATTTTATCTTCTGACGCGTTCCAATTTATACTAAAGTTTGAATTTGTGGAGTTTATGTTCTCTGATTATCATTGTATGGAATGTTTTATTTCTGAACCAAAAAGGCAACATCTCCCCAAGTAAACCCAGTGAAGTTATTAATCGTTGTTACCTAATATAGATTATCGATAACAAAACCGAGGTCAAACACAGAGTGTGTGAAGATTTGAGGGAACTATTGCAAACATGATGTTAAAACTGGATGTATTAGCTATTGATGACACTATATTACGGGTAGAAATAAGCGCTATTGCTGATGGTGTTGTGAAACATTGTTAACGCAGATTGTGTTGCTCAAACTCTAAACCGTAAACGATTTGTTCAACACGACGATTCCAAACCGCGGTATTAAAAAAGTCACAAAGCAAGTAGGAGATAATTTTTGAACGTCGAGTAAAGACTACGCAAGCGCACGAGCTAATAGAGTGCACAAATTGAATTTAAAACAAGATGCCTATATTTACTTCCTTATAAAATCCACAGACGAGCTTTGTACATTAACTATTAAAACCCAGAACAATTATGGAACATTAAGAAGAAAATGAATAAGACAAAACATTTAAGTTCAGAAATACGTTTTAAACCATTTAAGAACAGATTGAAGCCGAACATGAAGAAAACGATGAAAGTTTTAACTTTATGTAATATTGAAAATGTAAACGAAGACGAACATCTATTAAATAGTATGATATCTGAAATTAACTAAAAAATACATTTAGGAATATGATGCCAATTTATGTTAAATTAATGTTAATTAATGTTATCTTAAAAGATAGAGGAATAATACACAAAAATCGTAATGCAAACACATGCCCATTTATCAATCTATCAGATGTATAATTTTCTGTCAAATACATACGTGTTTTTTTTTTAGTTTATTGAACATTAGATGAACGAATATTTCGACGAGCACAAATGCTATTTATGCAACAAAGAATTGTAATCAGCGTAGTCCTCATATCTTCACTCATGATAGCATAAAGAATAAAATGGGCTGCACATCCTGTCACTGCTGCAAGGTTCATTAACTGGTAACACAAAACAAACTCTTTAAGGGTGATAGAGGCGATGGACGAGTCATAATACGAGTAGTATAAAAAGGATAATGGATCACACATTACCAGCCTGGAAATGACATCAGATTCTAATTCTGACGTAATCGGGTTTATCAACGAAATAATAAAAAATATAGTTCTGGGTGCTTCAGAAATAATAAAGATAATCACAAAAGCAACCACTAAAATGGCAGATTTTCTTTTCTTGTTCAGCTGAAGTGTTCGATAATCGAAAATGTTTGGTAGTTTACTGAATAAATACCGGATAACACATAATACAGAGAAAGACAATATTATAAATGACACAGTAAAAATTGACCATAGAATATGAGGATAGTAATCAAGAATGAATTGTAACATTTGAAACGAAATCGTTTCTACCAAACATATGTCTTGATTTGGTTTAGTTTTAAATTCTATTCCAAAATGACGAGGAATCTGGATGCTTACAGAAACAAGAACTCCAAAAGTTATCATCCGAATTGTTGCCTTCTTCGTCATATGTTGTCTTGACCAAAATGGAAATTTAATGGCTATTATTCGTTGTACTCCCATTATCATCACAAAAAACACTGAACACATCCGAAAACAGTCACAGATTAAGGTTGATGTATAATAAACATAACAAAACGGAAACGGGAGCGTCATAATAGACAAATCGCCGATTACCTTTACGGAGCGATACAGAAAGTATGCTATAGGTTCCAATCCTTGACTGCAAAAACAAGCTAACGAATTTGAAATCGATAATGCAGTAATAAGTATACTTAGAGGTGTCTTATTGTCTGTACGAATAAACACTATAACTACAATTAAATTCAATAACACAACGATATACGCCAACGTTGGTACAATTATTGTGTATAAAACGAAAGGGTCTCGCTCTAATAGCAACATCATCAGCGGTGAAAGCTCTAAAAATCTGTCGAGTTCACTTATTGTTGTGTCTGTTAAGTTATTTAACCAGGTTCCAGTTACACCAACGGTAATATTATTGTTCATTATGTAATGGTTGAAAATATGAATCAGCAAAATCCCCAAAACTAGACAAGACAATTGTCAATCATTAAAATAATGGAGCCCATCAATATCTGCAATATCATTACAAAACTGCCATATTCATACTAAAATAGTGTCAATATTACTGCGTTATGTATATTGTTATAAATCATGATTGTTGACTTATTTTGCCTCCTTGGGGGACCTGATTTGGTTTACTAAATTTATCTATCCATCTATCTACCTTTTTGCCTTCAAATACAAACACCATTAGTGAAATTAACTTGTCATATTCCATATGGACTGAACAGTCATTTCATTACCTTTCAGCAATTAACCGCTTGAGAACTGGAATTTAATTAAAAACTATAGTATCTTTATTGACTCGGCCACCAAAACGTTTGGCACGTATAAAGTAAGCCATTTTAAAAACAATCAAACTTCCAATAGCACAAAGACTGATAAGCATTGGTTTGATGAAGAGTGCAGGTCTGCAAGGCAAAATTTTCGTAAGAAAAAGAGAAAATTCGAATCCTATAATACTGAAACAAATCGTTTAGAAATGAATAATGCAGAAAAGGCTTACAAAAAGAAAATGAACGAAAAATACATTAACTACTGCAACCAGCTAGCGAAAGATTTAAAAACTGCGTCAAAAGAAAATCCAAAAAATTTTTGGAAAATTTTAAATGGACATAAGAAGAAAAAGCAACCAAACATTGACATAAATTTATTGTTTGACTTTTTTAAAAACTTAAATATAAATGATCAAGAGCAAGATGAAAGCTTAGCATATGATATGCCTGAAAAACTTAATGACAACATAAATGGATATATTTCTCGTGATGAAATTTATAGATGCATAAAGAATCTTAAAAATAATAAAGCCTGTGGCGAAGACGATATCATAAATGAATATATCAAGTCTACAGCTAACCACTTTATAGATATTTATGAAAAACTTTTTAACATTATATTCGACTCCGGTATACTGCCAAATAGCTGGTTGATTGGAATAATTAAGCCTATTTACAAAAATAAGGGGGACTCTAACAATCCAAAGAACTATAGACCAATAACTATTGTCAGTTGTCAATTATTCACAGCCGTACTAAACACCAGACTGAACGAATTTTCAGAGCACTTTCAAATTATTAAAGAAAATCAAAGTGGCTTTCGACAAAATTATTCCACACTTGACAACATTTTTTCGATTTGTACACTATTCCAAATTTTGAAATATCAAAAGAAAAAACTTTATTGTGCTTTTATAGATTTGGAAAAGGCGTTTGACAGAGTTTGGCGCGATGGATTATTCTATAAGCTATTACCTAATCAAATAGATGGGAAAATGTACAGAGTTATTTTTAATATGTATTCTAATATTAAATCTTGTATATCATACAATAGCCAGATAACTGATTTCTTCACTTGTGAAATGGGTGTAAGACAAGGGGAAAATCTCTCCCCTTTCCTTTTCTCAATTTTTCTAAATGACTTGGAAGAATTTATGCTGTCAAAAGAGGTAAATGGTGTTACAACTGTAAATGAAAATATTGAAACTGAACTTGGCATATATCTTAAACTATTTCTGTTACTATATGCCGACGATACCGCTCTAATGTCGGAGTCTGCTAAAGATCTACAGTTACAAATTAATGCCTTTGGAGAATTTTGTGACAATTGGAAAATCAAAGTAAATATTGACAAAACAAAAGTCATGGTCTTCGGCTTGGGGAAAATTAAAACAACTTTAAAATTTTTCTACAAAACGGACGAAATAGAAATAATTGACGAATTTAACTATTTGGGCGTTAACCTAACAAAAACACTAAATTTCAATATTACTAAAAAACATCTTGCAGATAAAGCGCTTAGAGCAATGTATGAAGTACTGAAATTAGGTAGACTTCACAAATTATCTGTACAAATTCATCTAGACTTATTCGACAAGATGGTAAAACCTATTTTGCTGTATGGTTGTGAAATCGGGGATTCGGGAGGAATGATGTTCTGGAGAGAATTCATTTAAAATTTTGTAAAATACTTTTAAATCTCAAATCTACCACACCAACTTATATGGTGTATGGAGAACTTGGTAGATATCCCTTAGATATTGATATAAAAGTACGAGTTATCTCATTCTGGGGTAGACTAATTGTAGGAAAACAGAGTAAATATTCCAATATATTGTATCGCCTTTCTAGATCAATATTTGACAGAAATGATGGTCTAAAGTGGTTGTGTTATGTCAAACAAATAATGAATGATTGTGGTTTACCAAATATATGGGAAAGTGAACTTTTCCCAAATGTAGAATACCTAAAAGCTATTGTAAAACAGCGACTGACTGATCAATTCATCCAAAACTGGAATGCTTCATTAAATAATTCCCCAAAAGCACTAAACTATAAAATTTTTAAGAATAAGTTTGAATTTGAAAATTATTTTAACTTACTCAGCAAAGCTGACGCTATTAGTCTCTGTAGATTTCGAACAACAAATCATTATTTACCAATCGAATCGGGAAGATGGGGAAATGTTGAAAGAGAAAACCGCCTTTGCAATTTCTGTAATAAACTAGGCGATGAATACCATTTCATTCTTGAATGTCATCTTTTACAAATTCAGCGAAGAACTTATATCGATAACTACTATACAAAGAGACTTAGTACTTTTAAATTTTCTGAACTTATGTCTAATACAAGTCCGTCGCTGTTACGAAAATTAGTTAAATTCATTAAGATAATAAATGACAAGGTCAGTGCTCCTGGCTTTCCTTTTGCTCTGCTCTAATCTTTCTGATTGTGTATATAGTGTAAATACTGTACATGTTTTGTTTCGTTTTATTTGCTTTGTCTTTCTCTGTACCAATGTAATATTGGCTGTTTGAGAATAAAGATATATATATGATTTGTCCGTATTTCACGTAACTTGAAAGAATATGAACTGTGATTACACTAGCCTACAAATATTATATATAGTCTAATTGCTGTAATTAGTAGCGTTACGGTGTATGAGCTATATCAGATATAATCGGAGAATCCTCTGTCGTCCAACGCGTTTTTGTGTGGGACGTCAGAGAGCTCTTCAATGACAAAACAACGAATTTTGCGACACGGGCCTGAGTCGACACATTGCACAAACTGTTATCAAGATGTTCGTGTTGGTCAACTATGTATAAATTGCTTCTGTAGGTATATTGCTTCAAAATAATCGTCTTAACTTTAATCAAGCTAATTTTACTCCTTTTGTAAGCTCATTTTTATCACAGCCCCATCTTTCATACCTTTGATTTTAATTTTAAACAAATATCACGTGAAACGCGATTTTTCTTCTGCAGCAATCGTATCTTATGTATTCATTGACCTACCAAAAAGTGTGGACGAATTAGTAAACTTGAATTACATTTTCTTTGCATCAATCACCTCCCAAAAGCTTTGGGTAACTTCAAAGTCTCCAGAATTCTCGGAAGTTAACAATTCAACTGCTTCAAATGAAAACAAAATGTCGGAAAGTATGGGTATTGAAGAATATGAGCTTTGAAACGGATTAAAAAGTAAAATCCATTGTTTTGTCTACAGAGAGCCCTGAAAAAAAAAGTTGGACATTAAGGGATTCTCGGACTATATCTCTATTTTAGATATTGATTTTTGTAAGTTTTGCGCTTCTTATAGAAATAGGTCTCCGTGCGTGTAAGTGGTCATCCATAATTATTAAACTGAATTGTTAACACGCTTGCAAAGTGCACGATATGGTGATTCAATAAAACATTTATTTCGTACTTTTTTGTAAACTTCCGGTTATACCAGAAAAGTTGCCTGACCTGTTTTCCGCTTTTGAAATACCGTCAAAATCGTTCAAATGTTTAAACAGACAAATCCCAATAGAGTGGGATGCCCATTATCCTTTTTGTTAATGTGTTTTGGGCGTTAACAAAAGAACACTGTTTAATGTTTTACAGATTATTCGATAATTCATTTTATTTATTTCTTGTGTAATGCAATGGAGTCTTCCTATGAAGTGCGAAATATATATAAGTTACTATGAATGTACATTTTCCTCCCTTATACCTCTATAACACTTGCACACTAGGCGACAGCTCTGTATGAAGATCTATGAATACTATGAAATCTAAGCTTCAGATTTTCCAAATGACATGATAATAGAATGTTTGATATACATTTCTCACACGTCATAGCTCAATGCAATCAGAAACCAAGAAAGACAAATAATAACAATTCATCTATGCTATCAAAGCTTTCAAAGATCGCATCCAGGATATAATACGGACGGGTACACGATATGAAATCCCGGCTAACCATAAGTCCTTGATGACTTATTCTTTACGACAAAGAGTCTGATCACTTACAATACTTGTACTGGATTCCAAAATCTGGTCTTTTGCTATTATCTTCATTTAGTATCGTAACGTCGAAAATATTTTCAGGACGGTATCCTGTAGCCTCTTGACAAGGATTGTTTTTCCACTCCTCTCTACGTTACATATTCCTGAACATTTTCAATAAAAAGAGATAAGAAGTTTATGGGGAAAAGGGCGATATCCTTTAACAATAATTCATGCTAGTTAACATACCTTGTCAATTGGGTGTTGGAACTCATTGATGTTCGATTTTGTTGCAATTTACCTTGATTCATACCCCGATCATTTTTATTCTGCACTATCTTTCTAATATTAGTCAACGAGCAATCTGACAGAATTTTTCAGAAGAGCAGAAACCATTTATGACATTGAACTAAATCATTATAAGAATTGTAAGGAATCATTTCTCTAAGCATTATATCCTCGATATATTGAACCTCTAACACGAAATTGGTTCACCATAATTGTTAATTTATCTATGTCATGATTTCTACTCACTACATGTATCAATTGAGTACTTTACCTAAGAGAGTCCCGACTAGTGTCTTGTCTGTTTCTGACGTCACTTGCGCTTCTGATGTGTGTTGCATGTAAATTCATAGGCATGAGTAATCATTTGCAACCAATTAGTAGCCAGTCTTTGACACATTATTTGAAATACAACCAAGTGATTTAAAGCTCTAGTTATACAGTCTCAGTATGATTCATTCACAATTAGCATACCATCTCAAGATAATATAGGGGCCTCGCGGGTGTATATAAGGTGTTTCGTCTACTATTGATCACGTGGTCCGTCAACACTGAGATTGCGGGTTCGATTCTCACTGCAGGCAGGGTGTACTCCGGCTTCCTCCCCCAATAATACTGGATGCCATGATATAGCTGGAAAATTGCTGAAATTGGCGTTAAACACCATCAAACAAACAAACAAACAAGATAATATAGTGTCACAAATACATAACAATTCCCTACATACAATGGAAGCAACCGAGAAATTCATAACTTTTATACGTAACGATTTGGCAAACTTGCCCAGGGACTCGTTCATATCAAAACTTGTTGAGAAATGTCATGAATTAAATTCGCGACTTGGAAATTGTATGATATGCTTAACTTGATTAGGCTAAACATTTTACAAACTTTTCATGCCCAAACGAAACGCTTAGTAGCGCCTTTGCCTTCGAACTTTCACAGGTAGTCACTTTATAGTAAAGTGGAAAACGATTGCTGTATATTTAACCTAGTTTCAACTTTTAGACATGACCTTAAGTCAACTCTTTCATTTCGATCAACACCTCACATAGTACTAAAAAAGGAAGGAATTTGTTGGTCCAGTGTTATTTCTTAAAAGGGGAATATGCACAAGAATCTGAGCATTAAAGAAAGTTTTGAAAGATATTAACAGTTGTGCACTTGTGCCTTACATAACTGAAATTGAAATTAACAATAGCCGAATATGTAGAGTTGAAATATATTTTCCAGATTCACTCCATATAGTCCTGCTATGTGAATGCCTTCCAGCTGTGACACAATTTAATGAGAATTGTACTTCCGAAACAAAATATGTATATAAATTGATTTCATAAATCCCAAGAAGTAAAAAATTTAATTAATTAATAATGATACAAGGATATAAATGAACATTAATTTATTAATAAAGCATTTATCAATCGAGAGCACTTATGATAATATGACGTCTAAAATATTATATGTTGTTTCTCTATTTTGTTTGTATGTATGTTTTTTCTGTTCAGTTATTTATTATTACTAGTAATCTATCATCAAGACAAGACAAGACAATTTTATTAAACCAATCATGGTGCCCAATATTGAGCTTATCAATCAAAATATATAATCATCATAAAGAAAACATATCTAAATAAGGCATTATTAAAAAGTGATTATTGATTACATAAACAATGAACAATTATGGATAAAATAAAGTAAAGTTATAAATCAAATAGAATGATAGCCATTAAGTTAACAATATGTAAACAAAGCAAATAATGCCACTGTCATATGGAAAATATACCTTTTACTGTTGTTATATAAAGGAGGGGAAGGGTCTCTTATTTAACTTAACTTAAAATCCTTGATCGTTCCTTAAATAAGTATATAAGCATATTTGAAAGAGTGTGGTAGACTTCTTCATCCTCAGAGGAGAGGATCCTTATAAACAAGTTTTCATCATTAAGTTCAGGAAGATTTTTATATTTCAGTTTAAATGCATCTATATAACGTATACGTTTACAGATCAGAGGTGCACAATTAAGGAGGAAGTGGATTTCATCTTCTACTCCATTTTGGCATACCTTACATTTTCTATTTTCTGCACTTAATCCTATATATCGGCCTTTTTCTATTTCAAGGTCGTGTGAACATGTTCTTAATTTGGAAATAATTTGTCGGTTTGATTTAGACTTGATATTTAGATAATTTTCAAATCACAAATATTTTTGAATTTTTTATATGTTCTTAGTTTATTTCCTGATTTACTATTACCTCTTCCAAAATTACTATTAATTTTGTCTAACCACAAAGTATGCATCTTCTCTTTAAGGGCATATTTTACTTTGTTGATGATGAAAGTTTCTGTCAGCTGGTTTTGATTAATGAAACAATAATCTAGATTCAGACCTTTAAATATTTCTCTAATACATGTCCAATAAATGATTTCTTGATTGCTGTTATACATACTCAGAGATAACTTATATGCTTCATGTAATAGAGTATTAACTATAGTTTTGCCTTTAATTAAATGGCACCAGTATTTAACCATATTTAAAATAACATTAAAGATCAGTGGAAGAGAACCTAGTTCTCCTCGACAGGCAATATTCGAGGTTTTGTTTTTCACCCCTAGTGTTAATTTACAAAATTTTGTATGTATTTTTTCTATTATTAGGGAGTCTATTTCTTTTGATAAGTATTGATCAAAATCTTTATTGGATTTATATTTGAATGACCCCCATATTTCTGACCCATACAATAGAATTGGTTTGATTGTATGATTAAAAATATGTATCATTGTTTTAGGCATGGGTTTATCATCAGGGAAAGTTTTCTTCAGCTTAAAGTAGGCTTTAGTCCATTTGTTATATATTTCTATTTTAGCATTTTTAAAACTACCTGATGCACTGAAATTAATGCCTAGGTATGTATATTGTTTGACTGATTCAAGGTATTGATCTTTATATTTAATTTTATTATCTTTTAATCTTCCAGCTTTGTTAAAGACTAGCACTTTGGTCTTATTTCTGTTTATAGACATTCCCCATTGGTTAGCAAAAGCAGATAGTTTGTTTACACAATTTTGTACACCACACTCTGATGTTGATAGGAGAACAACATCATCAGCATACATTAGAATGTTAAGTGTCAAATCATTTAAAAGGACAGGGTCACATGAACTATCAAAATATGTAGGCAGGTCATTTAGATAAATATTGAACAAATTTGGGCTAAGGTTATCTCCTTGTCTTACTCCAACATTTGACTCAAAGAAAGGTGTTCTACATTAATCTATTATAACACAAGATTCTGTACAGTTGTACATATTCTTTATGATACTATAAAATTTCGAACCTATTCCTATAGATTTAAGTTTGTAGAAAAGATGTAAATTAGGAATGGAGTCAAATGCTTGCTTGAAATCTACAAAACATGTATATAGTGGTTTTCACTTATTTTTGACATAATTCTGTATAAGGGAATTTAGTACAAACATATGATCTGTTGTTCGACAGCTTTCGTGAACCCTATTTTGTTCTTTTCTTATTATCTTTATGGACTTTAAATATTTACTGAGTCTGTCATTTAATATCTGATTGAATAGCTTCGATATTTCCTTCCTATTTTTCATGTACTCGAAAAGCCACAGATCTCACATTCCATATCCTTGCTTGGAATCTATCTAAATTTGGTAATGATTTATACATGTAAATCATCAGATAATTCATCTTAATTATACTTAATAATTACAAAGAAACATTACAATAACTGAGAGTTTTGGCTTACAATAGAATTTGAGTTGTCTTTCTTTGACTTACTTATGACATGTCTGTGACATTGTTTGATGCTACCATGGAGAGGATATATATAGGCTTGATCCTGCTATCCAATCCCATTCACGTATTTCATGAATAAAAAATGTTTAAATCAAATTAAATCAAATCATTAATTGTACAACTCTAATTCACAGAGTCGTGTTTTCATATTAGGCGGCTTTAATTGCAAAACTGAAGGTACTAAAGTTATTTTCAATAACGACCGATGTTCAAGTTTCTTACTCGTTTGGTGGATTTTTCTTCAGAACTTTGCCTGAGGGTCATTTGGACTTTCCATTCATGAAGTTAGGCCCAGATCTGTTAAAGACCATATAGTTACCAGTAGAGACATTTTGCTTCAGATTGTGAAAGTCTTTGTGGAAGGCGATAGATCTTTTCATGTGTCTGATCACAAACTTTTGATCTGCACTATCAAACTTGCACGCACGTCTTTATATTCACTTAAAGTATGTAGTACCTCCCAACAAGGTATCATGGCGCAATCTATAGAAATGAGGAAGCTGAATACACATTCGCTGTTTCTCAGCCTAGACGTTCCTTGTAATTGCGCCACAAATGACGAAATCGATTCATACTGCCTAGAGACCGTATACGCTATTGAAAACGATGAAAACGACACTCTTCCCAAAACACGCTTTATAAAACATTGCAAACCTTACTGGGCTAGGAATGTTGCGTCGACCCATGCAGATATAAGATTTTAAGTGTGCAGCGCATGGTAGCGGTCACAACTCAAACAATTCATTCTTTCGTGAATACAAGACTTCTTAACGTAAATTTAGACACGAACTTGATAAAGTGTATGATACTTATTTAAACGATGTTGGTATCAAGAAAGATAATTCTGTTGAAACGGATCAAAATTTTATCTGGAGTGTTCTGAAAAGTCGTCGAAATCCAAAACCTTGTCTAGTTTGAAAGTAAATTGTAAAAGATAATCAATAGCCATGATATATGCAATGCTTGTGGTGATCATTTTAAAACAATATTTTAATTCGATCATTCGCATATAACTATAGAACGCTCTGTTAAAGTGTCAGAGATGTGTACACGATTCACAAGGCGCAAAACATATATCAGACGAAATCCGTCTGATATGCACAAACTTGAAAAAACTTGGATCGTGGAATTGATAATAGTACATATGAGCACCAAGTATGGTGGCATATGTTTACAACAACACCTATGTAAACTGTTTAATTTGGCTACAAAACACAATACATTTCGCACAAGTGTTATCATTCCGCTGTCTAAAGGAGTTATAAAAGACAAATCGGATCCCAACTCATATAGTGGAATTTCTATGTCGAGTTGCATTAAACAGTTTTTTTGTAAAAGTCTTTGTACACTAGAATGTCATCTCCCTACAAAGATTTTTCCCGCCTAGTCCAAATAGCATACCAAAAACAGCTTAGCAGTATACACGCATCTTTCAATTTACAATACACAATTCAAAATTACCCAGAAAGAACCATCAATATGAGTGGATAGGATCAAACCTTTCGATATAATCTACGACACGGAGTTGTAGGAGATCTATGGTTAATATTGGCAGAAATGTACAAGAATATGCAACGCTGTGTGTCATTCAACCATAGTGTCTCTCGTTAGTTCAAACTATGCGTGGAGTGCGACAGAGCGTTAATTGTACTTTCTGTTGTATTTAATTTACTGGTATAATAACGATTTATTACGTGAATGGACCCAAAGCCGGCTAGGCTGTGTGTAAGTTTTTTATCGATATGAGCTCATCTGGTCAGTCTGAAAAGGCATGCAATTTATGATACGTATTGTGAAACATACAGCAGGTAATGAGGGTTTGCTTTTTCTCAGACTTAAAGTAATGTGTTGACATTTTTCATACGCGCTCACTGCTATTTCGGCGAGCACACAGTATACTCTGGATTACATTACAGTAGTAACCGCTGTGAAAGATATAAGAGTAATTTTGATACTATGCAACAGACGTTAAATGCATGCGTGTTGTGGACATCTATGTTATCTGTCTAAAAATCTTGCGTTCATCCTCATAATTTAAATCCATTATTTTGTGTTAGAAACTATGGGTTAGAGTAAAAGTCTGTACGGCTGTGAACTGTGGGACAATCTTATCAAGAACGCTATTTTGCTATTGGAAATAACACATCGTTTTTATGTAAAGCAATACCATATTGAAACGAGATGCGATAAGTGCCCTAGTTTCATTTGATGGCAGTCGATAGAGACGCGTATTAATATTTCTAAACTTTAAATTTCCTCATCTACTGTCATCTGTCGGTATTTCTTTTGTCTGTTTCTTATTCGTTGATTCCTCTTCAACATCCTTTTTTATTAAGAAGTTTTTTTGCCATTGGTATGTTTAATGAGCACATAGAGAGAACCCTTTCTCTTGTCGATGGTTAAGTTTTGTTCATGTTTCATGTTTGGGATTTGTCTTTTTAGTCGATATTTACAATTTTAGATTAAAACGCATGCACTGGCAATGTAGAGAACAATAAATCATTTGCCATGGTACATGAGTTTGGACTGAAAATGTTAAGTCATTTCATAATGCAGAAATTATAGTATTATTCTGAATCGAGCTAACTTTTAGGAAGATTTGGAATTTAAATGAATATTTGTACAAACGTGTTTAAAACATAAGAAGCAAATAAATCTCTAGAAGCAAACATTTGAAAATTATTAGGTTTTTGATGATAAGCCGCTTTAGTTATTCATCAAGATCGCCCGGGAATACAGGTTGCGAGTTTTGTGCAGTTTTATTACATAGTTTGTCAGATAATTGTACTTTTATTTGACATGTACGCCGTAAATGGATTCTCTTCGTCTTATATAGTATTTAATGTCAACAGATGTGTAGGGTAATCTGATCACGTAACAATTAATGCGCAAACAGTCTTTTAATGAAAAATAATACATTCTGAACAAGTCCGTTAAATTTAAACATATTTATTATCATAAAGTTTTAACACTGGATCGTTTTCAGTTTATCACAACTTATATTGTCCTTTCCATATAGTAATCTTGGCAAATGATTTAATGCGTACAATATATAAAATGAACATGAAATATAAATATTATGAAATATTCAGAACAATGTCTAAAAGCAATTGAACAAAGCGCGAATATAAAAAGAAGCACAGAAGCAGAAAGGCTGAAATAAGCGAATTAAATTAACTTTCTGATTAACAAGGTAATTCTTTGATGTATTAAACAAATGGATGCACTGGAAAATCTTTATATTATAATTTTTAGTTCTTACTCCCTACATAACGAAATTCCTTTAGTATTTATAATATTTACAAAATTTACTTTTCTAAAAAAACTCAGCACTGGACCAAGGTACAGTGGAATTCCATCAAATATTTGATCGAATCTTCCAATAATGTATATGTTTGTTTGTTTGATTGATTGGTGTTGAACTAAATTTTCTTGCATTTTTTCAGCTATATCATGGCATCCAGTTTTTATTGGAGAGGAAGCCGGAGTACCCAGAAAAAATGACGACCTTCGGTAGGAAAACTGGCCTGCAGTTAGACTTGAGCCCGCAACCTCGGTGTTGATAGACCACATGATCAATGGTAGATGAACTACCTTAACCACTCGGATCTTCCAAATTGAAGCCCCACTTAAGTTTCATCTAAAGAGGTCTGCATTTATCTATGCTTGATCGTGTCTCAATTTACATTTTATATGTAATACATTAAGTTACCTATTACCAGCCAAAGAGAAATTCAGAAGCTTTACTCTTATATCTTTCTCTTTAATAGTTGGTATTGTGTTTTGTTTCTTAGAGATTAATTTAAATGATTGTACCTTTGATAAACATCATATTTGATGAAGAAGAACTAGTTATTATATAACTGTATTCTTTGTCTAGGTAATAAGATTCGCTTGCGTTCTTAAATTTCTGACATTTAACCTATGAAAGAAAGATAAAACATTAGTCAAGTATGAAGGACATTTATATTTTATATTATGAAACAAATTTAATTTCCTCCGTCTCTCTTAGATTGAAATGTTGTCCATCCCGTTTCAAAATATAATGATTTAATACACGCTCATTTTAGAAGATCAATTACTTTTTTTTTATCTTGAAAAAAAAAAACAATCATCCCAAAGCTCACAAGAATATTCTTAGATTGGGAAAATATAAGTAAGGTTTGATATACTTATATTATAAATTTTGCAGATGCTAAAGTTGTAGTTTACAAAGATCAGAGTAGAGAATAGTTTCGGTGTTAGAAATATTATCAAATAAACATAAAACGATGTTATATCGGCGATTAGCCCTGGCAAACATTCAGTTGTATTAGCAATATCGTTTATATATATCAAAAACAAAAAGGACCTTATACCGATCCATGATGCACATCTAAATAAAAATTAGTAATAAGAACTATGTTCTCTGTTACTGAGACAACTTTTAACTAAGTTGGAAGTTTTCATGAAATTCGATATGCTTCCATTTTTAAATTTATTTCTTAAGCCAAAAACGATCAAATACTTTAGAAATGTCACAAAACATGAACAGACGATTTTTTTCTTTTATCCAATATATAAAATATTGTAGTTTATTTATAAGAGCGTAAATATTTTGCTTAAATTGAATCATAATTGTTTTTTATATAATGGAGAATTTCTTAATAATAAATTGTACATATATTTGTAAACCATTTTCTCAAAAGTTTTGCCGAAACAGCTTAAAAACCTTATTGGTGTGTAAGTTGTTGGGTCATATTTTTCCACTTTATTAAAAAGACAATTACTATGGCCGATTAACATTTAACAGAGAATGCACCATAAAGAAATGAAAAAAAAATTAATATTATTTATAGAAGTTTATATTTACTTAAAAATAGAAACACAGAAGTGTCATAACATTGAAACAGACAGTAAACATCTTAAACATAGATAAAGGGTTTAAACTCAAGTAATTTACTTAGTAAAACATTTTCAATGCGTTATTTAAAACCAACTAGATCAGCAACATTGAAGAGTTCACGTTTGTAGTCAAATCTCTATATAATTATAATATGGACACAGTGCCTTCTCCAATGGCAAACAGTCGACCGTCATACATCAAGCGCATCAAGTTCAGTTCGTTCATAATTTTTTTGGCGTCTTTATGTAAGAATTTCAATATTCTCATTATCTTCAGTTTTTTCTTCACCGAGAACATTGCTATGTCTACATGATATAAAACGTGCAATTACTTGAACCTTATCATTTTAACTTCTGCGATAGGGTGGGCGCGACTAATTTCATATCAAGTTATAGGAACATCTTAATTTTTAGAATGCTTGTATGTGTCAATTTTTCTTATGTTATTTTGCCAAGGAATATTTTGAAATCTCGAAGAGGTTCCTGAGTATTGTTCATGTTTATCTAGTCTACTGTCATCATCTGAGTTTTGATTATACAGTTGTACATTAGACTCCTCCAGTCAGTCATCTGGCTTTGTTCAGCTAGTTTGTGTTGTAAGCCATTCACAATGTGTGACGACATAATCTGCATTTAATATCTCTTTGTCGTCTGTGTCAATTTATCTTGCATTGGTGTGATTTTATCGGTAGAATCTTTTACACATTTTTATATATCAGTTAATTAGCTTAATTTTCGTGGTTTAGGCTTACGATTTTGTTGCATTTGAATTGCAAGAAGAATGTTAGGGCTAAGATGATGTTTACGTGTAATGGTATGTCTGGTATCAGGGATCTTCATATAGATTCTTTGTTATTAAAAATTGTGTTACCTTTTTTTTGACGCCATCTTTGAAAAAAAAATCGTTTAATATAGTATATAAATTGTTATTATCAGTCTACAAACTTCTTAAATCAACCAGCCACACATTTCAGTAATTAAAGTATTTTAATAGTAAATGCCTATAATTTAACTTACTAATGGTAACAAAATAAACTTTAGCGGGATCTTTACCATATTCTTTGACATATCCACCTACATTTGCTTATTCTAAGAATTATCTGTTGCATAAGGTCTAAACATAAAAAAAAGAAAAAATAAATCGAAACAACTCGATATTAGATTGTCAATAGCTCACTGGACACAGTGGACATGCGGATTTTAATTTTATTTATAATTGGTGTTTTGTTAGGCTCTCAAGCTGTTAGAAAACATATGGTAGTGCAATATTAACTTATAATGTCTACATTGATGTGGTATCATTCTAATCAAACAACAGTACATTATTTACTCTCTCTTTAATACTAATCTTACATGTATCTCTAACAAAATAAATAGAAACAACTCTATATAATATTGTCAATTCCCTACTTGCGGTAAACAATATTTATCTCCCATTTGCAGAGTTATCTGTTCTTTAGAGGTACTTTGTAGTACCTACTGTGGGTAAAAAGTAGTTTTTCTACCATTTTTTTTATTCACATATATCAAAGCATCTGATAAAATTTATTATGATATGCAAACTAATTCTGCGGTCTTTTTTAGTTGTACTGCAAAAGTCAGTCCAAAGACATTATTCTAACAAATAAAAACGTGATTTTTTCCCATCTGTTCAATACTAGATACCTGCTGTTATGAAAGAAAACTTTTGAAAATGGAAAACTACTCTTGTATTCCGAAAATATGGAATAGCCCACAGCGGACATGCTGATTGTATTTTTATTTATTTAGTTTCAGCACAGTATATACCTCGTGAGAGCTTATATAATTTAACTTACTAATGGTAACAAAATAAACTTTAGCGGGATCTTTACCATATTCTTCGACATATCAAATCCTTTTCACCTACATTTGCTTATTATAAGAATTATCTGTTGCATCTAAACATAAAAAACGAAAAAATAAATAGAAACAACTCTATATTAGATTGTCAATAGCCCACTGAACACAGCGGACATAATTTTATTTATAATTGGGTTTTTGTTAGGCTCTCAAGCTGTTAGAAAACATATGGTAGTGCAATATTAACTTATAATGTCTACATTGATGTGGTATCATTCTAATCAAACAACAGTACATTATTTACTCTCTCTATAATACTAATCTTAGATGTATCTCTAAAAAGATAAATAGAAACAACTCTATATAATATTGTCAATAGCCCACAGCGGACATGCTGATTCTATTTTTATTTATTTAATTTAAGCACAGTATATACCTCATGAGAGATTATAGGCATACATATAAATAAACAAACAAAAGAGCAAAACATTAGAATACAGTGACATCTCTATATAAGAATAATGCAGTCTTCAATTGCTCTTTACTCAGTATTTAAGACATTTTAATAATGAAACAGCAAACTGCAAATGACTCCAAGAGCACATTATTTGTTATATACTTACCAAGGTCATCTTTTGTAATATTTAATATTATTTTCTAAATCTTTACTTGTATCATAATATCTACGACCAAGTAAGAAGTGGATATGATCCTCCAATACATAAGTATTACCTTTTCGACATTCTTTCGTATCTTGTGTTTCATGTTTTCAATTTCAGTGAAAAGATCACGCTTTAATTTCACAGATATTTCTTCTGTTATCATAAAATGTTTTTGATAATATTAATAAATTTCCAATTACGTTTAATTTAAGTCTTGAATAAAAGAATGTATGTTACGTAATACTATAGACAAATACGACGACCAGGAAGACGCAACATTTGAAACGGGCGAGGAAACCCGTGCCCAGAACCCGAGGCAGCATCCGTCTTAAGAGGTATTGAACAGTGAACAACATAATACAAACAATTCAATAAAATAAGAAAATAGTTTATGGATAAATTTGAGGTTGCTGACAAAAGCACAGAGAGATAAACTAATTAAACCGCCATTATGTGACAATATGGTTTGGGACGGGGACTAAGTCAACAGCGCGCATCATAATAACATTTTAATATTTGTCTGAATCAAAGTTGATGATTCTTGTAAGAACTATTTTGTTTTGATTCTGTCGTGGAACTGATATCCATCGCTTTGTCACCCAATACACATAAACAACAACTCGAGAGCTTATGTTGGCTTATTTAAACCAATTGCACCAATTAGACGCTGATGACGGCGGTGATTCTTTTATATGACTTATTTCTCCTGATGTTTCTTCAATACATAAAGTTTTTTTCCGTCTGGTTTTTTTATCATTTTGTTTATCATATTTTCCATAAAGAACTAGTGTTTCCGTCTTGGGTTTTTTTTTATCATTTTGTTTATCATATTTTACATCAAGAACTAGTGTTTCCATCTTGGGTTTTTTTAATCATTTTGTTTATCATATTTTACATCAAGAACTAGTGTTTCCATCTTGGGTTTTGTTAATCATTTTGTTTATCATATTTTACATCAAGAACTAGTGTTTCCATCTTGGTTTTGTTATCATTTGTTTATCATATTTTCCATAAAGAACTAGTGTTTCCATCTTGGTTTTTTTATCATCTGTTTATCATATTTTACATCAAGAACTAGTGTTTCCATCTTGGGTTTTTTTTATCATTTTGTTTATCATATTTTATATCAAGAACTAGTGTTTCCATCTTGGGTTTTTTTTATCATTTGTTTATCATATTTTACATCAAGAACTAGTGTTTCCATTTTGGTTTTTTTATCATTTGTTTATCATATTTTCCATAAAGAACTAGTGTTTCCATCTTGGGTTTTTTTATCATTTGTTTATCATATTTTACATCAAGAACTAGTATTTCCATCTTGGTTTTTTTATCATTTGTTTATCATATTTTCCATAAAGAACTAGTGTTTCCATCTTGGTTTTTTTTATCATTTTGTTTATCATATTTTACATCAAGAACTAGTGTTTCCATTTTGGTTTTTTTATCATTTGTTTATCATATTTTCCATAAAGAACTAGTGTTTCCATCTTGGGTTTTTTTTATCATTTTGTTTATCATATTTTACATCAAGAACTAGTATTTCCATCTTGGTTTTTTTATCATTTGTTTATCATATTTTCCATAAAGAACTAGTGTTTCCATCTTGGGTTTTTTTATCATTTGTTTATCATATTTTACATCAAGAACTAGTGTTTCCATCTTGGGTTTTTTTTATCATTTTGTTTATCATATTTTACATCAAGAACTAGTATTTCCATCTTGGTTTTTTTATCATTTGTTTATCATATTTTACATCAAGAACTAGTATTTCCATCTTGGTTTTTTTATCATTTGTTTATCATATTTTACATCAAGAACTAGTGTTTCCATTTTGGTTTTCTTTTAATCATTCTGTTCATCATATTTTACATCAAGAACTAGTGTTTCTATCTTGGTTTTTTTTAATCATTTTGTTTATCATATTTTACATCAAGAACTAGTATTTCCATCTTGGTTTTTTTATCATTTGTTTATCATATTTTACATCAAGAACTAGTATTTCCATCTTGGTTTTTTATCATTTGTTTATCATATTTTCCATAAAGAACTAGTGTTTCCATCTTGGGTTTTTTTTATCATTTTGTTTATCATATTTTATATCAAGAACTAGTGTTTCCATCTTGTTTTTTTTATCATTTGTTTATGATATTTTCCATAAAGAACTAGTGTTTCCATCTTGGTTTTTTTATCATTTTGTTTATCATATTTTACATCAATAACTAGTGTTTCCATCTTGGTTTTTTTTATCATTTTGTTTATCATATTTTACATCAAGAACTGGTGTTTCCATCTTGGGTTTTTTTTTTAATCATTTTGTTTATCATATTTTACATCAAGAACTAGTGTTTCCATCTTGGGTTTTTTTATCATTTTGTTTATCATATTTTACATCAAGAACTGGTGTTTCCATCTTGGGTTTTTTTAATCATTTTGTTTATCATATTTTACATCAAGAACTAGTATTTCCATCTTGGTTTTTTTTATCATTTTGTTTATCATATTTTACATCAAGAACTAGTGTTTCCATCTTGGTTTTTTTTATCATTTTGTTTATCATATTTTCCATAAAGAACTAGTGTTTCCATCTTGGGTTTTTTTTAATCATTTTGTTTATCATATTTTACATCAAGAACTAGTATTTCCATCTTGGTTTTTTTATCATTTGTTTATCATATTTTACATCAAGAACTAGTGTTTCCATCTTGGTTTTTTTATCATTTTGTTTATCATATTTTACATCAAGAACTAGTGTTTCCATCTTGGTTTTTTTATCATTTTGTTTATCATATTTTACATCAAGAACTAGTGTTTCCATCTTGGGTTTTTTTTAATCATTTTGTTTATCATATTTTACATCAAGAACTAGTATTTCCATCTTGGTTTTTTTATCATTTGTTTATCATATTTTACATCAAGAACTAGTGTTTCCATCTTGGGTTTTTTTTAATCATTTTGTTTATCATATTTTACATCAAGAACTAGTATTTCCATCTTGGGTTTTTTTTTAATCATTTTGTTTATCATATTTTACATCAAGAACTAGTATTTCCATCTTGGGTTTTTTATCATTTGTTTATCATAATTTACATCAAGAACTAGTGTTTCCATCTTGGGTTTTTTTTTAATCATTTTGTTTATCATATTTTACATCAAGAACTAGTGTTTCCATCTTGGGTTTTTTTATCATTTTGTTTATCATATTTTACATCAAGAACTAGTGTTTCCATCTTGGGTTTTTTTTTAATCATTTTGTTTATCATATTTTACATCAAGAACTAGTATTTCCATCTTGGGTTTTTTATCATTTGTTTATCATAATTTACATCAAGAACTAGTGTTTCCATCTTGGTTTTTTTTATCATTTTGTTTATCATAATTTACATCAAGAACTAGTGTTTCCATCTTGGTTTTTTTTATCATTTTGTTTATCATAATTTACATCAAGAACTAGTGTTTCCATCTTGGTTTTTTTTTATCATTTTGTTTATCATAATTTACATCAAGAACTAGTATTTCCATCTTGGGTTTTTTATCATTTGTTTATCATAATTTACATCAAGAACTAGTGTTTCCATCTTGGGTTTTTTTTTAATCATTTTGTTTATCATATTTTACATCAAGAACTAGTGTTTCCATCTTGGGTTTTTTTTATCATTTTGTTTATCATATTTTACATCAAGAACTAGTGTTTCCATCTTGGGTTTTTTTTTAATCATTTTGTTTATCATATTTTACATCAAGAACTAGTGTTTCCATCTTGGGTTTTTTATCATTTGTTTATCATATTTTATATCAAGAACTAGTGTTTCCATCTTGGGTTTTTTTTTAATCATTTTTTTTTATCATATTTTACATCACGAACTAGTGTTTCCGTCTTGGTTTTTTTTTATCATTTTGTTTATCATATTTTACATCAAGAACTAGTATTTCCATCTTGGTTTTTTTATCATTTGTTTATCATATTTTCCATAAAGAACTAGTGTTTCCATCTTGGTTTTTTTATCATTTTGTTTAGCATATTTTACATCAAGAACTAGTGTTTCCATCTTGATTTTTTTTATCATTTTGTTTATCATATTTTCCATAAAGAACTAGTTTTCCGTCTGAGGTTTTGTTTATCATTTCGTTTATTATATTTTCTATAAAAAACTAGTTCTTCCGTCTGGAGGTTTTGTTTATCATATTTTCTATAAAAAAACTAGTTTTTTTGGTCTGGCTTTTGTTTATTATTGTTTTGATTTTGTAGATCAGATAAAAAATCTTCAGAGTTAAATTTTTTTAAACTTCAAGAATTTATTGATACACTCTGGCAGTATACACTGCAACAAGAGGACAGCATGAAAATAACATATATACAACATGGCAAAACAAAGACAGGGTGGTAACAAATAACATTAGATCTCAATACACATACAATTGATTCGGTTAAACAGTTTTAATCCCTTGGTCGTAATACTGACACAGTCTTTTCACGTGCTATAATAAAGTGTGATAGTATTTGATAAATGTGAATGGAATATAAGTGTTCATAAGTATGTAAGTATTTGTTGATTTTAAAAGATCCTAGATAATTTTTGAATGAAAATGGCCAAATTGTTCAAAACTGGTATATTACATAATGAAAGAATACCAATAATCTTGTCTTCACGGAGTGATTTGCGGTAATACTTAAGAAATAATGTATGGCTGCCCAAGTTTTATTGGTTATTTAAATATGGGTAGGCATTATATTCATGAATATTTTGCCACGAGCGTTAGCGAGTGGTAAAATATCATGAATATAATGCCTACCCATATTTAAATAACTAATAAAACTTGGGCAGCCATAAATTATCTCGATTCTGATATGAAAATAAAGAAATTTTAAATTTCGCGCCTACACAGGTAAACGTTTATTTTGGCTGTTCCATCTTTCGGAGACCCTCCCAAGTTACAAAATTATTTTTTTCTACGTCACAAATAATTTGTAATATTTGTTAAAATAATATAAGAAATATAAATTAAAAACAAAGTAACATATTTATTAAAAATTAACAATAAAATTTAACAATAAAAAAAAGAACGACAAAATTGAATGCTGAACATTACATGCGTGTGGCGTGTCTGTGATTTTTGCTGTGTTTGCGTGACAAATGAAAACTGCTTACCGCATTTGGTCGATCTTATGCTCCTGTTTTAGATCCACAATGGTGCAAATTTAAATCAACAGTTATTTTCCACAATTAATCAACATTTTGAAATTCGGTTGCGATTTCATAACGGTAAATTCGTTTGCGGTGGGGACGGGAAAAGTCTCGCGGTTTGCATTGAACGTCATTGTAAACAACGCAACGTCCCTTGAATATACAACGTAGCTAAAGTCAAGGAAGACTTGTAACATGTAAACAATAAAGGCATAGAATAGAAAAAGGACTTGATATCGTGAAAACGTGTTATCTATTGGATTTTCTTACAAAGGTACAAAATAAAATAAATTTTAAAGCAAAAACATCAACACACGGGGTTTTTGAAATGGCTGGAACAGCCGTATTTTGTTGAATATTTAAATAGAGGTGTGTTTCCAAAGCGTTTAAAGGACGTCATATTAGAATTAAGAAATAATTCATGGCTGCCCCAATTTTATGGATTATTTAAATATGGGTAGGCATTATATTCATGAATATTTTGCCATGAGCGTTAGCGAATGGTAAAATATCATGAATATAATGCTTACCCATATTTAAATAATCCATAAAATTGGGGCAGCCATGAATTATTTCGATTCTGATATGAAAATACAGAAATTTTACATTTCGCGACTACCTAGGTAAAGGTTTATTTTGGCTGTTCCAATTTCCGAGAACCTCCCTTGTTTTGAAATTATTATATTTCTCGTGTAAAGCTTAGTAGAAAAAAACGAAGAAATATAAATTAAAAACAAACAAACATATTTATTAACATTTACAATAAAATTTAACAATCAAAACAAAGAACGACAAAATTAAATGCTTCATTACATCAGTCGCCGTGTGGCGTGTCTGGGACTGTTCATGTGTTGCTGTGTTTGCGTGAGAAATGAAAACCGCTTACCGCATTTGGTCGATCTTATGCTCCTGTTTTTAGATCCACAATGTTGCAAATTTAAATCGACAGTTATTTTCCACAATTAATCAACATTTTGAAATTCGGGTTGCGTTTCATTTTGATACGTAACGTTCGGTAAATTCGTTTGTGGTGGGGGCGGGAAAAGTCTCGCGGTTTGCATTGAACGTCATTGTAAACAACGCAACGTCCCTTGAAAACACAACGTAGCTAAAGTCAATGAAGACTTGTAACATGTAAACAAAAGGCATAGAATAGAAAATGGACTTGATATCGTGAAAACATGTTATTTATTGGATTTTCTTACAAAGGTACAAAATAAAATAAATTTTAAAGCAACAACATCAACACACGTGTGTTTTTGAAATGGCTGGAACAGCCGTATTTTGTTGAATATTTAAATAGGTGTGTTTCCAAAGCGTTTGAAGGACGTCATATTAGAATGTTAAATTTTTGGAGCAAAATTTTAATTAACACGGATAAGCTGTCAGGAAAACTATATCAGTTACTATTACACCTGCATAACACAGGGGTATGCGATTTCCGTTGGATCTCGCACATAAAATCTATACTGGATCAAACGGGATTTAGCTTTGTTTGGGCCATTCAAAGTGCACTCAGTAAGAATGATACTAAATTATGTATTAAACACGTTTTATTGAACCAGTTCATCCAGAAATGGTATAGTGAAATGGAAAACTCTTCAAGAGGTCAGCTTTATTCCAAGATAAAAACTAATTTTGGAATAGAAAAATATCTGACAGCCTTGCAGAAAAATCGTAGAATATATATCATCAAACTTCTAACGTCAAAATTCCAATAGAAACTGGGCACTGGAACAAAACTCCTCAAAACGAACGTCTTTGTACCCTATGCAATTTAAGATCGATTGGGAATGAATCTCATTATCTTTTTTACTGCAATAATGAACAAATACAACATATTCGGTTAAAGTATATTCCGGATTCTAATATGACGTCCTTCAAACGCTTTGGAAACACACCTCTATTTAAATATTCAGCAAAATACGGCTGTTCCAGCCATTTCAAAAACCCCCGTGTGTTGATGTTTTTGCTTTAAAATTAATTTTATTTTGTACCTTTGTAAGAAAATCCCATAGATAACATGTTTTCACGATAACAAGTCCATTTTCTATTATATGCCTTTATTGGCATGTTTACATGTTACAAGTCTTCCTTGACTTTAGCTACGTTGTGTTTTCAAGGGATGTTGCGTTGTTTACAATGACGTTCAATGCAAACCGCGAGACTTTTCCCGCCCCCACCACAAACGAATTTACCGTTACGTATCAAAATGAAAACGCAACCGAATTTCAAACTGTTGATTAATTGTGGAAAATAACTGTTGATTTAAATTTGTACCATTGTGGATCTAAAACAGGAGCATAAGATCGATCAAAAGCGGTAAGCGGTTTTCATTTCTCACGCAAACACAGAATACATGAACAGTCCCAGACACGCCACACGACGACTGATGTAATGAAGCATTTAATTTTGTCGTTCTTTGTTTTGATTGTTAAATTTTATTGTAAATGTTAATAAATATGTTTGTTTGTTTTTAATTTATATTTCTTCGTTTTTTTTTCTACTAAATTTTACACGAATAATATAATAATTTCAAAACAAGGGAGGTTCTCGGAAATTGGAACAGCCAAAATAAACCTTTACCTAGGTAGTCGCGAAATGTAAAATTTCTGTATTTTCATATCAGAATCGAAATAATTCATGGCTGCCCCAATTTTATGGATTATTTAAATATGGGTAAGCATTATATTCATGATATTTTACCATTCGCTAACGCTCATGGCAAAATATTCATGAATATAATGCTTACCCATATTTAAATAATCCATAAAATTGGGGCAGCCATGAATTATTTCTTAATTCGTGTCTGTATTTCTATATGAGATGTACCGGTCTCTCCATAAACCATATAATTTGGCGTGCTCAGTCGAACTGATAGAATATTTTTTTCTACAGAATCTTGTCTTCGATTTCACTGCAGGCACTTTGTAATCAAATTGAGCGCCAATAAAATTGTATACATGTATATTCTCCTATTGACTATTAACACATTCGGTAATGCTTGTACATAATAATATAAACTATACATTCTTTGTAAGCTTATATTCCTATCGTCAATAAAATTATTAAATTTAACTTGGTGTTTTTTCTTTTTAATTTGCATTTTTTAATTTGGGGGCGTTTTGGTAGGGGCGATTTGGAAAATGGGAGCGTTTTGGTGGGGGCGTTTTGGTAGGGGGCGTTTTGACTCGAATTCTTAATTTTGTTTATCATATTTTCCATAAAGAACTAATTTTTCCGTCTGCGGCTTTGTATATCATTTTGTTTTTCATATTTTTGCATTAAGAATTAGTTTTTCCGTCTGAGGTTTTGTTTATCATTATTTCCATAAAGAACTAGTTTTTCCGTCTGCGGTTTTTTATTTATCATTTAGTTTATCATATTTTCCATGCATTAAGAATTAGCTTTTCCGTCTGGGGTTTGTTTATAATATTTTCCATAAAGAACTAGTTTTTCCGTCTGCGGTTTTTTATTTATCATTTAGTTTATCATATTTTCCATGCATTAAGAATTAGCTTTTCCGTCTGGGGTTTGTTTATAATATTTTCCATAGAGAACTAGTTTTTCCGTCTGGGTTTTTTTTTATTAATTTTTTTTTTATTTTCCATAAAGAATTAGTTTTTTCCGCTGGGGTTTTGTTTATTATATTTTACATAAAAACTAGTTTTTCCGTCTTGGGTGTTGCTATCATTTTGTGTTTCATATTTTCCATAAAGAACCAGTTTTTCGGTCTGTAGTTTTGTTTATCATTTTGTTTGTCATATTTTCCATAAAGAACTAGTTTTTCCGTCTGTGGTTATGTTTATTATTTTGTTTACCATATGTTCGATAGAGGAGAAGTGTCCTCTTCATCTCCAATTTGATACCATTTTTTATCATAATTGGAGAAATATCCTAATATTAAGAATAGTACTCAAAACGGATGTAAATGCATCACACAAAAAATAAAATAAAAAATTAGATTTTTTTCCACGGATTGGTATTGTATGTCAGTTAAACGATAGCTGTGATATCTCTGATAAATAGGGTAGTAACATGATATCCATAACACACCCCTTTGTGTTATGAGATCATATGAGTTAACTGACATTTTCTGTATAACATACAAAAACAGACATATTATTACTAATTAAATGATATTTCTCATATACCGTTCATTAAATTTAACATATAATATTACTGGAATTGGATACTCTTATCTTCCCAGGAAAATATCTACATGTATATTCGTCCTTATGTGACAGATGACCAGGCCATATATCCATATAAGCCTGTCATGCTATTTTCTTTGTTTTATATTCATTTAAAGTGTATGATAAAAAACACTTTTCCATATTTATCCCGATATCATACCTATACCAAATTAGCCCTTGAGTGAGTATCTCTGTCTAATATGAGTATGAGGTTCTCATTATCATATCTGGACAAAGGTCTCGGGCATTATAATTTTTTTCAGGCTATAACACTTTCTCTTGCGCAGTCACATATCATGAAAATAAACAGTTTTATAGCTATGAACAGACACAAAGAGAAGTAAACAAAACGCCAGTGAAAAGTAAGCACCAAGAATAAACAAATGGAATTTTAAATGTATGCAAAGAGATTGAAAATGTTACGTACAAAACTTGAATCTTCTACACAATTATCTGTTTCTTTATTTAAGTTTTCATATTGAATATTTCTTTATAAATAAAGGTGATTGATGCAAATTTTGGAAATAAACCAAATAAATGGTGTCTTCCCAAAACGACGACTCGCAAAATAAACATCTAATTAAGAAATGGGGATTAGGAGGCCAATTAAGGGCGGTTTTTTTTACCGGTGTCATCCTGGTTTGCCCACTTATAATTTGGGGTATATATAAACATAAGGTGTTTTGTTGTTTTAGCAATTATAGTTCATTTCTGGAAAATAGTCTAATTTTTCACCTGTATTTAATACCCTTAAAATGATTTAAGTGTGGCATATATAATAGACTTCTTATAACAAAATATATAATATTTTAATATATAACAAAATACAGTTTTTTCAGATTTAATTTTAAAATCGGAATAATATTTGATAATTAATAACAATTTTATATTAATTTTGCATAGTTATAATTAAATTATTCATTATTAATGATCATTAGTTCACAAGCTTAACTGTTACTTATTATACTAATAACATGAAAAGTATTCAGGGTCAAAGCTTTTTTCATTGAAGCACAAAGCTATGTCTTATTATTAGACCCTAGCAGCTTTTCCAAGCTTCTACAAATTAGTAAATGAACAGTTCTCACAAAACTATGAGTACATATAAATATGCAATCACTGGCTTTGGGTCATTATCAGCAAGTATGGCAAACGCACAACTTCAACTTCTTAAATATGTCCAGAACAAGTTTGGGAGAGACAGCTTGATTCTAGATGGCTATGTTTACCGTGTTAAGAACAACCGCAATGACCGAGTATATTAGAGATGCACTGTACCTACATGTAGAGCAACAGATAATACACATGAAGGCCACATAGTTAAGTTTGGTCCAGCACACAACCACCCAGCTAACCAAGCATAGAAGCTGCAAAGATAAACCAAACTATGAAAGATCGAGCACAGAAAGAAGTGACACCAATACCCACCAGTACCGAGCAGGAGGAACAAGACCAACAAAAAGACTACGATACAGAACAATGGATTACAGACTACAGCAACTCAAGATTCGCTACCGACAAGGACTCATCAGTGTGATCAACTACGCCGACCCAGCATATCATCTACTTCATCTAGGATAATTTTAATTGTAGCAATGTCAAAATATATATTTTGTATTAAAAATATTGAATATTTAAATTATTATTTTTATATAAACAGATAAAAAATCATCATATTTTTAACAAATTGTATTGTTTAAATTAGAATATCTAATTTCCCTTTTCAACACAAATGTAATAACTTTTCCTTAGGCATAGAGAAATATATAAAATATGAAATATATAAAGGCTATATACTTTCTATACATTTTGTACCTATTACAAGAAAAGATATGGTTGTAACCTTATCGGGGAAACTCAATTAAAGTAATTGGAGGATTAAAATGTCCTATAATGAAAATAGAAATTGTGTAATTAATACTATAACCAACAATAACAGTAAAGAATAAAAAGCTTCGCCGAGCGCAGCATGATACGACCGCAACATGTTGAACCTAGTCCGAGAATCCTCTGCCGTCCAACGCTTTTATTATTTTTTTTTTTGCGTCCCACGCAAAAAAAATAATAAAAGCGTTGGACGGAAGAGGATTCTCGGACTAGTTGAACCTGTACGTTTGAGGCCCAATATGGAAAGTCAATTGCTTTTGACATATGCAGCCTTATAGTGGACTTAGTTAACATATTTGGACATTTGTCTGAATTATTTAAAGTAAAAGAATTGAGACCTGTATTAAAAAAAATTTAATTAAATAATTTATTTCTATATATGATGCGACAACAACAAAATAACTGGAAAATTAAAAAGTGCATACAACCAATAATAAGACAATGCTAAAGTAGATTTAAATGTACGACAGGAATTACAGATTCGTAATACTTCCCTCATCAAGTCGGTGTGCAATCTTTGTCCCAAATTATTAACATTCATGACATTTGTACCGTTTGTTAAATCTGCAATCCCAATTGAGCTAAAGGACTGGTTATCGTTTGTTTTAAAAATATTCGAAATTCTTAATACATTGATTTATGTGTTATTTTTATTTTGCAAAGACGTACATGTGAAAATCTTGTTACGGTTTACATCACGAAAATTGTTTAATACACCATTAAAACAGTAGCAAGAAATTTATTATTGTTGGACATATTAACAGTGCGTTTATATAATTAAATTCAGATGAGAGCAGATTTAATGTGCATTTATGATAATAGTACGAAATATTTATTTGTTGAACACATTTACAATAAATGGTTATGACACACAATCACGTGCACATAATGTAATGAATACAACAATATGATCGTTCACCTAGCCAGCTTGATCGCGTAAGATACTGTTTTTCATCTGAAAAATAATCAAAACAATATTACAGCTAGAAAGTACTTACTTCGGGAAATGCAAACATTGAACTATATTATCGCGCAATAGCTCAGTAAACCGTACCTGAAATTAGTTATAATCTTTAATAATCTTTATTCAATAATGCATAATTATACCCCTAAGGGTTGAAAGCATACAAATAAACAATTACAAATAAACATTGAAACTTCAAATACACAAGATTGTTTAAGTGCATATATAATAACAACTATATATGATAAATAAAAGTATTATCAGTAGTGGTGAATCATGCAATTACAGGTTCCACTTTCCTCAGTACAAGTGACTTTTTTATAAATGTAGCAACGTGTTGCAAGTGATTCGATGACGACAATATTTTCACTAGGTTATTTATTTGTATTATGTCATTTTCCAGTTTGAAAGTTTTAATATTTTTATGTTCAAATTCATCTCTAATAGATTTGTATTTAGGGCATTTGAAGAAGAAATGGAATTCGTCTTCAATGTCATTTGTATGACAGTACTGGCATATTCTATTTTCTCTTTTTATTCGTTTATATCGCCCTTTTTCAATTTCTAAAAAGTGATCACTTATTCGCATTTTGCATAAATTTTTTCTATTTTCGAAATCAGTTTTCATAATGAAACTTTCAATTTTGTATTCAGTTTTAATTTGGCTGTATAGAAATATTTTATTGTCATTAGTAGATGATTTTAGTTTATTAAAGAATAAGTCTTCATATTTTTTTTCAATTTTTGTTTCATATAATTAAGAGATGTTTGATTCAAGTAGTCTAATTTGTTTAAATCAATATCGTTTGATATGCATATATTATTCACATATGAATACCACGAATATGTTCCATTTGTATGAAGATTTTTTGATAAAATAAAAGCATCGTCCAATAATGGATTGCTAGTTCGACTTAAAAATCTTATTAGATACTTGACGGATTGCATTTTAATGAATGTATCTAATGGATATTGAGCTAATTCGGCTCGAGCTGCTATATTAACTGCTTGTTTGCTGAGTCCCAATATAAATTTACAGAATTTCAAGTTTGATTTTTCTATGTAGCTAGTATCTATAAGTGAAATGATATCAAATTTTGGATTATCTTTGCTTCTGTTTAAAGATTTAATAACTTTTTCATAAAAGTCCATATACCAAATTTCTGAGTTATATGTAAGGATTGGTCTAACTAAAGATTCAAAAAGTTTTTTATATACGTTTAAAGGTATATTTGTTAGTGGGTTTAAATATTTAAACATTGAGAACATTACTTTGTTTCCCTTTTTGGATAGTTCTAAATGAGAGGAGTGAAATTTTCCTGACGATTCAATAATATTTCCTAGATATTTATATTTCAATACTATTTCTATTTTTTCTTCACCAATGAAAAAGTCATTTATATTATCTATTATATTTTTTTGTTTGAATATCATAATTTTAGTCTTTTTTGTATTAATTGAAAGTTGCCAATTAAGACAATATTCATGTAGTTTGTTTATAGATTTCTGAAGTCCTTTTGGAGTTTCAGAAAGTAGTAGGATATCGTCTGCAAACATTAAACAGTTTAGAGACATATTTTCAAGAGTAACTGGTTTACATTCCTGAGAAAAAATGTCAGGGATGTCATTTATATATATATATTAAAGAGTAGAGAGCTTAGGTTATCTCCTTGTTTCACACCTCTTTCTATAGTAACAGATTCCGATAAAAAGTGTTGCGATTTGACCGAGGCAGTAGAACATTGGTACATGTTTTTGATTGTATTATATAACTTTTTTCCTAAGTCTTTATTTTTTAACAGTTTATATAGTAGACCGATTCTCCAAACAGAATCAAAGGCTTTCCTTAAATCTACAAAACAGCCAAAAACTTTCTTTTTTTCATTGTTGACATATTTATTCAATAAAGTATTAAGAACAAAGAGACTGTCTGAAGTTCGATTATTTTTGCGGAATCCAAATTGTGAAGGATTTATTTTAGCTTCAAATATGTTTAGAAGTCTAACATTTATAATCGAGTTGAAAAGTTTACTTAAACAGTTGGTTAGGGAAACTCCTCTGTAATTTGATAAAGTAGAGGCATCTCCACTTTTAAAAATTGGAACTATGAAGGAGTGATTCCATTTTTGCGGGTATAAAGATGTGTCTAGTATAAGATTGAAAAATTTTGCTAAAGCAGACAATAAGACAGAACTACTGTATTTTATTACTTCATAACATATAAGATCAGGACCACAGCTTTTGCCATTCTTTAATCTTTTGATCTGGTCTTTGATCTCAGAAATAGTTATCGGTTTATCAGTATCTTTTTTGAGAAGATTTTGTTCTTGATTTATTAGATCAAGATTTACTTCATTTTCAATGTTCTTATTAATTTTATTTGGATTTCCTTGATCTTTGAAATGGTTAGCAAATTGATTAAGATCAATATTTGGTTCATCTGTTACTTCCTTTTCATGTTTTATGTTTTTCAAAATTTTCCAAAATTCTTTGCTCTCATTTGTGGAAAGATTACTAATTTTGTTTATTATATTTTGTTTGTATTCTTTTTTAATGACTTTGATAATTTTCTTAATGACTTAGAATAAAAAAAGAATTTTTGTTTGATTTCTTGATTATAAGGTAACAATTTAAGTTGTTTACTGTATTTATTTACTGTATTTCTTAATTCAAGATATTTATTATTGATGTGAGCTGATTTTTTCATCTTTTTTTTCTTTTTAAAGTATTTTTGTTTCATGCATTTAGCTGATAAATTGATATAAATGTCTGATATCTTTTCACTTGCCATGTTAACTCCATCTAAAGTCTTTTCAAAATTATAGTCATTATAGTTTGTTATATTTTGGAAAGTATGGTTTTCGTATAATTCTTTTTCTAATAGTATTCTGGACAATTTTGTCCATCTAAATACATATTCTTGTTTGTTGTAATTGTTTTGAAAGTTGTTTATTATAGCATCACATTTAAGGTAAGTAATTAACTGATTATGATCAGAGAAGTGGGTTGGATATTGAACTTTAAAGTATTTGACTGAGGACAAGAGTCTTTCGCTCACAATTGCATAATCCACCACACTACAACCCTTCTGATTAAAACATGTTATATTTCCAAATAGATCCCCAATAAATCTACCATTGAGAAATCGTAATTTAGCAGAAACACAGAGATCTAATAATTCTCTTCCCTGTACATTGGCAATATTATCTTGTGTTTTTCTTGGAGTTTGGATGTCACCAGAATAATTAATTGGTAATATTTCACTTAGATGTGTATTGTTTTCATCATTTACAATAAAATCAGGTAAGTTGGATGTCCTTGAATTAAAGTCTCCCATAAGTAGTATTTTACCATTTTTTGATATATTACTTATTTCACTTTCTAAATTTTCATATTCATTATTATAATGAGGCGAGTTAATTGGTGGAATATAAATAGCACATAAGAATATGTCTTCTTTTATACCAAAGAAATTTTTATCTAATTTAAGCCAAATTCTGTTTGGAGATTTTGAAATATTCTTTAAAAATATAACTCCCTTCTTTATTTCATTTTTTATGTATATGATGATTCCTCCACTGTTTCTTTTGGCTTTTTTATTTTTGGTTCTAGTTGTTGAAATAGACTCATAATTAGGTATTTTAACACAAGTGTCCTTATTTTTCCAAGTTTCAATAAGAATATTGATAACGCCACGTGTGATACAATGCAATGATTTGAGTTATGAAAATAGAACAGACTATAGATCTTCATGGTCATTAAACCTATTGTCTTTTTTTTATTTAACTTAATTGATTATACAGCTAATTAAATGTGGGCAAACCAGGACTAAACCTTTTTACCTGTAATGTATCTGTAAACCTCATATTTTGCGAGTAGAATGCATGATAATTGAATCATAAACAAATGTTTATTTTGCAAGTTTTGGAATATAATCCATATATGACTAAAACTTGATTTATTTCACGATATACTGGAAGATTGTCGTCAACTTAAGTAAAGTAGATGGGAAGCTGATTCAGTATATTCCATCAGGTCGGTGTTTCCATTCTGATACTCATGAAGTATCGAAGTTTAGGTACTTTTGGCTTTTGTTCTAGTAGTTCCACCTGCAGCAAGTTGTATGCTGTGTATTTTGTTAGAGTTCTTCCGTAAATGGCTGATTTTTTGGTGATGGCAAATGACAGATTACAGATGAGTTCTCGTGCGCTCATCTGTACTCATTGTTTTATCTAAAGAAAACGACTTAAACAAGAACATTACCGTAATGTAACAACGGTCATGGTAAACTATTTAAACAAAATTGAGTTTGACACTAAGTTGAATGATACTAACTGGCAAACCCAATTTTTTACAAATTAATGCAAAAACCCATAAAAATACAATCATTTTCCAGCACATGAAAACCTACCACTGTATATATATGTTTTATATTTGTATTATTATTTAGCAATTTCTTTTATTTTTTCTATATATCAAAACAAAATTGTGTTGATTATTTAACCGGTGCACCCAACAGATGCCTTTTAGAACTATGTCTATCCTACAGTCCTTGCGTCTCTGTCATTGACCCAAAAGGTGATGGATAGTGACCTTGGGACGTACAGTATAGCCATAGGTCTATTTTATTGTCGTGTAAAGAAAGACCGTGGCCCTATCAAGCAACTTAATTTTTTTAGAAATATTGATAATTAACTTACAGTGCACTTGTCTTGTTACAACTATGACTATTCTCCAATCAGTGGTCCCAAAAATTAATGTCGTTTTTTCTGTTGTTTAGTGAATCCGATAAATCAGTCTCAATATGTAATTTAAATATACGAAGTATCAGAAATAAAATTGAATTTGTGAACGACTTTTTTGATGAGTACGATATATTATCAATCACTGAAACACATTTAAATCCAACTATTAAAAATTCAGATATCCAACTCGATTCCTTCAGTACTAATATAGCACGTAAAGACAGAAACACTTTTGGTGGAGGACTCCTCGTATATGTTAAGGAACACGTGGCAATAGAACGTGTACCCGAATTAGAAACCCAGGTAGATGAAACAATCTGGGTTAAAATTAGAACAAAAGGACAAACATTACTTCTTTGTAACACCTATCGACCAGAATGGACAAACGAACTTTACTGGACACGTTTAAATCATGCATTAGGCCTTGCCTGCCAGATTTGTGATAATATTGTGGTTGCGGGTGACTTAAATTCAGACCTATATAAACCTAATAACAATAAGCTAGTAGACACAATAAATTTATTCAACTTGAATAATGTAGTAATAAAACCAACGAGAACAACTGATTTCAGTAGTACCCTTCTTGACCCAATTCTTTTAAGCGATACTTTAAAATGTACTTATTCAGATGTTTTAGAAATTCCGCGAATTGTAAGCGATCATGATGCGCCTATCGCATTTATCGAATGTCCCAAAAGAGAACTTAGTTCTTTCAAACGAGAAATATGAATTTATGACAGAGCTGATAAAGATAAGTTTTGTGCAAAATTAGATGAAACTGATTGGCTAAAAACTCTCCCGGATAATATAGATGTTAATCAAGAGTGTGAAATTTTTACTGACAACTTTTTGCAAATTGCGCGAGATTGTATACCGACCGACTAAATATATAACTGTTAGGAAAAAGGATAAACCCTGGTTCAACAGTGAACTAAGGCGTGAACTCAGGAAACGGGATAGGCTACGAAAAAGATCATTAAATACTAAGAAAGCCACTGATATCTTGAAGTATAAACAACAGAGAAACAAAGTAAATACCGGTAATATGAAGAAAAAGGCAAAAGAAAAGTTTGAGCAAAATCTAGACAATATTATACTAGAAAACATAGATAATTCGAAAACCTATTGGAAAATAATGAAAATGCTAATAAAATCTTCCAATGAAACAAAACAACTGCCACCTTTACAAAATATAATTAATGACCAACAGTTTGGAGAATTTGTTTTCGAAGACGAAGACAAGTGCAATCTCTTGAATAAATACTTTTCAACTATATCCTACTAAGAGGATAAAAATACTTACCTTCCCGAATTACCAGATAGATCACAAAACTATTTATCAGATATTCATATAGAACTTAGTGAGATCATTGATATTATCAATACTATTAAGCCAAACAAAGCATCCGGTTCAGATATCATAAGCCATCGAATGTTAAAAATTTGCCCAGAAAGAATTGCTATTCCCCTTAAAATAATTTTCAACAAGTCCCTGGAACAGTGCAAATTTCCTTGTAGTTGGAAATTAGGAAATGTTTTAGCTATATTCAAAAAGGGGGACCAATTACTACCTTCAAACTATAGACCAATTTTATTGATCAGCTGTGTAGGAAAAGTAATGGAAAGAATTATATTCAAACAATCATCTCCACGCTAATAACTTAATATACAAATATCAATCAGGTTTCCTTCCAAAATATTCCACAGTTCATCAACTAATAGAAATGCACAATTGTATCGTGAACTCGCAAGAAAACAAGGAAATAAATTGCTTTGTTTTCTGTGATTTTTCCAAAGCTTTTGATAAAGTCTGGTATAGAGGTTTACTGTATAAACTCAGAGCTTATGGTATACGTGGTGCTTTGTTGAACTGGTTTAATAGTTATCTCTCTAAAAGAAATCAAAGTGATAATAAACCAATCATCCTCTTCTTGCTGTAATATTCAGGCTGGTGTTCCCCAGGGTTCTGTACTTGGCCCTTTGCTCTTTATTGTGTACATCAACGATATAGCTGATACACTTACCTCCCTCTGAAGACTATTTGCTGATGACACTTCATTCAATTTCTCTAGTCATGATCAAATACAGCTTAAACATGTGATTGATCGTGATCTGGAAAAACTTGACGAATGGTCCAAAAATGGTTAATGTCTTTTAATCCAGAGAAAACGGAAATAATGATTTTTTCCAATACGGTAATATCAAATCTCAACTTTCAGTTAAATGGAAACAATATTCCTATCACAAACCTACATAAGCATCTCGGTGTTACTTTTAGCGATGATGGAAAATGGCAGAAGCACATAGAAACTATAATAGTTAGTGTAACAAAACATTTAAATGTTTTACGTCAATTAAAATATCAGTTAAGCAGAAAAACCTTAGAAAAATTATATTTAGTTTTTATTAGACCTATTTTTGAATATGCAACTGAAGTCTGGGATAATTGTGGTATTAGCAATGGTAATAGACTGGAACAGTTACAATTGGAATGTGCAAGAATAGTAACTGGACTACCGATATTTACTAAAAAAGAATTAATATATCAGGAAATTGGGTGGGAGACATTAGCTGTAAGAAGACAAAGAAGGAAACTACAAATGTTTTACAATATTATAAACAAACACGCCCCGGACTATCTTTGCAATCTTATACCCCCAAATATACAAAGTATGACAACATATCCTTTAAGAAATGGCGAAGATATT